>JASPKZ010007238.1:2167500-2790774 GCA_030220185.1 Diploptera punctata | reverse complement strand
TCAGACTTGAGGTTCTTTTATATGACACAAATATATGACATGGGATCCATGGTTTTAGTTACCTTCTGAAAGATCCCATACTAGGACTTTTACACCTTGAAATATACATCTAACATAGCAGGGTTTGAACCTTGGAAAGCACATGGTAATCAGTATTTCACATTGTTAGCCAAGAGATTGAGGAAATTATGTGCTCTGGCAGGCTGCACTTACTGGGTGGCTCAGAGTTTGGAAAACAGCGTCGCATCAGCAGTGGAATGTTGGACATGAAGTTCTTCTTCTGGATGTGGACGTACTCCGGATATGCTATGCTGTCCTCCCATGGTAAGCTGCCACACAACCACTGCAGCATGTTGTAGCCGAGAATCTCAAGGTCCCCTCTACGAGAGTGTGCTGAAACATGATTTAATTATAATTGAAGTGGCAAAAAAAAAAAATGGTTTCGAGGAGAAAATGATACAAAAAAAAAAGAATGAAAGTACTCTTCAAATAGAAAAAAAAAACCAAGGAAATTAAATACAGGAAATTCACATATCACCCATGGACACACAATAAATTCCATAAGATTTTTGAAAAATTTAATATCCGATTAGCACCAAACAATGACTATAGCCTTAATAGACTAATAAAAACCAACAAAAATGAAAATTTTATGATAGTAAAAAATCAGGAATATATCAAATAAAATGTGCAGATAGTGATAAGATATACATAGGGAAAACAAAGAGAAATCTAGCCATTAGAATCAAAGGACACACAAGAAATTTTAAAAAAAGGAGAAGTACTAAAATCTGGAGTAGCTGCTCATGTTACGTCAGAAAAACACAAAATAGATGTAAACACAAAATTATTAAAATAGAAAACACAAACGAACTCACCATATGGGGGAAAAAAATCTACATACAGAAGAACAAGGAGAGAATTATGAATTTTGAAATTTCTGGTATGTAAATAGAAAGCAAAACCCGCATATACAAAACGATAGTTCGACCTGTTATCATATATGGAGCAGAAACTAGGGCTGATACAACAAAAACTAAACAAATAATAAGCACATGCGAAATGAAAATCTTAAGAACTATTCAGGAGAAAACATTACTTGATAAAATACACAACACAGAAATTAGGGACAACTGCCATATTCAAGATATACCATATTTATTATAGATAGACGAAAATATTGAAAGGGTCATATAGAAAGAATGGTGGAAAACCGGCCTGCAAAAAGAGCTAAAGAAGATAGACCAATGGACGGGAGAAGAACAAGAGGAAGACCAGCCAAGAGATGGATAAACAGTGAATGCACATCCAATACGTCTTCCTCCGAGGAGTGATTTTGGAAATAAACAAGATGAAAATCCTACAAATTAAGTTTAAGAAGAAGAAGAACAAGAAATTTCTGGAGAGAGGAACCTAATTGGCAAGTTCTTTGGACCACAGAAAGAGGGAGCAGGAGACAAGATCCAGGGCCAACAACTTGGGAAAAATCAGTTCAACTGAAGAAGGAGTAAACATGCTCTGAAACATATGTTTTAATAGAAACTAACTCACCACCTATGTGTGCATCTCTGCTGGTATATTCCAAGGTACCATCATGAGCCTTACGCTCATCACACCGGTACTCCTTGTGCACACCATTCCTGTCAGTGTAACGGCACGCCAGACCAAAGTCCAAAAGGTACACGCAGTTTTCAGTGCCTTTCTGATGACCGAGCAGGAGATTTGAACCCTTGATGTCTGCATGGATGTAGCCGTGACTGTGTATGTATTCCAGGATGTCCAACTGTCAAACAACACACAAGATTAGCATCAGTGAAATATTACATTTTCATCACCCAGTTTATTCCATAGTACACTTTCTCATGGAGTATTTTCAATTCATAATCAAACATGTTTGCAACAAAAAAAATAATTTTCTTCTTCTTCCTTCCAAGTATTAGGCCAAGGCCTGTTACAATCCTATAGAAAATTTTCTCTTCAATATAATTTATGCTTCAGTGAGAAGTGTTAATTAACCCGTCAGAACACGCGCATAATTTTGCACCGTTACCACACGCACTGGGTATTTTTTACCCGAAACTTTATTAAGTGATATTAACAGCAAAATGTAATTTTTAGAATATTCTATAATTATATATTATTTTGACCTTGTCTAAATTATTTATTGTTTAATTTAACAATACATAAAATAAGATCTAAGTATGTACTACATTTTCTTCACAAAAGTACTATAGTATAATGTATTAGTTCGTGCCAACAAAAAATGATGAAAAAGTCATATATATTTAGCAGCCACTCACACACTATGTTCACTTCTTGAATCGCGATTTGCCCCCCCCCTAAAAAAATTAACAATGCACATGAGCATTAACTACACAATAATGTTCTTCAGAAAAATACTGCAATATTATGTTTCTTGTTCAGTGCTAACACTAATTAGAAATAAATAATGATTATAGCATTTGGGAGCCACTCACTCAAACACTATTGTCACTTCCAGCATCAGAATTGGCACACCCCCCTCGCAGAAAGGCACAGAATGTTCTTTACAGATCATCTGGTACAGCTGTGGCATGAAGTAGTTGTTTTACGATCTTTCTTCTTCGGACATACTTCACATCGAACTGAAGACATCTTCATACGTTTCTGTGTTGATTGGGTTTGTTCCTCCACACCAGCCAATCTGAGAATAGTGGATCTATTTTCTCCAATAAGTTCCATCTTTACCTTTGTAACTAACAAACTGAGACAGTGGAGCATCAACCTCATAGTCTTCATCACTCATAGTTGCTTCCTGTTCTGTATCAGAATTATGTTCACTTTCGGAGAGATGATCGGCTTCATCCCCTGATTCATCTTCAATAACATCTTCATCTTCATTTAGCCAGTTTACTATTTGTCCACTTTGCCTATATTATAAGTCCATTTTGTAATGGAAAATAGAAATGGCGCACAAATAAAATGATTCACTATTTATGTTACTTATTCACACGCGCTGGGTAATTCTTACCCAATCTTGATATATGCGCGCATAAACTCCTGCAGTCACAGGAAAACTAACTAAATCTTACATACAACAATGCAAAAATATCTGAAAGAAAGGTACTGAAAACAGCAGATAAATTTAAATTCAAACACAGTGTTGCCAACAAAAAGAATAACGTCTGGGTATTTTTTACCCTGGCGCGTGTGCTTACGGGTTATAATAAAAACTGGCTTTATAAAGTAGTGTTAAATTCCCAATTAATGTCTTCTTAACTAAGAAGCCGCCATTTGCAAAGATAGAAGCAAAGGATTCAAGCATTTGGCAGGAGGGAATTACAATGTATATAAGAGAAAAATTTGCATCTAGATGGCAACTTGCCTTGGTAGCTCAGTTGGTAGAGCCGGAAAGTCAAGGGTCCTGGGTTCGAGTCTCGGTCTAGGCGAAAATTTTCTCTTCAAATATGTTTGCAACAAATTTAATTTTCAGGTCTAGTCACATGATCTGTTCTGACTACAGTTCATGAGGTCCTAGTCAGAACTTACGAATTTTTCCTTAAGGGAATTATTCCTATGGTTGCCCATGGTCTGGAATTTAGATTAAGTTATGTTTAAGGACTCTTCTGGCACTTCATTATCGTTTGTCACCCATCATATCATCTGGATCCAGGAGCCCCAACCTCAGAAATGGGTTACAATTCCAGCATGCCAGGAGAGAGAGAGTCAGAAATGTAGTAAAGACAACTGGATTTGAATCCCAGTCAGATCTTATGAATTTTTTCCCTAAAGGGAATTAATTATTCCTGTGGTTTCGCAGGGTCTGGAATTTAGGTTTGGACTCTCTTAGCATTTCATTATCCATATCCTCATATGGGTAATGTAACTCGACTTTATAGGATCACAATCTCAGAAACCGAGCCAGAAATATAGTAAAGACAGGTCTTAAAATTCCAGAGATATGAAAAGTTTTAGGAAACCAGAGGGAAAGTGTCCAGTAGGATGAGGTGGGAGAATAACATTAACCATGATTTCAAGGAGTTGAATTATGCAGGGAATGATTGGAAAATATTAGCTTAGGATAGGGATGTACCAATCAGATTATGATCAACAAGAAACTTGTAGGAAAACCAGAAGGAAAGTGCCGCCAGAATAATGAGATGAGAAAATAACATTAACTTTGATTTGAGGGAGGTAAATTATATTAGGAATGCATGGAAAATATTAGCTCAAGATAGGGACACATGGAGAGCTTATGTCCAAAGTGCTAGACAAATGGACATTTGGCTAGTTACGCTTGTCCAGTAGATTCAGATAGGAAAATAACATTAACCATGATTTCAAGAAGGTATTTTTATATAGAGAAACAATGGAAAATATCACCTTAGGATAGGGATGTACAGAGAGCTTATGTAGTTCAGACATGAAACTCCAGGTTAACATTTCCAGTAAGTTAGTTAGGTCCTTGCATTTCATTATTTTCTAATTTCAGTCAAAACAGACAGATACTCATTCCCAATATATTTAAATTAATATTGGGAAGTAAACATTATGAGGTTATATCATTAATAGTGAGTGGAGAACATATTTTTAACGACTCACACAAGCCATGACTGAAGAGGGACGATATTGTCTGAAACCGCCGGTATCAAAGAAATTTGAAATTATATGAGGTGAGTCGTTAAAAATGTTCTCCACTCACTATTAACTCATTTCCAAACCTACTGCTAATGAAGAAAACCAACATTATGTCTGAAATCCAATAAAAAAGGAAAATTACAATAGGTCAGTGTTTTGACCCATGCTATTTGGATAGATACTGAAAATAAACTAAACTTCAGATGTCCAGAAGTAACACTCACTAACATACAATAAAAGTGTTGAAGTATATGAGAGTAAAAGGAGAGATAATCAAGGTGGTACTGGTTACAATGTACACTTCTAGTTGTAACATTTGAGGGTTCAAATCCAATGGATTTTTTTCAGGACAAAAATCTTCGAACATGATTTTGTTCAGAAACCATGGGTCCTGTGTCATAGATTTATGACATGAGAAAGAATATCTTTTTTTGGGGTTTTTTCTCACCTGTAAGACAAATTTCAGGAAACCTTGAAGTCCAAACTGTCCCTGAACATCTGGTCATCATTATTATATTTGCCTTGTCTTACTGTTCTTGTGATGACTTGGAGGAGGCTCTGATGGCCCCCCATGTCTTTGTGTGGTACGTGACCCATAGTTTAAAAACCCGGCATGCAACAAGTGCTAATAAGGTGAGAGGTTAAATCTAAGTTAATGCAATGGAAAGAACCTCAAGTCTGAAATAAGAGAGCTCTGAGTAAAATAAAGCAGTACTTACAATCTGTATGCCGAGGCAGAATGCAGTCTTAAGGTGGAACTTTTTGCCGTTCTGTAGGAACAATTTACCCAAGTCCTGGCCGAATCTCTTGAGAACCAGGAAGCGATACTTGTCATTCTTGTAAACATGAGAACCTGAGCCGATGTACGCAGACACGCCCAGGTGCTTCAGTCTTCTCTTCTTCTTCCACTCCTCAACTGAAACACACACATCTCCAAAATAAGTCACGTTACACACAAGTGGCCTGTTATCATCTCAAACCTGCATTTTCAATCCATCTCTTCCTCGGACGGCCCAAAGATGTCTTTCAATGTTGTCAGTAGTGAAGTCTGGTTTTTAGGATTCTGTCCTTGGATATATGCTGTATGTAATATTTTCAGTTATAGGCTATTGGTACTTACATATTTTTAGTCTAATCATCTTACCTCAATATTAATGTTGATTTGTTCTTGGACATGTTTCAAAACAATTCTGTTTTATCGTCAGCTTGTCCGGACTGGTTTTATTTATGTTGCACACCCTGGATGTCGATATCAGCTCCATCCTGTGGTTGGCCAAAGAACCTCCAAACAAGTTCACGCTCCGTCGGTATTTCAAAATTCATAACTCTGTTTTTGTTCTTCTGAATATAGATTTTTTCCCAAATAGTCAGCTTTTGTATTTTCTAACTGTTTTAATAATTTAGCGTCTGAATTTATATTATGCTTTTCAGACCAAACATGAGCAGCAACTGCAGATTTTTCTATTTCCCCATTTTTAATATTTCTTATGTGTTCTTTGGTTCTAATTTTTAAGTTTCTTTTTGTTTTCCCTATATATATCTTTTCACAACCCATGCATTCAATTTGATATATTCCTGACTTTTTACTTTCATCAGTTTTTTCATTTTTGTTAGTTTTTATTAGTTTATTTAAACTGTAGTTATTTTTCGGTGTTAATTTAATATTAAACTTCTCAAATATCTTTTGGAATTTATTGTGTACCCAAGGGTGATATGTGAATTTCCTATATTTTTTCATAGGTGGTTCTTCTTTTTCAAGAGTACTTCTGTTTATCATTTTTTGTTTTTTATACTTTTCTATCCTTTTATGTACCATTCATTTATGAATTTTGAAATATCGACGGAGCATGACCTTGTTTGGAGGTTCTTTGGCCAACCATAGGATGGAGCTGACATCAACATCCAGAGTGTGCAACATAAATCAAACCAAGTCTGGACAAGCTGACGATAAAACAGAATTGTTTTGAAACAAGTCCAAGAACAAATCAGCATTAATATTGAGATAAGATGATCAGACTAAAAGTAATATAATTAAAATAACCTCAAAATATCACTTCCTAAAATTAAATATTGGTACTTAATTATTGAGTTAGGATATATACAACAGGTCACGGATTGTATTGGGAAAGTACTACAAAAACACAATATTAAAACCATTTACAGACCTACAAGGAAAATAGAAAATTACCTTCGCTCAGCAAAGGACCACCACTCTCCACTTGCAGCATATACCAGCTTCCATGTTCTTGTGGAATATCATACATAGGAACCATAGCTACCCGTTTAACTGAACATGGAAGAAACTGCAGATTAGGACAAATAGAAAAATCGGCCATAGCAGAACATGTTATTACGGAAAACGGACATCAGATTCTATATGATGAAACACAGGTTTTAGCAACAATGCCATATTACTTCCCCAGATTATACAGAGAGGCCATAGAAATCTATAAACACAAGGACAATTTCAACAGAAAAGATGAAGGAATGAAACTGGCCAAAGCCTGATATCACACATTAGAAAATAGATGGTTGAAACTAATCAATAACAAGGGGACAGTTCCGAACCAATCAGAAGTCAGTTTTATGACATCAGCTACAACTCCACCCAGCTATCCAGGGGTCAGCATGAGTATAAATAGCAGCGTCCAACATCCTGCCGCTCAATCACAGTCGAGTTTACGACAAGGGAACAACACCTAGAAGCACTCACAACAGAAGATGCCCTGCGCAGTACAGGGAGAAAGGTCTGGAAGAAACACCCATTATAGACCACGGCCCAGAATCTTTTAATATGATTACCGGCCATGAAAGCCTGCATTCCTCATAATGTTACTTCATATTGTAATTTATTAACTCATCCTGTATCTAAACATGTTTTTCAATTTTTCCGTCTCTCTGTCCTTTAGCCTTTAGACTGACACTAAAACACCTTCTTTGGCAAACAATTTGAATCCAATCTGCGAAGGTGATATAACCAGAGTGCATAGAAGGCATATGTACACCCAAATAACACCTAAATGTGTATAAAACACTGGCTCTTCCAACTGTTTTGTATGGTAGCAAAGTATGGATGTTGAAACAGAAGGATATACAGAGACTTAGATCTGCTGAAATGAGATACCTTCGGAGGACTGCAGGATACACACTACTAGATCACAAAAAAAATGAAGACAGCTTAGAAGAATTACACATGGAATCTTTAGAAAACAAAATTTCTGATTATAAGTCAAGATGGATACAACATGTTCATCGAATGGAAAATCACAGGATACCCAAACAAATGTTAAGATATCAACCTGCAGGAAGAAGAAGACCAGGACATCCACTCAAAAAAATTTCTGGATGGTGTTTCTCTTGAGGCCAAAACAGGTCAACAAATGGCCTAAATTCCTGAATATCCTATGATGATGATGAAGTAACACCTAAAACTCGCCTACGTTGTGGAGGCTGGGTACTGTTATTCAATGGCTAATATTTATCAGGGTCCCGTGTCATAGCGGAGTGGTTTAAGGAAAGATGCCTTGGTGTAGAGCAATGGGACTTGCACTGGTTCAAGCCCCCATGGGGGAAGAAATTATCTCATGTAAATTCGGCCAGTATTAGACTGGTATCCAGTTAGCATTGTCAAGAATTCGGGTAGCTACAATAAGTCTGGGAAAGCTGACGATAAAACAGAATTGTTTTGAAACATGTCCAAGAACAAATCAACATTAATATTGAGGTAAGATGTCCAGACCAAAAAATAATATAATTAAAATAACCTCAAAATATAACTTCCGATTCCGATTTTCCGATTGAGGGTCTTTCCACTTTTCAGCGGTTGCCCTTTTACCAGCCGGCTGCTGGCCCTTCACATCCACATGTGTCAATCACAGAGGTAGATGATCAACAGCCAGTGTAGGGGTGACATGTGGTTAGCATGTCGAGTCCCCCAGCCGTTATAGCTGGTTCCTCAACCTGGAGCCGCTACTTATTGTAGCTACCCAATTGCCTCACGATGCTGGGTGGGCACCGGTCCCATACTGGCTGAAATACCATGAGAAAATTTCTTCCCCCATGGAGACTCGAACCAGCGCAAGCCCCGTAGCTCTGCGCCAAGGCTTCCTACCTTAACCGTTCGGCTACGGCGCAGGACAATATAACTTCCTAAAATTAAATATTAGCTACAATAAGTAGTACAAATAGTAATCCACTGCTGTGGTCTCGAGGTAGCGGCTGTCATGTCACACAGCAGGGCCAGGTTTCATTCCCAGTTGGGACAGGCTTCCTGGGTGAGGTTTTTTTGGGATTTTTCCTCACCTGTAAGACAAATGTCAGAAAGCTTAGAGGCCCAACAGTCCCCGAAATTGTCTGGCTATCATCATCATTAACTGGTGTGGAAAAAAATGGGAAGCTACCCACCTATAATTTCCTAGTAAAGCTGCAAAGCATAGCATGAAGATGCTATGATTACAGTGACTATTTAACTCATGCCCCAAATGGGAGTCAATGGCCAATCACGTTTCAATGATTTCTGTTTTACAACCAATCAGAGTCGTATTTCACGAAATATTTATCAGTGTTATAATTACCATATTAAATAAGGCTCCTCCTTTTTAATATTCTGAACAGGTCTGACCATTATTTTGCAGTGACTGAGCCTGTGAGAAATACGGCTACCAGATTGTATATATAGTGCATGAATGTCAACACATTCCGCATGCGGGAGTTAATATAAAAACATTTGTAGCAATTGATTATACCACCAAAAAAAGAAACCACTGTTTGCACTTTCTTAAATGTATTTTTCCCAGGTAACAATCCAGAAAAATATAATTGTCATATTTACATCATACGACATCAGAAATGAATTAATATACAGTTTGATGTGTTTCATTTTTTCTCCACTAGAGAGCATTCTTACAATATTGCGTTCATTTGGCAATAAATAGTATGATCTGTTGCAGTGATAAACAAAAGAAGCAGATGAAGCGTACCTATCGTTTCTCATTTGTTTTCAAACACCGCCATTTACATTAAATATATAAATATTTTAAAATAACTATAGTTAAACAATGATTTGTGAGTAAACAGCTTAATTTTATTCGTTAAATAGTCCTAACAAATGCCACTCTTGATTTCCAAATTCTCTAGATAAATTTTCACTCCTCACTTCGTGAGTCGTGAATTTATCGATAATTTGGAAATCACTCGTGGCATTACTTATGAAAAACCTGCCCTTGGGCAGAACACTATAGAATAGAATAGACAATAAGAGGCAGCTCTAGGTTGATAAAAACCAGCTTTAACAGCTGGGAGATCCTACATGCTGACCAGGTGTCACCCTTATACTGTAACACACATGGATGTGAGGCCAGCACCCAGCATGGAGTAGTACATATCAACACTGGTTAATGCAACTATGCCTATGTTAACACTTACTCATGAGAGGCTTGGCGATGCGCAGGTAACAGTTGATCTCAACGAAGAGAGGTCCATTTTTGTGAGGCTCCACTTTAACAACATGTTGTGCATCAGATCCCACAGCTCGACAAGTGTTGCTCGAAGCTGCAAATGTCAACATAAACATCTCGTAACTTTACATGGAAAAACTCTCAACCTTCATGTCAGCCTACAATTAATAAGTTGGGCAAATTATGCACTATCGTAATTACAAAAGATTAACAGAAAACAGACTAATTACTATGTAAAATTGTAGACTTTCACGGCAGGTATTTGGTTAATGTATTTTATGTCTTTCGGGCTAAATGGCCGTGGTCTGGTTTTATTAACACTCAACGTTTCGTCTACTGCTGCGGTAGACATTCTCAGGAGACATTTGAAGAGTTAGGAGGTCAAAGAACACGCAGAATCTCCTGAGGATGTCTACCGCAGCAGTAGATGAAACGTTGAGTGTTATTAAAACCAGACCACGGCCATTTAGCCCAAAAGACATAAAATACATGAATCAGATTAATTACTGTTTTAGAATATATTTAGCAACCTCATGTGTGTGTGTGTGTGCGTATGTGTGTATATATATATATATATATATTATATTGTAGATTTTGCAGATATAAGTATGATTAAGAATGTTTTCTTGGGTTTTGGCATCATGGATTCAAGGTCAGCCTCTGGCCACTGATTTTCTTGGGTATTCCACATCATGGATTCAAGGTCACTGATTCAGTCGCCAGAGGCTGACCTTCAATCCATGATGTGAAAAACCAAAAAAAAATCAGTGGCCAGAGGTCAACCTTGAATCCATGATGCAGAAAACCCAAAAATATCAGTGACCAGTGACTTTCTTAATCATATATACATTTCAAAATAATTAAATTTTGACATTTAGCAATGAAAGCCAAATACGACGAAAAAAAAATTAATGCCTGAACTGGGATTTGAACCCAAGATGTTCTGGGTTCAAATTACAGTGACAAGCTTTTTTCACAGTTTTTCCTCGGTCATGAAGGCAAATGCTGGGTCAGAACTCTTACCAGGATCCATTTAATCATATTCAGCACTAAACTTTCACAAGAACACGACAAGATATAAACAAACTAACATTCTATATGTGACAGCATCTGTAAATGGACCACATTCCGCAAAAACAAACCAACCCTCAAATTTGAAATATATGAGTTAATGTTATATTATTGTTCCCCCATGTCCTGCAACCCACCACCTGCATTCTTATGCTATCTATGAACCAAATAAAAAAACGCTGACTGAACATGCCACGTTTCTCTTTCTGTAGAAACAACCAAACAACATAAATGTGTAAAATCTCAGCATTAAAAAAATGTAAGTTTTAATCTTCCTCATAAAATAGAAGCTCTTTGATATTTTGTTAGTTAAAGTAAATATAATTTATACATCATTCAGATGAAACGAATAATAAAAACATTGAAAGAAGCCATACTGGCTTTATAATGTAATATCAAATTCCCAAATAAATGTCTTCTTAATAAAGAAACCGCCATTTGCAAGATAGAAACAAAGGTTTTCTACAGCATTTGGTGAGCGGGAATTAACAGCATAATTTTTTTTATAGTAATTCTGCCCGAAGGCAGGTCCTTCACTGTAATCATAGCATTTTCATGCTATGCTTGCAGCTTTACTACGGAATTCTAGGTGTGGTAGCTTCCTGTTGCTTTCCACACCGGTGAAGGATGATGATAAGGATGATGGCCATATGATTTCGGGGACCGTTTGGGCCTTAAAGTTTTCCTGACATTTGTCTTACAGGTGAGGAAAAACCCCGATAAAAACCTCACCCAGAAAAACTGCCCCGACTGGGGATCGAACCTGGGCCCGCTACCTTGAGACCACCAGCTGTGGACAATAGCATATATAAGAGAACAATTTGCATTTAGATTGCAACTTGCTCAGGTATCTCAGTGGGTAGAACCAAAGACCTGGGTTCAAGCCCCAGTCTGAGCATATATTTTTTTCCCTTCAAATATAATAAGTAAATGTTTATTTTTATTTGTGAATTTATTTATTGGCATTTAACTTTTTCTCAGTTCAGCTAACTTGTGGCTTGGCTCTTTTTTGCAGAATGTGGTCCAAATAAGCCATGAAGTACTTATATTGAAGTTGGTTGCTATAGATTTTTAAAGGGGGAGGGTTTGAGGGTGAGTCATGCATTCAGTTGGGGTGCAACACAAAGGGATGCATAAACTGGTTCTCTTGAGAAATCACCCTGACACACATCATCTTGCTCTAATGCCCATTCACTTCTTGCTTCCCAGCATGCTTTTGGTAAAGGCTGATTTCCAGAAATTTTGAAGTATAGAGCATTTTGTGAGATGATCTCCATTCATTACTGAACTCTCCACTTTACATAACACACTGGCATAATATAATGAAGTTATTCATGCCCAGAGGAGAGCATAACTGGAAGATATAGGCTCAAATCTTGCAGACAATCAATTTAACCCATTTACTTCAGGTTTAAACGCTCAATGCATTTCCCCAGAAACCGGATTTAAGTTACCGTAAATTATATTGTCTATTTTCAGACATACAAAACAAACAAAAGATAACGGTACTTGAGATCACAATAAGGGTGAAGGCCAAAACACATACCCCTACTATTCATAAATGTAAACAAAATATTACCCTGCCAAGGGATGTACAAAATATTCCAAAATATATAACAGCAGAATTAAGCGAGTGTACCTCATCTTCTGAGTTGAAGGTCATTTAACTGCCGGCGAGTCTACCTTGTCTTTTGAGGCTAATTGGTTAAGTAAGGGTTTTATAGTTTTTCTCAGATGTCAAGACAAATGTTGGCTTGCAACCAAGAATGAGGTGGGAGAATAACATTATCCATGATTTGAGGGAAGTAGATTATACAGGAGAAGATTGGAAAACATGAGCTCAGGATAGGGATGTATGGAGAACTAATGTTAACCATAAAGTAAGATCTCATGCATTGTACTGGAATTACTCAATTCAGCACAGATCTAACAGTTTGAACCTGTGGCCGGTTCTAAAATAATGCATCCAGATACTTGCACTACAATAGCCAAAACAGCTTATATCAGCCCAGCTCCTTCATCATTGTCGTCTATGTTGATTTTGGCCAAGACAATACTAATTCCGGGCTAAGTCCCAGTTGCACTGTAAGCAAACATGCCTAAGATATTACTCTTCCAACTCCATCTATTGGGACAATTGTGGTACTACTTTTAACTGTCATATGTATGATAGAAACATTGTTCTTACGAAACATATTTTACAGGAAATAAGACCAAATACAACATTAAGGGCCGCATGCAAATACATTAGTCTCTGGTGAGTTGAGTTTTCCGTAAGAACGTGCAAAGTTCAAATTAGCGAGTCGCTGACTGGTCATGCATGAAAGTAGTTTTTTTCGTAATATTGGCAAGAAATTACCCAGAATTCTCAGCGATAAAACCACTTCTGTTCTTTTCGTCTGCTAGAGGAATGCATTTACGCTTGCATTCCACAAATAATATCATATACGACGATGTCTGCATCGTGCAATATTATGCCGATTCTCTTGTTCTTCCATTTGAATTCTTTAGTAGACTCTATCAAATTCCTCTTCTCCGCGTATACCGAAAACATGATCGAAGTCTTGAAGGTCCAACATCTTGGATAAAGCAGCAAGGTACGCGCCAAGGTTTCAAACTACATCGGTTCCCATCGGGTTGCTCACGATTCATTCTCTGCAAAGTCACCTCGCCAGGTAGGTTAGGAATTTCGACAATTATAATCGCATGAACAGATTTTTGAGTATGCAAAAACATCTTTGGATGCAACTTTCTCAGCAGAGAATGACTTTTACAGTCTAATGCGTTCATAGATACGACCCTAAGATGGTATCAATAATTAGGAACTTCGGCTCAACTGCACTTCTACTATCTCAAAATTTTTCTGTTATATTGTGTAAACTATAGCTTTTGTTCTGTACTTACCATCATTTTCTAATATTTTAAAACAATTTTATAACATTATTAGACAATATTATTTTTGGTCTGGCCATCTTACCTCAATATTAATGTTGATTTGTTCTTGGACATGTTTCAAAACAATTCTGTTTTATCGTCAGCTTACCAGACTGGTTTTATTTATGTTGCATTATGTTGCACCACCTGGATGTCGATGTCAGCTCCATCCTGGGTTGGCCAAAGAACCTCCAAACAAGGTCACCCTCCATCGGAATATCAAAATTCATAACTCAGTTTCTGTTCTTCTGAATATAAATTTTTTCCCAAATAGTCAGCTCTTTGTAATTTTCTAACTGTTTTAATAATTCAGTGTCTGAATTTATATTATGTTTTTCAGACCAAACATTAATATTAAGGTAAGATGTCCAGACCAAAAATAATATAATCAAAATAACCTCAAAATATAACTTCCTAATATTAAATATTATTAGACAATTTTAAAGTATTTATTTAAATACGCAAATTGCAATATTATGACACTGTTGACGCTAACTGCTATTTTCTCCACAGAGTATATTACTTAGTCTATGATTTTTCTATCGCTGTTTTGGGTTATCGTTGGTTGGATCAGCGTTAGGGAATGATAAGTAAGTGTACACCCATTTTTATTAAACGTTTGGTAACTCACTATGATGTTTGTGGGTTATCATTCAATGATAACATTATCGCTGCTACTTCTAACTGCTACCGTGTATTTGCAGTTCTTTGCAGTTTTGAGATAGTGTAAGTGCAGTTTTTCCAGAACTTCTTCCATTTGTTATTTATGACAACAAATTAAATATGGGCCTACCTAATTAGACACACTTTTCTTTTCATGTCAATTGATAACCTTTATTTACCGGTATATTTCATTATGAGCAAAATTTACGCTCCAAGCTGACTTACCTGTAAATTCTGTATCTTCACCACATCCTCAATGGTTAATGTGGGATTTTTTCACTAAACTGTTTGAAAACATTTAAAATAATTTGTTTCTCTCCGCTTTTCAAATGCTTTGTTTTCCAATATTTAACAATTGTCATTTGGAACAATTAACTGGAACTTAGCTTGGAATTAGTATAGAGCTAGGATTTTTATGTTAAGAGTGCAACATAAATAGTTTATATTATTCAACTGTTGGTGTATACAACCAAGGCAAATGATACAGTCTTACTTCTCACTATACTGTGTTGCAATCTTAACTTTTACTACATAAAAATTATTTATAATTATTGTTTGTCCAACAGATCTGTGTCCCCGTAAGATATACGAACTAAAGCCTACTTCCTTTTCTGCCTCTGCAAATCATTTCCCTTCCTGCATTCCTATCTCTCTCTTGCACTTTCACTCCAGTGTTGTCAACTCAACTCCAACCTTGCATTATTCAATATTCAAGAGCCATGACACTGGGGGAAGTTTGGCAACATCCCTACTCAATAGTACCGTTGGCTGCCATTTGACGTGGGGGGAGGGGAGTGCGGTGAAATGTTGAGTATAGACGTGTACTTTTCTAAGAACGATGTCAGCGCTGTAGGGGCACAGATCCATTGGTCCGAGTATAATTATCTCAGAGCTTTTTTTACCAATTTACACAATCAATAAATTTATAAGAGGACATTTTCAAAATAATCGATGAATAATTAATATTTTAGTAAAAGAGCAATTGTAAATTAAACATAATTTAGAATAAGTGCAGGAATTCAAAACTGTATAGGCCTAATTATGTAAGAGAGTATGTAATATACATTGTAATGGGGCATGCAGCTAATAAATAAAAAATAACAGACTGACTTACCAAGATAGATTTCACCAAATCCTCCGACCCCGATAGATTTACCAAGTTTCCATTGATTCTTTGTTATATCAGTTAAAATCTCGCCTTCACGAATTTGATCTGGTAGTTTATTGCCATTTGCAGCAATTCGCGGCTTCTTAGGAAGTTCTAAATCTGCTCCTGAAGCAGGTTCTGCAGGTCTACGAGGCATTACGAGTGCTGACACAATCACACTTATTCAAACTTCTCCTTCAGTCCACATAAGTTCAACCAGTTCTATCAACATAAAACTAAACTTTATTAGTTGGTAATTATTTACTTGACGTCAAACAGTTCAACCTGAATCGTTCAAACTAAGAGATCATTGTAACTGACAGTATCAATAACAAACACAATGCTCTGGCATAATTCTCAGAATGAACTGTATCTCCGCCTCTGACATTTAGGTTGTACAAGGGGTAAAAAGAGAAACTCACCCTCTACTGCCAATAAGGGAATAGTTGAATGGGAGTGAACGTCTGCCACAACCAATCACTGCTCTTGAAGTTAAAAGTAAATAGACTGAGTATATTTACTTTTATACACATAAGTACTAAAACTTAAAAAAAATAAATAACAAACCAAAATAGCTCATGATAATCTTTCCATTAAGCAGTGAGAATTTTTCTAAGTCCCAGGCAAACACTACGCGCATGCGCCAACAAATGTGAAGCAGTTTACTCTATGGAATGTCGCGATGCAGTCAACATTACACATGCTATTTAACAAACCTAAAAGCTAACCTAACGCAATTTAAGTACTCTAACCTGTGAAAGACCAACCTAAAAGCTAACCTAACTCAATTTAAGCACTCTAACCTGTGAAATAATGCAATGCCCAAAAATAAAAATGAGTTCTCAATTCAGAAGTACATAACCATGTTGGTTGCACTGTCATTGTATAGAATATTCTTTAAAATCAATATGGCTGCCACGCCTTCATGTTACATACCTGTATATAGTTAAATATCATAGAAAAATATGTTCAAATAATTGTTAGAAGAAATGTAAAATTTATTGTAGATCTTTGGAAATAATTTGAAAATAAAATCTCATTGGCGCATGGTGTCTGCCTGGGACTTACGAAAATTTCTCACTGTGCTTAATGGAAACATCAGCCAATAGCTCGCACTAACAGCAATTTTTTTGTTTGTTAAAGGTAGGTTATTAGGTTTCATTTTCGGTATCACAAAATGTTCGAACATATTACATTTACACACATTTGTTTTAAAATTATAGTGTCAACTAAAATAATTCACCAACTTTTTCTTTCTAACATTAGTTATTAGTTTGAATTTTAAGATGTAGGCCTATAATATTTGGAAAATGGCAAATTCTAACACACAAATATCCGTGATCAACAATGGCTCATAGAGAATTAGTGCGCGTTATTATTAACTATGGCTCATTGTTGAACATCGCTCGTTACAATGACTGACGTCAAGATGTTACTATAATTACCATTGATATCGAGATTATGAGTTTTCATTACATATGGCTTCGATTCCAAATATGATAGGAATTTAATTTTGGTGGTTCTGGTCGAGAGTTGGGATGGTCCCATATAACATAACCTAAGTTTTAATAATCTTAATTGTTCGTTCATTTGAACGATTCACGTTGAACCAAATCCTAGTTGACAAATAATTACTAGTTTTCATATACTGTTGACCATAACAATTTCATACCTCTACCTTTAAATTTATACTATATTTGTTTTCTCGTTCTTTAAATGCTGAAACAAGCTGTAACTTGTCAAACAATCATGTTTACCACAGCTGAACCTTACGAAAAAGCAATATTTCAGTACCCTGACGTAATAATTACAAGAAATAAAGTTTAATTATGAGATAAAGTAGCAAAATTTAAGACACCGCTGAAAACTATTCCACATAAAACCAAAATATGCAACTGCAAATCAATCAAAATAAAATATCGGTGTCTACATTCGACAGCTCTAACACAAACACCGAACTCCGATTACATCTAACGTACATACATTTAAAACTGCACTAACCTTCGAAAGTCTTTAAAATAAGCAATTTACATAAAACCTATCTCTTTGTCATATCAAATAATAATTTTAGTCACTTTCTGCACAAACAGACAACGTTCTATACAGACTTCCATTATCTGATATCGATTAAGTTTCGCCAGTTTTCCGAACTGTAGCGCTGCTAGGCAGTTCTAATTATGACGTCATTTAATGGTACATTCTTGGACCTTATTGGTTAATTTTATGAAATTATATATAAAATGGTGGGAACAATAACTAAGAACAATGCATATAATTAAAAAAAGGATAATTGCAAATTCAAAATATCAATTTATGTGATGTGACATTCATTTGATAATTAGTATTAATTGAAATAATAACTATGCATTAAATCAGGGTATAGGTTTTTAAAGATAGAAAAAATGTTTCCGATTTATCAAATGCGATTAGCTTAAGAGTCATCTGTCGTTGGTTTTTATATTTAATACGAATGCCAATCACGGTAGATCAATCTAAAAGAAGGAAAACTTATATAAACCAACAATTTATTTATTAAAAAATATATACAAATAAAATTTTCCAAATAATTTAAAGAAATAATTGCATAAATGCTCAGATGGCTTGTCAGGAGAAAAATTGCAGCATGTTCATAAATATGTGTATCAGATTAATATATAATGCCCGAAATATATTTCTCAATTTTTTCAGGAATTGTCATGGCTCTGTCTCCAAAATAGGCAAAAATTATACTGTCTAATTCTTATTTAAGGCGCTGCTGGATGTTAGAATCATTTTTAAAAAATCTAAATTCATATTTGCTTTAACCTTGTTTTTTAATGTTACCTTCATGTGTAATATACATTTATTAATTGGCATTTTCTATTTAACTTATTTTATTATTGTTATTATAATTGTTAGCATATAAAATGTATTCACATTACATTTTTTAAATATATTTTGTATACATATTTTATATACAATTTTATTGTAAACCTTATTTGTATATTTTGTGGTTGAGGCTTTAACTCTGCCAGAATAAACAAAACATTATTATTGTTATTATTAAATTAAAGATTTTATAAAATCAAAATTTTGTGGTGAATCTATTAATTTAGCAAGCTTTATTGTACTTCATGAATTTTAAAGTATTGATAACATTAACAAAATTGCCCTTAAAATATAATTGTTGCTACCTCAGTATAGTAATTATGAAATTATTATAATTGCATTTTTTTAGAAATAATTTATCATTGTTATTGATTTGCATCACTTTCAGGCTTCAATACTAATCAATTAGAAGTGTATTGGAGAGTACGTATTGATTTATGCCTATTATGTCAACCTACTCTGCAGCTTGAAAACTGTCTTAAACTTAAATATCTTGGGATAACGCTGCAGACATGTGCTAGATGCTTCATGAAACATGTAGAAAAGAAGGCAGCACAAGCTAGAAATAGAAATGAATGAGATAACAAACATACAATCTTTAAATCTGGAAATGGCAACAATACTGTTTAAAGGAAAAAGTATTCCAATACTAACAAATGACAAAAATAATCTGGTCACAACTAACTCTGTAGAGCAGTTGCCATGGTACGATCTGTTGAGACTCGGCCCCTAGCTCGCTGGTTCGTTATGCAATTGATGTGCTCCACTTGAACAAACACCAACTGAAGCACAAATGATCATTATCTCAGAAGTAATTTTCTTTATTTCATTTTTCTGAGCCTTTTTCCACAGAAGACTCATTTTTTTTATAATTATACCAATTTTATTTGGAGGATTCAGAAATTGATTTGTTTCCCTTAATGCTTGGGGCAGCTAGCTACTCCCAATTGATCACAAAACTTCAACAGCATGGATAGTTACAATACTATTGACATCAGGGAAACATACTTTCAAAATAGTGTCTAGCATATCGTTCATTATTATATTTTTTGCATTTTATTCGGTTATAAATACCTGTAAAGAACAGCTGTCGTGCTAATGTTCCTGTGACATTATTGAGCCACACATTGTTCCATCTTGTCATTGTGTATTCCTTTATTTGCGACATCAGGAAAGAAATGTGGCAGAATTCATAAGCATTAGAATTAGAATCTGGTGCAAATTTAAAAACAGTCAGGGACAGACATTTAAAAGCAGTGGACAATGTGACCAACATAGACAGTGGCCAGGAGTGGTAAAATTTTAGAGATGGCAATTTTTAGAACTTTTTCTTTGCTTTAATATCAATTGAAATTAGATTTTTAGTGATTTTCTTCAAATATTAAATTTGTCACTTACATCATCATCCACATGGTCTGTTACAGTATCAAAGAGGAATTTTCCATCCAGTGGACGTCCCAACAATCTTTTGCCTTGGGGGTAATTATGAAGCATAACTTCTGGAATTCTGCGAGATGGCATTCGTTGAAGATGGGCTTTCCAGTTGTTCTGGTAGTTTTGTATATGATGTTAATTACTTTAAAGGATAAATTAATATTTTAAGAGAAAAATTAAAGCCTAAACCTGGATTTGAACCCAGGATCTCTGAAAAAAAATGGAAAAGGAAAGACTACCACAAAGACTTAAAACTCAAGATACAAGGAAAATGACCACGAGAAAATAGATTAACCAGGTGAAGAAAAGTTTGTAAGAAACAGGATACAACTGGAAGACAGAGATGGTTGGAGGCATATTTGGAATCGACCTTCCTAAAGAGGACACAATAGAGGAGGATGATCTCCAGTACTCTATCTATAAAGCTATGTAGGCTCCTGATTTAGACACTGATTTTTTTTTGTTATATTTTAAATTAACATTTTCCAGAATTGGATATAGTTTTATTTTTAGAAAGAAAAATAGATTTTTCTTATATATCTACATCAGTTAGGAAAAACCGGGTAAGTCTTCAAAAGTGATTTTTACAGGAGAGCAAAAACTAGTTCAATGACTTACATCAAAGAGTGCATACATTGAAAATTCAATGCTTGATAACACCGTCACTATTCGCTTGACGACTTACCCGTTTTTACCGAACATGCATCGGACCAAAAGCTATCGGGAGATGTTAATAACTAATTTTTGACCAAAAGTTGCTTACCCGGTTTTTCTTAACTGATGTAGATATAATGACGTGAGCTTTGAGTTCGGAACCTTCATTCTACACATTTCCCAACACTTTCTTATCCAAGAAGACTTTTTTTTGGTGGGATTTTAACATTACCTTCATGGCTAGTGTAGCTTCATTTATAAAATAAAAAGTACATGGTTTTAAAAAGGAAGATTAAATTTAGATATAATAATACAAGCTTACACGGACGAGATGTTGGTGAAGCTCTTCTCTGCACCAGATTCACAGAAATGTATGACTCTCTCACATGCTCTTGAAATGACTGTGGCACAACAGTCAACATGCTGCACAGGAGTAAGATCACAAGCACAAAACAACATATAATATATATAGAGGGTGAAAACAATATAAGTTGCCAAATTATTCTGAGGTTAGATCACAAATAACTAAACAAAAAAGTAAAATAAATTGGAAAAACCGAAGGAACTCACAATTTGGGAAAAAATTTACATATGCAAGAATAAAAACACAACTATGAATTTGAAATACCCGGTGATAAGGAGAGGGGATTGATTTGGAAGTTCATCCGTCAGCCATCAGATGGCGCAGAGGTCAGTCTGCAGGAGAGGAGACCATTGGACGTCAGTTGTGAACATGATACAGCATTGAGAATGTCACAAATACAGTGACAAAATCTAGATCTGCGAGGGAGTTAAGAAGTATGAGGTGAGTCAAGAAACAACTAAACAAAATTAAAATAAACCTCATAGTGTTATTTCCTACCTACATAATTTAATATGTTTCTAATTACTCAGGTTTTCCACCCAAAAACTGTTTTTGTTTCAGTAGAATGTTTTTGAAAAGAGGAATATACACAAGTGTTGGTGAGACAGTGGACCCTCAAATATCTTTCCACCATTTCACTTCGAACACAAATTAGTATGTGGTTTGTTCCGCCTAGGAACTGGTCATGATTGCTTGGCAGAACTCCTATTTGCATGTTATGTAAAGAGGAGAATACATTCATCTCACAAATTGCTCTGCACTTAACTTTTTAAATCAATCTTTACCAAAATTTTACTGAGAAACAGAGATCATCCAACATTGTTAACTACTGTAAATTATTTATAGTTAAATATGGGATATAACATTATGAGGTTCTTAATTCAATGAATGAATGAGTCATTTCTTATCTTACCTCATAGTTTATGTTTTTTTTTTACACGAGAACTGCAGTTTTCAAGAGGAACATCCCTCTCATTTTCAACCGATATTATATCATAAGGTAAGATAAGAAGTGACTCATTCATTCATTGAAATACAATAAATTAGTAAATAATCGGAATCAAATTAAACAGTAAATAAGAATTTGGTTGATAGCTTCATTAAATTAATTAAATTCAACAAAATACAAGAAGAAACGGTAAAATCAAATGTTTCTTACCTCTCCTCATACAAATCATAGATCACGATTCGAGACCATAATGGTGTCATCTTCAGTTCTATTTTGGCGGAAGAGTTTCTTCCGATCGACATAACATCAGTCGCCAAAATAGAACTGAAGATGAGACCGTTATGGTCTCGAAATCGCGTCTACTTAGAAGATTTATATGAGGAGAGGTAAGAAACATTTGATTTTACCATAAATTAAACCTCATAGTGATTAATTCCTGTAAAATTAAATACAAGAAGAAAACCAATCAGGGATTTATCTTAAGTAATAGCACGAGTGATTTCCAAATTATCGATAAATTCATGACTCACGAAGTGAATTTATCTAGATAATTTGAAAATCAAGAGTAACATTTGTTAGGACTATTTAACGAATACAATTAAGCTGTTTACTCACAAATCATTATTTAAATATAGTTATTTTAAAATATTTATATATTTAATGTAAACGGCGATGTTTGAAAACAAATGAGAAATGATTGGCACGCTTCATTTTCTTTCTTTGTTCATCACTGCAACCAGATCATACTATTATTTATTGCCAAAGGATCGCAATGTTGTAAGAATGCACCCTAGTGGAGATATTTATAACCAATGATATAGGTATTAATTTGGGGGCACGCCGTAGCATAGGGGTTAAGGCACTGCGCTACAAGCCGGAAGGTCGAGGGTTCGAGTCCCGGTGGGGTCAGGATTTTTAAACTGACTCAAACCTTCTGGCGGCACTATGGCCCTGGGGTCGACTCAGCCTCTAACTGAAATGAGTACCAGACGCTTGTTCTGGGGTAAAGGCGGCCGTCACGCAGGGCTGACATCAAGTGCCGATTGTCAAGAAAAGTGGGAGCCTTAACCTCCTACTACCCCAAGGGCCTCCTGAGGCCTGTAGTGGGATCACTTTACCTTTATAGATATTAATTAATTTCTGATGTCCTATGATGTAAATATGTCAATTATATTTTTCTGGATCGTATTTCCTGAAAATAATTTAAGAAAATGGAAAAAGTGGTTTCTTTTTTTTTGTGTGGTATAATCAATTGTTACAAATGTTTTTATATTATCTCTCACATGTGCTTTCTGCTGACATTTATGCACTATATATACCAATCTGGTAGCCGTATTTCTTAAGAGAGTCAGTCACTGCAAAATAATGCTATGGCCTATTCAGAATGTTAAAAAGGAGGCGCTTTCTTTATTATGATAAACTTTACTTGATAAATTCGAGGCGAAACACAACTGTGATTGGTTGTAAATAAAAAAATCATTGAAATATGATTGGTCATTGACTTCCATTTGGGGCATGAGTTAAATAGTCAGTTGAATGTAGAGATGTCTACACACAGAAAACAAAAAGAAATTTAAAAACTAGAACATCTCAGGAATGTCGAGAATGGAAAGTAGCTAGCCCACGCATGGTCAGAAAAACAACTAATCGAAATAAAGGATAAATTAATAAAACTAATAGAAGAACCCAAAGACCTCACTGTTTGTGAAAGAATTTACATTTAAAAAACCGAAAGGAGAAATTAATGAACTTTGAAATTCCCGGGGAATTTACCAACAAAGAAAGCAGGAGGTGGTTCTTCAAGACGACATAACGACTGTGAAAATACTGAAGATGGAACCAAAGAAAAAGTCTAAGAAGAACATAAGGTGAGGGACAAAATTTTACCAAAATAAGAATTTGGTTACGATCAGTCTTAAAAACATTTCCCATTTGAAATACAAGTGTTATATACACAGTGTATAAATATGGCAGCATATATTATTTAGACCCTGTATAATGTGCTCAAACAATGGTAACTCATTCAACAACAATAACTTAAAAAAACATGCACAATTATTTGAATAATCATTTCTAATTTCCTTATGAAAGAAGACATTCCTTCAATTATTTCCAATATAGTGTTTTGTTTCATATGTTGATATTATAATGTTATACATTGGTAACTCCACTTGTTTTTACTGTACAGTCCAAGTGAAGTAATGTCCCCAGTTCAATACACAAGCAACACCAACTTGACAAAATAATATTACTCAATTTCAATAGAAATTAACATTATGAGCTTCTTTTCTAAAATTAATGTGAATCCGTAACATGTTACCTCATAATTTTGTTGTGTTCTTGAGAATATGTTCCAGTCCTGGACATTATTCAGACTCTTGAAGATAATATTTCAATGTATTAATTTAATTTTAACTTTTTTTTAAATCATTAGAAACTAACATTATGAGGTTTAATTTAATAATTGAGTTTGTATTTTTTAACATTCTTACCTCATATGATTGTTTAGCCGGATATATGAGGTAAGAATGTTAAAAAATACAACTCAATTATTAAATTTTAATATTCACAATGATACACTATTATTATTTGAAAAGAAAAATTAACGCCTGAATCAAAATTTGAACCTGAAAGTCTAGCTCTGCATACTATATCAGGCTTAAGAAGCAAATATTAATTCTTCTTGTTCATGTACAATTATCTTTATCATCAGAAGCATATAGCCATTGCTACCAGTGCTATCTGGCGACTTGTAATTCAAGAAGACATTTTCAATAAGAAATCACATAACTTTTACAGCAGTTAAACATTATATTTCAACATATTAATTCAATTTAAATAAATGATGGCATTGCAATTGTTAAAATTACATGTGAATTTGAGTTCAAAATATAAATAATTCTTGAGAACAATAGTGAACCAAGTATTGTATTTGTTCTTTTTCACTATAAAAAAAAATGTTTAATTCTTCATCTGCAATTAAATAATATATTTGTAGTTTCTTGAAGATCCAGGGTTTTGACATTTTGTGTGTTATTGTCAATTCTTTTAACACATTGGTGACCGACAGCTCTGCGTTGCACCCACCGCTGCTGGACCGAACATTTCTGTCAGTAGGGTGGACTTTTAAATTTTAAACCGCGCTAGCACAGTGTGGCTTTTACATCAATATATTTACAGTCAATAACAATAATGCATAAGTAAATCTTTATTAGTGTTCTCACCAGACTTTCTAGAAGAAATTGAGGGTTTGATAGCGTTGGAAACATTTCCCTTTATGTAAAGGCAAAGTGCAAAAGAGCATACGTAGCGAGTTTCTTTTCTTGTGTTCACTAAAATTGAGGAAAAGTTTTGAGGGTATTTTTTTTCTTTCCAATCACAGTTGGTGTTAATTTATTTTTCTTAATGTCTTAGCCTCCCTGGTGGGTCGTGAGGTGGTCTCCTAGAAGTGGTTTCTTCTCTCTCTGTCTTTCCTCGTCTTCTCTGTCATCTGTTCCTAATTTCACGACTGCCAAACAAGAGGCTGTTTCAAGCAAAAAAACTTCTGTTTGACATTTTGCTGTTAGGATTTTGAAATTTATAGACCCTGAAAGCATTAAGGAGTGTACAATTCTGAAGCCACAATACAACTTTCTAGCACCATTTCACTATTTTTCTAAGGATGGAGTAATATGATAGGTCCTGGTCAGCCCTGTCTACACCCTTACATACTGTTATATTGAAGTATTCAATAGCGCATTTTTACAACTTTAATCCTCGCACTCTCGTGTTGCCTCATGCAATGTGCTAACCATTCTTACGTCTCTTTTATCTTTCCATGTTTGTAGCAAAAGGTCCCCCTTACTACAAAAACACTTTCTCCTGGTTTGAGTTTATTTCCTGCTTCCACAAATGATTTTGGAAGCCCTCTGTTAATCTTTATTGCTTCAGAAGCTCTCGTCTTTCTTTCGAGCAAATTTTTAGCTATAGCCACACTATTATAATAATTATCCTGGTGGACATGATGCCACAGATATAAATTCGGCTCCAGAACGCAAAATAGAGTTTCTTTTATTTTTCCGCTCTGCAAAATATATTTACAGGTTACATACGTATCCCGTAATCGCGTAACTACCCCCGCACTAAATTCCATATTTCACCAGCCGTCTGTCATAAAATTGTAAACAATTCTGTAAAGTTTGCAATTTCATAAAAGAGAAGAGAGGGGTACAAATACAACTAAAATTTATTTCACAATGAGAAGAAACAAAATTGAATGCCTCATTCAAAAGCGAAGAGGCAGGGAAGCCATAGAAAACGTAAAAACGGAAATCTCCGTGACCGGTCGTCTAGCGCTGGCCATTTAAACACGGAGATCTCCATGGCCCGTCACCAATGTGTTAAGAAACTAGATATGAGGTGAGTTGTGTATTTTCTAATTCGTATTATTTAATAAATCTCACAATGTCACTTCCTTTAAATATTTAAAAAAAAAGTACTTTCACTTTATATAATTTTTTCTCAATACAATAAAATATGGATTTGATCCACTTTTGCTCCAAACCCCTCATATTTTGTATTTTTAGGACTATTTTCAAGGAGATTCTTCCCTATTTTCAACTGGCTTCTGATTTGATTTGACAACAGTATGGTCCACTAACAGAGGGGGAAAGAGTATGCTTACAGGAATACCAACTGTGAAATGCCAGTTGAAAATAGGGAAAAATTTCCTTGAATGGAAAAGATACAAAATAGAAGACGAGGTGTAAAATCTGATTAATTTAATGATTGTTAAATTCTAAAAAGCCATCCAGTTCACTGGTGGAGCTTCAAAATTCATGATTATGTTGTTTCTCATTGATTTAAAAATAGCTATTTTTTAAATTATTATCAATTAGGGATTTTAGACTCCCATCACATTTTTTTGTATTTCTTGCAGACTAGTTTTCTTCACACTTGTGTAACATTGTCAACACCTCCCGACTTGACAATCTAACACAAGTGTGAAAACTAATCTGCAACAAAAATAAAAAAAATATGAGATGAGTTCTAAAACCCGTAACTCATAAAAATTAAAAGAAACCTCATAGTATGTAAATTATTGAGTCATTTTTTCACATCTTACCTCATATTTTATGTTTCTTTAAACACAGGAACTAGTTTTCAAGAGAAGGATCTCTCTCATTTTCAACCGACATTATGACTACCAGATTTTCGTTGGAATCATTGCAAGTGTATTTGCAGAGTATAAGAGTGACATTGATTCAAAATTACAAAATATAATAAAATGAATGGGGTAATACGAAGACATTTTGGTAAACAGATGAGGACAGAGACAAAACTAAGATTACATAACATCACATCAAAAGCTGCTCTAAAATACGGAAGTGAAATTTGGATTTTAAATAAAAGAAACTCTCATAAACTTCAAGTAAGCCAAATGTGCTTCTTACGATCATTGTTAGGAGTTAATAGACTGGATCACCAAAGGAATACTATTATCAGAGGAAAACTTGGAGTAACAAGTTTAAATGAAGATATACAAAGATACCAACAAGAATGGAAAAATCATCTGAGGAGAATGGCAAGAAATAGACTTCCAAAATTGGCATTCCAATATACCCCAACTGGACATAGGGACCAAGGAAGACCAAACATCGGTGGAAATATCAAGACCATCTTCGCTAGGTTTACCATACAGGCCACACGGCCTAAAACAAATTTGTTCATGATGATGATCATTCGAATTACAACGATTCCAACGAAAATCCGGTAGTCATAATGTTGGTTGAAAATCAGAGAGATCCTTCTCTTGAAAACTAGTTCCCATGTTTAAAGAAATATAAAATAAGAGGTAAGATGTGAAAAAATGACTCAATAATTTACAAATTAAGAATCTCATAATGTTATTTCCCATTTTTAACTATGAAACCTCATAGTGTTACTTCCTTCAAATATTAAATAAAGTTGAAATTTTACTTGAGAAACACATCCAAGTGAGAGGATTTTCTCAAGTGTAAAGTTTCTTATTTCTCTGATGTTTACTCAACTTCTCTCACTCATTTTCAAACAACTTTATTACAGTACATTTTATATTATATGTACATAATTGTTTAAGATAAATTCAAATGTTTCACACCTCTCCTCATATTAATCTTTTAAGTGGATTGCGATTTCGGGTTCATGGCAAACCCATTGTCAGTACCATCTTGCCGGCTGATGTTATGTCAATCGGAAGAACCACTTCTTCTTCCCTCTGTAGGTGGACCAATAAACCTCTGGATCAGGTCAGAGTTCGCGGGAATTTCAAAGTTCATAAGTTTGGGAGAAAATCCATATTCAAAAAACAAATAAAAACTTATTATATTTGAAGAGAACAATTATAAGCTCAGACCGGGACTTGAACCCAGGACCCTTGGTTTTCCAGTTCAAGTGCTCTACCATCTGAGCTACCTGAGCAAGTACCGATCTAAACGCAAATTTTTCTCTATATACGTTGTAATTCCCGCCCACCAAATGCTTTGAAGCCTTTGCTTCTATCTTTGCAAATGGCGGCTTCTTTATTAAGGAGACATATTTGGGAATTATACATTACATTATAAATGCCAGTACGGCTTTTTTCGATGTTTTTATTATTATAATTTCATACATCTCAATGATGGATAAATCATATTTGAAGAGAAAAATTATAAGCTCAAACCAGGACTTGAACCCAGGACCCTTGGTTTAGCGGTACTTGCTCAGGTAGCTCAGATGGTAGAGCACTTGGACTGGAAAACCAAGGGTCCTGGGTTCAAGTTCGGTCTGAGCTTATAATTTCTCTCTTCAAATATGATTTATCCATCATTGAGATGTATGAAATTAATAATAAAAACATCAAAAAACTTATGAACTTCGAAATTCCCGCGAATTCTGACTTGATCCAGAGGTTTAGAGTCCGACAACAGAGGGAAGAAGAAGAAGTGGTTCTTCCAATCGACATAACATTAGTCAGCAAGATGGTACTGAGCATGGGACCGCAATGGTCTAGAAATCATGATCTACTTAGAAGATTAATATGAGGAGAGGTGTCAAACATTTCATTTTATCTTAAATTAATCCTCATAGTGATTTGTTCCTATAAAAGTCGAACATAGTTGTTTGCTTGTCAACTGACGAGTGGACATGTGCTCTCTCTCCGTAGCCACGAATAAGATAAACTGAGGCAATACATGGAACAAGGGCATGCAGATGCTTCTTGTGTTGAACCCTAGTGGATACGATACAATCTCACACCAGCATTTTCTAGGTCTTTTCCAAGTTTCTTCATCCTTTTCATGTACAATCAAGAATTTATCTAGAACATCTTGTGGAACCATCGTTTAACATCTTCTACATTGCTGAACATAACAAACTATGATTTATTTTTAGTTCATGTGTAGCTCTAATTATTATTATTCATTTCATACATCTCAGTGATGGATACATCATATTTGAAGAGAAAAATTATATGCTCAGACTGGGGCTTGAACCCAGGACCTTTATCTTTCTAGGCCAACACACTAACGTCTGAGCTATGTGAGCAAGTTCCAATCTAGTTCTGCAGAAATTGTTGTTTTCTAATGGGGAGATTTGACGCTTGAGTCATTTTCTCTCTGGCTTCCCAGTACAAGCGAACAAGGTCCTTAGAGTGTTGTGCAGTTGGATTTAAAGCTGGACAGACTAGAAGGTGGTGTTTGTCCATGATCAGTCTGGGTCTTTGCATATGACACATCTGTCGGATTGGAAAACGTTTATTCTGAGGAGATGGTGAGCCAGGCAGTCGTGTCCTGACATCACTACTGCTTCCTTGCGGCCTTTATATTTATTTCTGTGTATAGCTCATCAATTTTTTCCCATGATTTCCCTCTGGCTGTTGCAATGTTTTCTTTCATGTTTTCCATTTGGAATGCTTTCTTAATTTCTTTGATCTTTCTGTGGAGGTTCGAATTGGGGTGGGTTGTTATCTGTATTTTGGTACCCTTTTTGGAAAGTCCATCAGCTATTTCATTGCCAACTATTCCGATGTGTGAGGGTATCCACTGGAAGGCTATTAATTTATTTTGGTTGTTGAGTTCTACAGAAATTAACAGTGTATATAAGAGAAAAATTTGTGTTTAGATTGAAACTTGTTCAGATAGCTCAATCGGTAGAGTATTGGCCTAGAAAGCCAAAGATCTTGGGTTCAAGCCCTAGAGTTTGAGCGTATAATTTTTCTCTTCAAATATGATTATTCATCACTGAGAGTATGAAATGAATAATAAAAACATCAAAAGAAGCCATACTGGCTTTATAATGTAATGTAAAATTCCCAAATAAATGTCTTCTTGAATCCGGGACCCTAGAGCATTTGGTTTAGAGAACCAAGGGTCCTGTGTTCAAGTCCCGGTCTGAGCGTATAATTTTTCTCTTCAAATATGATTCCTATATTTAATTATTTGTTCTGTAAGTTTGAAAATATTTATAAAATTATAACAGTTAACTTAAATTAATTGTGAAATGTTCAATTATTGTGCCAGAAGAGGTGGTGGTGTACAATTTTTAACCGCCATATTGTGCACCAGATTCTTGCACTAAATTGAAAATTTCTCCACACTATATTTATGTGAGCAGACATGTGGAACTGTTGAAAGCAATTAATTTGTAGGATAGAGAAGTTAAGTCTGGTGGGTCCCCTTGGTGCTTTTTGACAGGAGTAAACTACTTGCTGATGCTAGGTTTCACCTCCTCCCTTCTCTTCTCTATCATCATCCCTCACACAACACACAGACATACACTCCTCTCTATACACAATATATATGGTTGCCAGATGTCCGTATTGTACTTTTTAAAATATGATGAAATGTCCGTATTTTCTTGTTTAGATATAGATTAATCAGTATTCTAATAACTCTGCAACGTGTCTGTACCTTGTCGTTCTCGATGTTCTCTAGGTATTTGCCTGGTGTTCTTTGTGTGTGTAACGGCGTGGATTTTCTTATGTTTACAGCACATACAAGTCATAAAATGCTGAAGAGAAAATGTGTTTTTTCTAGTGACTTAGAAAAAGAATATACATTTCTAAAAAGAGATAATCAGATGGGAAATTAAGGTTAATTCAAATTATTCATCTGCAGATTTCTACGACTTTATCATAAGTAACGCCACGAGTGATTTCCAAATTATCTAGAGAATTTGGAAATCAAGAGTGGCATTTGTTAGGACTATTTAACGAATAAAATTAAGCTGTTTACTCACAAATCATTATTTAACTATAGTTATTTTAAAATATTTATATATTTAATGTAAACGGCGATGTTAGAAAACAAATGAGAAACAATAGGTATGCTTCTACTGCTTCTTTTGTTTATCACTGCAACCAGATCATACTATTTATTGCCAAAGGAACGCAATATTGTAAGATTGCTCTCTAGTGGAGAAAAAAATGAAACACATCAAACTGTATATTAATTCATTTCTGATGTCGTATGATGTAAATATGACAATTATATTTTTCTGGATTATTACCTGGGAAAAAATACATTTAAGAAAGTGCAAACAGTGGTTTCTTTTTTTGGTGGTATAATCAATTGCTACAAATGTTTTTATATTAACTCCTGCAAGCGCTATGTGTTGATATTCATGCACTATATATACAATCTGGTAGACGTATTTCTTTACAGGCTCAGTCACTGCAAAATAATGGTCAGACCTGTTTAGAATATTAAAAAGGAGGAGCTTTCTTTAATATGGTAAATATAACACTGATAAATGTTGAATGCAGGCTTTCACGGCCGGTAATCATAATGTTGAGTGATTCCGGGTTATGTGGCCGTGGTCCATAGTTGGTGTTGATACAAGACGTTTCGCCCTCAACTGCGGAGGGCATCTTCAGTGGCGAGTGGTTCTAGGCGTGTTTCCTGGTCGGAAGATCTACTTAGAATGAGCGCTGTGGACGTAGAGGACGTTGTATTAGTGGTGGGTGCAGGGTGAGTGGGCGTGGCTCTTGCTGATTGGCTAATGGTCGTCTCCTTGTTGTCACTGGTGTTAATGCATTTATTTTCTAGTGTATGAAACCAGGCCTTAGACAGTTTGATACCTTCCTCTTTTCTGTTAATATTTCCCTTATGCTTGTATATTTCTATAGCCTCTCGGTATAATCTAGGGAAATAGTAGGAAGTTGTGGCTAAAACTTGCGTATCGTCGAATAGAATCTGGTGTCCATTCATAATGGCATGTTCTGCTACAGCTGATTTATCCATTTCTCCTTGTCTGCAGTTTCTTTTCGTGAAACACGACTCTGATTGGTTGTAAAACAGAAATCATTGAAACGTGATTGGTCATTGACTCCCATTTGGGGCACGAGTTAAATAGTCAAAGAAAACACTTCTTTTTACATTCATCAGAAAAATATGTTAACTTTGCAAAATTTTAATGTTAATTGATACCATGTAAGTTATTAAATTAGCGTCCAGTTGTTGTTATGAAAGTAGTTTTACATTAGTGGTTATAACAATATTAATTGGATACCAGTCACCAACAAAGTTCTGATGATGAGACAGTTACGGTCTCGAAATCTCGATCAACTTAGAAAATTTACATGAGGAGAGGTAAGAAACATTTAATTTCACCAGAAAAGGCCATAACCTCCTACTACCCCAAGGGTCTCCCATGGCCTGTAGTGGAATCACTTTACTTTTACCATTAGGCCTATATGGGGATTGTCAAAACATTAGCTCAGAGCTTCTGTCCGTGCGGCCATGAACCTACGGGTTCGATAGTGCCAGTGAATTAATTAATACAATAAAAGTATATTTAATTAATGTTGGGAAGTAAACATTATGAGGTATAATCATTAAAAATCATCGGAGAACATATTGTTTAAAATAACTCACCTCATAGGATTCATGCTTCCATGATATCGCGATTTCAAACATAATCATGTTCATCGTCAGCCATAACTCCGACTGTTGACAATAGAATAGTTGACGGCCGAAGAATTTCAACAGTCGGAGTTATGGCTGACGATGAACATGATTATGTTTGAAATCGCGATATCATGGAAGCATGAATCCTATGAGGTGAGTTATTTAAACAACATGTTCTCCGATGATTTTTAACAATAAAAAGTATTAATCAACTTGCATAAACTTTTGAAACAAGTGGATAAACCGTTGGAATTGACAATTTGGGAAATGATATTCATTCAGAAGAATAAATATCGATCTATGAATTTCGATATTCCGGTGGATAAAAATTTAATTACAAAGTTTATAATCCCAACGAAAGATGGCAGCACAAGAAGTGATGTCACTAAAGAAATCAACAATAACGGAATTTCATCAGTGGAAGCCATGACTGATGAAGGACATGATATTGTCTGAAACCGTCGGTATCAAAGAATTTGAAAATGTATGAGGTGAGTCGATTAAAATATGTTCTCCACTCACTATTAATGATATAACCTCATAATGTTTACTTCCCAATATTAATTGAAATATTGCATGAACTTTATTTATATATTAAATTTGGGAATTTTTAACATTATGAGGTTCTTATATATAATTGTATATATAAACATAAAAATTCCTTCAACAAAAAGAAGAAACCATGAAGATAAACAAAATTTGGATCCCAGCACTGCATAACACGACAACGAAGCCTATGACTTCTGCAATCGGCACAACAACAAACGCAGAAAACCCCCCCTCCACCCAGGGTTTAGCTATAAAAAGAGAGACAGTTTCCAACCACCAGCCAGTCTGCAGCCGACTGTTGAGGAGTTCACAGAGAGCTGCAGTATCTCCTGATGAGGTCACCGCAGCAGTAGACGAAACATCGAGTAAGAAGACAACCAGACCACGGCCTATAAGCCCGGAAGACGAACCAATATGGATTATGAGGTTCAATTAATAATATTAAATGAATCGTGATTTTTTCTTACCTCATACATCTATGTTTCTTTAAACACAGCACTGCAGTATCGGCGACACTTTGTCGTCATCGTCAGCTGTTTTCACGACTGTCAATTTTTTCTCCTTTTTGCCGGTAATTATCTAGACTGCCATCTGGTGTTCTTGAAGAAGTTCTTCAAAAATACAACAGATAGCAGTTTAGGAAATGATTCATTCAAAATAACACCAGATGGCAGTTTGAAAAGGAATTCCTTCAAAAAACACCAGATGGCAGTCTAGATATTACCGGCAAAAAGGAGAAAAATTGAGTCGTGAAAACAGCTGACGATGACGACAAAGTGTCGCCGATACTGCAGTGCCTGTGTTTAAAGAAACATAGATGTATGAGGTAAGAAAAAATCACGATTCATTTAATTATTATTGCATAAACTTACTAAAATTATTTGCCTGATAATGGGAAAAATAAATATGTCCATATTTTTGGGTCCAAATTTGTGGCAACCTACAATACAAGAATACATCTAATACGTAAAGTGGTGCACAAAATGAAAATAGACCACTTTACTGTCCACCCCTGTGGACTCTGAAGCACAAGTGCAGCAGGTGACTTACATATTTTCCAATGGAATATGGATTTTTATTAGCACTCGTTTTACAAACTAACTCACTGACAGCTAATGTTCATAGCCTTGACGAAGGCAGAGCATTAATATGCATTTAAATGGGAGCCTAGTAGCTCAGTGTTCAGAGCACTGGTGTACAAAACAGACACTGGGTTCAAATACCGAATCAGACATATATTTTTCTAGATAATAAAATTCTCTTTACAATTTACCTACCTCAAAACATAGTTAATAATTGAATGCAGGCTTTCACGGCCGGTAATCGTAATGTTGAGTGATTCCGGGTTATGTGGCCGTGGTCCATAGTTGGTGTTTGATACCAGACGTTTTCGCCCTCAACTGCGGAGGGCATCTTCATGGCGAGTGCTTCTAGGCGTGTTTTCCTGGTCGGAAGATCTACTTAGAGTGAGCTCTGCTGACGTTGTGGACGTTGTATTGATACGAGTGGTGGGACAGGGTGAGTGGGCGTGGCTCTTGCTGATTGGCTAATGGTCGTCTCCTTGTTGTCCCTAGTTTTGATGCATTTATTTTCTAGTGTATGGTACCAGGCCTTAGGCAATTGGATACCTTCCTCCTTTCTCTGTTAATAAATTTTTTTTTTTTTCTTTATGCTTGTATCTTTCTATAGCCTCTCGGTATAAATCTCGGGAAATAGTAGAAGTTGTGGCTAAAACTTGTGTATCATCGAATAGAATCTGGTGTCCATTCATAATGGCATGTTCTGGCTACAGCCGATTTATCCATTTCTCTTCTCCTTGTCTGCAAGTTTCCTTCTTTTTATGTTCAGATAAAACGGGTGGCTATACTTCTTTTCGTGGTCCCTATGTATGGTTTACCGCACGAACAAGGAAGTCGATATACGCCGCAAGTGGAGAGAGGTGGCCGAGGATCCTTAGCTGAGCGAAGGCAGTCCTTCTATTTTTCTTGTAGGTCTGTAAACTGTTTTTATTTTGTATTTTCGTAGGAGTTTTCCGATACGATCTGTGACTCTTTGTATATATGGTAAGTAGGCTATGCTGGTTGAGGGCGTGGTTATCCATTCTGACGTGCTGTCTTCGTGGATGTATGGTTTGTCTTATTTCCTTGGATGTGTAGCCATTTTTCTGGAAACAATTGAACAGATGGTGTTGTTTCTTGTTTAAGGTGTTGTGGTTGGCATAACTTAGTCGCTCTGTCGAACAGTGTCTTAATGACACCTCGCTTTTGTCTTGGATGGTGGTTAGAATCTTTCTTGCAGATATCGGTCTGTGTGTGTAGGTTTTCTGTAAACTGTATGTTGATGTTTCAAATAATAAGGACTGGCAATGGGGAAATTCAACATACAGTTTACAGAAAACCTACACACACAGACCGATATCTGCAGAAAGATTCTAACCACCATCCAGACAAAAGCGAGGTGTCATTAAGACACTGTTCGACAGAGCGACTAAGTTATGCCAACCACAACACCTTAAACAAGAACAACACCACATCTGTTCAATTGTTTCCAGAAAAATGGCTACACATCCAAGGAAATAAGACAAACCATACATCCACGAAGACAGCACGTCAGAATGGATAACACGCCCTCAACCAGCATAGCCTACTTACCATATATACAAAGAGTCACAGATCGTATCGGAAAACTCCTACGAAAATACAACATAAAAACAGTTTACAGACCTACAAGAAAAATAGAAGACTGCCTTCGCTCAGCTAAGGATCCTCGGCCACCTCTCTCCACTTGCGGCGTATATCGACTCTCCTTGTTCGTGCGGTAAACCATACATAGGGACCACGAAAAGAGTATAGCCACCCGTTTATCTGAACATAAAAGAAACTGCAGACAAGGAGAAATGGATAAATCGGCTGTAGCAGAACATGCCATTATGAATGGACACCAGATTCTATTCGATGATACACAAGTTTTAGCCACAACTTCCTACTATTTCCCTAGATTTATACCGAGAGGCTATAGAAAATTACAAGCATAAAGAAAATATTAACAGAAAGAGGAAGGTATCAAATTGCCTAAGGCCTGGTACCATACACTAGAAAATAAATGCATCAACACTAGGGACAACAAGGAGACGACCATTAGCCAATCAGCAAGAGCCACGCCCACTCACCCTGCTCCCACCACTAGTATCAATACAACGTCCACAACGTCAGCAGAGCTCACTCTAAGTAGATCTTCCGACCAGGAAACACGCCTAGAAGCACTCGCCACTGAAGATGCCCTCCGCAGTTGAGGGCGAAACGTCTGGTATCAACACCAACTATGGACCACGGCCACATAACCCGGAATCACTCAACATTATAGTTAATAATATGATTTTCTCACCTCATTCTTGGCCTACCTACTGGATGCTGTCCCTCTGGCTTTCATATAGGATGTTTTCATGCCCCTTTTTCATACATTTACTCACTTTTAACACACATAAAAAATTCTCCATTTAATTTTACTGTTCAAATTTGCAAATGTCACAGTCAAGACTTTTTATTGCATAGTTTTCCTGATGTTCTAGCAAATCAACTGTTGTTATTTTCCCAAAGGCCAGAACTGACGCTTAATTCATCTTCTGTCAAGTGTGATATTTAATGTTTGTCCATAATGTGATCTGGGTTACATTGACTTCGACTGCACTGATTTTCTAGCTGACAATTTTTAAAATAAATAATAATTATACTAACTCATCGAACCCAAAGGTTCATGACCATGCAGACATAATCTCTCCATACATCCCTTTCTAATCATCCCCAGCTGTATAATCTACTTCCTCAAATCATTGTTTCTCCACCTCATCCTTGGCCTACCTACTGGACGCTTTCCCTCTGGTTTTCATTCAAGGAGTTTCCACCCCTCCTTTCATTCCCTATTTGTGTCACATGTCCTGCCAATCTTGTCGTGATGGAGTGGCTTCCATGCTTAAATAAACCCGAGATGTATTCTGGTGGTAACATTGCTGCCAAAAGTGTTACCAATGCAGACGAAAAAAGTACCTTTGGTCAAAAAAGTGACAAACTTTCACCATAAAAATATAACCATCAAGAAATGCAGTCATGGATTCCACTGTAACTGCAAAAATGGAATGGGAAGATATATTCAGGCCAACAACAGGTAAAATTAGTTTTAATGAATGAGTCACATTTTATCTCCTAACCTCATATTTCATGTTTTTTAAACACGGGAACTGCAGTTTTCAAGAGGACATCCCTCTCATTTTCAACCAAATTATTTCTCATGTTTAACTATGAAAAAATCTAGTTTTCAATGAAGATAGTAACGACTCACATTTGCCACAATCAAAGAATCTTATTGTTAAGAGCTCCACATTCCAGCTTAAGGATAATTCATAAATACACCTGGACATCTCCAGATCGTGAAATTCAAAACAAACAAAAAATATATTTGGGTAAATAGAGTAGAGAGATGTTAATATTATTCGTTTTTAAACATCTTAATGATGGACAATTATATTTGAAAAGAAAAATATACACCTTAATTTGTCATCATTAAGATATTTAAAAACGAATAATATTAACATTGAAAGAAGCACTACTGGCTTTATAAGTAATGTTTAAATTCCCAATAAAAAGTCTTCCTAATAAAGCAGCAGCCATTTGCAAAAATCGTAGCAACAGCTCGTAGCATTTGGGGTTACGGAATTAACTATGTGCAAGAGAAAAATACGCGTTTAGGTTGGAGGCCTAGGTGGCTCAGATGGAAGAGCATTGACATAGAAAGTCAAAGGTCCTGGGTTCAAACCCCAGTCTAGGCATTATATTTTTCTAATAAATAAATTAAAGAAGAAAACCGCCAAGAAACGAAGAAACACAACACCGGTCGACCAGAGGCTACTGATGATGGAGATAAGCTCCGAAACTGCAGTACAGAAAGAAAAAGGATATGAGGTGAGGTAATAAAAACATAAAATTTAATTCTTAAATTAAACCTCATAGTGTTCTTTCCCTGTGAAAGTCAAATAATGAAGAGAATTACTTCTTCAAAACGTCACCACAACGTGGGGCAAAAGCTTCACTTTACAAAATCAATGTTCTGTCTTCATGAAATGCATTTTATACAATCAACCCTGAGGAATAAATGGACGAAGGTCATCTGAACAACTGTATCGCTGTCAAACATGAAGATTCTAAGACCTCAAAGTATTGGAGAGCAAGACTGCAGTGTTAGATGCAGCATATTTAGATACCAACAACATATTTGGGGTTAAATATGTAATTTGTTTCCACAAATTTTTACACATTGGTTTTCAATACTGTACAGTTGTTATTCTTTTTAAATGTTTGTTGTTTTTATGATTCATATAATAAAACTTTCAACAGTTTTATTAAAATTCATTCATCGGAGAACATATTGTTTAAACAATATGTTCTCCGATGAATTTTAATGATTATACCTCATAATGTTTACTTCCCAACATTAATTTAATATAATTTCAACAGTTTCTTTCTCAAAACACTACTTCTGTAGACATGCCCTTCTTCCACGTACTGCCTCAATTATAAGAAAATTTGTAAAACAGAAAAATGGAAATAAGTGTAGTGCACTAAACAATCTCGTACTTCTCGTGAAGAAGACGGTTTCCACGGAGTACTTGACCGGCGAGTCGTCGTCCACCAGCACCACCTGCGTCACCTGCACAGTGACTCACATTAGTACAGAGTTCAGTAGTGTACAGTGTGGCATTCAATGTAGGTGTGCAGCTCTTACTTACCGCCAGGTCTGCGTATGATTTCTTTGGAGACGAAGTTGATGTGCAGAGGGAAGAAGTCGCCTGGCATGGCCGTGGCAGAGAACTCCAGTGAACCGGACTTGTTGTTTATGTCTATGATAGGTAACGTCCACAGCAGCACGTTTCTTGCGGGAGTCGTGTATGTATTCGCCGTCACATTCATTCACTACAGGAGAACTGCCCATCCTGAAAGTTTGTTTTTTAAAAAACCTTATAGCAAATGATACAATACCATAATTAAAAAAACACAGGCGTAATGTCATCATGACTGTGACTAATCAGCACAGTGATCGAGAAAACTATGGAGTCGTCAATAATCTTGGCCACTTTTTTAAATTAATTTTTCACCTTCACCACTTAGAACGTTAAAAATTATGAATGACACTAATTTCAGCCACTTTGGCACTTTTTGAGCCCTTATCCTCCTGCGTTCCAAAGAAAAGATTAACAAAATAAGAAATAAACTTGTAAAATTAGGATAAGTAAGAAACAGCTGGTAATACTCACGGCAGAGGGATGGTGATGCACACGTCGTTCAGCTCCATGTGCTCATGTTCCAATTCATACTCTATGTTGACATCACAGCCGCCCTGTCCATTCTCCGACGGCCAACAGTTTACTGCAACAAATCAATGCATCACATGTTGGAGTGGCTGATCTACAGCTAAAAGTATCGCTAAGTGGAACTTCACGCTCACTCACACCAAAAATTGTTTTTATCTATATACTCCCCTCGTCCACCGCTGTGGTCTCAAGGTAGCGTGCTGCCTTGTCACGCAACGGGCCCGGGTTCGATCCCCGGTCGGGGCAGTTTTTCTGGGTGAGGTTTTTATTACTGTAAGACAAATGTCAGGAAAACTTTAAGGCCCAAACAGTCCCCGAAATCATATGGCCATCATCCTTACCATTATCATCATCATCCTTCACCGGTGTGGAAAGCAACGGGAAGCTACCACACCTACACAATTCCCTAGTAAAGCTGCAAGCATAGCATGAAAATGCTATGATTGCAGTGAAGGACCTGCCTTCGGGCAGAATTACTATGGATGGATATACTTCCTACTTCCCCATGGTGCTCCCTAATGGGAGTGTTTTAACAAAGCTAATTTAGTTATGTTATTTATCCATAGATGTCAGCTAGTGATATGGGAGCTGGCATATCACCTCAGTGAGACATAGCAAAAAGTAAAGTAATCCCACAACAGGCCTCAGGAGGCCCTTCGGGTAGTAGGAGGTTAAGGCTCCCACTTTTTCTAGACAATCAGCACTTGATGTCAGCCGGGTCACGGCCACCTTTACCCCCAGAACAAGCATCTGGTACTCATTTCCGTTAGAGGCCGAGTCGACCCCAAGGCCATAGTGCCGCCAGAAGGTTTGGGTCAATTTAAAAACCCTGACCCCACTGGGACTTGAACCCTCGACCTTCCGACTTGTAGTGCTGTGCCTTAACCACTATGCTACGGCATGCCACGAGACAGATAGCAGGTAACTGAATTATGACTTGGATGGCAACGGTCAGTAAATCTTCAAGAGAGGCCTTTTTATTCAGGCTTGTGGATCTTTTACGAGCCTGAAAATCTTTAGACTTGGGACCCAAGGCTTAACATTAATCCTGGAGGATTTGTCCCTCAAATTTTTCCACCCTAAAAATGCATCGACACTTGTCATGCTTGAACCACTAGCCCATGACTTACTGGAGAGAGGAACATTGCTCTCGTCTTGAGTCTGGTATCTCCACTTGAGCACTCCGACATCAGTGTGCAGTGGGAATGGTTTGCTCGGGTTCTTCAATCCAATCTGTGATCTTGATTTAAACAGCTCCTTGTCTACGTTTGGATGTGTCTGCAACAAACAACCACATACACCAATCTCTAGACGTTTTCATAAAATTAAAAAACATAATATAAATTTGGACACTAAATTATTAAAACAGTTAGAAAATAGAAAAGAGCTGACTATTTGAGAAAAAAATCTTTATTCAGAAGAACAAAAACATAGTTATGAATTTCAAAATACCGACGTTTGGAGGTTCTCTGGCCAACCACAGGAGGCAGCTGACATCGACATCCAGGGTTTACAACATAAATCCATCCAGTCTGGGCAAGCTTCTGAAGATGATTGATATGCAATCGAAACATGTTCAACAACAAATCAACATTAATATTGAGGTAAGATAAACATCCCTTGCACAAAAAACACCAGATTACGTTTATATAACACTTTGGCTAGACCAGTGTTGACCTATGGTAGTGAAGCATGGACACTAAAAAGACAACATGAAAGCAGAATAACGGCTTGTGAAATGAGATTCATGCACAGAACAGCGGGTTACACCAGATGGGATCGGAAAAGGAACACCGATATCTTAAAAGAATTGAAGACTATGCCAATTTTGGAATATATTAAACAGTACCAACTAATAAGAATTAAATTAATCGTGATTATTTCATACTTCTATATTTCTTTAAATACAGCACTGCAGTATTGGCAATTTCTTATCACCATCATCAGCTGTTTTCATGATTGTCAATTTTTACTTTTGTTGATAATTATCCAAACTCCATCTGATGTTCTTTTAAAGAATTATTTTCTAAACTGCCATCTGGTGTTCATTTTAATCAATCATTTTCTAAACCACTATCTGTTGTATTTTTGAAGAACTTTGTAATCAAGCTAGGTTCATCTGGAATTTCGAAGTTCATAGTTCTAGTATGGTTTTTTTGAATATATATTTTTTCCCAAACTGTTAAATCTAAAGGTTTTGATAGATGTTTCAAAAGTTTTGCTTCTTTTTCAATGCTATGATGCTCTAATAAACTATATGCTGCTATAGCTGATTTTTCAATTTCTCCATTCTTTATATTTCTGAAGTGTTCTTTTTTTATGAGTTTCCAAATTCCTTTTTGTTTTTCCTATATATATCCTGTTGCAATCTTTGCAATCAATTTGATAAATTCCAGATTTTTGTTGTCTGGGGTGTTAACTTTATTATTAGTTAACAGAAGATTACCCAGGCTAAATTTGTTAATTGGAGCTAATGTTATATTAAATTAAATTAATCACGATTAATTTAATTCTTATGAATTTGAACCTCATAATGTTAAAAATTCCCAAATTTAATATATAAAAGTACCAACTAAATTGGAAACACCATGTTGAAAGAAAGAATGAGTTCAAATTGGATCCCCAAAGCTGTTTATAATTATATAACAAAAGGACGAAGATCACTGGGCCGTCCTATGAAACGCTGGAGGGAAAATGTTCTATAGGATCGTAACAGGCCTTGGCCTAATACTTGGAAGGAAGAAGAAGAATGGACTCCATGTAATATAATAACATCAATATATTAAGCTTTACTGCTCTCATTAAAATACTTTGAATAGAAGTTGTCTGATGGCTTTGCTCTACCTCTCTGCCTTTGGACGTTGGGCTGCACACTGATGCACATCCAGTTTAACCGTTAATTTTTCTTTTATAAAAATATGTAAACTATCTTCACTTCTGCCATTACTGTTTCAAACTACCTCATACTAAATGCTGTAAACATCACAAGAAGGTCTTGGAATACCTGTAACTGGATGCCTCTTCTGTCCTTGTTATCCAGCTGCACTCGGATGCGTCCCCACTTCTCATCAGCAATGCGCAGTGTCACCAGACCGTGAAGTTCAAAGTTCTGTAGACCACCGTCACGCCCCACTCTCAACGTCAGATGTTCTTCCTGTCTCAAGTGTATGCTGCAACCACACAATCAATTAACTTAACACAATCAATTTCACAGAATAACGAACATAATCAATTTTTATAACTTATATACCAGTATATTTGAAGAGAAAAATTTTCGCCTAGACCGAGACTCGAACCCGGGACCTTGGCTTTCCGGGCCAAGTGCTCTACCAACTGAGCTACCGAGGCGAGTTACGATCTAGACGGAAATTTTTCTCTTATATACATTGTAATTCCCTCGTGCCAAATGCTTGAAACCGTAGCTTCTCTCTTTGCAAATGGCGGCTTCTTAGTTAAGAAGACATTTATTGGGAATTTAACACTACTTTATAAAGTCAGTAGGGCTTCTATTGACGATTTTATTATTGATTTAACACTTCTCACTGAAGGATAAATTATATTTGAAGAGAAAAATTTTTCGCCTAGACCGAGAAAGCCAAGGGTCCCGGGTTCGAGTCTCGCTCTAGGCGAAAATTTTTCTCTTCAAATATTATTTATCCTTCAGTGAGAAGTGTTAAATCAATAATAAAATCGTTATATACCAGTGTTCATATTATTCATTTTTGAACATCTTAATGATGACAAATTATATTTGAAAAGAAAAATATACGCCTAGACTGGGGTTTGAACCCAGGACCTTCGACTCTCTGAGTCAATGCTCTTCCAAGTGAGCTACCTAGGCCTCCAATCAAAACGTGTATTTTTCTCTTTACACAGTTAATTCCCTAACCCCAAATGTATAGAGAAAAATTCACGTTTTGATTGGAGGCCTAGGTGGCTCACTTGGAAGAGCACTGACACAGAGAGTCAAAGGTCCTGGGTTCAAACCCCAGTCTAGGCGTATATTTTTCCTTTCAAATATAGGAAGAGTGATGTTAGTGTACAGCCATTTCTAATAAACATTTTAAAAATGTAACTTTATAATGGATTCCAGATGTACGACATGGCTAAGGTTCTTTAATAATATTGTATAAAATATGTATGTGAGAATAAGGGGGTAGGTCAATTGTAAATATTTATTAAAAGAGCTCATATTGCATGTTTTTAAATTTTAATAAACGAAAATAAATTAACATGTTTTATTTATTTCCATTCTTCCCTTCTGTTAAAATTAAAGAAAATCTTTAGGTCTGTGAGGCTGGGTACAAATAATTCCATAATTTAAGATTAATTAAAATGTTATTTATTCCTATAAAAGTTCAATTCCATGATTATTCACCAGATGGTGTTATATAATTATAATTCATAATTTTACCACCAGACGGTGCTGAAGTTCATATTACTACTAGAGAAAAATCGAAAAAATTTAGATGTCGTTAGTTGTTCTACACTAGCGCCACTTGTGGCATGTACGTGAAACTTGTCTACTTTCTTATCTGGTACTCTGTGTTTGTAATCAAGCTCGGTTCTTCAAAAGTACAACAGATGGCAGTTTAGAAAATGATTCCTTCAAAAGAACACCAGATGGCAGTTTGGATAATTACCGGCAAAAGAAAAAAATTGACAGTTGTGAAAACAGTTGAGGATGGTGACGATGGTCGCTGATTACTGCAGTGCTGTGTTTAAAAAACATAGAAGTATGAGGTAAGAAGAAATCAAGATTCATTTGATTCTTATTAATAAAACCTCATAATTATATTTGAAAAGAAAAATAAACGCCTAGACTGGGGTTTGAACCCAGGACCTTTGACTTTCTATGTCAATGCTCTTCCATCTGAGCCACCTAGGCCTCCAATCTAAACACGTATTTTTCTCTTACACAAATGCTACTATGTGTAAGAGAAAAATACGCATTTAGATTGGAGGCCTAGGTGGCTCAGATGGAAGAGTATTGACATAGAAAGTCAAAGGTCCTGGGTTCAAACCCCAGTCTAGGCATATATTTTTTGTTTTCAAATATAATTTGTCCATCATTAAGATGTTTAAAAACGAATAATATGAACATTCAAACCTCATATGTTAAAATTCCCAAATTTATTATATAAAATGAAAACTTACTCCTCGGTGTTTTCTGAAGCTACAGGAACTTTAGCTACAGGAGCCGTGCGAGCCACAGCAGGAGTCACCACGTTCTCTCCTTCTGATTTCAACTGATCCACAAATGACTCAACATCACGTGACTTGCTTCCAAGTTTCATGGCCTTTGTGGTGCCCATCGGCTTCCTGCAATGTACGTAACAACACACCTTGAGCTGCTGCATCACGTGACATAAGTAGAGAGGTGCAACCTCTACTGAGTTACTTACTGTATGGCTGTGAAGCTGGGCTTGTTGTCAGCTGGCACTGAAGCACTGTCTCCTACAACGGGAGCTGGCGAGTAGCCTGTGTTGCTGCCAAAACCACCTGCGTTGAAACCAGGGCTCTTCACCCCCTTCTTGTTGGCTTCCATCCTCTGTCTCTGCAGCTCCTTCGCTTTCTCTCTCGCATCTTGTTCTTTGCTTCTCTCTCCTGAGTCTGCAAGTTTCATTGTCACCATTTTTATTTCAATTCTTAAATAAAATAACATAAATAAGAACAGAACAAAAAATTAAAACAACAATAATGACATTATTGCCTCGCTAATTGCATTGACGGTCAAAATTAAACAACTCGTGTCCTGATTGTCAAAAGGTTATAATTAGCAGTTTCTTTTGATATAAACTTTTAACAGTACCAGAGACATTATAAACAGAGAAAAAAAAACATGTTGCCCATCAACACGATTAGCAAGGAAATAATAATAATTAACAATGATAATAACAATAGTAGAGCTACGGGACTTGCGCTGGTTCGAATCTCCACGGGGGAAGAAATTTTTGTCATGGAATTTCGACCAGTACGGGACCAGTGCCCACCCAGCATCGTGAGGCATTTGGCTAGCTACAATAAGTAGCGACTGCAGGTTGAAGAAGACCAACTAAACAGCTGGGGATCCGACATGCTGACCACATGTCACCTCTACACTGGCTAGATGATTATGTAACTCTGTGATTAACACATGTGGATGTGAGGCCAGCAGTCGAATGGTCAGCCAAGGGCCTTCTAGGCCTCTTGTGCTTGGAGTTTTTAATTATAACCACAATGAGAAAGAGAAAGATTTGCGTTTAGATCGGTACTTGCTCAGGTAGCTCAAATGGTAGAGCACTTGGACTAGAAAACCAAGGGTCCCGGGTTCAAGTCCCGGTCTGAGCGTATAATTTTTCTCTTTAAATATGATTTATCCATCATTGAGATGTATGAAATTAATAATAAAAAACATCGAACAATAAAAAAATTTGTTTTTTTTCTAACTTAACACTATCCAATTCTTGATTTTTATTTATAAAACAAACATTAACGCTCACAGTGGGACTTGAACCCCAGATCTTTGATTCTATGCATGATATCATACTGATGCATAAAATCAGAGATCTGGGATTCAAATCGCCTTTCGAGCATTAATTTTTCTTTCTTAAATAATAATATATTTTTCATGCAACCAAGGCTGTTTAGCTTATCCAATAGAATGCTGGTTTCAACTCCCAACTTAAAAAAATAGGTAATTTTTTAAGAAAAATTTTATAATTTTTGTAATTTCAACATTCACCATTTCAAAGTTAATATTAATTTTCTTTAAAAAAAAAGGCCAATTTCTATTTAATTTTTAACCTTAGGATCAGTACCCCTTGCCTCTGGTCCCGAGTTCTAACCCGGCCGAGGTCGATGGATTTTTTAGGACGGAAAATCCAAGAAGCAAGTCCTCCGGGAGGGACTAAGCCGTGGGTCCTGAGTCTGAAGATTTTCAGGCTCGTAAAAAATCCTTAAGCCTTAATGAAAAGGCCTCTAAGCAAAATTTACCTAATTTTCCGTCCTAGTACTACCTTGGTTTCCTAGATGTCAGTATGAGGCAGAACGCTGACCACGGACCATTCAAAGGACATCTATATGAAAACAAGTGTAACTAAATTTAGTATGGTTCAAATTCTTCCCTGTAAGGGGAAAGTGCCTAAATCTCTGTTAAGGGAAACATGGGCTTACAAGAAGAAGAGGATCAGTACCATTAATGGTAAAAGAATAATTGCCTTTAAGGAAAAATTCCTGTGACTGACGTCATGAACTGTAGTCATAACCTCTCAATAATGTGAAACAACAAATTTTGTTTAACTATTTAGGGAATATCAATATAAAAATTTAAAATAAATTCTTTATCACCTCACATCCCATCTTCTAATTAGACCGGTTTCAGAATCATATTGGTTTCATCTTCAGTAATTTCACTTTCTTTAAATTATAACATATTTCATGTTCCTCTAGACAACACTGCTATTATATATAGGAGCCCTAACTGAATCCACGCTGTCAGTCCTTCCTATCATGCTACAATGAATTAAAAACTGAATAATATTAGATTTGACTGAAATGGTTTGGATTCTCACCTGTCGTACAGCCTGGTACACCTTCTCCTCGTGCGAGTCCATCTCTACGAATGTTCTGATCTGCGCCAAGTTGACACTCTCTCTGTATCCGAGCGCCACTATCTCATCAAATGCAAATATCAAGTTGAAAGCATTGTCTGCTATCTCTGACTCCTCCATGGTGCGGCAGTATTCCGGGATCTCAAAACACAATAGTCACACCTCTTTACTAGTGCATACACTTATTACAACAGGCCACAGGTTACAAACTATTTCAATTATATTTCAGATTTTGGAAATTCTTGTGATGACGATCATCTGTATTAATTTAAAACTGAAAAAAACACAAATTACATTATATTATGTACTTTTAATTTATTTGTTGTTTTTTACAAAACAAACGGGGATAATTAACAGTATAATGAAACCATCTTTAGTACAAAAGAACACAAGATTACGGCTTTATAAGGTTCTCGCAAGACCAGTATTAAGATATGGTAGTGAAGCATGGACAATACTAAGAAGAGATGAAAGCCGAATAACAGCAAATGAGATGTGATTTATGCGCCATACAGCAGGCTACACAAAGTGGAACCATAAAAGAATGAGGAAATTATGGAAGAGTTGGATGTAGAACCCATTCTTCACCATATACAAAACTACCAGAACAACTGGAAAGCCCATCTTCAATGAATACCATCTCATAGAATCTCAAAAGCCATGATTTGTTACTGCCCCAAGGCAAAATATCGCTGGGACGTTAAAAAAAGCACTGGATGGAAAATTCCTCTTTGAGACCGTAACAGGCCACATGGCCTAATACTTGCATGGATGATGATGATGTTGTTTTTCATCCTTTCATGTACATATATACTCATTTTAAAATCATTAGGAAGTTACATTATGAGGTTTAATTTAATATTTGAGTTTGTATTTTTTAACATTCTTACCTCATATGTTTATAATAAACATATGAAGTAAGAATGTTAAAAAATACAAACTCAAATATACTTACTCATACTGGGGAATGGATTCTTATGATATGTCATTTCTGTAAACCTTTGAGCTTCAGGTAAGTGAATATAACAGGTCTTCTGATGAAATTTAGTGGTTTTTATTGTGACCTAAAGTTTTATTTTTTCATTTTTTGTTTTTTAGATTTCTGGTCATATTTGTTCTAATTTCTGTAATGAGTCATATTTTGGGGATTTTTATAAGTTGTCAGGCAAGTTGGTTGGTATCTAATGTCAAGCCCTTGATAATGAAATCATTCGCTCTCTTGCACTCCAATATTTAGCAGAAAGGCTGGTCTCTTCTACAAAAGCTGGACAACGGAGGAGATGGTTTCTTTCCATATCTTCATTTAAATTGCAAAAAGGGCATTTAGGTGAATCTGTTATGCCAATTCTGTGTAGGTGTTTATTCAAGCAGTCATGTCCCGTTAGCAGTCTGAATGTTGCTACTGCAGATTTTCTTTGTAATGTAGTAATGTCATAAGCTTGTAGATTTTCCCATTCCTTTCCAGATGTTTTGGTGGTGTATTCTTCTCTAAGTTTATTGATGTATTTATTTGAGATAATTCTTTTGATAGAGTGAAAGGAAACTGGAGCAGAAGTTGGGTTTGAAACAATTTTGCTACCCTTCTTGGCTAGAAAATCGGCTATTTCATTGCCTGTCACTCCACAATGGGCCAGAATCCATTGAAGTACAACTTTTTATGTAGACGGGATAAATGTTTTATCATTTTGTGACATTCGATAATTTTGATGCTTTCAGGTGTTGTGTTCTCGTGTTATAGCAGAATGACTGCTTTGGAGTCACATAGAATTACAACTTTTGTAAATTTTTGGATGTGATATAAAAGATTTTGTAAACTTAAGAAAATTGCTAGAATTTCACCATCAAGTTGTCAGGCAAGTATAAACAACAAACAAAGTGTTATATAGTCACAAGTTACATGGCGGTTGAAAATGAATGACAAGATCATTTGAAAACTATAGTTAACGTGTTTAATAAAACATGAAATATGAGGTAAGATGTAAAATGACTCATTAATTTATTACATGGTCACTTGTCAATTTTTATTCTTGAAAATTCTTTTGAAAGACTGGAAAATGTATGTTAATGAACAATTAGATTCATTAAATTAGAAGGTAATTTTTTTTATCATATTTAAACAAAATTAAAATATAAAATTATGAAATATTTACCTAAAAGGTCCGTCTCCTCAACTTAAAATAATTAATAATCTTTGGGTACTGGTGCCCGCTCGAAAAACGGTTACATTTATGCTGAACTAATGGCAAATCCTTCACTAATGGCTTCATTGCCAAGGTCCAGCATTTGAAAACAACAACAAACATAATCTTTAGGTTGAGGAGACGGACCTTTTAGGTAAATATTTTATAAATTTATATTTTAATTTTGAATAATATCTCAACAGAACTTTATCATGAATTTTATTAATATTTAAACACTTTATAGGTCACAAATGCTTATAAGTTTTCTTATTCTTTTAGGCCATAGAAATGTGCCCCTTACTAGTCACATTCTTCAAAAGTAAATCATCCATTTTTTACTTTTCTTTTTTAATCTGCACCACAATCCACTACACACAACTGGATATAATGAACTTGCAACTCTTAAAAAGAAAGACATTTCTTAAAAATATAAGGCCCAATTCAGAAGGAAATGGTTGCAGAATTAGATATAACTCAGAAGTTTATAAATCACCAGATATTGTAGCTTCATAAAAACAAGTAGATTGAGATGGGCTGGACATATGCATACAAATGAGCATGATGCAATCAGGTCAGCTAAAAAACAAACTGAACTTTTATATAAAGAATTATTACGAGGCTTAATTTAAGTTCTTTCATACCCCACCTCATATCCAGTCTTCTAATTATACCAGTTTCAAAGCCTAGGCAACATCATCTTCACTAATTTCTTATCGACTGATGTTATGTCATTCAGGAGAAATGCTTCTTACTCCCTCTGTTGGTGGACCAATGAACCTCGGATAAAATCAAAATCTGCGAGAATTTCAAAATTCATAAGGTTTTCTTTCTTGTTTTATTTTTTTTAATGTGGATTTTTTCCCCAAACCGTGAGTTCTTTTTGTTTTTCTATTTGTTTAAATAGACTAGCTCCTGTATCTGTTAGATGTTTTTCAGACCAAGCATGAGCAGCTACTGTGACTTTTCCACTTCTCCATTTTTTTAGATGTTCTTTCACCCTTGTTTTCAAATTTATTTTTGTTTTTCCTACATAAATTTTGTTACAATCTCTGCATTTGATCTGATAAATTCCTGATTTGTTTTATTCTTCAATTTTGTTGGTTTTAATTATCCTATTGAGGGTGAATTCATTCTCTGGCGCCAATCTTATGTTTTCTTTTATTTATTTTAAAATTATTTATTTTCTTATGCATCATATTTTCTTTAAAACTGTTTTCTATTCCTACATTAATTAAACAAAAAATTATGAATTTTGAAACTCCTGGGGATTTTCATTTGATCTGGAGGTTCCTCAGTTCATCAACAGAGGGAGTTAGAAACAGTTCTCCTGAACGACATAACATCAGTCAATGAATATCACTATAGATGAAGCCATCTGGGTTTTGAAACTGTTATAAATAGGAGACTGGACATATAAAATATGTATTCTTTATGTCTGTAGGACTTTCAGAACATCTGTTCCATCTTCAGCAGGTCCTTCGTGATACGACAACACCACATTAGGACCAGCAGCGGCAGTGATGAAGAAATCCGTAGAGTTTTTGCAAATCTTATCTAGAAGAACAAAAAACAATCCCATTTTAATTGGAGAATCAAACATCATATCAGATAATGTAGCAAAGAAGGACCTGCTGAAGATGGAACGGATATTCTGAAAGGCCTACAGGCATAAAGAATACATATTTTATAAGTTGAGGACGACGGATCTTACCTAAGAAGATATATTTTAACTTATTTTATTTTATCATTTTTAAACATCTTAATGATGGACAAATTATATTTGAAAAGAAAAATATACGCCTAGAGGGTTTGAACCCAGGACCTTTGACACTCTATGTCAATCCTTTATCCAAGTGACATAGAGAGTCAAAGGTAACTCACTTGGATAGAGCGTTGACATTGAGAGTCAAAGGTCCTGGGCTCAAACCCCAGTCTATGTGTATATTTTTCTTTTCAAATATAATAAAGAATTGTAATTTAAATCTGAAGAATAGACTAATAGCTCTAGAAACGGATTATTTATGCAGAAGTGAAGAATAGACTAACAGCTCTAGAAACGCATTATTTACGCAGAAGTGAAGAATAGACTAACAGCTCTAGAAATGCATTATTTACACAGAAGTGAAGAATAGACTAACAGCTCTAGAAACGCATTATTTACACAGAAGTGAAGAATAGACTAACAGCTCTAGAAATGCATTATTTACGCAGAAGTGAAGAATAGACTAACAGCTCTAGAAACGCATTATTTACGCAGAAGTGAAGAATAAGACTAACAGCTCTAGAAACGCATTATTTACGCAGAATGAAGAATAGACTAACAGCTCTAGAAACGCATTATTACGCAGAAAGAGAAGAATACTAACAGTTCTAGAAACGCATTATTTACGCATGAAGTGAAGATAGACTAATAGCTCTAGAAACATATTATTTACGCAGAAGTGAAGAATAGACTAACAGCTCTAGAAACACATTATTTACGCAGAAGTGAAGAATATACTAACACTCTAGAAACGCATTATTTTACGCAGAAGTGAAGAATAGACTAACAGCTCTACAAACGCATTATTTACGCAGAAGTGAAGAATAGACTAACAGCTCTAGAAACGCATTATTTACGCAGAAGTGAAGAATAGACTAACAGCTCTAGAAACGCATTATTACGCAGAAGTGAAGAATAGACTAACAGTTCTAGAAACGCATTATTTACGCAGAAGTGAAGAATAGAACTAATAGCTCTAGAAACATATTATTTACGCGAAGTGAAGAATAGACTAACAGCTCTAGAAACACATTATTTACGCAGAAGTGAAGAATAGACTAACAGCTCTAGAAACGCATTATTTACGCAGAAGTGAAGAATAGACTAACAGCTCTACAAACGCATTATTTACGCAGAAGTGAAGAATAGACTAACAGCTCTAGAAACGCATTATTTACGCAGAAGTGCCAGAAAGTCTAGATTAGAACATGTCACAAATAAGGAAATTAGAAATATAATGGAAGCAGAAGGAAAGCATAATTGAAAGAATTGAGGAGAAGGAATTAAAGTGGTTAGGACATGTTTTAAGAATGGAAGATGAGCAATGGCCGAAGCAACTATATCAATGGCATCCAACCAGAAGGAGGAAGAGAGGGAGACCGAAGTTAACATGGAAGGAAAACATTAAAGACATTAATGCAAGCAAGAGGGCTAAGCATTGAAGATCATAGGCTTTGGAAGTTTGACATGGGAAGACGGCAGCAGCTGTAAAAACCCAAAGATAGATAGATAATTTAAAAATGTGCAAGACTAATGCTTAGATGGAGTTGTTGAGGATATGAAGAAGCTTGGCATTTGCAGATCTTTCCTGCGAACAGGTGAGACCCCGGATAATCCCCACTACAACCAACCTTTGTGAACACCTGTCACAAGAAACTCAGCCAGGCTTCCATTCATTTTTTTAAAATGTTAAGTTGATTCCAAACCCATGGTAGTGCTAGGTTTCCATGATACTGAGCCAGTGTAGAGGTGACGTCTGGTTTTCTCAACCTGGAGACAATACTTATGTCCCATATACTGACTCAAATTCAGTGACAACAGTTTTTTTCCCATCGAAAGTTGCACCAGTGCATGCTCCTCAGGATGCCAACATAATAATATATACATATATATATAAGAGTCAAATGAATCGTGAATTCTTCTTACCTCATACTTCTATGTTTTTTAAACACAGCATCGCAGTATAAGCGACCATCGTCACCATCCTCAGCTAATTTTTTCTTTTGCGGTAATTATCCAAACTGCCATCTGGTGTTCTTTTGAAGGAATCATTTTCTAAACTGCCATCTAGTGTATTTTGCTTGATTACAAAGTTCTTCAAAAATACCAACAGATGGCAGTTTGATTACAAAGTTCTTCAAAAATACACCAGATGGCAGTTGGATAATTACCGGCAAAAGAAAAAATTGACAGTCGTGAAAACATAAAGCAGGATTTTAATATTGTAATAAATATTAAGTTAAAATTTAATTTTAGGAAGTCTGGGAAAGCTGACGATAAAACAGAATTGTTTGAAACATGTCCAAGAACAATCAACATTATATTGAGGTAAGATGTCCAGACCAAAAATAATATAATGAAAGTTAAAGTTAATAATTTTGTATTTTAAAATTCTTTTAATATTAAAAATATAACTTAAATAAATAAAACATCTAAATAATTCATTGTTGTTTATTGTTGAATAAAAATGTCTCGGTAACAATTAAAGAAATTGTATTATATAACAGTCTTTCTAAATAATGCTTTTAAAATTGTTTCAAGTCATTGTTGTCAGAATTATAAAGCTTTCTGTTATAACTGTAATAAGAACACCTGTTTAACTTAATATTTTTAAATGAAAGCATACTAAATCTGATTGGATGTTAAAACAATTAACTTTTTGATTTAACAAATCAAATTTAAACCTGGTATTTAATGGGCTATCAACCAACAGAATTTAAACATAAAATCATGTGATGTATATAATGTTCTTTAAAATTATAAAGGAATTACATTAGTCATCTGCATACAACTTTCAACAAAACATAGAAGCATGAAGAATTCTCCTGATAAAATGTGATATTTAATACAAGAACATAGTTGATTCAAGAAAGAAATAAATTAATTTTAATCGACGGTGAAGAATAATACCACTTACGGGAACTTTACAAAGTGAATAAATGTGAAATTATTTCTACAAGAAACATTTTCAGTGATTATGAAGAGTTTTCCTATCCTGTGTATCAACTTCCGACCCTAAGAAGAGAATCCAGCTCTACCGAAAATTAAACCCAACCTGAACCAGTAATTCTTCAAATGTTACTACAAACATCGGGCATGAAGAGAGTTAGCTGCTTCAAGATGTCACCACAACATGGGAAAAGAATTACTTCTCCAAACAGCTGATGATGGTTGCTGATACTGCAGTGCTGTGTTTAAAAAAACATAGAAGTATGAGGTAAGAAGAATTCACGATTCATTTGATTCTTATCAATAAACCTCGTAATGTTAAAAATTCCAAATTTATTATATTAGAAAAATATAAAATATACTCACAACTCGGGAGAAGAGTCGCAGTGTCTCGAGATCCTCGAGTATGTTGCTGGCCTTGGTTGTGATGAGCAGCATGTACAGTTTCTCCAGAGGTTGATACACATAGCGTACTGACTCTGTCTCCACAAACGTGTGCTGTTTACCTGTTGACATCAGCTTGGGAAACGCAGATAACAAACCCTCAATACGAGCTTTTGTCATCTCCACAAACTGTCGTGACACTATCGCTGTAACACATTTAGCATTAAATAAAATCAATGGTTATTACCAAGGACAAGTTATTTGTGTGATAAAGCTTCAAGCAGGCAATGCAAAGTAGACCCCGTGCATGTGCTGGCACAATTTAGAATCATGCAATGCAGCCAACATACACAATGCTATTTGCCAACCACAGGAGAAACGTCCCAATATCAAAATTTTTAAACTTAAAAAGTTAACCAAAATACATTATACTCACTCTTGCATTTGATTACATTTATCAAAAATACATCGGCAGACCGTTTCAACAACTAATAAAAGATATTCAGGAAGTTTTCCTTCAGTTTAGTTGCTTAGTTATTTATTAGTGACATAAGTGACCCATATTATGTTACGGCAGTGAGGCCTGGACAATTCGCTTGTAGATGAACAAAGACTAACTGCGGCAGAAATGAAATTTATGAGATGTACTGCGGGTTACTCATGAACAGACCATAAAAGGAATTCTGAGATTCTCAAAGAATTACAAAATGAATCAGTCATGGAATATGTACAAAAATACAGAAACAACTGGAAATCTCACGTAAGAAGAATGAACAGAAGAAAAATACCACGTCAAATCTTAAATTACCAGCCACCAGGTAAGAGATCATTGGGCAGATCCTTCAAACGTTGGATTGAGACCGTAACAGACCACTAGGTCTATCACATGAAAAGAAGAAGAAGAAAGAAAGTGAAAATAGTTGATTAGTACATAGTAGTTAAAAAACTTCATGTTGGCTGCATTGTGACAAGCTGCATTAGAACATGTAAGTAAAGTAAAGTGATCCCACAACAGACCCGGAGGTCCTTGGGGCAGTAGGAGGTTAAGGCTCCCACTTTTTCTAGACAATCGGCACTTATGTCAGCCGGGTAGTCAGCCCTGCATGACGGCCGCCTTTACCCCCAGAACAAGCATCTGGTACTCATTTACGTTAGAGGCTGAGTCGACCCCAGGGCCATAGTGCCACCAGAGGGTTTGGGTCAATTTAAAAATCCTGACCCCAACGGGACTTGAACCCTCGACCCTCTGGCTTGTAGCTCAGTGCCTTAACCACTACGCATTAGAACATGAACATTATGATTGAAAAGCAATATGGGAACTACATCACTGAGGTACGTACATAGCTGAATATTGTAAAAAAATATATATAGATATATATTCTAATAGTCCACCGCTGTGGTCTCGAGGTAGCGTGCTGCCTTGTCACGCAGCGGGCCCGGGTTCGATCCCCGGTCAGGGCAGTTTTTTTGGGTGAGTTTTTATCGGGGTTTTTCCTCACCTGTAAGACAAATGTCAGGAAAACTTTAAGGCCCAAACGGTCCCCGAAATCATATGGCCATCATCTTTATCATTATCATCCTTACCATTAGCATTATCATCATCATCCTTCACCGGTGTGGAAAGCAACGGGAAGCTACCACACCTACACAATTCCCTAGTAAAGCTGCAAGCATAGCATGAAATGCTATGATTGCAGTGAAGGACCTGCCTTCGGGCAGAATTACTATGGATGGATGGATATTCTAATAATCATTAGAAAACATTTAAAATATGTTCAAATGGTTGTAATGTTTTTTAAAATGAAACCATAAGACAGAAGTTGGAAACTTGAGCCTATTTTTGTTACCTTTTAAAATTCAGTTGAATATAAATGGTTAATGTCCACTGCTGTGGTCACGGGGTAGTGTGCTGCCTTGTCACGCAACTCAATTCCCGGTCGGGACAGGCTCCTGGGTAAGGTTTTTTTTTTTGGGATTTTTCTTCACTTGTAACACAAATGTCAGGTCCCCAAAAATCATCCAGTCATCATCATCCTTATCTCCATCATCATAATATTTCTCTGGTGTGGATAGCAATGGGAAGCTACCACACTTATAATTCCCTGGTAAAGCTGCAAACCATAGCATGAAAATGCTATGATTGCAATGAAGACCTGCCCTCGGGCAGAATTACCATGGAATGGAATAAATGGTAATGTTTCCTTAAGTAATTGCTATATTTTATTCAAATAAAGTAAGGTCCCATTTGATAATTATTGTCTTGAACACCCCAAGTTTGCAATATTGGCAGTACTTACTTTTGCCAGCTTTGGTACACACCGCAGCAGCTATTAGAACCTGAAAATATAACCAATAATTTTACATCTCAGTCCACTACTACTGTCATTTTCTACTTCCCTTCAAAAGCAATTTTCAAACATTGTATATTTTTGTATCAGAATTAATTAAAATAATATGATCAAACAAAATCAATGTGACAACATCAATTGGACGGCCAAAGTGTCTATTATTTTACAAGGCCATAAAATAAATTAACAGAGAATAAAAATACATGAAAATGATTACATGAGGTACTTCCAAATTACAGGCAATAACTTAAAATTTTAAGTACGATATTAATCTCTATTCAAATTGTATTTCCATAAAATGCTTAGGTGAATCTTCCATTACGTACCATGATTAACCCTTTATTGTCACAATTTGCAATAATATTATGAAATAACAGATTCTATATCTCACATCACATCTCCTATAACATAGCAGCTGGTGACGTGGGATTGCAAACATGTCACGAGAGGGCGCTAATCGAAATATGTCAGAAAATAGTATCTTTGGTGGTGAAAGAAAGCAACTCAGCCGTTCACGTGTAGCCAATATACAAGAGAACAAGACAATAAAATATCTGACCCAACACAATTTCAACTCTTCGAATTATAGGATATCATTAATGCATTTTATATAATTTACTATAAGCGACTTTTTGATTTAATGATTACATTTTTTACCAATAAACGATTAAACTTAAGACCAGAAATAAGTACAATATTAAATTTAAGAGGTACATTTAATATAATAATATAAGGAAATGCGCACAATATGCATGAAGAAACTTCCTCAAGAGGTAAATTCAAATTTGCTACATTGGTTCTATTGTAATGAACATTAATCAATTGTTATACAGCGACCTTCTAAACAAACAAGATGCCTTAATATTAACACAAACCTTCACCAGTGATCAGTGGAAAAGAATAAAACTTTCGAAACTAATGCTCTTCTGAGTGCTCCTTTCTATTATTATTAGGATCATAGAGAACCGACATAGGCGCTTCTCAATGTTAAATTTTTACAATGGCCGCATCGCCATCTAAACTTGACTGACGCGTAATTTCAACCGGTCACGCTGAATTAGTCGCATGAAAACTACCCTATCCATTTAAAAATAAAATTGAAAGCTCAACACAGGCAATGCCATTTCGTAAACAATTTTCGCATGTTTCATTTCTTGCTCTATTCAGAAAAAAAAAAAATACAAGGACTTTGCCAACTTTTCAGATGTCTTTAACCATAAATTATTTTCAGTTTTTTTTAATTAATTAAAAGAAAAAGTTAACAATAATAATAATATACCAAAATAGTAGGCCCCTACTACAGGGGCATCTCATTACTTTCAACTTCGTACAAAATTCTAACAAATATATTAGTAAGCAGACTTACTCCCTATATTGATAACATTCTAGGAGATCATCAATGTGGATTTAGAAGAAACAGGTCTACAACAGATCAGATTTTTAGTATAAGACAGATTTTAGAACAGAAATGGGAATATAATGGTACTGTACATCAACTATATGTAGACTTCAAAAAAGCATATGATTCAATTAAGAGGGAGAAGTTATATAGTATCCTGCTGGAGTTCAGAATTCCTAAAAAGTTAGACTTATACGAATGTGTCTAAATGGCACAAAGAGTAGGGTGCGTGTAGGCAAACAGTTTTCAGACACTTTTGAAATCCAGAATGGTTTGAAGCAAGGAGATGCACTATCTCCTCTACTATTTAATTTTGTACTAGAGCATGCCATTAACTCTTTAGAGAATAAGGAAGGCTTACAACTGAATGATATTAATAAGCTGTTAGTGTATGCTGATGATGTAGTATTATTGGCCGATAGCAAGGAGATACTAAAGGACAACACGCACACACTATTGAGTAACACTAAGAAATTAGGACTGGAAGTAAATATCAATAAAACTAAATATATGGTCACACGTAGAAATTTATTATATAATAGAAATGGACAGCTAGTAACAAATGAGGGAAATTTTGAGGAAGTGGCTGAATTCAAATACCTAGGAACAATAATCACAAATAGGAATGAGATGCACAAAGAAATTAAACATAGGCTCAATTCTGGAGGGGGCATGCCGTAGCGTAGTGGTTAAGGCACTGAGCTACAAGCTGGAGGGTCGAAGGTTCAAGTCCCGTTGGGGTCAGGATTTTTAAACTGACCTAAACTCTCTAGCGGCACTATGGCCCTGGGGTCGACTCAGCCTCTAACTGAAATAAGTACCAGACGCTTGTTCTGGGGGTAAAGGCGGCCGTCACGCAGGGCTGACAACCCGGCTGACATAAAGTGCCGATTGTCAAGAAAAAGTGGGAGCCTTAACCTCATACTACCCCAATGGCCTCCGGGCCTGTTGTGGGATCACTTTACTTTTACTCAATTCTGGAAATGCGTGCTATTATGTATTGCAGAGTCTCTTGATGTCCCAACTCCTTTCAAAAAACGTTAAACTGAAAGTATATAAAACTATTATTCTACCATTTATATTATATGGGTGCGAAACATGGACTCTTACTTTAAGGGAGGAAAAGAAATTACAAGTATTTGAGAATGAAGTTCTTAGGAAAATTTTTGGGCCAAAGAGAGATGAACAGACCCATAAATGGAGAAGACTACATACATGGTCTTTATAGGAAGCCAGATATAATAAGAACAGTTAAGTCTCAGACTGCGATGGACAGGACATGTTGCACGTATGGGGAATGAAAGACTTGCATGGAAGCTTCTTGTAGGAAAGCCAGAGGGGAAAACACCCAGTTGGTAGACCAAGAATGAGGTGGGAGAATAACATTAACTATGATTTGAGGGAAGTAGATTATACAGGGAATGATTGGAAAGCATTAGCTCAGGATAGGGATGTATGGAGAGCTTATGTCCATGCAGCCATGAACCTACGGGTTCGATAGTGCCAGTGAGTAAGTAAGTATACCAAAATAGCAATACTTCCAAATAGATAGTTCGTTTTTTCTTTAAGAGTGGACAGACAGAATAAAATAGAAAGTATTGTAACAATTAAAAAAATTAACCTCATCTTGCATACAAAACAAGTCATAAGGCAGTGAGCTAAGCGTTCGCTGGCTTGCTGTGCAAAAAGAAAGTTTTTCATTGGAGAAAGGGGACGTATTGTAGCTCTACTGTGCAATTAGTTTACTCATGTGAATCGCGCATTAGAACTTGGAATGCTTGAGATCGAGAGTCCGCTTTTTTTTTTTTTTTTGCCAAGTGAACTTAATTTTATTTCACACTTTAAAGATAAAGTGATCCCAGTACATGCCTTAGAAGGGCCTTTGAGTAGTAGGAGGTTAAGGCACCCACTTTTTGTAGACAATTGGTATTTAATGCCAACCAGATTATTAGCCCTGCATTACGGCCGCCTTTACCCCCAGAACAAGTGTCTGGTACTCATTTGCATTAGAGGGTGAGTCGACCCCAGGGCCATAGTGGCACCAGAAGGTATTGGTCAGTTTAAAAATCCTGACCCCACCATGACTCGAACCCACGTCCTTCTGACTTGTAGCGTAGTGCCTTAACCATTATGTAAATAAACATTAGCACATACTGTACTCAACAAGTGATACACCCCTAAACATATCCACAATTAACTGGCTCGTATGGAATGATAAGATTTCAAAATATTAAAAAATACGAATGAACATAATACAGGGTGTACATAAATGAATATAGCGATTTTAAAGGTGTGGAATTATACTTTAACTATGACAAAAACAAAACTCGTGTTAAATGGAAGAGTAACATCCAGTTTACAGTATAAGTTCATAGGTGTTCAATGTGAACTCCATTTGTTACACGACATACATCCAACAACCTGCAGGCTAATTCTTCCCATACATTAATAAGCAAGTCTAGATTGATGGCAGCAACAGTTTCTCGAATCCTGTCTCTCAACTCAGGCAGGTTAGCAAGTAGACTGTCCATCACAAAAACCCAAAAAGGAAAAAAATTGCATGGGTGATCTGCTGATCTATTTGTTTATTCATTTTTATTTATTTATTTATTTATTTAGTCTGGTGGAGCTAAGGTCATGTGGCCTTCTCTTCCACTCAGCAGGACAAACATATTACATAAGAATATAGCAATAATAATTTACTCTAAAATTAAATACTAAATGAAGATTTGATCAATAAATAAGATAGTACTTTTTTTTTGCAAATGCCCCAGGTTGTCTTTCAATATTCCTCGTGTTCTCTCCTGGCATGGCATACTTGTAACCCACTTCTCAGGTTGGGGTGCCTGGAAGGCGGGGTTACATTTCCCCGATGATATGATGGGTGATAATGATGATAGTGGTGCATCACGAGAGTCCCTAATCCTAAGCTTAATCTAAGATGAATATGAATGATGATGACGATGGCCATATAATTTCAGGGACCGTTTGGGCCTTAAAGTTTTCTTGATATTTGTCTTACAGGTGAGGAAAAACCCCTATAAAAACCTCACCCAGTAAAACTGTCCTGACCGGGGATCGAACCCGGGCCTGCTGCATGATAAGGAGTACACTACCTCGAGACCACAGCGGTGGACATAATATCTATTATATTACGATCTATAACACAACCAGTTATTGATAGTTAAGATTAAGACTAAAACTAATAATAAAATGTGTTCAAGCAAGATAAATTCAATTGTTCACAGACCGTCCTTCTCTAATGTGTATAAAAAAAAACAAAGAAAAATAATGAGACATGGAAAATTAATTTTGCAGTTATATAATATTTAAAGAAATGAAAATAAAAATTACAAATATACTTACTTACTCACTGGCACTATCGAACCCGTAGGTTCATGGCCGCACAGACATAAGCTCTCCATACATCCCTATCCTGAGCTAATGCTTTCCAATCGTTCCCTGTATAATCTACATCCCTCAAATCATAGTTAATGTTATTCTCCCACCTCATCTTGGTCTACAACTGGGCGTTTTCCCTCTGGTTTTCCTACAAGAAGCTTCCATGCACATCTTTCATTCCCCATAAGTGCAACAGTCCTGCCCATCTCAGTCTACGAGACTTGACTGTTCTTATTATATCTGGCTTCCCATAAAGACCAAGTAGTTCATTGTTATGTAGTCTTCTCCATTCACCTGTCTGTTCATCTCTCTTTGGTCCAAAAATTTTCCTAAGTACTTTATTCTCAAATACTTGTAATCTCCTTTCCTCCCTTAAAGTAAGAGTCCATGTTTCGCACCCATATAATATAACTGGTAGAATAATAGTTTTATATATTTTCAGTTTTACGTTTTTTGAAAGGAGTTGGGACATCAAGAAAATATATCAAACCATAATTCAGAGCATTTTAACATATGGTGCTGAAGTCTGGCAAATTCCTACCAGGGAAATGAAAAAAAATGTTAAGTACAGAAATGGATGTTTTAAGAAGATCAGCTGGAAAATCTAGAATGGATAGAATCTGAAATAAAGAAATAAGGGAAATTATGGGTGTACAAGAGGAGCCGGACATCAGACATTATAGGAAAGAAAAGATTGCAGTGGTATGGTCATGTCAAAAGAATGCCAGAGCAAAGATTGCCAAAAATTGTTATGGAATGGATCCCAATGGAAAGGAGGAAGACCGAAGAAAACTTGGATAGAAGGGGTACAAGCAGCTATGAATATCAGAGGAATGGAGGAAGATCAATGGATGGACAGAGAGGAATAGCGTTTGGTTTCTGGAAGACGGCGGCAGCTGCCATACCGGATGATGATGAAAATATTTAATTTTAATATTATTTTCATAAATGATTTATTAATTGTTAAAAGAATTCTCTCAGTGTGGTGAATAAGTTAGTTTGTTATTAAATAATTCTTTAGCTAGGAGGTCACTGAAGATAAGCCCTGTCATCTGGACCATGACGACCAGTCCAGTAATTACAGTGTGGAAGGTTTTACGAAAATGCTTACATATGCATCCCCACTGTTTACAATTGTTACAGGCTCTAAATCCTACTGATAACCATTGACTTTGTGCTTGAAATGTGTTGCAGCAGCAACATTCTCCTTAGACACTTTTGGTCGTCCCACACTTTTGTCTTTACACAGACAACTGGTCATTGCGAACTTATTATGTCAACAAATGTAGTTAGCCTACGAAATGTACGTTGAACTGTCACAACTGATTTACAACTCTCAAACATCAAAACACAAAACATTTTCTGTCGAGGAGTTGCCATCTTTGTCATTATTGTTGCCAGAAACGAAACAAAAGAAAGGTATCCGCTCACTCACACAACTAAAACTATCTTCTTTCCTGTTTCATTTCAGTCTACACACAACTGTCTACGCCTCATCCGAGTGATAATATTACTACTTGAAACTAATATATTCTTTTGTGTACACACTGTATATGCAAAATATATAACTAACTAACTCACTGGCACTATCAAACCCATAGGTTAATGTCCACACGGACATAAGCTCTCCATATATCCCTATCCTGAGCCAATGTTTTCCAATCATCCCCTGTATAATCTACTTCCCTCAAATCATAGTTAATGTTATTCTCCCACCTCATTCTTTGTCTACCAACTGGGTGTTTTCCCTTTTGGTTTTCCTACAAGAATCTTCCATCCACGTCTTTCATTCCCCATCCGTGCATATTGTATAAAGTCCTAACATTCCATGTTCCTAGGAACATGTCCCTATGTTTGAGCCTTTGGCATGGGTTCCCTGAAGTAGTCCCCGCCCGGAGAACCGAATGGGGGGACTATTTGACCTACAGAAAATTTCACCCCAGTTGAATCCATGTCCGCATTTCTTGACGGTTGTATTTTTACGGTGAAAGATCATCACTCTTTTGACAGGTACTTTTTTCGTCTGACTTATCACCTTCAACCAGTCTGGCATGGGTAATGCTATCGGCAGCAATGCTACCGCCGGCATAGTTCTTGGGATCATTTAAGCATGCAAGCCACTCCACCATGACAAGGTAAAGATACCGTGGAGGGATGCAAAATATATACCAACAAAAATCAATGATTGAATAAACTTACAATTAAGATTGAGTTATTTGTAATTTATTATAAATTAAAGCAATTTTGTGACAATTTACAAAATGAAGTACAAATTCTAACACAATAATTAAAAATACATTTTGTAACATGAAAATAATTTATTTTTATTTATCCCTAAAATGAAATAAATACTGATGATATGAATTTATGTCCATTCAGTTTGTACTGATTACACTTGCTTGTTTACTTATAAAATTATGAATTTGTTATGAATAATTATAAATGGCCAGATGGTGTTCAGGGTACATTTGGACCTTAAAGTTTCCTGACATTTGTCTTACAGGTTAGGGAAAACCCTGAAAAAACCTAACCCAGGAAACTTGTATGAATGCATTTAGCTCCAACCGCATGTTCCTCAGTGTCATTGCATCATCTGTTAGCAAAGCCATTTCATCAGTTAACTATAGATAATTTGATTAGCATTTTAGAACATTTTTTCCAGCATATTTTAACATAAAATGTAAAAACCAAAGCTTCAGCATGAAATTTGGAATAAACAAGCAAGTGAAATTGTGTATAAAATACATCAGTTGTTTCTTAATGGGGCACAACATAACTTCATACTATATATATAACAGTGTTGCCAAAATGAAAGTTGCAAGTGTGAAATAGTACATTCACTGTTTAAAAACACTAGCAAATAGATGTTTTCCTGGTGTAGAAATCATTTAGAAGCAACAGCACAATGATCAGTTACAATTCTGTTTGTTTTCATTTCACTTTAACATTCACTCAAAACTCACAAATTATCGTTAAAAAAACTAACATTAGAAAATAAATGAAGTAATAATGTTTTATAATTTGAAGAAATTCAATGTTTTTTCTTAAAATATCACAAGATATAATTTTTTCTCTTAGGCGCTGATGAAATTATTAAACAGACAAACTACTCTCGGCGCTCGGGAATTATAAGAGAAAGATTTGTGTTTACATTGAAATGTTCAGGTAGCTCAGTTGATAAAGCATTGGCATAGAAAGGCCAAAGGTCCTGGGTTCAAACCCCATCTGAGTATATATTTTCTCTTCAAATACAGACAAATGTTTGTCACTTTGCAGCAAGTTTTTCAGTCATGTTTCTTATCAGCTGTTGTGATGTCTTCCAGGCGAGATGACCAACATTTATGATGTCTTCCAGGTGAGATGACCAACATTTATGATGTCTTCCAGGCGAGATGACCAACATTTAAACACTGAAATAAAAACAAGAATAAATTTCAGAAAATTAATCACTATGGAATTGATATATATATATATGTATGACATGAAAAGAAAAAATAAATGCCTGAGTCGGGATTTGAACTCTAGTTTCTAAACTTTGTATGTTTAGCGCTCTGTATACGTATGTGTGTGTATATATATATAAATATGAAAGTTTTCTTGGGTTTTCCGCATCTTTGATTCAAGTTCGGCCTCTGGCCAATGATTCCGACGTTTCAGCATGATCCCACATACCATTATCAAAGAATGATAAGTTCGAGTCACAGGTTTAGGTCTTATATAATAAAATACATACAGTTTTTGCTGTGGTCCATTTCTGAAGACGTACACCCATCCAAGGTTTAGTTCTTAAGTAGTTAAACACCAAGAATCTACAAAGAAGCAATAGAGATTGAGAAAAGGCCACATTCCATGAACACCCGAGATGATGCCCAAAGATTACCATCTACATGGAAAACTGCTCTTGCTGCCCACCATGTCATCCCCAGAACAGCAAAGAAGATGTGAAGAAAACCATGGTTGGGCAACATGGAGTGTGGTCGACACTTGGATGGGTGTACAGCTTCCGAAACGGACCACACTGAAAACTGAAGATGTTTAACTACATAAGAAGTATATCTTAGATGTGTGTACATCTTCGGAAATGGACCGCAGTGAAAACTCTATGTATTTTATTATATAAGACCTAAACCTGTGACTCGAACTTATGATTCCTTGATAATGGCATGTGGGATCATGCCGAAACATCAGAATCATTGGCCAGAGGCTGAACTTGAATCCAAGATGCGGAAAACCCAAGAAAACTTTCATATTCATACTTATATCCGTGAAAATCAGCAATATAACATATATATATATATATATATATATATATATATAAAAACACCAGATTACGTTTATATAACATTTTGGCTAGACCAGTGTTGACCTATGGTAGTGAAGCATGGACACTAAAAAGACAACATGAAAGCAGAATAACGGCTTGTGAAATGAGATTCATGCGCAGAACAGCAGGTTACACCAGATGGGATCGGAAAAGGTACACCGATATCTCTTAAAAGAAATGAAGACTATGCCAATTTTGGAATATATTAAACAGTACCAACTAAATTGGAAACACCATCTTGAAAGAATGAGTTCAAATCGGATCCCCAAAGCTGTTTATAATTATATACCAAGAGGACAAAGATCACTGGGCCATCCTATGAAATGCTGGAGGGAAAATTTTTTATAGGATCATAACAGGCCTTGGCCTAATACTTGGAAGGAAGAAGAAGAAATATATATATATATTTGGAAAATGAAGAAAGCCTACAAAATCAATGGTATTAATAGGCTGTTAGTTTATGCTGATGATGTATTATTGAGTGATAGCAAGGAGATAATAAAGGCCAACACACACACACACTATTGAGTAACATTGAGAAATTGGGACTGGAAGTAAACATTAATAAAACTAAATGTGTGTTCACACATAGAAATACTTTATACACTGGTAATGGAAATGGACAACTAATGACAAATGAGGGAAATTTTGAAGAAGTGGCTGAATTCAAATACCTAGGAACAATAATTACAAATAGGAATGAGATGCACAAAGAAATTAAACATAGGCTCAATTCTGGAAATGCGTGCTATTATGCATTACAGAGACTCTTGTCGTCCCAACTTCTATCAAAAAAGTTAAACTGAAAATATATAAAACAGTTATTCTTCCAGTTACATTACATGAATATGAAACATGGACTCTTACTTTAAGGGAGGATTGAAAATAAAGTAGGAATATTGTTGGACCAAAGAAGATGAACAGACAAGTGAATGGAGAGACTACATGATCTTTATAGGAAGTCAGATATAAGAACAGTTAAGTCTCAGACTGAGATGGGAGGTCATGTGGCATGAATAGGGAAAGAAAGAATTACATGGAAGCCTCTTGTAGGAAAACAAGAAGGAAAACATCCAGTTGGTAGACCAAGAATGAGGTGGAAGGTGGGGTTACGTTGCCCCGATGATATGATGGGTGATGATGATAATGGTGCGCCAGGAGAGTCCCTACTCCTAAGCTTAACCTAAGATGAATATGAATGATGATGATTGCTATGGCCATGTGATTTTGGGGACCGTTTGGGCCTTAAAGTTTTCCTGACATTTGTCTTACAGGTAAGGAAAAACCCCGATAAAAACCTCACCCAGAAAAACTGTCCCGACCGGGGATCGAACCCAGGTCCGCTGAATGACAAGGCAGCACACTACCCCGAGACCACAGCGGTGGACTAGTTGTAATTATTGATTAGGTATATTTTAGAATATTCTGTATGTTTTGAATATTAATATTTTCATTCACAAAGAATGACAAGTATATTCAGAAGAAGACATTTTTAATTTAATGAAGGGAACTACTTTTTAGCATACTTATTGCTTCTACAACATTCCTAAACCAATGAAAAGTAAGCAGGTCACATGGTTTTGTTTTGATGAGGATCACTTTAAGAGCAAACAGGTTATACCTCCGTGATCAACATATGGATGTGAGGCCAGCAGCAAACTTAGGCTAAGGGCCTTCTAGACCTGTCAATTCATTATTTTTTTTTTCTAAGAGAAAAAAGAGAATCAATTATTTACACCTCATTTACAAGCTCGTAAGCTCGCTCTCTTGGTCTGCTTTCGAAGATCTGTCCTCATCCTCAGCCAGAAATCAACTGTTGAATTTCCATTGGAACATGTGGACATCCTCTTCGGCTGGTGTTTGGCAGATGAACCTCATGATCGAATCCTTATCCTTGTAATATCCATTAATAAAATATTTTTTGTTATCCTGTTTTCTTCTATCTTTGTTAATAAACAAGACATTTCTTAACAATGTATTCACTATATAGATACTCTGAAAATAAAATATCTTATAAAAACTGAACATTTCTTTCAATATTTATGACTCATTATTTGATGCTGAAAATAAAATTATTATTATCCTGTAAGAAAAGTTATTATGCCCTGGAAATAAATATTAGCATTTTTATGAATTATATATCTTACCATTACCTATATATAAATCTTCATGAAATTAGGCCTTTTGACTTGTTTTCACATCAAATGGGATTTAATGAATCTTTCCATCTAGTAAACGGGCATCCAACAGCTCCTAAATATAAATATTGTAACATTTTAAGCAGAAAATAACGACATTGCTATAACCTGTGAATAAAAGAGTATTAAATAACAGTTGGAGTTTTTATCTGTGAATCTGTCTCATTCATTTCCACATCTTGATTTTCCTTACTTTTATTTTAGTGAGACAATACTCGTAAACCTGAAATACACTCGAGAAAATTGATTATGTTATATTCTGCAATTTGTGCTAATCAAATAAAGCAAACAATAATACAATTAAGAGTATACAAGATTATGTGCCATACAATATCATAACAATTTAACAACAATAAACTTAATAAGAATTAAACAAAATACATTCAAATAAATATTATAATACAACAATACGAAACAAGCATTTTACAACAAAATGAGGTAAGATAAATTACAATAAGGTACCGGTACCAGCAATTTAAACACTAAATCAAAATATTAGAATAAAGAAAATATTCCACAAAATTTTAAAAATATTAAAGTACAATTTATTTAACTCAATTATTAATAAAATATACATTAAAAATACACATAATATATTAGAATAAAAATATAAATTAAATTAATTTTAAAAAATATAATTTAGACATTTATAAATAATTGTAATCATTTGATAGCAAAAAATGTTAAAATTCTATAAAAAATACATTTGTCAAAATTGAATTAAAATCCTGTAATAAAAAAAACATTTTTCAAAATTATATGGAAATATCAGTCCTCACTGGACTACAAGTTACCATTCTCACCTATGGCCCAGGGTTCAAACCTGGCTCATGGACGATGAATTTTTTTATGCTGTAAAAAATTTAATTTTGGCATCCATCACAAGGTCCCATGAAGTATTTACTCCATATAGCCTTAAAATCCAGATCTTTGAGCAAAATTTATTTATTTGTTCATGACCAGCTATGAATTATGGTACCCCTTGCCTGAGCTGTTACCTCCTGCAACAAAAATAATCAATGAGCATAATATATTTTACTGTAAAATTAAAATACCATATAATACTTAACTCAGTTGCAAGTTTTAAGAATATCTTCATGTTCTTCGCAGCCACAGAATGGCAACAAGTGTTCAGCTCAACACATCTGGAACAAAACAAAACTCATTACTTATTTTAGGAATTCTCACTACGAGGTATATTCATTAAGGTAGAATTTTTATCACTCACCTCATATTGTTCTTCTTATTTGACTATAAACTAGTTTTGGAACATAGTTTCTGTTCCATCCTCAGTATCATCACAATCGTTGTTCTGTCATCTTGAAGACCTGTCCTTCGCTCCTTCCATTGGCTGACTGAAAAACCTCGAAACCGGGTCATTCTCACCGGGAATTTCAAAGTTCATCAATTTCTTCTTTTCGCTCTTTTGAATGTAGATCTTTTCCCAAACAGTAAGTTCTTTTGGTTTTTCTATTTGTTTTAATAATTTAGCTTCTTTCTCGATAAGATGTTTTTCAGACCATGCATGGGCAGCCACTGCAGATTTTTCTACTTCCCCTTTTTTGACATTCCTGAGATGTTCTTTCACTCTAGTTTTCAAATTTCTCTTAGTTTTTCCTATGTAGAATTTGAAGAATGTGAAAAATTCTACATAGGAAAAACTAAGATAAATCTCAGGAATGTCAAAAAAGGAGAAGTAGAAAAACCTGCAGTGGCTGCCCATGCATGGTCTGAAAAACATCTTATCGAGAAAGAAGCTAAATTATTAAAACAAATAGAAAAACCAAAAGAACTTACTGTTTGAGAAAAGATCTACATTCAAGAGCAAAAACAAGAAATTGATGAACTTTGAAATTGCCATTGAGAATGACCTGGTTTTGAGGTTTTTCAGTCAGCCAATGGAAGGAGCGAAGGACAGCTCTTCAAGACGACAGAACAACGGTCGTGACAGGATGAGGCTGGAACAGAAAATATGTTCCAAAACTAGTTCATAGTCAAATAAGAAGAACAATATGAGGCAAGTGATAAAAACTCATATGTTTTTATCATTCATTTCATACATCTCACTGATGGATAAATCATATCCATCCATCATTGAGATGTATGAAATGAATAACAAAAATTTTGAAAGAAGCCGTATTGGCTTTATAATGTAATTTAAAATTCCTAAATAAATATCTTATTAATAAAAAAAAAGCTGCCATTTGCAAGATAGAAGCAAAGGTTTCTTAGCAGTTGGTGTGCGTATATAAGAGAAAGATTTACATTTAGATTGGAACTTGCTCAGGTAGCTCAATCAGAGTATTGGCCTAGAAAGCCAAAGGTCCTGGATTCAAGCCCCAGTCTGAGGATATAATGAAAACTCATATGCTCAGACTGGGGTTTGAAACTAGGACCTTTCGTTTCCTATACCAATGCTCTACCACTGTGCTCTCTTAGCTCTATAAAGTAGTATATTTGAAGAAACTCTATTTATGAATCTACTTACATCACCTTGGAACAAAATTCTGCAAGATCCAAGGGAAAGATTCTGCATCAAGAGTAAATTCCTCCTGTAATCTGCTGTCATGATCTCATGGGTCCTAGTATACTCCTTCCTGACCTCATTATCCTGGTGTCTACCCTCCAAACAATTTCATGTTTTATCAACCACCAATAATTTTAATCAAGTGTCCGCACCAACACATCTGAAACAGGACAATAAAACTGTATCGCATGTAGATACTCTTGGAAATCCCAACATTTTTAAACACATTCTAGACTTCAGACACTTACCTTGGAAGAAGGTTCTGTTGCATCCAAAGGAAACATTCTGCAGTTAACAATCCATCCATCCAATGGCTGATTGGCTCAAATTCGAGCTTTGGCCTCCCTTAACTTCTGCCTCCAATCATTTCTATTTTGCGCAGCAAGCCTCCAGTTGCGACACTTAAGTAGGTTTGCAGCATCTTCCTTAATATCATCCTCCCAATGTTTTTTCGGTCTTCCAATTTGTCAATTTGCCATAAAACTTGATGTAGCACCTTTTTTTTTTGGTGCTCGGTCTGCTGAGAGTCTTTATATATGGCCAGTCCATTCCAATTTCTTTAATTTAATAGAAGTGACAAGGTCAAGTTCATTGTATTTGTCGTATAATTCTTTGTTTCATTGTATTCTTCAATGATCATTAATATCTATTGGTCCAAATATTTTCTTGAGTACTTTTTTTTTCAAAATTAGCAGTTTTTTCTATGTCTTACTCCTGGTGTATTCCTTCCAGCCTCTTCATTCATGGCCACTTCATTACTTCTATATTCCTCTCAGCGTATTTTTTCCAGCCTCTTCATGTTCTGTGTCTTCCTTGTAGCCTCTTCATTCATGGCCTCTTCATGTTCTGTGTCTTCCAACTGGTGTATTCCTTCCAGCCTCTTCATTACTTGCGTCTTCCTCTCAGTGTATTTTTTCCAGCCTCTTCATTCATGGCCACTTCATGTTCTGTGTCTTCCTTGTATCCTCTTCATTCATGGCCACTTCATGTTCTATGTCTTCCAGCTGGTGTATTCCTTCCAGCCTCTTCATTACTTCTGTATTCCTCTCAGTGTATTTTTTCCAGCCTCTTCATTCATGGCCACTTCATGTTCTGTGTCTTCCTTCTAGCCTCTTCATTCATGGCCACTTCATTTGTGTCGTTTTTCCTCCCGTTCTTGTCTTCAAATCTGATGTTACCTGTAATTTAAAACTTTTTTTATAGGAGTGATGGGGGACATGAAAGTCCATTTAGACGACTGTAATGAAGACAGAGTCAACAATGGGTAAACACTGAACAGGAAAAGATATTAGTAATGGATAAAGATTTGTAGATCTATGTTGAAATTTTAATTATCTGAAATACAAAAAGATGTCAGAAATCATAGGTGTCTCCCGAGATCAAGACAATATAATTAATAATTTTGCATTAGTTAAAAGTTTGGATTCTCGCTGATGGATGTGCGAGATAAGAGAGGTGACTACCATCTTATGGTAGCAAAATTGAGGTTGAAAATTATGACAAAAATAGCACCCAAGTAATAAATAGAAAATTTAATACAAACAAATTGAAAGACAAGAAGATTGACACAAAATTCTCTCTCAAACTGCAAAACATGTAATTCACATTATCACAAGAAAAGCCAGATCAATCTATTGAAAAATCTGGGAAAACCCATGTATGTTGAAGTTAGGGAAGACATTCCACGTTATAGAGAAACAGGAAACCCTGTATCTCCAAAAAAAAATCATAGAATTTAATTGAGAAGTGGAAAAAAATTGAAGAATAAATTCTCTCAAAACTGGGACAAAAAGAAGATCTTTTTAACAAGGAATATAATTCCAAAACAAAGAGTAAAATGCAATTTAAGAAAAGAGAAAACAAAATGAGGAGATATTTGAGAAATAAAACCACAAGAGAAACTTGATTGAAATTTTACAAAACAGTAGCCGTTCCAATGTTAACATACTGCTCTGAGACTTGGCCTTTAACGATCTCTGATAAACATAAAATTGAGACAATAGAAATGACATTTCTCAGATCCGTTGCAGGTGTATCTTTAAGAGATCAAAAGATAAGTCAAGATATCAGAGATGAATTACAAGTATATAATATAAACGAGAGAATATACAGAAATAAATATAAATGGTTTGAACATGTACAAAGAAAGCCAAATAATAGTTTATCAAAACAGATAGTTTAATATAAATATGAAGACTGCAAATTTGCATTTAGATTGGAGTTTCTCAGATAGCTCAGTTGGTAGAGCATTTGCATAATAGAAAGTAAAAGGTTCTGGGTTCAAACCCCAGTGAGAGAGTATATTTCTCTCAATTTATCCATCATTTATATGTATTAAATGAATAACAAAACAAATTGTAAGGGATAATAGTCAAATCCTCAAAAAGGAGATAAATCTATATATGATAACTGGAGAGGCATTGTACTGCTATCAGTACTATAACCAAAATCATTTCTAGAATAATCTTGAATCATTTACAAGGAGCAACTGAAAAGTTACTAAGTGGAAAATAATCTAGTTTAAGATTTTAGAGATCTTGTAATGACTTTATAAATGCAATCAGAATCATCATGGAACAGTCTTTAGAATGGAGAAGTCCCTTATGTTTAGCTTTTGTGGACTTTGTTGAAGCTTTTGTCTATGAAAAGACAAGAAATATGGAAAAAGCTGACACGAATTAATGTGTCAGAATAGATTATTACTCTTATTAAAAGCATGTATCTCCACTTGCGGTGTATATCTGCTTACATGTTCATGTGACAAAACGTATATAGGAACTATGAAAGAAGCATAGCTACATGTTTGTCAGATCATAGAAGAAAATGCAGACTAGAAGAAACAGAAACATTGGCTGTGGCAGAAAACATTTTTATGAAAAATATAGATAAATCTGGAAAAACTCCTCAAGAATGAAACGTCGACGTAATAAATTTATGCTTTGACTGAGATAATGTTTATTTCTTTGTAATTATAGAAAGAAAATAGTAAAAAATCTGAAAAGGAGATATCTAAATGTAATTCTTGGAGAGGCATTATGCTGCCATTAACTCCAAACAAAATGTTCTTGAGAATATCTTAAATCATTTATAAGGAGCAACTGAAAAGTTGCTAAGTAGAAAACAATTCAGTTTTAGACTTCAGGGATCTTATACTGACCTTATAAATGTTATCAGAATCATCATGGAAGTTTTTAGAATGGAGAAGTCTCTTATATTTAGCTTTTGTGGACTTTGTTGAAGCTTTTGTCTATGAAAAGACAAGAAATATGGAAAAGCTGACATGAATTAGAGTGTCAGAATTGATTATTACTCTTATTAAAAGCATGTATCCCCACTTGTGGCGTATATCTGCTTACATGTTCATGTGGCAAAACATATATAGGAACTATGAAAGAAGCATAGCTACATGTTTGTCAGAACATAGAAGAACCTGCAGACTAGGAGAAACAGAAAAATTGGCTGTAGCAGAACACATTTTTATGGAAGATGGTCATCGAATTCTGTACGAGGGTGCTCAAGTTATAGTTACAACATCTTATTTCCATAGACTATACAGAGAGGACATAGAAATTTATAAACACAAGGAAATAGAAAAGATAAAGTTATAAAACTGGCTAAAGCCTGGTATCATGAATTAAATAACAGGCGTATACGCCAATTTAATAATGAAGAGACAGAAACAACCCAATCAGATGGCCATCCAGTCAGCTTTGACTTTGTTCAGCCATTCACGAACTAGTAGAAGTATAAATACCATGTTCCAATAGTATGCCGCTCATACACAGCTGAGCTTCTGACCAGGGAACACCACTTAGAAGAACTCACCACTGAAGATGCCCTTCATAGCAGAGGGTGAAACACCATGGCTTTATAGTCCAGAATCTTCTAATATCATGAAAGGCTGCATACTACAGTATGTATAAAAACTATGTATGCTGTATATGACCAGGGCAAACTTCTGAATCTTTTCCCTGTCAGAGTGGAGTATGACAAGGTTGTTTGCTGTCTCCATTGTTATTTATATTGGTCTTAGATGATGTCAAATGAGTTTAATTGAAAATGTAGAGGGATTCAATGGGACCTAAATGATAGACTTGTAAGATCTAGAATATGACAATCTTTATTTATTGGCATCCAGATTCTCTGATATCAAAAGAAAATTGAGAGATCTGGAGAAGGCAGCAACCACAGCTTGATGTGCCTGAATAAACGAAAAAGCAAAGTTATGGAGTAAGAAATGCAACTGAAATGTGATTGCAGCTCAATCATACAGAAATGGAGGAATCTGAAAAAAAAAACCTCTTCAACAATGAAGTAAAGAGGAAATAGTTTAAAATCCCCCAAAAAAAGGAGATACGTCTAAATGTAATTCTTGGAGAGGCATTATGCTGCCATTAACTCCAAACAAAATGTTCTTGAGAATATCTTAAATCATTTACAAGGAGCAACTGAAAAGTTGCTAAGTAGAAAACAATTCAGTTTTAGACTTCAGGGATCTTATACTGACCTTATAAATGTTATCAGAATCATCATGGAAGTTTTTAGAATGGAGAAGTCTCTTATATTTAGGTTTTGTGGACTTTGTTGAAGCTTTTGTTTATGAAAAGGCAAGAAATATGGAAAAAGCTGACATGAATTAGAGTGTCAGAATAGATTATTACTCTTATTAAAATCATTGTTGCAGCGTATATCTGCTTCCATGTTCTTGTGGCAAGACATATATAGGAATAGGAACTATGAAAGAAGCAGCTACATGTTTGTCAAAACACAGAAGAAACTGCAGACTAGGAGAAACAGAAAACTTGGCTGTAGCAGAACACATTGTTATGGAAGATGGACATCGAATTCTGTATGAGGATACTCAGGTTATAGCCACATCTTATTTCCATAGACTATACAGAGAAGTAATAGAAATTTATAACACAAGGATATTTTCAATTGAAAAGATGAAGTTATAAAAGTGGCTAAAGCCTGGTATCATGAATTAAATAACAGGCATATAAGCCCACTTAATAATGAACAGACGGAAACAAACCAATCAGATGGCATCCAGTCAGCTTTGACTTTTTCAGCCATTCAGAAACAGGTACAGATATAAATACCATGTTCCAATAGTCTGCCGCTCATACACAGCTGAGCTTCCGACCATGGAACACCACTTAGAAGAACTTGTCACTGAAGATGCCCTCCATAGCGGAGGATGGAACTCCCTGGCTTTACAGCCCAGAATGTTCTAATACCATGAATATCTGCCGTGAAAGGCTACATTCTACAATGTGTATGAAAGCTATGTATATTGTATATCACACTATCTGAATCTTTTTCCTGTCAGAGTGGTTTTTGCTGTCTCCAATGATATTTATATTGGTCTTAGATGACAATGTCAAATGAGTTTAATTGAAGATGTAGAGGGATACAAATGGTAGACTTGGAAGATCTAGAATGTGCTGGCGATCTTTATTTATTGGCATCCAGATTCTCTGATATGAAAAGAAAATTGAGAGATCTGGAGAAGGCAGCAACCACAGCTGGATGTACTGAATAAATAAAAAACCAAAATAATGGAGGAAAAATTGCAACTGAAATGTGATTGCAGCTCAATGGTACAGAAATAGAGGAATCTGAAAAACAAAACTCCTCAAGAATGAAAGACAATAGTTAAAAATTCCCAAAATGGGAGATACATCTATCTGTAATGATTGGAGAGGCATTATGCTACTATAAACTCCAAGCAAAATATTTTTGAGAGTAATTGACAAGGGGCAACTGAAAAGATGCTAGTGGAAAACAATTCGGTTTTAGACTTCAGAGATCATGTACTGACTTTATAAATGTAATCAGAATCATGATGGAGCAGTTTTTAGAATGGAGAAGTGCTTTATATTTAGCTTTTGTGGATTTTGTTGAAGCTTTTGTCTATGAAAAGACAAGAAATATGGAAAAATCTGACACAAATTGGAATGTCAGAAAAGATTATTACTCTTATTAAAAGCATTGTATCTCCACTTGCGGCGTATATCTGCTTCCATGTTCTTGTGGCAAAACATATATAGGAACTATGAAGCATAGCTACATGTTTGTCAGAACATAGAAGAAACTGCAGACTAGAAGAAACAGAATTATTGGCTGTAGCAGAGCACATTGTTATGGAAGATGGACATCGTATTCTGTACGAGGATACTCAGGTTATAGCCACAACATCCCATTATTTCCATAGACTATACGGAGAAGTAATAGAAATTTATAACACAAGGACATTTTCAATTGAAAAGATGAAGTTATAAAAGTGGCTAAAGCCTGGTATCATGAATTAAATAACAGGCATATAAGCCCACTTAATAATGAAGAATAGAAACAAGCCAATCAGATGGCCATCCAGTCAGCTTTGACTTTGCTCAGTCAGCCATTCACAAACCAGTACAAGTTTAAATACCAGGTTCCAGCAGTGTGCCGTTCAAACACGGCTGAGGTTCTGACCAGGGAACACCTCTTAGGAGAACTTGCCATTGAAGATGTCCTCCTTGTCGAAGGGTGAAACACCAGATATGGACCATGGCTTTATAGCCTGGAATCTTCTAATACCATGAATACTGGCCATGAAAGGCTGCATTCTACAGTATGTATGAAAACTATGTGTGTTATATATCACACCAGGACAGACTATCGGAATCTTTCATCTGTCGGAGTGGAGTAAGAGAAGGTTGTTTGCTGTCACCATTGTTATTTATACTGGTCTTAGATGACGATGTCAAATGAATTTAATTGAAGATGTAGAGGGATTCAATGGGATTCAAATGGTAGATTTCGAAGATCTAGAATATGCCGATGATGTTTATTTATTGGCATCCAGATTCTCTGATATCGAAAGAAAATTGAGAGATCTGGAGAAGGCAGCAACCATAGCTGGATGTGCCTGAATAAACAAAAATAATAAGAGTAAATAATGCAGCTGAAATGTGATTGCAGCTCAATCATACAGATATGGAGGAATCTGGAAAAAACCCTCAAAGAATGGGGTCAAGAGAAAATAGTTAAAAATCCCCAAAGAGGAGATATATCTATACATAATAATTGGAGAGGCATTATGCTACTATAAACTCCAAGCAAAATGTTTTTGAGATTAATCTTAAATCATTTAGAAGAGGCAACTGAAAAGTTGCTAAGTAGAAGACAATCTAGTTTTAGATGTTCAGAGATCATGTACTGACTTTATAAATGTAATCAGAATCATGATGGAGCAGTTTTTAGATTGGAGAAGTCCTTTATATTTAGCTTTTGTGGACTTTGCTGAAGCTTTTGTCTATGAAAAGACAAGAAATATGGAAAAAGCTGACACAAATTGGAATGTCAGAATAGATTATTACTCTATTAAAATCATGTATCTCCACTTGCAGCATATATCTGCTTCCATGTTCATGTGACAAAACATATATAGGAACTATGAAAGGAAGCATAGCTACATGTTTGTCAGAACATAGAAGAAACTGCAGACTAGGAGAAACAGAAAAATTGGCTGTAGCAGAGCACATTGTTATGGAAAATGGACATCAGATTCTGTACAAGGATACTCTGGGTTTAGCCACAACATCCCATTATTTCTGTAGACTATACAGAGAGGTCATAGAAATTTATAACACAAGGACAATTTCAATAGAAAAGATGAAGGTATAAAAGTGGCTAAAGCCTGGTATCATGAATTAAATAACAGGCATATAAGCCCACTTAATAATGAACAGACGGAAACAAACCAATCAAATGGCATCCAGTCAGCTTTGACTTTGTTCAGTCATTCAGAAACAGGTACAGATATAAATACCATGTTCCAATAGTCTGCCGCTCATACACGACTGAGCTTCCAACCATGGAACACCACTTAGAAGAACTTGCCACTGAAGATGCCCTCCATAGCGGAGGATGAAACTCCCTGGCTTTATAGCCAAGAATGTTCTAATACCATGAATATCTGCCGTGAAAGGCTACATTATACAATGTGTATGAAAGCTATGTATATTGTGTATCACACTATCTGAATCTTTTTTCCTATCAGAGTGGTTTTTGCTGTCTCCAATGTTATTTATATTGGTCTTAGATGACAATGTCAAATGAGTTTAATTGAAGATGTAGAGGGATACAAATGGTAGACTTTGAAGATCTAGAATGTGCTGGCGATCTTTATTTATTGGCATCCAGATTCTCTGATATGAAAAGAAAATTGAGAGACCTGGAGAAGGCAGCAACCACAGCTGGATGTACTGAATAAATAAAAAACCAAAATAATGGAGTAAAAAATGCAACTGAAATGTGATTGCAGCTCAATGGTACAGAAATAGAGGAATCTGAAAAACAAAACTCCTCAAGAATGAGAGAAAATAGTTAAAAATCCCCAAAATGGGAGATACATCTATCTGTAATAATTGGAGAGGCATTATGCTACTATAAACTCCAAGCAAAATGTTTTTGAGAGTAATTTTACAAGGGGCAACTGAAAAGATGCTAGTGGAAAACAATTCGGTTTTAGACTTCAGAGATCATGTACTGACTTTATAAATGTAATCAGAATCATGATGGAGCAGTTTTTAGATTGGAGAAGTGCTTTATATTTAGCTCTTTGTGGACTTTGCTGAAGCTTTTGTCTATGAAAAGACAAGAAATATGGAAAAATCTGACACAAATTGGAATGTCAGAAAAGATTATTACTCTTATTAAAAGCATTGTATCTCCACTTGCAGTGTATATCTGCTTCCATGTTCATGTGGCAAAACATATAGAGGAACTATGAAAGGAAGCATAGCTACATGTTTGTCAGAACATAGAAGAAACTGCAGACTAGAAGAAACAGAAAAATTGGCTGTAACAGAGCACATTTTTATGGAAAATGGACATCAGATTGTACGAGGATACTCTGGGTTTAGCCACAACATCCCATTATTTCTGTAGACTATACAGAGAGAACTTAGAAATTTATAACACAAGGACAATTTCAATAGAAACGATGAAGGTATAAAAGTGGCTAAAGCCTGGTATCATGAATTAAATAACAGGCATATAAGCCCACTTAATAATGAAGATTCAGAAACAAACCAATCAGATGGCCATCCAGTCAGCTTGACTTCATTCAGCCATTCACAAACAGGTACAAGTATAAATACCATGTTCCAATAGTCTGCCGCTCATACACGGCTGAGCTTCCGACCATGGAACACAACATAGAAGAACTCTCCACTGAAGATGTCCTCCATAGCCATGGATGAAACACCATGGCTTTATAGCCCAGAATCTTCTAATGCCATGAATATCTGCCATGAAAGGCTGCATTCTACAATATGTATGGAAACTATGTATGTTTTACATCACACTAGGGCAGTAACACAAGGTTGTTTGCTATCAAATTGTTATTTATATTGGTCTTAGATGACATAATGCCAAAGATGTAGAGGGATTCAAGAAGATCTGAACAGTAGACTTGTCGATGTTCGTTTATTGGCACACAAATTCTCTGGCATTGAAAGCAAATTAAGAGTTTTGGAGAAGGCAGCAGGCACAGCTGGACTGTGCCTGAATATACAAAAAAAAATAATAAGTAAATAATGCAACTGAAATGTGATTGCAGCTCAATTGTAATGAAATAGAAGAGATAGCCAAAGTCCATAATTTAGGAAGCATGATATAAAAAAAAAGATTATCAGAGAAGATATTAAGACTAGAAGTAGAAAATCAAAAGCTGCATTCTCCATTCATCACCCATATGGAGATCTAAACAAATTTCAATTAGAACTAAATTAAAAATTCAATAGCAATGCGAAAAGTGTATATTGCTATATGGCTGTGAGACTTAAAATGTATAATCACATTATATAGAAAATTACAAGTACATATAAACAGATGACAGATTTATCTTGAGAGTCTGGTGGTTAAAAACCACATCGAACAAGGAATTATGGAAGATGACATCACAGAATGACATCTGGATGATGATTAAATATCACAAATGGAAATGGATTAAACACGCTCTCAGAAGAGAACTAGACAGTGTGCAGAAGAGAGCACTGGAAAGGAATCCAAGGGATTGCCTAGAAAAAGCGGAAGACCAAAAATTATATGGTGCAGCACTGTAACAACAGAAACTAAACAAGGAAAACTTTGGAATAAAGCCAGATATTTGGCAAGAAACAGAGTACAGTGGTGTGCTTTGATGAAAGCCCTATGTTTCCAAGAGGAGTGATGTTCTCCGATGAGCCATAATTTGAATTCTGTAAAAAAAAAACAAAAATACGATTAATGAAACAAATTATGAGAGACATGTTTTTGAGCAAAATAAATGACAGTCTAATCCTTCTTGTAGAGCTGCAGCAACTGGTGACCTGAAACAAAAAGCAAACAACATATTAGTATATGAATGTGGTTTGAGGAAGATGCACAATGCATCGTCCTCTTTTTATGCAAGACATAGCAATGTTGCCATGCCTTGCGAAACCACAGACCACCCTGCACATAAGCACAGATAGGGGTGATAGAGCCGGCATCATTGTCGACTTCTTAAATGTAAACCCTACCTAAAAACACTCTGGCCGACAAATGATGCCTGAAATGCAATATCATAAAAAAAAAAGATCTGTGCAGCAGACCAGGACAGACGTGGGTCAGGTGGGGTCTTACCTGGTGGACTACATCTGTCCTAGTCTGTGCACAGATATGATGGTTGCAGCATCATTTCAATGATCATAGCAGCAGGTGCGCAGAGATGTAGTTCAGGGGGGGACTTGCCTGGACTTCATCAGTGCTGTTTAGTGCGCAGACCAGATGCTTGCAACATCATATCTACGAAGCTCCTAGCACCATACTCGCAGAGACATAGCGTCAGGGGGGAACACCCTTTGCTATGTCAGTACTCGTTCGGTGCTCAGATCTTTTTCCCTGAGTGTCAGCGAGGTCTGCAAGTACCAGACCAGCCAAATTGTAGATCCAGAAAACAGAATTATTTCATTCCGTAATCTGGATTTAGTTTAGCTCTGTTTTAACCTGGGCATTAGCAGCATTAAACCAGAAGCACTGACACTCGTACGCGCAATGTACTGCTGTGCATGGTTGTCTGTGGTTTTTTGTTCTCTTTTGTCCTACTCTTAGATGAGGATATCTCCCACGATGTTTGTTGTTTTCCAACGATGGAAGGCTGCTACATGGCCTCGGTCAGAACCAAGACCGTTTTCACCCCTTAAAAGGGGCTCCTAACTGCCTCTAAGACTAGCTATCTACACCAGACCTGCAAACAAAGAAATGCATACATTATAACAATATATTGAACCATTAAAGGCACAAATTGTACAATCAATTGAGTTGGTGTTTACTTCATGAAAATTCATATTTATTAATTAAATAAAAATAAAACTTAGTATTATTTGATTTTCATATTTATTAAGATACATTTAGTGACAGCTGTTTTGGTACACTGTACCTCCTTCAGACATGTTAACAAATTATGAATTGTGTTATTATAGTACATATCAACTGATCTAAGCAACAATACAACAATTTTTAAAAATTTTTAAATTTTTGTTACATTAAAAAATTTTTGTTAAATTAAAAAAAATTGTTAAATTAAAAAATTTAAATAAATTATTGTTGTATTGTTGCTTAGATCAGTTGATATGTACTATAATAACACAATTCATAATTTGTTAACATGTCTGAAGAAGGTACAGTGTACCAAAACAGCTGTCACTAAATATATCTTAATAAATATGAAAATCAAATAAAACTAAGTTTTATTTTTATTTAATTAACAAATTGTATACATGCTCTGAGAAGAGACCTGACCCACAAATTGTTGGGCAAAAAAAAAGTATAATGTTCATTTTGAGGCTATTACCTTTATCACATCATATACATTTTAATCTCTCATCCTATTGGAATCCTATACAGCCAATTTTAATGCAAAATAACATACTAATAACTAAATATTAATTTAATATAGCATTTAGTGTAAAAATGACCTATCTCTACAGATCAGAAAAATGATCTAACACATATTTAACTAAAAATGCTACAATAAGAAATAAAAAATACATATTGAACACTGATTCAGTTAGAAAAATTTCTAACTTAATCAGTTTTCAGTATTCATTTTCCATTTAATGTTTTATTTCATTATATTCTTTGTGTCTTATTTTCACTCAATTTTTCTAAGATTCTGATTAGAATTCATGGAACTGTGGTGGAATGAATTTGCACATGTGCAATAATTGTTTTTCTGCACTGATACTCATGATTTGATTAAGTGCTTCCGCCATTTTGTTACATATAGATAACTTTTTATTATTGATTTCGTACATCTCAATGATGGATAAATCATATTTGAAGAGAAAAATTATACGCTCAGACCGGGACTTGAACCCGGGACCCTTGGTTCTCTAGACCAAGTGCTCTACCAACTGAGCTACCTGAGCAAGTACCGATCTAAACGCAAATCTTTCTCTATATACATTGTAATTCCATCCACCAAATGCTGTGAAGCCATGCTTCTATCTTGCAAATGGCGGCTCCTTTATTAAGAAGATATATTTGGGAATTATACATTACAGCCAGTACGGCTTTTTCCAAGTTTTTATTATTGATTTCGTACATCTCAATGATGGATAAATCATATTTGAAGAGAAAAATTATACGCTCAGACCGGGACTTGAACCCGGGACCCTTGGTTCTCTAGACCAAGTGCTCTACCAACTGAGCTACCTGAGCAAGTACCGATCTAAACGCAAATCTTTCTCTATATACATTGTAATTCCCATCCACCAAATGCTGTGAAGCCATGCTTTTATCTTGCAAATGGCGGCTCCTTTATTAAGAAGACATATTTGGGAATTATACATTACAGCCAGTACGGCTTTTTTCCAAGTTTTTATTATTGATTTCGTACATCTCAATGATGGATAAATCATATTTGAAGAGAAAAAATTATACGCTCAGACCGGGACTTGAACCCGGGACCCTGGGTTCTCTAGACCAAGTGCTCTACCAACTGAGCTACCTGAGCAAGTACCGATCTAAACGCAAATCTTTCTCTATATACATTGTAATTCCATCCACCAAATGCTGTGAAGCCATGCTTCTATCTTGCAAATGGCGGCTCCTTTATTAAGAAGATATATTTGGGAATTATACATTACAGCCAGTACGGGTTTTTTCCAAGTTTTTATTATTGATTTCGTACATCTCAATGATGGATAAATCATATTTGAAGAGAAAAATTATACGCTCAGACCGGGACTTGAACCCGGGACCCTTGGTTCTCTAGACCAAGTGCTCTACCAACTGAGCTACCTGAGCAAGTACCGATCTAAACGCAAATCTTTCTCTATATACATTGTAATTCCCATCCACCAAATGCTGTGAAGCCATGCTTCATATCTTGCAAATGGCGGCTCCTTTATTAAGAAGATATATTTGGGAATTATACATTACAGCCAGTACGGCTTTTTCCAAGTTTTTATTATTGATTTCGTACATCTCAATGATGGATAAATCATATTTGAAGAGAAAAATTATACGCTCAGACCGGGACTTGAACCCGGGACCCTTGGTTCTCTAGACCAAGTGCTCTACCAACTGAGCTACCTGAGCAAGTACCGATCTAAACGCAAATCTTTCTCTATATACATTGTAATTCCCATCCACCAAATGCTGTGAAGCCATGCTTCTATCTTGCAAATGGCGGCTCCTTTATTAAGAAGACATATTTGGGAATTATACATTACAGCCAGTACGGCTTTTTCCAAGTTTTTATTATTGATTTCGTACATCTCAATGATGGATAAATCATATTTGAAGAGAAAAATTATACGCTCAGACCGGGACTTGAACCCGGGACCCTTGGTTCTCTAGACCAAGTGCTCTACCAACTGAGCTACCTGAGCAAGTACCGATCTAAACGCAAATCTTTCTCTATATACATTGTAATTCCCATCCACCAAATGCTGTGAAGCCATGCTTCTATCTTGCAAATGGCGGCTCCTTTATTAAGAAGACATATTTGGGAATTATACATTACAGCCAGTACGGCTTTTTCCAAGTTTTTATTATTGATTTCGTACATCTCAATGATGGATAAATCATATTTGAAGAGAAAAATTATACGCTCAGACCGGGACTTGAACCCGGGACCCTTGGTTCTCTAGACCAAGTGCTCTACCAACTGAGCTACCTGAGCAAGTACCGATCTAAACGCAAATCTTTCTCTATATACATTGTAATTCCATCCACCAAATGCTGTGAAGCCATGCTTCTATCTTGCAAATGGCGGCTCCTTTATTAAGAAGACATATTTGGGAATTATACATTACAGCCAGTACGGCTTTTTCCAAGTTTTTATTATTGATTTCGTACATCTCAATGATGGATAAATCATATTTGAAGAGAAAAATTATACGCTCAGACCGGGACTTGAACCCGGGACCCTTGGTTCTCTAGACCAAGTGCTCTACCAACTGAGCTACCTGAGCAAGTACCGATCTAAACGCAAATCTTTCTCTATATACATTGTAATTCCATCCACCAAATGCTGTGAAGCCATGCTTCTATCTTGCAAATGGCGGCTCCTTTATTAAGAAGACATATTTGGGAATTATACATTACAGCCAGTACGGCTTTTTCCAAGTTTTTATTATTGATTTCGTACATCTCAATGATGGATAAATCATATTTGAAGAGAAAAATTATACGCTCAGACCGGGACTTGAACCGGGACCCTTGGTTCTCTAGACCAAGTGCTCTACCAACTGAGCTACCTGAGCAAGTACCGATCTAAACGCAAATCTTTCTCTATATACATTGTAATTCCATCCACCAAATGCTGTGAAGCCATGCTTCTATCTTGCAAATGGCGGCTCCTTTATTAAGAAGATATATTTGGGAATTATACATTACAGCCAGTACGGCTTTTTCCAAGTTTTTATTATTGATTTCGTACATCTCAATGATGGATAAATCATATTTGAAGAGAAAAATTATACGCTCAGACCGGGACTTGAACCCGGGACCCTTGGTTCTCTAGACCAAGTGCTCTACCAACTGAGCTACCTGAGCAAGTACCGATCTAAACGCAAATCTTTCTCTATATACATTGTAATTCCATCCACCAAATGCTGTGAAGCCATGCTTCTATCTTGCAAATGGCGGCTCCTTTATTAAGAAGATATATTTGGGAATTATACATTACACCCAGTACGGCTTTTTCCAAGTTTTTATTATTGATTTCGTACATCTCAATGATGGATAAATCATATTTGAAGAGAAAAATTATACGCTCAGACCGGGACTTGAACCCGGGACCCTTGGTTCTCTAGACCAAGTGCTCTACCAACTGAGCTACCTGAGCAAGTACCGATCTAAACGCAAATCTTTCTCTATATACATTGTAATTCCATCCACCAAATGCTGTGAAGCCATGCTTCTATCTTGCAAATGGCGGCTCCTTTATTAAGAAGATATATTTGGGAATTATACATTACAGCCAGTACGGCTTTTTCCAAGTTTTTATTATTGATTTCGTACATCTCAATGATGGATAAATCATATTTGAAGAGAAAAATTATACGCTCAGACCGGGACTTGAACCCGGGACCTTGGTTCTCTAGACCAAGTGCTCTACCAACTGAGCTACCTGAGCAAGTACCGATCTAAACGCAAATCTTTCTCTATATACATTGTAATCCCATCCACCAAATGCTGTGAAGCCATGCTTCTATCTTGCAAATGGGCGGCTCCTTTATTAAGAAGATATATTTGGGAATTATACATTACAGCCAGTACGGCTTTTTCCAAGTTTTTATTATTGATTTCGTACATCTCAATGATGGATAAATCATATTTGAAGAGAAAAATTATACGCTCAGACCGGGACTTGAACCCGGGACCCTTGGTTCTCTAGACCAAGTGCTCTACCAACTGAGCTACCTGAGCAAGTACCGATCTGAGCGTATAATTTTTCTCTTCAAATATGATTTATCCATCATTGAGATGTACGAAATCAATAATAAAAACTTGGAAAAAGCCGTACTGGCTGTAATGTATAATTCCCAAATATATCTTCTTAATAAAGGAGCCGCCATTTGCAAGATAGAAGCATGGCTTCACAGCATTTGGTGGATGGAATTACAATGTATATAGAGAAAGATTTGCGTTTAGATCGGTACTTGCTCAGGTAGCTCAGTTGGTAGAGCACTTGGTCTAGAGAACCAAGGGTCCCGGTTCAAGTCCCGGTCTGAGCGTATAATTTTTCTCTTCAAATATGATTTATCCATCATTGAGATGTACGAAATCAATAATAAAAACTTGGAAAAAGCCGTACTGGCTGTAATGTATAATTCCCAAATATATCTTCTTAATAAAGGAGCCGCCATTTGCAAGATAGAAGCATGGCTTCACAGCATTTGGTGGATGGAATTACAATGTATATAGAGAAAGATTTGCGTTTAGATCGGTACTTGCTCAGGTAGCTCAGTTGGTAGAGCACTTGGTCTAGAGAACCAAGGGTCCCGGGTTCAAGTCCCGGTCTGAGCGTATAATTTTTCTCTTCAAATATGATTTATCCATCATTGAGATGTACGAAATCAATAATAAAAACTTGGAAAAAGCCGTACTGGCTGTAATGTATAATTCCCAAATATATCTTCTTAATAAAGGAGCCGCCATTTGCAAGATAGAAGCATGGCTTCACAGCATTTGGTGGATGGAATTACAATGTATATAGAGAAAGATTTGCGTTTAGATCGGTACTTGCTCAGGTAGCTCAGTTGGTAGAGCACTTGGTCTAGAGAACCAAGGGTCCCGGGTTCAAGTCCCGGTCTGAGCGTATAATTTTTCTCTTCAAATATGATTTATCCATCATTGAGATGTACGAAATCAATAATAAAAACTTGGAAAAAGCCGTACTGGCTGTAATGTATAATTCCCAAATATGTCTTCTTAATAAAGGAGCCGCCATTTGCAAGATAGAAGCATGGCTTCACAGCATTTGGTGGATGGGAATTACAATGTATATAGAGAAAGATTTGCGTTTAGATCGGTACTTGCTCAGGTAGCTCAGTTGGTAGAGCACTTGGTCTAGAGAACCAGGGTCCCGGGTTCAAGTCCCGGTCTGAGCGTATAATTTTTCTCTTCAAATATGATTTATCCATCATTGAGATGTACGAAATCAATAATAAAAACTTGGAAAAAGCCGTACTGGCTGTAATGTATAATTCCCAAATATGTCTTCTTAATAAAGGAGCCGCCATTTGCAAGATAGAAGCATGGCTTCACAGCATTTGGTGGATGGAATTACAATGTATATAGAGAAAGATTTGCGTTTAGATCGGTACTTGCTCAGGTAGCTCAGTTGGTAGAGCACTTGGTCTAGAGAACCAAGGGTCCCGGGTTCAAGTCCCGGTCTGAGCGTATAATTTTTCTCTTCAAATATGATTTATCCATCATTGAGATGTACGAAATCAATAATAAAAACTTGGAAAAAGCCGTACTGGCTGTAATGTATAATTCCCAAATATGTCTTCTTAATAAAGGAGCCGCCATTTGCAAGATAGAAGCATGGCTTCACAGCATTTGGTGGATGGGAATTACAATGTATATAGAGAAAGATTTGCGTTTAGATCGGTACTTGCTCAGGTAGCTCAGTTGGTAGAGCACTTGGTCTAGAGAACCAAGGGTCCCGGGTTCAAGTCCCGGTCTGAGCGTATAATTTTTCTCTTCAAATATGATTTATCCATCATTGAGATGTACGAAATCAATAATAAAAACTTGGAAAAAGCCGTACTGGCTGTAATGTATAATTCCCAAATATGTCTTCTTAATAAAGGAGCCGCCATTTGCAAGATAGAAGCATGGCTTCACAGCATTTGGTGGATGGGAATTACAATGTATATAGAGAAAGATTTGCGTTTAGATCGGTACTTGCTCAGGTAGCTCAGTTGGTAGAGCACTTGGTCTAGAGAACCAAGGGTCCCGGGTTCAAGTCCCGGTCTGAGCGTATAATTTTTCTCTTCAAATATGATTTATCCATCATTGAGATGTACGAAATCAATAATAAAAACTTGGAAAAAGCCGTACTGGCTGTAATGTATAATTCCCAAATATGTCTTCTTAATAAAGGAGCCGCCATTTGCAAGATAGAAGCATGGCTTCACAGCATTTGGTGGATGGGAATTACAATGTATATAGAGAAAGATTTGCGTTTAGATCGGTACTTGCTCAGGTAGCTCAGTTGGTAGAGCACTTGGTCTAGAGAACCAAGGGTCCCGGGTTCAAGTCCCGGTCTGAGCGTATAATTTTTCTCTTCAAATATGATTTATCCATCATTGAGATGTACGAAATCAATAATAAAAACTTGGAAAAAGCCGTACTGGCTGTAATGTATAATTCCCAAATATATCTTCTTAATAAAGGAGCCGCCATTTGCAAGATAGAAGCATGGCTTCACAGCATTTGGTGGATGGAATTACAATGTATATAGAGAAAGATTTGCGTTTAGATCGGTACTTGCTCAGGTAGCTCAGTTGGTAGAGCACTTGGTCTAGAGAACCAAGGGTCCCGGGTTCAAGTCCCGGTCTGAGCGTATAATTTTTCTCTTCAAATATGATATAGATAACTACTCGCTTGAGAGACAACTTTTAAAAATAAATAAAACAGGTTTGGAAAAGAGAGTAGATAGTTTTACATGCACCATGCCATGATACTTCCGGATAGATAATTTATCCACTGAAAACTCAACTTTCGAATTTTTGTGGGTTAGATCTCTTTTCGGGGCTACTGTTCAATTAGTGATTTCCTTGTATTCTTTGTAAAAAGTACATCAAATTAAAATTTTTTTTAATCAATTGAGTTGGTGTTTACTTGATGAAAATCCATATTTATTAATTAAATAAAAATAAAATGTAGTTTTATTTGATTTTCATATTTATTATATAATTCAGTGACAGCTGTTTCGGTACACTGTACCTTCTTCAGACATCCTAACAAATTATGAATTGTGTTCCAACTGATCTAAGCAACAATATAACAATATTTATTTAAATTTTTTAATTTAACAAAGGCGATTCATTCAAATCAAGTTGAGAATTTAACAGTTTGTTACTACGTTTCAATTTATTTATTTCTACAGCTCCATAAGATGTAACTTCTTACCCTTATCACAAACACGTAAAATTTCAAAATTTGGATCGAAACAATGATTAAATTGTTTTGATCCAAATTTTGAAACATGTAAAATTTTGAAATTTTACATGTTTGTGATAAGGGTAAGAAGTTAGATCTTTTGTAGGCTGTAGAAATAAATAAATTGAAAAGTAGTAACAAACTGTTAAATTCTCAACTTGATTTGAATGAATCACTTTTGTTAAATTAAAAAAATTATATAAATATTGTTGTATTGTTGCTTAATCAGTTGAAACACAATTCATAATTTGTTAACTTGTCTGAAGAAGGTACAGTGTACTGAAATAGCTATCACTGAACTATATAATAAATATGAAAATCAAATAAAACTACATTTTATTTTTATTTAATTAATAGAACTATTTTCTCTGCTCCTAGTGAATGTTGGTCAAAATCTGCACCCGTAATCCCATGTGGGGACAAAGAGTCCTACATAGACATTTAGTTACACTTATTTCCTAAAGATCCTAATGAGTGAAATGTGTTTAGGACATCGCCTCTTAAGAGACCCTAGCAGGCAACTAAAGTACTAAAATATAAAATAAAATTGTTTACACATCACCTCATATCCTGTCTTCTATTTAGACAGGTTTCGTATACTTAGTGGTTACATCTTCAGTAGTTATACAACCGATGTTCTTTTGTCCAGGAGCATGTTTCTTACTCCATCTGTTGTTGGACCGATGTACCTCCCAATCAACTTCCATGGGAATTTCAAAATGAATTAATATTTCTTTGTTAGTTTTTCAAAATATTAAGAATAAAATTAATTAATTTTTAATATTTCTTCTTTTTTTAGTTTAAAAAACTAAGAAAACAATTTAGGATTTTTTCTTTCATAATTTTTCTTACTTTTCAAAGAAATAAGAAAAATTTAATGAATTTTGAAATTCCTGGAAAGTTGATTTGATTGCGAGGTTCATCGGCCCACCAACAGATAGAGTTAGAAGCAGTGCTCCTGGACATCAGAACATCAATCATGTAACTGGAGAAATTAAATGTTTCTTACCTCTCCTTACATAAATCTTCTAAGTTGATCGCGATTTCGAGACTATAACTGTCTCATCATCAGAACTTTGTTGGCGACTGATGTTATGTCGATTGGAAGAAACTCTTCTTCTTCCCTCTGTTAGTGGACCGATGAACCTCTGGATCAGGTCAAAATTTGTAGGAATTTCGAAGTTCATAAGTTTTCCTTTGTTTTCTGAATGTGGATCTTTTCCCAAACCGCGAGTTCCTTTTGTTTGTCTATTTGTTTAATTAGACTGGCTTCTGATTCAATTAAATATTTTTCGGACCAAGCATGAGCAGCTACTGCTGACTTTTCCACTTCTCCATTTTTGATGTTTCTATAATGTTCTTTCGCCCTCGTTTTCAAATTTCTTTTCATTTTTCCAATATAAATTTTCCAAAATTTGTGACAAAATTTACATTGAAAAACGAAAAGAAATTTGAAAACAAGGGCGAAAGAACATCTTAGAAACATCAAAAATAGAGAAGTGGAAAAGTCAGCGGTAGCTGCTCATGCTTGGTCCGAAAAACATTTAATTGAATCAAAAACCAGTCTAATTAAACAAATAGACAAACAAAAGGAACTCACGGTTTGGAAAAAGATCCACATTCAGAAAAACAAAGGAAAACTTATGAACTTCAAAATTCCTGCAAATTTTGACCTGATCCAGAGGTTCATCGGTCCACCAACAGAGGGAAGAAGAATTTCTTCCGACCAACATAACACCAGTCACCAACAAAGTTCTGAGGATGAGACAGTTATGGTCTCGAAATCGCGATCAACTTAGAAGATTTATATGAGGAGAGGTAAGAAACATTTAATTTCTCCATAAATTAAACCTCATAGTGATTAATTCCTATAAAAGTTAAATATAAGTCATGTAACTACTAATTAGAAAACAGGAAGTGAGGTGAGACGTAAAGAATTTTATCTTAAAATTTAAATTAAACCTCATAGTGATATTTCTTATAAAAGTTCAACTAAGATATTATTTTAATGGGAAAAGTGGGTCCCTGTAGGTTTAAGATTCACAATTGGATCTTCTAAAACAAGTGTAGGAATTTACCTGAAATAAAAATTTTAAAATTGCTCTAGCAGTAACAATTTTCAATGTATAAAAAAAAACTCAGTATAACGTATTAAAATAAACCGAGCTAGGTATTATCAAAAAAATTAGCAAAATCTGACAATTAGAAGTGGACATTTACCTGAAATCCAATATTAAAACGGACTGGTAACCGTCATGTTTGGTTCATTTCAGCATATGTCATACAATTTAATTAACCTTCATTATTTCCTTTATGTCCACCGCTGTGGTCTTGAGGTAGCGTGCTGCCTTGTCACGCAGCAGGCCCGGGTTTGATCCCAGTCCAGGAAGTTTTTCTGGGTGAGGTTTTTATCGGGGTTTTTCCTCACCTGTAAGTCAAATGTCAGGAAAACTCTAAGGCCCAAACGGTCCCCAAAATCATATGGCCATCATCATCATCCACCAGTGTGGAAAGCAACGGGAAGCTACCACACCTACAATTCCTAGTAAAGCTGCAAGCATAGCATGAAAATGCTATGATTGCAGTGAAGGACTTGCCTTTGGGCAGAATTACTATGGATGGATTTCATTTATTTAGGCATAGCAATGCATGCCATGTATTAGCTAGAATGTATAGGTATATATATATTTACATGTAATTTACAAAGTGGATGACTTCCCAGCCGTTATTGTTGGTTTTCTTAACCTGGAGCACCACATTCCTCGTTATGTTGAGTGGGCACTGGAATTTTATGAGAGAATGTTTTCCTTCATGGGGACTTATACCAGCATATGTACCGTAGCTCTTCACCAAGGCATCGTATCTCAAACTAGCTACATATGACACACACATATATATATATATATATATATATATATATATATATGTATGATTAAGAAAAGTTGGAAAAAATTGCACTTAAACTAGCGTGAAATATTTTCGAAGTCCTATAGAACAACAGAGTGCATGCGCCAGAGTTTATAGAACCAGCGATAACCCACAATCGAACCACATCGATTATGAACCTCAATTACTATCCGTCGCTATGAAGTAGCGTAGTGGTTAAGGCACTGAGCTACAAGCCGGAGGGTCGAGGGTTCAAGTCCCGTTGGGGTCAGGATTTTTAAACTGACCCAAACGCTCTGGCGGCACTATGGCCCTGGGGTCGACTCAGCCTCTAACTGAAATGAGTACCAGACGCTTATTCTGGGGTAAAGGCGGCCGTCACGCAGGGCTGACAACCCGGCTGACATAAAGTGCCGATTGTCTAGAAAAAGTGGGAGCCCTAACCTCCTACTACCCCAAGGGCCTCCGGGTCTGTTGTGGGATCACTTTACTTTACTATGAAATTTAAATGACCATATTTGCAATAAATCCTCAAATCTATGTTAAAAAAACATTAATAATATTAAAATTACCAAACGTTTATTAAAAATGGGTGTATACTTACTTACCACTCCCTAACGCTGATCCAACCAGCGATAACTCAAAACAGCGATAGAAAAATCAGACTAATTAATATACTCTATGGAGAAAATAGCAGTTAACATCACAATATTGTCTAACAGTGTCATAATATTGTGATTGCATATTTAAATAAATACTTCAAAACTGTCTAATGTTATAATAATGGTTTGAAAAAGTTTAAAATATCAAATAATGTTAGTAAATACAGAAGAAGAGCTATAGTTTACAACAATATAACTGAAAAATCAAGCGCTAGTAGAAGTGCAGTTGAGCCGAAAGCTTTCTTGGAAAAACAGTAGTTTCCCTAATATATTTTCTCTAAGTCCTACAGAATAACAGTGCATATGCACACGAGTTAACAGACTTATCACTAGTTGGAACCACATATCTGTGATATCCTACAAAAAGTTTATAGAGCTGTCACTAGATGGCAGCATGTGACTGTGAAATTGGTATGACCAACCTTCGAAATAAATTCCCAAATGTTTATAATAAATGTATGTACAGCAACTTCTCCCTTCCTAACCTAACAAAATAAATTGCATGTATATTATTTACTGATGATGTATTACTGGCCGATAGCGAGGAGATACTAAAGGCAAACACGCACACACTACTGAGTAACACTAAGAAATTGGGACTGGAAGTAAATATCAATAAAACTAAACATATGGTCACACACAAAAATATATTATGTAATGGAAATGGACAGCTAATGACAAACGAGGCAAATTTTGAGGAAGTGGCTGAATTCAAATACCTAGGAACAATAATCACAAATAGGAATGTGATGCACAAGCAAATTAAACATAGGCTCTCAATTCTGGAAATACGTGCTATTATGCATTGCAGAGACTATGTCCCAACTCCTTTCAAAAAACGTTAAACTGAAAATATATAAAACTATTATTCTACCAGTTATATTATATGGATGCGAAACATGGACTCTTACTTTAAGGCAGGAAAGGAGATTACGAGTATTTGAGAATAAAGTTCTTAGGAAAATGTTTGGACCAAAGAGAGATGAACAGACAGGTGAATGGAGAAGACTGAATAACAGTGAATACATGGTCTTTATAGGAAGCAGATATAATGAGAACAGTTAAATCTCTTAGACTGCGATGGGCAGGACATGTGGCACGAATGGGGAATGAAAGATGTGCATGGAAGATTCTTGTAGGAAAACGCCCAGTTGGTGGACCAAGAATGAGGTGGGAGAATAACATTAACTATGATTTAAGGGAAGTAGATTATACAGGGGATGATTGGAAAACATTGGCTCGGGATAGGGATATATGGAGAGCTTATGTCCGTGCGGCCATGAACCCACGGGTTCGATAGTGCCAGTGAGTTAGTTGGTTACATTATTTACTGAAGTGTACTCTAACACCAACCTAACATAATAGGTTGAGTTATTAATGGTGGCAACATTTTAAGAGGAGAGATGATAGCAATTGAGTATCACAATATTGTCTAAAAATGTTGTAGGCCCCTAATGTTATCGTGTTTCTCGTAAATGAATAAATATGTAGAAATTGTAAAAATGTTATAAGTATTGTCGAAAAATGTTTAAAAATTACAAAATACCAGTAAAGCAGAAGAAATAGGCCCTACATAGATTAACTGTATTATATGAATATACTATGGAAAATCTAGGGAAAGGTAATCTACTGTTGGGCCGTTTTCATAATTCTTTGATAATGGCATGTGTGATCATGTTAAAACTTCGGAATCAGTGGCCAGAGGCCAACCTTTAATCCATGATGTAGAAAACCCAAGAAACCCTTCTTAATCCTACTTAATATCCGCAAAAATCTACTATATAGGCCCTATATATGTACATACACACACACACACACACACAAAGTGACTCCTATACAGGCCTTTGGGTTGTCAACCCTGGTTGACGGCCGACTTTACTCCCAGAACAAACATCTGGTACTAATTTCCATTAGAGGCTGAGTCGATCCCAGGAGCATGGTGCAGGGGGAAAGTTTGGGACCCCACTGGGAATCGAACCCCGACGGTCCGGCTTGTAACATATTGCTTTAACGACTATGCTACGGCATGCTCCTATATACATACCTAGGTATTATAATAATAGCCTAAGTCTACTACGAAATTGTAAATTAGTTTGGTTTTAACCCAGCATTTGTCTTGACAATTGAGAAAACCCTGTCTATTTGTCGTCAGCATCGGGGCTTGAACTCTGAACTTCTCGAAAACAAGCCTCAAAACGCTGTCTTAACTGAAAAAAGTCAGGTTGATCTGAACCCCGGACCTCAGAATACAAGTCTCAAACTCAGGTTGACGATTGTGGAAGAAGAAAAAAAAAATCTGTCAGGTTAGGGTCGGGACCGGGGCTTGAACTCGGACCTAATGGATACGAGTCTCGAAAACTTGCCTTTTGACAATTGAGAAAAACCACGAAAAAACCTACGCGTAAGATTGGTCGGCTCCGAGACTTGAACGCGGGACCTCCCGAAAACTAGTCTCAAACATTGCCTTTAATAATTTACGAAAAGCAGAGAAAAGTGTATAGTTGTGGTCGGCACCGGGACCTGAACTCGGTACCCCCCCCCCGAATACTATTGATGCAGTAATAAGGATTTTTTCTACTAAAATTAGAATGAAGCCCGGTAAATTACCAATGTACAATGCAGTATATTTAGTGAAATATTTACCTTGAGTCGAACCGCCATACCTCCTGCTGTTGTGCATTCTAATTACATCCAAAATATCGGTATCCGACGGAATAATTCAAGCCAGAAACTTAAAAATAATCGCGTTTTTCGGACCCGTCAAAACAGCAAAAGAGGCGCTCATTTTGAAATCTTTTCTCCGATGACTAAAAGAGCGGTCATTTTGTAATATCCTCTCCGCTTGGTTGATGACTAAAGAGCGGTTGTTTTAAAATCTTTTCCGTGTTTGGCTGATAACTCGAAGGTTCAGAGCATACGTAAACTAAGTCCAGCATATCATTTTTGAATGAAACAAAATGATAAAAATCATTAATCCATAATGAATTATCTTTACAACTCGCCTAACATTTTAAGCAAATAACGAAATAATATATACACACACAACCTGCGGGTGCAACAATACAATTTACAAAAAAAAAAACCCATGGATGCCCTTGTCCTACCAGCCGTCTGCTGGCTTCACATCCACATGTGTTAGTCACAGAAGTGGAAGATCATCAGCATGTCGGGTCCCCCAGTCATAATAGCTACTTTTTCCAATCATACCCGTTAATTATTGTAGCTACAAATATTCCTCACGATGCTTGTTGGGCGCCGGTACCAAAATGGCGTAAATTCTAACTTACTGGCACCATCGAACCCGTAGGTTTGCGGACATAAGCTCTCCATACATCCTTATCCTGAGTTAATGTTTTCCAATCATTCCCTGTATAATATACTTCCCTCAAATCATAATTAATGTCATTCTCGCACCTCATTCTTGGTCTGGACACTTTCCCTCTGCTTTTCTCACAAGAAGCTTCCATGCACGTCTTTCGTGCCACATGTCCTGCCCATAGCAGTCTACGAGACTTAACTGTTATTATATCTGGCTTCCTATAAAGACGATTTAGTGCACTGCTATGTAGTCTTCTCCATTCACCTGTCTGTTCATCTCTCTTTGGTCCAAAATTTTTCCTAAGAACTTTTATTCTCAAATACTCGTAATATTTTCTCCTCCCTTAAAGTACGAGTCCATGTTTCGCATCCATATAATGTAACTAACTGGTAGAACTACTACTCTCAAATCATGGCTAACGTTATACTATTCTGCGAGTAAAAGTTTTGCCTCATAGGGACTCGAGCCAACGCAAGTTTTGTAGCTTTGCATCAAAGCATGATGCGTTAAATTGCTGGGCTACGGCGCGGGGATAATGAAATTTGTTATGACTAGGAATCGGAAGTCGAGGACCTATAAAATATCTATAAAGGACCTTTAAAAAGACCTAAATATATCCTACAAAATATCTAAAAACTGAAGAAAAAAAAAGATGTAAAAAGGCAATTCAGATTTATTATTCTTCCTTTCATGTGATAGACCTAGGGGGTCTGTTATGATCTCAATCCAATCCCTTGGGTCTACCCAAAGATCTCTTGCCTGGTGGCTGGTAATTTAAGATTTGACGTGGTATTTTTGTTCTGCTCATTCTTTTTACATGAGATTTCCAGTTGTTTCTGTATTTTTGTACGTATTACATGATTGATTCTATACTAATAAAATTCATTGTTAAAACCGTTGAGATGGAGAGTCATAAAATAAAATAAGTTAAAATATACATTCTTAGGTAAAATCCATCGTCCTCAACTTATAAAATATGTAATCTTTATGCCTGTAGGCCATTCAGAACATCCGTTCCATCTTCAGCAGGTCACTCTTCGCTACAACATCCAGTATGATGGTTGATGCTGCTGGTCGACAGAGCCACATTAGAACCAGCAGCATCAACCATCATACTGGATGTTGTAGTGAAGAGTGACCTGCTGAAGATGGAACGGATGTTCTGAAAGGCCTACAGGCATAAAGATTACATATTATATAAGTTGAGGACGACGGATTTTACCTAAGAAGGTATATTTTAACTTATTTTATTTTATGATTGATTCTGTTTGTAATTCTTTGAGATTCTCAGAATTCCTTTTAATTCAAATTTTTTTTAAATAGTTTAAGCTGCATGTTTAATGAATATAATAAAGTTTAAAAAGCATGAAATTCTAGTAAAATGCGACATACATTGCGAAAAAAAATGATGACAATCTTTCTTCTTTCATACTCTATTATTATTTTTTAATTCAACATCGTTTGAAAAAGGAATTCTGTGTTCATTATAAATAAAGTACTTGGATAATATAGAATGAACGATTTTTTCCCACCCAGAATGAATTCAGCGAACCCGCAATGGTCAGTAGGCTGGTTATAAATATTGGGGTGTTTTGTGAGGGTTCAATTATTTCTCGCGGAACAAAAATGTTTGCAATCTATTGATTTGGTGTTTATTTGATGAAAATCCAACATGTTTAGTGATAAATTTTAACTTTACACTTTTATTTTATTTAATCACTAAAAAAAAATGTTTGCAACGTGAAAAGTTATTTGAAAAGTATAACTAGGTAGTTTATAAAAGAAGTTGGAATTGATACTAGACTCTGGATTCATGAATTATACAAATGGTATAAATGTAGTCAAAAGAAGGTAAAGTTGCAACAAAAAAAAAAGGGCTAGAAAAGGACAATAAGTCAAAAGTAAAAGGAAAGGACAAATAAAACCCACCATTTTCTAGCCTATAATGACCATATATATATATATTTTTTTCTGCCCGAGAGCAGGTCTTTCACTGCATTCATAGCATTTTCATGCTATGTTTTGCAGCTTGACTAGGGAATTATAGATGTGGTAGCTTCCCGTTGCTTTCCACACCGGTGAAGGATGATAATGTTAAGGATGATGATGGCCGGATGATTTTCGGGGACCGTTGGGCCCTAAGCTTCCTGACATTTGTCTTAGAGGTAAGGAAAAACCCCGAAAAAACCTCACCCAGGAGCCTGTCCCGACCGGGAATCGAACCCGGGCATGCTGCGTGACAAGGCAGCACGCTACCTCGATACCACAGCGGTGGACTTATATATATATATATATATATATATATATATATACAGTATGTATATGATGAAAGTTAAAAATTAAATTGTACCTGTTGGTAGGTGCCGTCGTCCTCAACTTTGTTAAAATATTGTAGGCCTATATAAAATTTGATGTAATTAATTACAATTTAATTTTTAACTTTCATGGGCAGCTAATAACAAATGAGGGAAATTTTGAGGAAATGGCTGAATTCAAATACCTAGGAACAATAATCACAAATAGGAATGAGATGCACAACGAAAATAAACATAGGCTCAATTCTGGAAATGCGTGCTATTATGCATTGCAGACACTCTTGATGTCCCAACTCCTTTCAAAAAACTGAAAATATATAAAACTATTATTCTACCAGTTATATTATATGGATGCGAAACATGGACTCTTACGTTAAGAGAGAAAAGGAGATTACAACTATTTGAGAATAAAGTTCTTAGGAAAATGTTTGGACCAAAGAGAGAGAAACAGCTGAATGAAGAAGACTACATAACAATGAACTACATGGTCTTTATAGGAAGCCAGATATAATAAGAACAGCTAGTCTCGTAGACTGCAATGGGCAGGACATGTTGCACGTATGGTGAATGAAAGACTTGCATGGAAGCTTCTTGTAGGAAAGCCAGAGGGAAAACGCCCAATTGGTAGACCAAGAATGAGGTGGGAGAATAACATTAACTATGATTTGAGGGAAGTAGATTATACAGGGAATGATTGGAAAGAATTAGCTCAGGATAGGGATGTATGGAGAGCTTATGTCCGCGCGGCCATGAACCTACGGGCAGGGATAATCCCTGCCTACGGGTTCGATAGTGCCAGTGAGTAAGTAAGAGCTACGTAATATGAACATTAAGAAGGTGCGTAATACAATAAAATATGCTTAGGTTATGCATTGCTTACAAGGCAATGAAACGTTTTAAGACAAAGCTTGTAATACTATCGCATGCACATTTTGTTTTCGTTTTGTGTGGCAGTTCCCTACACATTAGATAAGATAACGCGCAACATCAACTGCCGACGTACTCAATAACTCCGCTTGTTTACCTGAATGAAACATCGTGTACTGCGTCTGTCTTTCTACGTAACAGTTTGAACTGAGACAAGACTCTGCGGATTCTTGAATTATAAACTCCTTTCAAGAAACGTTAAACTGAAAATATATAAAACTATTATTCTACCCGTTATATTATATGGGTGCGAAACATGGACTCTTGCTTTAAGGGAGGAAATGAGATTACAAGTATTTGAGAATAAAGTACTTAGGAAAATTTTTGGACCAAAGAGAGATGAACAGACAGGTGAATGGAGAAGACTACATAACAATGAACTAGTCTACATGGTCTTTATAGGAAGCCAGTTATAATAAGAACAGTTAAGTGTCTTAGGCCGGTATTCTTGAAACCAACTCTCCTCTCGAAGTGAGTGACATGTGAGTGGCTCCGCCTTACTATGACGTCGAGAGTATTCTTGAAACCAACTCTCGCTCAAAACTCTCGTTTTGGCCACGCCTTACTCACTTTTAAATGTCAAAATCTTAAGTCGGCAGTATACCTGTCTTTCGCTTTGTTCTGCTCCACAGTAGAAATGGCGGAACTCCAAAAGTGAATAATCTTTTGGGTTTGGAGGCACAGAAGTTAATAGAAGATGTGGAAATTGAACAAAATCTACGGGATCAAGCGAATCGCCGTCGCCGCCTGTACTTTCAGGATATTCCCCGATATACAGGTAAGTCATGTAATATATGCTGTATGATTCATTATATTTTTAACTTTTTCAATATGCATCGTGAGACTTCTTAAAATCTAGTGTTGTTTATTACAAACGTGTATGGAAATACTATATAAACCGATTACAAATAATTCATGTAGAGAAATAAAATATCACTCTCGTGTATAATCATTAACGTGATCGTTTTTTTGTTTGTATATTACACGCAAAAAAGTGAAATTTTTATTAACTCCGGTCACATAACGAACAAAATTGGATAATAATTAGTAATTCAATAGTACGATATATATGTGTATGTATATATATATATATATATATATATAATATAAGGAAAATGCAAATAATGAAACATCTTCATTCAAACTACTGTAGTAGAAATTAATAAAACAATATTTCTATTAATTTTTAATACTTAACATTATTATTATTTAATTTAAAGAAATTAACTTCATTTCGTGTGTTTTTGTTGGGACAAGTTAGTATACGCATGATTAGTTTATTGAATAATATGCAAGCAATTTATTTTGTTAGGTTAGGAAGAGTGTAATGGGTGTATGTCAGTTTCTCATAAACTGTTTGGGAATTTATTAAGAAGGTTAGTTATTTCGATTTCACATTTATATCCTGCCACCTGGTGAAGGTTACATTAAACATTCGCGCATGTGCAGTGCGATTCTGTAGAACTTATTCATTGAATAGATGAGAGTCAAATACTAAAGTTTACCCATAATTTGCTTCACTCTTTAAATTATGCACATGAAAGATTATCTGATAATGCTTAATTTAATTTTATGCTAAACTCCTCGATTCAGGAACAAATACTTAATCAAGGTGTGGCCAGACAAATATTAAATTTATTATGGCATAAATATTGTGTCATACCAATTGTGAATTTATTCAATTTGTTTATTAATTCTATTCACAGGAAGTATGCAGCTGTAGTGGCAGACCTCCCTGGCATCAGCCAAAGTACTGTGTCACCTGTCATCAGAAAAGTATCCACCTCTGTTGCAGAATTGAAACTACAATTTATAACATTCCCTAATGGAGATGAGGTTCGTCATCTCCATTATGAATTTCATAGAATTGCTTGTTTCCGTGGTGTAGTTGGATTCATCGATGGCACACATATAAAAATAAGGAATCCTGGAGGAGAATATCCCGAAATCTTCAGAAATAGCTTGGGCGTATTCTCCTTCAACTGTCAGGTATGTACAAAAACTAGTTAAGCAAGTATTTTGTGTGTTATTATTATTATTTTATTTCACTCCCTCTCTCCAAGCGCAACAGGCCTAGAAGGCCCTTATGCTCTTTAATTGACATCATTAGAGTTGTAATTCAAAACTGATAATGAAAGATCCAACTAATTTTTTTAGAAGCTTTATTTTTAGAGTTCAGGTTCTTCTACGTGTCGTAAATCTACGACATGTGATCCATGGCTTCAGTTGCCTTGATCAGTATTGTAAGAAAATTGAAATAAAGCCATTAGTTGCACTGTCTTAAATATATAGCACATAAAAGCAGAACTCCAAGCAGCATCTGTGAACCATTTTAGGTGAATACTTGATTTATGATGCTTTTTACCTAAATAATTTGTGCCAAGTAGGAGATTTTGTAGACCAATATCAGTGAGAAACATTTTGAAAATGTATTGTGTTAATATTGTTCTAGATTACTACCTCATACCATTTATCCCATAACATAACATAGATTTTTGCATAAATAACAAATAAAATATAACCATATTTTAATTTTTTTCATGTTTTTATTAAATTTACACTTTCCAAACCTTAATTTTTCTTCCTTAATTAATCTAGGTTGGAAAGTGTTAATTTAATAAAAACTTCAAAGTATGAAGCTTTACCGTTCAAAAGTAATGTATAAATTCTCAATAAAAGTACTTCTGAATAAAAGATTCCAATTGGGATGTTGGTATTGATGGTCTTCGGACGAACGAGAATTGTATAAGTAGAAAGAAATGTTGACATTCTTATCGGTGCTCAGATGGTGTAATTGGTATTGTACTAATGTACAGAATCAGAGATCCAGGGTTCAAGTCACAATTCAAGCATTATTTTTTCTTTCTTTTATTAAGGTACAAGTAAATTTACAGAAAAACTGCACTTAAACTAGCATGAAATATTTTCAAAGTCCTATAGAATAACAGTGTGCATGCGCCAGAGTTTGAGAGCCACCAATAACCCACAATCGAACCATATTGATTATCATCCTCGATTACAATCCATCGCTATGAAATTTAAATGACCAATATTTGCAATAAATCCCCAAATCTATGTTAAAAAGATATATTAATAATATTAAAATTACCAAACGTTTATTAAAAATGGGTGTACACTTACTTATCGCTCCCTAATGCTGATCCAACCAGCGATAACCCAAAACAGCAATAGAAAAATTATAGACTAAGTAATATACTCTGTGGAGAAAATAGCAGTTAGCATCACAATATTTCTAACAGTGTCATAAAATTGTGATTTGCACATTTAAATAAATACTTCGAAACTGTCTAATAATGTTATAAAAATTGTTTGAAAAAGTTTAAAATATTAGGAAATACAAAATAAGTGCTATAGTTTACAATAATATAACTGAAAAATCAAGCGCTAGTAAAAGTGCAGTTGAGCCAAATTTACTTCCAATAAAACAATTGACGAAACCATCACAATTTTAACGCAATGACAAAACTGAAGTGCTTGTAATGGCTATGAATAAAAAATTAATAGTTTTTCGTTAGGAACGGCATAGTTTATAGTAAGAATTTTGAATATGAAAAATTGAATATATATATAATCAATTGAGTTGGTGTTTACTTGATGAAAATCCATATTAATTAATTAAATAAAAATAAAACTTAGTTTCATTCAATTTTCATATTTATTAAGATATAATTCAGTGACAGCTGTTTCGGTACATGTCTGAAGAAGGTACAGTGTACCGAAACAGCTGTCACTGAATTATATCTTAATAAATATGAAAATCGAATAAAACTAAGTTTTACTTTTATTTAATTAATATATATATATTTATTTATTTATTGCATTGAGAGTTGCTTTTTATATCTTGGATTTTTTTTTAATTTTCAGGCCATTGTGAACTTCACTATGGAATTCATAAACATCGTTACAGGCTGGCCAGGATCTGCACACGACAGTCGTATGTTCAAAAGTAGCATGATCTGTGGCCAATTTGAAGAAGGAGAAGTGTCTGGCATTCTCCTGGAAGACAGTGGGTATGCGTGCCATCATATTTTAATGACACCTCTCCTCAACCCACAAACACGAGCTGATTTCAATTATAACTCAAACTTGAAATGACGACTGTTATAGTTGCAACAACTGTGTTACACAATATAGCGAGGAGGGCAAACGATGCCGAAATAGAGGATCTGCCACCAATAATGCTATTCCAGTTGTGAATGATGTTTATGATTTGCCAAATGGAAGGGCTCTAATAGATGTCCACTTTTAATAATAAGTAAGGTGAATACCGAGTCATCCTTCCTCATAACTGGTGTTCTATTTGAAGTAGTTTTGATATTTCACGTATACCATCGTCAGCTTTTCCAGACTGTTGAAATTTAAGTTGTCAGCTCTGGACATAGAGGGAACGACAATGTTAATTTCAACATTCTGGAAAAGCTGACAATGGTATACTTTATATACAGACACTAGTTCAAATAGAACACAACAAGTTATGAGGTAGAATAACTCCGGATTTACCTTATTTGTTATTAAGAAGGACCTAATAGAGTTACTTACTTCCCATTGTATTTTTACTTGTAATTTTAGGATTGTGATTGGACAAAATTATATGAACACTTTCTTTTCACTACACTATCATGTATTGTGCATTTTTTTTTGTCTTCTATACTTCCTCTGCTGTAAGGCTGTTAACATATTGTGTTGTGTATATAGACCATTATGTGTTAAAAATGCAGATTTCCTCGTCTAAATTGTTGGTGCATCTGTAACACTATATCATTTTGTCTAATCTTAAATTTTATTTGTTCTAATGTGTAATTTAAATAGGGCCCTATTCCATGTGACATATCAGCTATAAACTTTGTAATTGTCCTTTAAGTCACTAACACTATCATTTATTGGATAACATAAGTTAAAATGCGTGCACATTTATTCACATTTCTGGTATAGCCAATTGTGAACATGTTTATTTAATTCAGTTTGTTTGTTTTATGTCCCGCACCATAGCTGAATGGTTAAGGCAAGATGCTTTGTCAGAGAGTTACCAGACTTGCGCTGGTTCGGGTCTCCATGGGGGAAAACATTTTTTCTTGTGATTTTGGCCAGTATTGGGCCATTGCTCACTCAGCATCATGAGGCATTTGGGTAGCTACAATAAGTAGCGGCTCCAAGTTCAGAAAATCAGCTATAATGACTGGGGGACCTGACATGCTGACCACATATCAATCCTACACTGGGTGAATGATCTTCTATCTCTGTGATCAACTCATGTGGAAGTGAGTCCAACAGCCAGCTAGTAGGCCAAGAGCCTTCTAGGCCTTTCAAGCCATGGGTTTTTTTATTATTTTATATTCCGTTAAGTGAGTCAAATAAGTTATTACATGTTACCTCATAAAACTCCGTGATCTTCACAGGACTGGTTTCTGAAGCTATTGCTTGTATCATCAGCCAAGATTCCATTAACTCTATAGTCTGAGTTCTGGTTGATGATAGAGGAAATAACTTCAGAAACCGGTCCTGTGAGAATCACCCAGTTTTATGAGGTGAGATGTAATAATTTGACTTACTTAATTTATTTGCCTGATAATGTAAATTCCCATCATAAAATTTCATTAAAGTCATTTAGATTTGATTAAGTAGGTAGATCCTTGGCAAGCTTTATTGTTTTGTTATCTTGTTTTCCGTAAGTTGGGTATGGAAACTTAAAAGCCTTATGATCCATCCATCCATAGTAATTCTGCCCAAGGGTAGGTATTTCACTGCAATCATAGCATTTTCATGCTATGATTTGCTAGGTAATTATAGGTGTGGTAGCTTCCCGTTGCTTTCTTTCCACATCGGTGAAGGATGATGATGATGACCGGATGATATTTGGGGACTGTTGGTCCCTAAGCTTCCTGACATTTGTCTTACAGGTGAGGAAAACCCCAAAAAAACCTCTCCCAGGAGCTTGTCCCGACCAGGAATTGGACCCCACTCCATGATTGGACCCACTCCATGACAAGGCAGCACGCTACCTCGAGACCACAGTGGTGGACACGATGAGGTATTATATTCTAAAAAATGTGTAAATAGTAATGTTTCACAATAATATATAAGGTATTAGTGTTACAAATTTGTGTGTTTATGTACATTGATAGCTGTGTAATGTTCATGTATGTAAATCCATATTGATTCTTGTATATAAATGTTATGAGTAATTATGAATGCTGATAATAAAAAGCAATGTTTTCAAATGAAACATATTTTGTATTTATTTCAGGTGTCATACATATTAATTCCACAATAAAATATTATGGACTGTTCTTTAATTTCATTTTCCTGCATTGTCCAAGTACTAGAATTCACTTCTGTTTCTTTTATCATGACATACAAAACTCATGTCCACCAAAAACAGATGTTTATTTCCAATATGCAGTTCCCTAAGATTCATCCAAATATCCTCCCATCTAAACCTTCCTAATGGTATTTTCTCAATAAAATAAATACATTTGTCGCTATAAGTTTTATAAGTTTGTTATGGGTTGATCATGTAGATTGAGTAGACAGTAGAAGAAATTTTTACTGGATTAAGTTCGTTGAGGAAAAGGTTCAGTGGAGGGCTTTAGTGAATGTGCCATTTATCTTATGTATTTCATAAAGCCCTAGAGCTTGCAATATAAGTAGTAAAACCAATTAGCTATTCAAGGGGACATATTTGAAAAAATCATGTTGACGTGAGGATGAGGTAAAACAGTAAACTGAAATGATGTTTCATGCAATGACTACATATTTTTAAAGATGGTTGTTTATATAAATGCCCTTATAGGACTGTAGGGCAAAGTAATTGGGCATATATATATAATACATATAATGTTTCATTTTTTGTTTTGATATAAATTTTAGAATAACACTGATAGAGTATCAAAGTTGATAAATTATGACTATAGTCTTGTATCAGGAGAAGCATTAATGACCATAAGGAGAAGAGACAATACTAATAATTTACATAACATGGTGATTAAAGATTTGTGGTGAATTACAGCAATAATTAATACATAGTTACTTAACAGTGTTTCTATAAACGGAAAAACTGCACTTAAACTAGCGTGGAATATTTTCAAAGTCCAATAGAACAACAGTGCGCATGTCAGGTTTTATATAGCCAGCGATAACCCACAATCTAACCACATATCGATTACTATATGTCGCTGTGAAATTTAAATTACTAATATTTGCAATATTAAGAGAAAATAACATCATAATATTGTCTACCAGTGTCTCAATATTGTGATTTGCATATTTAAATAAATACTTCAAAATTGTCTAATAATGTTATAAAAATTGTTTGAAAAAGTTTAAAGCATTAAATAATGTTAGTTAATACAGAAGAAGAGTTTACGACAATATAAATGAAAAATCAAGCGCTAGTAGAAGTGCAGTTGAGCCCTATACCATATGTATACTTTTTACCAAAATCTCAACCTTGAGGTTAAGGAAAATAAAATGCACCATCAAAAATTGATTAATAACTTTGTATTTATTTGATGTATTTACATAACGTGGTGATGGTAATTTCTTACCATGTTCTTAAAATATTATCTTCATAGTGTAATTTTGATAATGGTTTTCTATTAACAATTACAACAATAAATTAATACATAGTTACCTATCAATGATTTTATAAACCATAATAATAAATTATTATTTTGCTACAATTTCGACTTTTAAGGTTAGGCCTACAAAATTATTAGGACCTATAGTATTACCTGTTATGCACAAAGGTATACCTATTATCCATAAAGATAACATATTAAAATAAAATAGACCATCTCAAATGGATCACTAATACTGTTTTTAATTTGATATAAAATAGATCACGTATATTATATTAATTTGGTTTGTTGATATCCCATAACGTACATATAACGTACGCTTTTCTTCATCACAATACACATGTATAAAATATAAAAGCTGTGGAATGTTACAATTTGACCTTTTATACTTTTCTTACTACATTTATCAATAATATAAGCCTATTCAGATAACTAATTTTATAAGGGATAACTGGGCAATATATATTTTTTACTTTCATTGTTGGACATTTCTATATGTAGGAAATCCCAATTTTGCCATGAATACGTTTTGGTTACACACATATATTGTATGTTTAACCTCAATCAGATTCTATTTCCTCATTTTTGTAATAAGTTTAATTTATTTTAGGCAAACAATCACATTCCCATAACCTATACAATTGCAGACGATTTTTAAAAGACGCCATATTTCACAATATCATATGGATTATTTCTCTATGCATTTTTAAAATCATTGCCAACATACGCATTTTTCCATCTCGCCTGAGATAGAGATAAGATCGGATAAGATGGTTTCAAGAAAACCATCTCTCACTCTCGTGGTCAGACTCAACTTACGAAAGTGAGTGAGGTGGGGGAGAGGAGAGTTGGTTTCAAGAATACCGGCCTTAGACTGCGATGGGCAGGACATGTTGCACGTATGGGGATTTTTTTTTGCGCGATGGTGTTTTGAAAATAAAAATTATAGTAAAATAACATCTTTGTTGGAAATATTTGCGTCCATTATAAACAATTTAACGTTAACAGTGAGGGCAATGTTTATTAGTTCAAACAACAGGAGGCAGTGAGACTAATTTAATGATAAAATGGCGGCAAGTATGCATTTGTTTTATATTTCTTCAAATAAAGTTCAGGTCATTTAAAATGCAGTGATTTGTTTCGTATAATGTATATTAAACACTACCTTTTTTTTGTATATACATTGTATGTAGTATACATAGAGGGCAGTGGTTTTACTTCCCACACGCGTGTTTGTAATATGTAATATTACAATATAGTTATTTTTATTACAGTATTATTTAGGTTGCAACCCCGAAATGTAGAAGTTAAACTTTCAAACATGGTCGCCATTGCTGTAAGTACGACAAAACGCGTTATCACGCAAAAAATGATTTTTCTTCAACTTCCGAAGCCTTACTTATTGCATTGGCCAACACGACAGTAGAAGTCATTTGTTCTCCGATCTAATATTCATAGGTGGCTTAGAATAGGCACAGATTGTATTATTTTTCTTTTGATAATTAAATTGTGTTAAATTGCGACGAAACAAACATGACGCCAATATTTTATTTTAAATTGGGTTTCACGTAAACTCCCCACCTCTAATTAGCTAACTCACTGGCATTATCGAACCCGTAGGTTCATGGCCGTGCGGACGTAAGTTCTCCATATATCCCTATCCTCAGCTAATATTTTCCAATCATTTATTGTATAACATATTTCCTTCATTCAAATCATCCCTACTTCTAATAAATTTAAGATTTTTTTTTAGAATACCTTCTTCGTTTTATTATGGGTTTGGTCAGGAAAATTCTAAAATTGCAAGGCGGTACAGGAATTTTTTTTAAATTTTAGTTCAGGTGAATTGCTTCTAATGATCCGATTTTACTAGTTAACGAACTCGGCCTTACTTTTTTAAAACGTATTTACTATAGCCTATATCAAATTTGGAATTTAAACTCTAAGGAAACTCAGAGGTAAAGCGTTCGGTAGGTAGGCCAAGAATAACATTAACTATAATTTGAGAGAGGTAAATTATACAGGGGATGATTGGAAAACAGTTCAGGATAGGGATATGTGGACAACTGAAGTCCGCGCGGCATGAACATCCGATTCAATAGATCCAAAGAATTAGTTACATGCCTAGTCTGTACTTGTTTTACTCGGTGTATATTTTCTGTTTTTTTAAACCTAAAATTACTAACTGGCACTATCGAACCCGTAGGTTCATGGCCGCGCGGACATGAACTCTCCATACATCCCTATCCTGTGCTAAATGTTTTCTAATCATTCCCTGTATAATCCAATTCCTCAAATCATAGTTATGTTATTCTCCCACCTCATTCTTGGTCTACCAACTGGGCGTTTTCCCTCTGGTTCTCCTACAAGAAGCTTCCATGCACGTCTTTCATTCCCTATATAGTTTTATATACGTTCAGTATATCTTTTTTTGAAAGGAGTTTGGACGACAAGAGTCCCTGTAATACATAATAGCACGCCATTTCCAGAATTGAGCCTATGTTTAATTTCTTTGTGCATCTCATTCCTGTTTGTAATTATTGTTCCTAGGTATTTGAATTCAGCCACTTCCTCAAGATTTGCCTCATTTGTCATTAGCTGTTCATTTTCATTATATAATGTATTTCTAATTTTAACATTTTTTTTAGTTTTATTGATATGTCCCAATTTCTTAGTATTACTTTATTTACAAAATTCGTCCTATCACAGAGTTGTCAGGACTCGGTATCTTCGAAAAAATTATCAGAGCAACAAAAGAAGTCAAACAAAATTATAGGCCTATATTCGGCATCGATACTTTTTTTTGATAGCGTAGTTATTGAACAAATGAAGCTAAAAGGCTTCTTCTCTGGAAGTCATATTTATTCTGCCTACATGCACAACAATGCTTAACTCTGCCGCCATTGTTACAACTTGATTTATAGACTCCAATAATATATTTAGGCGCTTAAGAAACAACAAAATTGTAAAATAAGTTTTAAAAATAGGTAACATAATATTTATTTTAATAATAAAATGTATGCATAATTATAAAATATATATTTTTTATTTAAAGACGTCTCTAACATCCAGGTCATCTAGCGTCTTTTCATTTAATATATTTAAATATGATTTTATTTTCATTAAATGTTTTGAAATGAATAATATGAAATTATTGAATTAAAACCCAGCACATGCCTTGACGTGGGAAAATCTCAATCAGGTTTGTTGGCACTAGGATTTGAACCCGGAACCTCCCAATACGAGTATCAAACACTACAGCTTGGCCCAACTCGCTCGGTGTTAAAATAAATTACGCAAATTAAATAAAAGTTATTTACTGAGTACAAAGTGAAAATAATGTAATTTTGTTTGACATTTTTTTGTTGCTCTGATAAAATCATATTTAGATATATTAAATGAAAAGACGCTAGGTGACCTGGATGTTAGAGACGTCTTTAAATAAAAAATATATATTTAATAATTATGCATACATTTTATTATTAAAATAAATATTATGTTACCCCTTTTTAAAAGTTATTTTACAATTTTATTGTTTAAGCGTCTAAATACATTATTGGAGCCTATAAATCAGGTTGTAACAATGGCGGCAGAGTTAAGCACTGTTGTGCAAGTAGGCAGAATAAAAATGGCTTTCACAGAAGAAGCCTCTTGGCTTCATTTGTTCAATTACTACGCTATCAAAAAAAAAGTATCGATGCCGAATATATTAATAGCTTTAAATATAACATTTGAAGAGCTGCAAACAATCTAAACAAATATATTTTAAACACAAGTCGAGAAAGATATAGTTAAAGATTATAATTATTAAAATTTATATTACGTTGTGTAGTTGAAGTAGTGATACAACTACTCCATGTTGGAAATATTATTACTAATCAATTCTAACTAAAACTTAATTACATTTTACGTATAAAATTATCTAACTCAGCGAGGATCCGAGTTCCTGTAAAATATTGTTTTCTGGAGATAGAACTTTGCGCATTAACTGATTTATTTTTTAATATAGGTCGTTATAAAATACGATAAGACAAATTTTATTATCGACAAGTGTCTTAAAGTTACTGCTAGAAAATTTTAAAAATATTTCAGAATAATTTAATACGCGAAATTATAATTTCTACTTATTTATGTGAAATATAAAATACTCACACAAAAAATAAATTCACTGCGCTCTGAAGAAATTTCTTCTTAAAAATACGACACATTACAAAATCGCGCACAATAACTCTTCAAGCTGTTGATTCTGCGGCCTCCAAAGTAGAACTAAGGATTGCGGAAGAAAAACGAAACTACATCCAGTTACAAGAAGCACTCTATTGAATGTTGGGTAATTGAAAATAATATAGTCGATACAGGGATTGAGGGATCTTACGTCATTGACATCTTCATTAGAGACATTTTAAACACACCGCTATTGTTCGCCATCTATGATCCATAAGTTATTTGTAAGATGGCAGCACATTCTTTTTTTTTTTTTACAATTTGAATTTTTTTAAATGTATTTTCAAAATGTATTTCATCCATTTCGAAAATTAATTGTCTGTATCACTTTGTCCTTATGGTAATCCTCTAATGAGTTTTATATAATATATCATAATTTGACAAGCGGATAGGCCGAGGATTTCTGGCGCGAAAAGTTAAAACTATTTCTATACAGCTGTTACATATGTATATTTTATATCGACCGCATTTCATTAACCCTGCAGAATTCCCAATTTAAAAAATAACACATATTTAGACTGTATAAAAGTTGAACGTTAGAATATTCGACATTCTTCAACTTACTAAAACAATTATTTCCCTACAGATGTCATGAATGGTATGAGGCATCTAGTAGGCAATTAAAGTATTATTAGGAAAAATTAAGGTCGGTAAATTTTCCTTATAGGACTCTTTATTCAGGCTTAAGATTCTTTTATGAGTTTAAAAATGTTCAGACTTGAGTCCCACGGCTTAAAGTACCTCCCGGAGGACTTGCTCCTTACACATCGCCACATGGTAGTCAAATTAATAATTTAGTTAACGACAGCCGAAGTTTTCGGATTTATAATGACAGTGTTTGCCATCTCTCTATTACCAGCCTCACTGCACCATGCCACATGTCCTGCCCATCACAGTATACGATATTTAACTATTTTTATTATATCTGGCTTCCTATAAAGATCATGTAGATCACTGTTATATAGTCTTCCTCATTCGCCTGTCTGTTCAACTGTCTTCGATCCAAAAATACTCCTAAGAACTTTATTCTCAAATACTCGTAATCTTTTCTTCTCCCTTAAAAATCCATATGATTGGGAGAATAAAAACAAGAAGAAATAAGACACAATATTATGAAATTGTCCACCGCTGTGGTCTCGAGGTAGCGTGCTGCTTTGTCACGCAGCGGGCCCGGGTTTGATTTCCGGTCGGGACAGCCTCCTGGGTGAGGTTTTTTCGGGTTTTTTCCTCACCAGTAAGACAAATGTCAGGAAGCTTAGGGCCCAACGATCCCCGAAAATCTCTGGCCATCATCATCATTATCATCAACATCCTTCACCGGTGTGGAAAGAAACGGGAAGCTACCACACCTACAATTCCCTAGTAAAGCTGCAAAGCATAGCATGACGATGCTATGATTGCAGTGAAAGACCTGCCCTCGGGCAGAACACTATGGAATGGAATTGTGAAATTAGAGAGACATTAAAGACAGAAAAACTGATAACGGATAAAGATAAAATAGTTTAAAATGGTTTGGGAAGACTGCCATAGAGAATCTCAAGGCACATGTGAAGAAAAGCACGGGATGTTGGAGACAAATGAAGGGATATTTGGAATCGACCTTCCAAAAGAACAGATAAACATGTTGAATACTAGTTGATCAAGAGGGCTCCTTGCATAAAATAATACTGACATTACAACAACAAAAAATAATAGTAATAATAATAACAATAATAATAGTAATAATAACAATAATAATAATAATCAAAATAATGGTAATAACTAGGGAGCGGATTTTTATGTACTAAAAGTTATGATTGCAACATGGTAGGGCCTATAATGAGAAGTTAGGCTTATGACTGTCTATTGTTTTGGTTCCACACACAAACAGTTAAATAGTACAGAGAGAAGTTAGGCTTATAACTGTCTTTTGTTTTGGTTTCACACTCAAACAGTTGAATAGTACAATGAGAAGTTAGGCTTATGACTGTCTTTTGTTTTGGTTCCACACATAAACAGTTGAATAGTACAATGAGAAGTTAGACTTATGACTGTCATTTGTTTTGTTTCCACACACAAACAGTTGAATAGTATAATGAGAAGTAAGACTTTTGACTGTCTTTTATCTTGTTTCACACACAAACAGTTGAATAATATATATTATCTGCATTGCAATCTTATCTTTTATTACATAAAAATCCACTCCCAAATAATAACAATAATAATAATAATAATAATAATAATAATAATAATAATAATAATAATAATAATAATAATAATAATAATAATAATAATAATGGAAGGACTTTTCTTGCAAATCTCATATCCCCACTTGTATTAATAAAAAAATGAACAAAATTATAGTTTATTTACTCTTGATGATCTATTCACATATAAAGGACGTAGAAAAAAGTATATAACTTTTTGTATGAAATCTAGAACTCCAAGCGCGATAGGCCTTGAAGGCCCTTGGCTGCTGGCCTCACATTAACATGTGTTAATCACAGAGGTAGACGATCATTAAGCCAGTGTAGGGGTGGCATGTGGTCAGCATGTCGTGTCATCCAGCCGTTATAACTGGTCTTCTCAACCTGGAGTTGCTACTTATTATAGCTACTCAAATGCCTCACGATGCTGGGTGGGCACCGGTCCCATATTGGCCGAAATTCCAATATCTTCCCTCATGGGGACTAGAACCAGCGCAAGTCCCGTAGCTCTGCGCCTTAATCACTCGGCTATGGCGCGGGACGAAATCTAGAATACAGAATTGTAATTAGCCTATATGACAACTCTAAAAGATAGTCATTTCCATGGAGAATATAATGGCACTTCAAACTTCATTTTGAAAAAAAAAAGAAAAATAGTGGCTTAACGTGTTTATTTCCCTGTACCATTTTTATGTGAACGCAGTGATAGAAACACAAAGAGCTATTTTTTTCATTATTCATTAGCTAATACCCGGCGTGCGCTTACTACGCCGAAATAAATGAAAATTAGGTGTTAAGTTGACTAAGTAAAATAAAAATAATTATAAATTTATATGGCCGCGCGGACATAAGCTTTCCATACATCCCTAACCTGAACTAATATTTTCCAATCATTCCCTGTATCCCTCGAATCATTTGTTTTATTCAATGCCACCATGTTGTCATTTGGAAATTCTGGTATTCTCTCCAGGCATGACGTTATTGTAACCCACTTCTGAGGTTGGGGCGCCTGGAAGACGGAATTACGCTGCCCCAATGATATATGATTGGTGATAATGATAGTAATGATGCGCCAGGAGAGGCTTTAATCCTAAACTTAATGAATATGTTAATGATGGCCAGATGATGTTCGGGTACCGTTTGGGCCTTAAAGTTTCCTGACATTTGTCTTACAGGTGAGGAAAAATCCCGAAAAACCCCATCACTCAGGAAACTTGCCACGACCGCCCGCGTGACAAGGCAACACGCTACCTCGAGACTACAGCGCTGGACTCCCTCAAATCATGTTATTTTCCCACCTCATTCTTGGTCTACCAACTGGGCGTTTTCCCCCTGGTTTTCCTACAAGAAGCTTCCTAAGACACAGCTTATTGTTATGTTAGAATTACAATTTAATATTGAGGCACGCCGTAGCGTAGTTGTTAAGGCAGTACGCTAAAACCGGAACATCGAGGTTTTAAGTTCTGGTGTGATCACGATTTTTAAACTGACCTAAATATTCTGGCGGCTCCATGGCCTTGGGTCCACTCACCCTCTAACGGAAATGAGTACTTAGACACTTGTTCTAGGGGTAAAGGCGGCCATAGGGCTGTTATCAAGTGCCGATTGTTTAAAAAAGTGGAGCCTCCTACTACCCCCAAGGGCCTCCTAAGACTTGTAGCGAGATTATTTTATCTTATTATTAAATAAATAATAATAATCGTTATTATTAAATAATTTTTTTTTTTCCAAATACCCCAGGTTTGTCTTTCGAAATTCCTGGTTTCTCTCCTGGCATGGCGTACTTGTAACCCACATCTGAGGTTGGGGCGCCTGGAAGGCGTGGTTACGTTGCCCCGATGATATGGCGAGTGATGATATTGGTGCGCCAGGACAGTCCCTAATCCTAAGCTTAACCCAAGATAAATGTGAATGACGATGATTGCGATGGCCATATGATTTCGGGGACCGTTTGGGCCTTAAAGTTTTCCTGACATTTGTCTTACAGGTGAGGAAAAACCCCGATAAAAACCTCACCCAGAAAAACTGTCCCGACCGGGGATGGAACCCGGGCCCGCTGCGTGACAAGGCAGCACGCTACCCCGAGACCACAGCGGTGGACAAATTATTATTATTATTATTATTATTATTATTATTATTATTATTATTATTAGGTGGAGTGGATGGATAGAGACGAGTGGAGAAGAAAAAAAAATAGGCTACTTTAGACACAGAAAGATATATAAACATTAAAATTTGTGTATAAATAAATAAATAATAATACATTGTATTATTATTATTATTATTATTATTATTATTATTATTATTATTATCATTATTAAACTGATGTTATTTGTTACTTTTTTATTATTACTTATTATTTTTTTTATTCTGTCATTGTATCATTATTGTTACGGTACTAGTACTCATTATCGTTATTATTGATTTTTCCAAATTTTGCAGTTAATCCAATATTTAATACGTTATCGTTTATGTAAGGATTATTAGAGGTTTATATTTATAAAGAGGGAAAACGCCCATTAGCTCGAGATAGGGATGTGCGGAGAGCTTATGTCCGTGCGGCCTTGAACCTACGGGTTAGATAGTGCCATGAGTAGAAGTATAAAGTTTGACAATTTTTGGTTAATGAACATGTGAACACAGTGTGAGACATGGTAACACTGACCTTTATTGATCGTCTCGAAATGGAGATCAACGGCTCTGTATAAAATTTCAATTAATGTTACACCTTATATTGTTTTTAATATTTACACGAAATCTTTCAAACCAATATAAAAAATAAACGTTCTCAGATGATCTTGGATAAATATGCTATTAAAATATGCTATTGAAATACCTGTGAACTATTGGCTTAACATATATTTTATTTTATTTCGCAAAGTTTTTAATCACTTCACATTTACATTATAAATACAGTTTATTAATGTTGTCAGGATTTGGTACACTTGAGCAAGGTCACGCGAACATTTCTATCTAGCGATTGTCTTTTGTTCGATGGCAACACCGTTTGTTTTATCTTGAGATTCAAGACAGTACGTGTAAAAGTTTAATATCGATGAAGAAAAGCTGTATGGCGTTCTTATAGCAGCCATACCAGTTAACAAACCAGCAGTTATAACTGTTAATAACCTATGGTTATAACAGTTTATACAAATGTCTTAAACGTAAAAGATAACAAAAGGGTTATCCTAACTTTAGTTATAATTTTTTTTTGTTTAGAGTATATTATTAATTAGGTCACATTTTGATTACTTTTTAATATTGGTTTAAACTATATATTTAATTTTTTGTGCCGGATAGCTGTGACCAGACATAACTGTTATACTGTTATAAATTCTCACTGTTTACTTGGCAGTGTGACATGAATATATATTTTTTTCTCAAATGCCCCAGGTTTGTCTTTCGACATTCCTGGTTTCTTTCCTGGCATGGCGTACTTGTAACCCACTTCTGAGGTTGGGGCGCCTGGAAGGCGGGGTTACGTTGCCCTGATGATATGACGAGTGATGATGATATTGGTGCGCCAGGAGAGTCCCTAATCCTAAGCTTAACCTAAGATGAATATGAATGATGATGATTGCGATGGCCATATGATTTCGGGGACCGTTTGGGCCTTAAAGTTTTCCTGACATTTGTCTTACAGATGAGGAAACCCCCCGATAAAAACCTCACCCAGAAAACTGTCCCGACCGGGGATCGAAGCCGGGCCACCTGCATGACAAGGCAGCACGCTACCTCGAGACCACAGCGGTGGACAACAAGTCTTAACTGTTCGTATTATAGCCTATCAGGTTTCCTATAAAGATCATGTAGATCATTGTAATATAGTCTTCCCCATTCGTCTGCCTGTTCAACTCTCTTTGATCCAAAAATTCTAAGAAATGTATTCTCATATACTCGCAATATTTTCTGCTGGCCGATAGCGAGGAGATACTAAAGGCCAACACGCACACACTACTGAATAACGCTAAGAAATTGGGACTGGAAGTAAATGTCAATAAAACTAAATATATGGTCACACATAAAAATACATTAGGTATATAATGGAAATGGACAGCTAATGACAAATGAGGGAAATTTTGAGGAAGTGGCTGAATTCAAATACCTAGGAACAATAATCACAAACAGGAATGAGATGCACAAAGAAATTAAACATAGGCTCAATTCTGGAAATGCATGTTATTACGCTTTACAGAGACTCTTGACTTCCCAACTCCTTTCAAAAAACGTTATTAACTGAAAATATATAAAACTATTATTCTACCAGTTATATTATATGGATGCGAAACTCTTACTTTAAGGCAGGAAAGGAGATTACGAGTATTTCGGAATAAAGTTCTTAGGAAAATGTTTGGACCAAAGAGAGATGAACAGACAGGTGAATGGAGAAGACTGCATAACAGTGAATTACATGGTCTTTATAGGAAGCCAGATATAATAAGAACAGTTAAGTCTCGTATACTGCGATGGGCAGGACATGTGGCACGAATGGGGAATGAAAGACGTGCATGGAAGATTCTTGTAGGAAAACCAGAGGGAAAACGCCCAGTTGGTAGACCAAGAATGAAGTGGGAGAATAACATTAACTATGATTTGAGGGAAATGAGGGAAATAGAAAGGGATAGGAACAGTAAGATTTTTTTTTTCATTATTAATTAAAAAGGTTTGGTTAATAAAAGAGTATACAGGGGATGATTGGAAAACATTGGCTCAGGATAGGGGTATATGGAGAGCTTATGTCCACGCGGCCATGAACCTACTGGTTCGATAGTGCCAGTGAGTTATAAGAGTCCATTTTTCACATCCTTATAACTGGGAGAATAAAAAAACAAGAAGAGATAAGACACAAAATTATGAAATAGGCGAGACAACGGATAAAGAGAAAATAATTTTAAATGTCTCAAGGCACAAGGAAAATGGCCATGAGGAAGATAGATAAACCAACTTACAAGGGAGGGGATGCACATGTGAAGAAAAGCACGGGAGGATGGAGACAAATGAAGGAATATTTGGAATCGACCTTCCAAAAGGAGAACATAATAAGAGGTTGAATAATAGTTGTCAGGACTCCTTGCATAAAATAATAATGACATTACTTATTTACTTACTTACTTACTCATTAGCAATATCGAACCCGTAGGTTCATGGCCTCGCGGACATAAGCTCTCCATACATCCCTATCCTGAGCTAATGCTTTCCAATCATTCCCTGTATAATCTACTTCCCTCAAAATCATAGTTAATGTTATTCTCCCACCTCATTCTTGGTCTACCAATTGGGCGTTTTCCCTCTGGCTTTCCTACAAGAAGCTTCCATGCAAGTCTTTCATTCCCCATACGTGCAACATATCCTGCCCATCGCAGCCTACGAGACTTAACTGTTCTTATTATATCTGGCTTCCTATAAAGACCATGTAGTTCATTGTTATGTAGTCTTCTCTATTCACCTGTCTGTTCATCTCTCTTTGGTCCAAAATTTTTCCTAAGTACTTTATTTTCAAATACTCGTAATCTCCTTTCCTCCCTTAAAGTAAGAGTACATGTTTCGCACCCATATAATATAACTGGTAGAATAATAGTTTTATATATTTTCAGTTTAACGTTTTTTGAAAGGAGTTGGGACATCAAGAGTCTCTGCAATGCATAATAGCACGCATTTCCAGAATTGAGCCTATGTTTAATTTCTTTGTGCATCTCATTCCTATTTGTGATTATTGTTAATAGTCTTCCCCATTCACCTGCCTGTTCAACTCTCTTTAATCCTAGGTATTTGAATTCAGCCACTTCCTCAAAATTTCCCTCATTTGTCATTAGCTGTCCATTTCCATTATATAATGTATTTCTACGTGTGACCATATATTTAGTTTTATTGATATTTATTTCCAGTCCTAATTTCTTAGTGTTACTCAATAGTGTGTGCGTGTTGTCCTTTAGTATCTCCTCGCCATCGGTCAATAGTACTACATCGTCAGCATAAACTAACAGCTTATTAATACTGGCATTACAACAACAAAAAAATTATGGAAGGACTTTTCATGGAAATAATCGCATATGGCAACTTGTACAAGTGAGTTTCACTCGACTTGCGGCCACTAGCATGGGCAACGCGAGTTGATGACTCAATACTTGCAGTCACTTTTCCCGCTATCGGCCGCAGGTCGAGTGAAACTCGCTGTATTAATAAAACAACAAGATTAAAAATTATAATTTATTTACAATTGATAATATATCCATATATAAAAGATGCAGAAAAAACAAGTAAATACATTTTTTCTATAAAATATAGAATATTAATTATATGACGTAACTCCTGTATGCCAAAAATTTGAAGGCTTTATAAACCCATGAGTAAACTGTTTCACAGCTCTAAAATATAGTCCTTTCCACGGAGAATTCCATGGCACTTCAAACTCCATTTAAAAAAATGACTTAACGTGCATATTTCCCTGTACCCTTGTTATTCATTTGTTACAAACAACAAATGTGATTTGTATGTGAATCCAGTGATAGGAACACAAATAACTATTTTTTATTGTGCTCTAGCTAATACCCGTCGTGCGCTGTTATGCCTAAAAAAAGTTATGTGTTTTTATGATAAGTTGAATAAGTAAAAGAAAAATAATTATAAATTTATATCGTAATTATTTTTAGATACCCCGTGCTGATTACCCGGCGTTGCCCGGAAATCCACTTATCCCAATCTTCTTGGCATAAATGAGCTAAAAGACGAAAATTAACGTGTATTTGTAAAAGGAAAAATGTATATCGTAATTATTTTTAGATACCCTGTGCTGATTATCCGGCGTTGCCCGGGAATCTAGATATCCCGATCTTCTCGGCATAAATGAGCTGAAAGACGAAAATTAATATGTTTTTGTGTTTAAGTAAAAGGAAACATTTTTATCGTAATTATTTTTAGGTACCCCGTGCTGATTATCCGGGGTTGCCCGGGAATCTAGTTATTCCGATCTTCTAGGCATAAATGAGCTGAAAGACGAAAATTAATGTGTTTTTGTGTTTAAGTAAAAGCAAAAATGTATATCATAATTATTTTAGATACAGTAACACAATAAATGGAACATCCACTATATCGTTGTTACTGAGACAATTGTAATAATCTTGCGCCTAGTCAGTTTGGAAAAAATAGGATTGACTTTGTTTACAGCAGTTACATCTAGTGGACACCCTCCCTCTACATAATATAATTATACATTTAAATTGACGAAATAATGAAGTATATTAAATAACAGAATTGAATAGAAATTAATAGACAATAAAAGGAAACGATTTTGTTCATAAAAATCCCTTTTTTTTGCATTAATTTGTTATATTTAAACTATGACACAATAAATGGAACAGCCATTACACCCTTCTTACCGAGACCGTTACAGACTTACGCCTATGTTTTGTAATCAGTTTGGAAAATATAATTACTTTGTTTACAGCAGTTACATCTAGTGGACACCTTCCCTCTACATAATATAAATATAGGTAATATTTGACGAAATTATTAAGTATATAAAATAATAGAATTGAATAGATATTAATAGATGATAAAAAGAAAAGTTTGTATTTATTAAAAACAGATTTTTACGTTAATTTGTTATATGTGAACTATAACACAATAAATGGAACAGCCATTACGCCCTTCTCGCCGAAACAGTACTGTTATCAGTTTGGCAAACTGTTTGTTTACAGCAGTTATAGCTAGTAGACACCTCCCCTGTACGTTATATAATATTACATAATATTTGATGAAATTATGAAGTATATAAAATAACAGAATTGAATAGAGATGAATACGTCATAAAAGGAAAAGCTTTTATTTAAAAAAAAAACAGATTTTTACGTCAATTTGTTATATTAAAACTATGACACGATGAACGGAACAGCCATGGCGTCGTTTTAACCGAGAGAGTGTCAGTGCAGATAATATAAAATTTGCAGAAGCTATTTGTGATTATTGTTCCTAAGTATTCGAATTCAGCCACTTCCTCAAAATGTCCCTCATTTGTCATTAGCTGTCCATTTCTATTATATAATGTAACTTATTTCTGTGTGTGACCATATAAAAGTTGTACAATATTCGACATTGTTCAACTTATTAAAATAATTATTTCCCTACAGATGTCATAAATGGCATGATACATTTAGTAGGCAATTAAAGTATTATTAGGATGATGAAGGTCGGTAAATTTTTCCTTAGAGACCTCTTTATTTAGGCTTAAGTTTCTTTTACGAGTCTAAAAATCTTCAGGCATGGGACCCACGGCTTAAAGTACATCCCGAATATTTGCTCCTTGGAGAATCCCTAAACACATGTGAAAGATCATCACATGGTTGCCAAATTAATAATTTAGTCGACGACCGCTGAAGTTTTCGGTTTTAAAATCACAATGTTTGCCTTCTCTCTATTATCAGCCTCACTGCTCTTTTATTTCCCATTCATGTCGCATGTCCTGCCCATTACAGTATAGGCCTACAAGTCTTAACTGTTCTTATTATATCAGATTTCCTATAAAGATCAAGTAGATCATTGTTATAAAGTCTTCCCCATTCATCTGTCTGTTCAACTCTCTTTGATCCAAAAATTCTAAGAAATGTATTCTCAAATACTCGCAATATTTTCTCCTCCCATAAGAGCCCATTTTTCACATCCTTATAACTGGGAAAATAAAAAACAAGAAGCGATAAGCCACAAAATTATGAAATTAGAGAGCCAACGGGTAAAGAGAAAATAATTTTAAATGTCTCAAGGCACAAGGAAAATGACCATAAGGAAGATGGATAAACCAACTTACAAGAGAGGGGGTACACATGTGAAGAAAAGCACGGGAGGATGGAGACAAATGAAACAATATTTGGAATCGACCTTCCAAAAGGAGAACATGATAAGAGGTTGAATAATATTTGATCAGGACTCCTTGCATAAAATAATACTGGCAATACAACAACAATAAATTATGGAAGGATTTTTCATGGAAATAATCGCATATGACATTTTGTACAAGTGAATTTCACTCGACTTGCGGCCACTAGCATGGGTAACGCGAGTTGATGACTCAATACTTTCAGTCACTTTTCCCGCTATCGGCCGCAGGTCGAGTGAAACTCGCTGTATTAATAAAACAACAAGATTAAAAATTATAGTTTATTTACCATTGATAATATATCCATATATAAAATATGCAGAAAAAACAAGTAAATACATTTTTTCTATAAAATATAGAATATTAATTATATGACGTAACTCCTGTATGCCAAAAATTTGAAGGCAAATAAACCCATGAGTAAACTGTTTCACAGCTCTAAAATATAGTCCTTTCCACGGAGAATTTCATGGCACTTCAAACTCCATTTAAAAAATGACTTAACATGCATATTTCCCTGTACCCTTGTTATTCATTTGTTACAAACAGCAAATGTGATTTTTGTGTGAATCCAGTGATAGAAACACAAAGAACTATTTTTTTATTGTGCTCTAGCTAATACCCGTCGTGCGCTGTTATGCCTAAAAAATGTATGTGTTTTTATGATAAGTTGAATAAGTAAAAGAAAAATAATTGTAAATTTATATCGTAATTATTTTTAGATACCCCGTGCTGATTATCCGGCGTTGCCCAGAAATCTACTTATCCCAATCTTCTTGGCATAAATGAGCTAAAAGACGAAAATTAATGTGTTTTTGTAAAAGGAAAAATCTATATCGTAATTATTTTTAGATGCCCCGTACTGATTATCCGGCGTTGCCCGGGAATCTAGTTATCCCGATCTTCTCGGCATAAATGAGCTGAAAGACGAAAATTAATATGTTTCTGTGTTTAAGTAAAAGGAAACATTTTTATCGTAATTATATTTAGATACCCCGTGCTCATTACCCGGCGTTGCCCGGGAATCTAGTTATTCCGCTCTTCTAGGCATAAATGAGCTGAAAGACGAAAATTAATGTGTTTAAGTAAAAGCAAAAATTTATATCATAATTATTTTAGATACATTAACACAATAAATGGAACAGCCACTATGTCGTTGTTACTGAGACAATTGTAATAATTTTGCGCCTAGTCAGTTTGGAAAATAGGATTGACTTTGTTTACAGCAGTTTTAACTGGTGGACACCCTCCCTCTACATAATATAATTATACATTTAAATTGACGAAATAATGAAGTATATTAAATAATAGAATTGAATAGAAATTAATAGACAATAAAAGGAAACGATTTTATTCATAAAAACCTTTTTTTGCATTAATTTGTTATATTTAAACTACGACACAATAAATGGAACAGCCCCTTCTTACCGAGACAGTTACAGACTTACGTCTATGTTTTGTAATCAGTTTGGAAAATATAATTACTTTGTTTACAGCAGTTACATCTAGTGGACACCTTCCCTCTACATAATATAAATATAGGTAATTTTTGACGAAATTATGAAGTATATAAAGTAATAGAATTGAATATACATTAATAGATGATAAAAAGAAAAGTTTTTATTTATTAAAAACAGATTTTTACGTTAATTTGTTATATGTAAACTATAACACAATAAATGGAACAGCCATTACACCCTTCTTACCAAGACATTACAGACTTACGCCTATGTTTTGTAATCAGTTTGGAGAATATAATTACTTTGTTTACAGCAGTTACATTTAGTGGACACCTTCCCTCTACATAATATAACTATAAGTAATATTTGACGAAATTATGAAGTAGGCCTATATAAAATAATAGAATTGAATAACATTAATAGTTGATAAAAAGAAAAGTTATTATTTATTAAAAACAGATTTTTACGTTAATTTGTTATATGTGAACTATAACACAATAAATGGAACAGCCATTACACCCTTCTCGCCGAAACAGTTAGGCCTACAGACTTACACCTACGTATTGTTATCGGTTTGGCAAACTGTTTACAGCAGTTATAACTAGTAGACACCTTCCCTGTACGTGATAAAATATTACATACTATTTTATGAAATTATGAAGTATATAAAATAACAGAATTGAATAGAGATGAATAGGCCTACTTCATAAAAGGAAAAGCTTTTATTTAAAAAAAACAGATTTTTACGTCAATTTGTTATATTAAAACGATGACACGATAAACGGAACAGCCATGGCGTCGTTTTAACCGAGAGAGTGTCAGTGCAGATAATATAAAATTTGCAGAAGCTTTTTAACTTAAACTGCATAAAGTTGGTTACGAATTTTGTAAACTTCATACCGGTAAATATTTAGTCCTAATATTTGGTAATATTTTAATATTATTTTAGCTTGTATATTAGGCATTTGTTTGCTTAGCTTACAGTGAATATATAGGCCTAATTATCATGGGCGTAGCCAGCATTGGATTAAGGGGGTTGCATTTTTTTTTCGTCTTTATACCTTCCGGGTACAAACGAACAAATACAAAATAGTACCTTTATTTTTTAAACTAACTCCACCGCTGTGGTCTCGAGGTAGCGTGCTGCCATATCACGCAGCGGGCCCGGATTCGAACTCCGATCGGGACAAGTTTTCCGGGTGATGGTTTTTTTAGGGGTTTTCCTCACTTGTAAGACAAATTTCAGGAAACTTTAAGGCCAAAACGGTCCCCGAAAATCATCTGGCCATCATTATCATTATTAAGTTTAGCATTAAAGTCTCTCCTGGCGCATAATTACTATCATCATCACTTATCCTATGTCATCGGGACAGCGTAACTCCGCCTTCCAGGCGCCCAAACTCGGAAGTGGGTTACAATAATGTCATGTCCGAAGAGATTTCCAGAATGTCGAAATGGCAATGCGATGACATTAAAAAAAAATGAAACGAACCTCAATATATTTCGGAAGAAAACTACAGCGCTATTGAAGAGGAAATATGAAGAATAATACTTACTTACTTACTCACTGGCACTATCGAACCCGTTTGTTCATGGCCGCATGGACATAAGCTCTCCATACATCCCTATCCTGAGCTAATGCTTTCCAATCATACCCTGTATAATTTACTTCCCTCAAATTATAGTTAATGTTATTCTCCCACCATTCTTGGTCAACCAACTGGGCGTTTTCCCTCTGGCTTTCCTACAAGAAGCTTCCATGCAAGTCTATCATTCCCCATACGTGCAACATGTACTGCCCATCGCAGTCTACGAGACTTAACTGTTCTTATTATATCTGGCTTCCTATAAAGACCATGTAATTCACTGTTATGCAGTCTTCTCCATTCACCTGTTTGTTCATCTCTCTTTGGTCCAAAAATTTTCCTAAGTACTTTATTCTCAAATACTTGTAATCTCCTTTCATCCCTTAAAGTAAGAGTCCATGTTTCGCATCCATATAATATAACTGGTAGAATAATAGTTTTATATTTTTTCAGTTTAACGTTTTTTGAAAGGAGTTAGGACATCAAGAGTCTCTGCAATGCATAAAGCACGCATTTCCAGAATTGAACCTATATTTAATTTCTTTGAGCATCTCATTCCTATTTGTGATTATTGTTCCTAGGTATTTGAATTCAGCCACTTCCTCGAAATTTCCCTCATTTGTCATTAACTGTCCATTTCCATTATATAATGCATTTCTACGTGTGACCATATATTTAGTTTTATTTTGATATTACTTCCAGTCCTAATTTCTTAGTGTTACTCAATAGTTGCGTGTTGTCCTTTAGTACGAGTATCTCCTCGCTATCGCCCAATAGTACTACATCATCAGCATAAACTAACAGCTTATTAATACCATTGAGTTGTAAGCCTTCCTCATTCTCTAAAGATTTAATGGCATGCTCTAGTACAAAATTAAATAGTGGAGGAGATAGTACATCTCCTTGCTTCAACCCATTCTGCATTTCAAAAGTATCCGAAAACTGTTTGCCTACACGCACCCTACCCTTTGTGCCATTTAGACATATTCGTATAAGTCTAACCAACTTTTTAGGAATTCCGAACTCCAACAGGATACTATATAACTTCTCCCTCTTAATTGAATATGAAGAATAATAGTGAAATAATTCCAGAATTTTTAGGCTTGGGGAATTGAACTTTTGTCAAGATTACTTCTTAATTGTTATATTTAATTGTATTGAAACTATTAACTACATTTTGGCTACCAATAAAGTACAACTACACACACGGTCCGACTCTCCTTTTCGTTTGAGAAAAAAATTAACTACGTTTTGTTTGAACTTTTCAATATCATTTTAATAATAACAGAGGACGAACTACAAAGAATGCTATATAAACTAAATGAAATATCAAAAAGATACAACATGGAAATATCCCCACAAAAATAAAAAACAATGGCCTTCAAGGGTGCTCATCCAGTTCGGACAAAGATAATATTAGGAAATAAACCAATAGAACAAGTAGTAAGATATAACTTGCTAGGTTGCGAAATTTCATGCACAGCGGAAACAGATGTAAATAACAAACTAAATGAGTTTAGTTATATAACAGGAACACTAAAAATAACTTTGAAAAATAAAGCCAGGAAAGACTCTAATGGAATTATACAAGACAATGGCAGTGCCTATTATTACTTATGGATCTGAAACATGGACAGTGACACACTACAATCTGCCAGAATATAAGCTGCTGAAATGAGATTCCTCAGACCAATAGCGGGATATCAAAGAACAGACAAAGAACATAACACAGAAATAAGAAAACAACTAAAAGTAGAGGAATTAAACACAACAGTAGAGAAATACAGAACAAACTGGAAAGAACACTTGGCAAGGATGACTGAGAATAGAATATCAAAAGCAGCATATAACTATTCACCACGAGGAAGAAGAAGTTTGGGAAGACCAAGGAAAAGATGGAAAGAGCAGCAATTTGGAGCCGGAACAGGCTAGAAAATAAGCCTAAACCGTGAAGAAGAAGAAGAAAAAGAAGAAGGAATAAGTTTTTAGTACAGACTGAGCATACATGGGCGATTTTCTTTCATTGTAGATCGGTACCATGTGTTACCTCTTCTTAGGGTGCTAAAAGTGCGTTCAATCGACGCCATAGTGCATGGTAAAGGCAGGCATATTACAATTGCTTTTTTGATGGATGGAAAAAAAATCGCACTCGTCCACAATGTTAACAAAATTATCTTATTTATCCTTATACGTCCCATATGGGAACATGAGTGCTCCCTAGAGGGAGTTTCTTAACTAGGCTAATTTAGTTACGCTTATTCCCCCACATATATCAACGAGGGATATGTAATATTAATAATTAGGTATATACTAAAAGTTAAGATAGTAACACAGTATAGGCCTATATTACTGAATCTTTTGTATGTGTAACTAAGACAAAAGATAGTCAGAAGTCTTACTTCTTATTATGCTATGTTCCAAAATTAACTTTTAGCACATAAAAATCATCGCCTTAATAATAATAATAATAATAATAATAATAATAATAATAATAATAATAATAATAATAATAATAATAATAATAATAATAATATATCCATCCATCCATCTATAGTAATTCTGCCCGAGGACAGGTCTGTCACTGCAATCATAGCATTTTCATGCTATGCTTTGCAACTTTACTCGGGAATTATAGGTGTGGTAGCTTCCCATTGCTATCCACACCGGTGAAGGATGATGATGATAATGATGGCCGGATGATTTTCGGGGACCGTTGGGCCCTAAGCTTCCTGACATTTGTCTTACAGGTGAGGAAAAATCCCGAAAAAAACCTCATCCAGATGCCTGTCCCGACCGGAAATTGAACCCGGGCCTGCTACGTGACAAGGCAGTACGCTACCTCAAGACCACAGCGGTGGATATATATTTCCTGTTTTAACAATGTTGACACATTTTTCCGGCACCAGTGATTTGTATTTAATTTCGTTTTATAATTTTCTTTCATTCGTCTCTATTATAATACAATTCTTCCTCTATTTCCCAGTCCTTCAAAGTTTTTCTAATCCCTTGGATCCACATGAGATTTGGTTATTATTATTATTATTTGCTAATTTTTCATCCTCCATTCGCTTGAGATGCCGTATCATTTTTGTTGCTTTTCTTGAATAAATTAATAATAATAATAATAATAATAATAATAATAATAATAATAATAATGCTTCTTCTTCCTTCCAAGTATTAGGCCAAGGCCTGCTACAATCCTATAGAAAATTTTCCCTCCAGCGTTTCATAGGACGGCCCAAAGATCTTCGTCCTCTTGGTATATAATTATGAACAGTTTTGGGGATCCGATTTGAACTCATTATTTCCAGATGGTGTTTTCTAATTTAGTTGGTACTGTTTAATATATTCCAATTATTATTATTATTATTATTATTATTATTATTATTATTATTATTATTATTATTATTATTATTATTATTATTATTATTATATGAGGAATATTGCACAATAGTGTTTCTCCTTCAACTGAAGTGATTTGTCTCCAGAGGTTCCTATCTAAAGCATCTTCTTTCCTCAAATCTCTAAGGTCCCCATACTTCTCCTTGCTCCATTTAAAAATTAGTCTAAAATCAAAACAAAATATGGTGTGAGATTTTATTTTTATTAATAAATACTTTGGGAAAACTATTATAATTGTGGTATAGTAAACGCCAAAAATAACGACTGAGCTACCGAGATTAAGAAAAATATTAATTTTCTGAACCCAACAGATCACGCTGTTGAAATTTAATACAGCAATCTGTAAATTGTTAGTTCCTACTGCCAGATGTCTCTGGAGGCATTACAGTTTAATCCAGTCATAGCGAGTCATAGCCAATGGTCAATCCCTGGGTCATAGCTTCGTTTTCTATGAGTCATAGATTTAAGTTGAGAAATGTCAAGATTGTCAGTGACTCAATTCACACGTTTTTCTTGAATTCCACGATGTATACATGAATTATGGCAATGGTCGCTTAGAATTTGAATTCTAAGTTATTTCTGAAACACTGATTGAATTATATATACTTAATAAACACCGTTATATATTTTTAATCGGTAATTTAAATTTACCACATTTAATATATTATACATAACCTATCTCTTCAATATTTCGATTTTTAAATATTACATATTATTATAAAATAATGAAAGTTGAAATACATCATTTATCAAAAAATCCTACTGCTGCTTGGAATGAATTATCAAGGATCCAAAAAGTAATAAAAGTACAAGTTAATCCTCCTAAGACGGGAGTTGCAGATGACAAGGTAAAATAATTTGCTCGGCTGCACTTTAGATCAGGACGTTCTATGATTATCCATACATTCTTATGTTGTATTACATACTTTTACCATTTGTAACATTTGTACTATTTTAAATTTTTTTGCAACAAATTAAAAAATATTTTACAATTATTAAATATTTATTTGTATATGCAAATTGTGCTATTTTTCGCTCAAAGTTCTACATAATCACAATGTGCATGTGAGAATGCTTAACGTAACTTCCACTAAATGACAGGACTTCTCTGTGAAACAGATGTGACCAACATTTACAATTAATTCCAAACCATGTTTCAATAAATTAACTTCATTTTGTTAGGTTCTGTTGGGGCAAGTTAGTGTACACAAGATTAGTTTGGATAAAGTTTCCATTAAATGCAGTGAGAAAATTTTCAAAGTCACAGAGAGACACCATGCGCATGCGCCAACAAACGCGAAGTGGTTTACACTGTGGAATCACCAATGCAGCCAACATATGCACAATGTTAAGGAACCTAAAAGCTAACCTAACACAATTTAAGTACTCTAACCTGTGAAAGACCAACCTAACGCAAGTTAAGCACTCTAACATGTGAACGAATACAACACCCAAAAATAAATAGTAAGTTCTGAAATACATACTCTATGTTGGCTGCACTGGAACATGTTAAAATCAATATGGCTGCCATGTCATGTTATGTATGTAGTTAAATATCGTAGAAAAATATATTGAAATAATCATTACAAAAATGTAAAATTTATTGTAAATGTTTGGAAATAATTTAAAAATAAAACCTTGTTGGCACATGTGCGTGGTGTCTGCCTAGGACTTAGAAAAATTTCTCACTGCGCATAATGGAAATTTCAGCCTATTTGTTTATTAAATAATCTGCATGTACGTTCATTTCTTTAAACAAGTTTGGGAATTTATTGCAAATATTAGTAATATTGATTTCACATATATATCCTGCACCTTGGTGGCAGTTACATTAAGTATTTGCACATGCGCAGTGCAATTCTGTAGAACTTAGAATATTTTGTTGAGTAAGTGAATGTCTAATACCAAAGTTTTCCAATTTACTCATACCCATAATTGACATGTAGTTTAAGTCACAACGTTAGGATTTTGTAGTTTATGAGTGCATAATACAAATGAAAGTTCAATTTTTAAGACCTGTTGAGTTGGTTCTGCATGAATTTTGACCATTTTATTACCTATATCCTTCAATCATTCCAAATATATTAATAAAAGCAACTACAGAATAAGGTAACTGCATTACAATTTTGCAATTTGACCCATCCTAATCATTCATATTATTATCCAATAAAGTGTAAACCTGGTGTACACTAACTTTCCCATTACCTCACTTAACTGCCCATTTTCTCAGCTAATGAAATAAATTAAGTACATTAACGTCGGAATTCTAATAAATTAACTATGTAGTAATGGTTATTTAAAATCAAAAAAGGCATACATCCAACATTTGCCATCCTATTCTGGAGTTCAGCAAACATAATACAAAAAGTAAATTACTACAATTGGATGTTGCTCAGAGTAAATAAATGTAAAAAGCTAACAAAAATGACTTATATCATCAATTAAATATGGGAACTAACATTCTGAGGTTTTCAAGTTTATAACTAATAAAAAGTGATTCGTATCTCACCTAATACTTTGTGTTCTTCAAGTATGAGGATGGGAGGGATGGGATGCCTCTAGAAGTATGAAGTGAGATATGACTTGCTTTTTATTAGTTATTAAAAATTACTTACTCTAACTTTGAAATAATTAATGATTTCTTGGTAATTGAATAGTCCTAATTCCATTAAATGGAATAATTCAAGGTTAAGATGAATTATTTTTGTAAGCATTTTAAATTTAATTGCATTGAGCATAATTGATTCTAATAATTACCATAAAGACAAGGAATACATTGAATTGCATGAATTATTTTCATATGTATATTTTATTAGTGCTTTTTCATGCGGTATTGAACTTGCTGAGTCTTTCTGCGTATATGACATCCTGATTCTGTATTTCAGGTGCGTATTGTGTGTATGAGTGATACACATTCTATGACACCACACATTAGGTTCGATGTGCCAGAGGGAGATATATTTATTCATGCTGGAGATTTCACTAGATGTGGTAGACAAGAAGAAGTTATAGAATTTAATTCTTGGATCGGTAAGACATTTGGTTTTAATTAGGACGAAATTGTATAAAAAGTATGGGTCCAACAGTGCATTACCTTTTCCTTCATTTTCCACAGTATTATTTTGTAATATTCTTACTCTATGTACTTCTTATGTCTTTACCAACATTTTGTAATATTTTAATCTTTTTCAACAATACTTGTAATTCTTTTACAATTTTTACTTACTTATTTATGAGAAACACGGTAATATTACGACATTTTTGGACAATGTTGTGATACTAACATTTTGTAATATTTTAAATGTTTTTCAACAATACTTTTAATTCTTTTACAATTTTTACTTATTTATTTATGAGAAACACGGTAATATTACGACATTTTTAGACAATATTGTGATACTAACTAGATGTTTCCCCGCCTCTTCCAATAATAATACCATTAACAACTCGATTACACTATTTTTGATAGGTTAGTGTACGTCAGATTAGTGTACACTTCAATAAGTAATATGCATTTAATTTATTTTGTTAGATTACAAAGGAGGAAGTTAGTGTACATCTATTTCTAATAAACATTTGGGAGTTTATTTCAAAGGTTGGTCATACCACACTTGCTGCCATTTAGTGACAGCTCTATAAATTTTCTGTAGGACTTCAAAGATATGTGGTTCCACCTAGTGACAGCTCTATAAACTCTTGCACATGCACACTGTTATTCTGTAGGACTTAGAAAATATATTGGGAAAGATAAAGTACTGTTTTTCCATCATAATAAGGTGTGATCAATCATAAATCTGTAGCACTTCAATCACGAATAAAAATTAGATTGATGAAAATGAGACTTTAAATCATCTGTGCTTGGAACAGTTTCCCTCAGCTTGTAATATTTATTTATTATTTATCACTGAAGGTGGAGTTTTCATTGTAAGATAATTTATATATTTGAAATATTTAATTTTACAGGCAATTTACCTCATAAACATAAGATTGTAATAGCTGGAAATCATGAATTAAGCTTTGATCGAACATTTACACATCCATTGAATCATAGCCCAGGTGATCGATCTACACATACAGGTTCAAGTTTGATTGACAGGATTCCTACTCTGGGAATTCCTAAAGATAAGCTAACAGAAGCTGTCCAGACACACAATGTTAAAGAATATCTCACAAACTGCATTTATCTCGAAGATGAAGAAATAATATTGTATGGACTAAAGATATATGGTACACCATGGTAAGAAAATTACAATACATTAAAATACACAATGAGCAATTATTTGTAAAATTTTATTTTCACTAACATTGATATTACAACTATTTGAGAGAGTGATATTTATAGTTTCATTTAATGTGTAGGTTACTGTGCTTGGTCATGGTAAATGTCCAATTAGTATTTTAATTTTTGAGAATCATATCAAATGTGGGTTGTTAAAAATGGAAGAAATTACATGCTAATTAAGAATTTGAACTGTGAATTCTTACCTCTTATGATTGTTTTTGTTGAATATATGTTTCTAGGTTAGTTAGCCCCATCTTCAGCTATTACAGACTGATTTTCCTCTTGCAGTCGGCCCTGATTCTTGACTCCTGCTCTCTCTTCCTGTGGTCCAATGAACTTGCTAATAAGGTTCCTTTCTCAGGGAATTTCAAAATTCATAATTCTTTCCTTGTTCTTCTGTATGTAGATTTTTTTCTCATATGGTGAATTCATTTGTGTTTTCTAACAGTTTTAATAATTTCATGTTTACATCTATTTTGTGTTTTTCTGTGAGCAGCCACAGCAGATTTTTCTACTTCTCCCTTTCTTTTTTTTTTTTACATTTCTTATGTGTTCTTTAGTTCTAATGGTGAAATTTCTTTTTGTTTTCCCTATACATATCATATCACAATGTGCACATTTTATTTGATATACTCCTGATTTTTTACTATCATCAATCTAAAACACAAAATAGATGTAAACACAACATTAAAAAAACAGAAAACACAAATGAACTCATCATAGTAGTAGTAGTAGTAAGCCTATGTTTTTCCCTTTACAGAGATTTAGGCGCTCTCCTCCTACAGGGAAGAATTTGAACCATACTAATTAAGTTACACTTGTTTTCTTATATAGATGTTATTTTTGAGTGGCCCGTGGTCAGCGTTCCGCCTCATACTGACATCTAGGAAACCAAGGTAGTACTAGGACGGGAAAATTCGGTAAATTTTGCTTAAAGGCCTTTTCATTCAGGCTTAAGGATTTTTTACGAGCCTGAAAATCTTCAGACTCGGGACCCACGGCTTAAAGTCCCTCCCGGAGGACTTGCTCCTTGGATTTTTCCGTCCTAAAAGATCCATCGACCCCAGCCGGGTTTGAACCTGCGGTTCTCGGGACCAGAGGCAAGGTGCATAACCACTAGTCCACCGCGGCCGAATGAACTCATCATATGGGGAAAAAATCTACATACAGAAGAACAAGGAAACAATTATGAATTTTGAAATTCCCGGGAAAAGGAACCTTATTACTGTATTAGCAATAATTAAGATATTTGGTCTGTGTATTCTTACCTCTTATAGGTTTTTTTTGTTGAACATATGTTTCAAGGCTTCTGAACCCCATCTTCAGCGATTACAGACTGATTTTTCTCAAGTTGTCGGCCCTGATTTTTGACTCCTGCTCTTTCTGCCTATGGTCCAATGAACTTGAACACAGGCAGAGGGACCAGGAGTCAAGAATCAGGGCCGACAACTTGAGAAAAATCAGTCTGTAATCGCTGAAGATGGGGCTAATTAGCCTTGAAACATATGTTCGACAAAACTACCATAAGAGGTAAGGATACAGAGATCAAATATCTTAATTATTAAGTAAACCTCTTAATATTTAATTTTAGGAAGTGATATTTTGAGGTTATTTTAATTATATTATTTTTAGTCTGATCATCTTACCTCAATATTAATGTTGATTTGTTCTTGAACATGTTTCAAAACAATTCTGTTTTATCATCAGCTTGTCCAGACTGGTTTGATTTACGTTGCATTATGTTGCACACCCTGGATGTCGACGTCAGCTCCATGCTGTATATATATATATATATATATATATATACTGTTTAATTGGTAAACTGAATAACCATTTTTTCAACAACAACTTACTGTACACATTTTCTGCAAGATTTCATTGAAAAATTGCAAATATTTGTTTTTCACATGGCAGTAAAATCACACATTTCATCTAATATAAATAAAATATATTTACAAAATTGGTGTTCAATAATTTGCTCATTGTATGTGTGTGTGTATGGTTCTATGATATTTATTTTCAGTGTAAGGTATAAGAGTATTTCTTGCTTCTGAGTAATTTTTTTAAAAATCAATGCCACCAGGTTGTCCTCAAGACATTTCTGGTGTTCTTTCCTGGCATGGCATATTTGTAACCCACTTCTGAGGTTGGGACACCTGGAAGGCAGGTTTACACAGCCCTGATGATATGAAAGGTGATGATGATTTAATGATGCGCCAGGAGAGGCCTTAAACTAAACTTAATCTTGCTCAGGTAGCTCAAATGGTAGAGCACTTGGACTAGAAAACCAAGGGTCCTGGGTTCAAGTCCCGGTCTGAGCGTATAATTTTTCTCTTTAAATATGATTTATCCATCATTGAGATGTATGAAATTAATAATATAAACTTAATCTAATGAGGCAAATATGATATTGATGATAATGATGGCCAGATGGTGTTCGAGAAGACTGTTTGGGCATTACAATTTCCTGCCATTTGTCTTACAGGTGAGGTAAAACCCCGAAAAAACCTCGCTCAGAAAACCTGTCCTGATCGGGGATTGAATCTGGATCTGTTGCATGAAAGGCAGCATGCTATCTCGAGACCACAGTTGTGGACGCCTTTGTGTAAAGTTGAAGTGCTTATATAACTTATACATTCTTTAAGAGTAATTATGATCAAACTTTAGTAATAAGTTTCATATAACATAGTTCACTGATATGATTCCAGCATAAAATTTACTATAAATGTTTTTAAATACTTTTGAATGTCAAAACATATTTGTAAATACTCTATGACTCTATAGAAGCCATAAAAGTTAATAGTAGTAGTCTCCATTGACCGCATACTGTATGAATACCATATTAATGATGATTTAATAATAGACTTTACTTTAAAATAACTGTATATGCAAAAAGTGGAGATCTAACTTCAATACAGTGATAAGGTTGGAAATTATTCTTCTTCTTCCTTCCAAGTATTAGGCCAAGGCCTGTTACGATCCTATAGAAAATTTTCCCTCCAGCGTTTCATGGGATCACCCAGGGATCTTTGTCCTCTTGGTATATAATTATAAACAGCTTTGGGGATCCGATTTGAACTCCATCTTTCAAGATGGTGTACTGTTTAATATATTCCAAAATTGGTGTAGTCTTCAATTCTTTTAAGATATCGGTGTTCCTTTTCTGATTCCATCTGGTGTAACCCGCATGAATCTTATTTCACAAGCCGTTATTCTGCTTTCATGTTGTCTTTTTAGTGTTCATGCTTCACTAACATAGGTCAACACTGGTCTAGCCAAAGTGTTATATAAACATAATCTGGTGTCTTTTTGTACAAGAGATGGTTTTATAACTTGATTAATAATTCCCAAACTTTTATTATAACTAGTAATTTTTTCAGGAATATCCTTTTCATCCCAGATAGAGAGATAACATCCGAAGATATTTAAATTGATTAGATCTCTCTAAAATTTTATTCTGGAGACAGATTTTACTTTGTATGGGGTCCTTCCCATGAAATGCCATAATTTTAGTTTTGTTAATTGATATTTCCATATTAAATTTGGCACCTACTTTTTGTAAATTATAAATTGATCGTTGCAAATCATTTTCGGAAAGTGCCAGAAGAGCTAAATCGTCTGCAAAAAGAATTGTATTGAGTTTGACGTTCCTATTGATTGGTATATATCCCCGTTGTGTTTTCCTCCATTCATTTATTATTCTATTCATATATATATATAAGGAAAAGCACCGGTGAAAGTCCACATCCCTGTCTTACTCCAGTGTTGATCTTTTTTCAAGAAGATAGTTTGCCATCTTGTTTAACAGAGATTTCATTATCTTTATAGATTCAAAATTAAAATTGGGAAACACATTATGAGGTTCTTAATTAATAAATTAATGAGTCATTTTAACATCTTACCTCATATTTCATGTTTTTCAAACACGGTAACTATAGTTTTCAAATGAATGACAAGATCGTTTGAAAACTATAGTTACCGTGTTTGAAAAACATGAAATATGAGGTAAGATGTTAAAATGACTCATTCATTTATTAATCTTTATAGATGTTGAAGATATAAGTAATATATTGTTGTGGAACGTTATCATCAGCTAAAATTTGTAGTAATATATTTCTGTCTACTTTGTCAAAAGCCTTTATGAAGTCAACAAAGGTGATATGAGTTTCTATATTGAATTCCTTGTGCTTTTCTAATAGTAGTTTTAGAGTGTCTTGAAATGTTGGAAATGTTGTAATCTCGGAGCTAGGAGAGATGGTGCTGGTAGATTGTGCATCAAATGGCTGGATTAAGTTCAGTCCCCTCTATATTACATACGTTGAGAAGGCAAGTGCTATTGTTGATAAGTTATTCATCCATTGGTTGAAGACATTAAGCTTGCTTTTCAGCTTAGTAAGTTATGTGTACCAGAACCAGGTTTCACCTTCTATCTTCTTTTCATTATTGTCCTTCACACAACACCCTTACTATATACAAACACCTAAACATACTTTGTACACAATAAAAGTATGTTACCTATGTGATATGGTCTGCTGAAAAGGTATGTGAATTAAAAATATATCAATAATGCCATCTATATGTGGTATGCAAAACTTGAACCACACAATACATTGAGTGGTATTGTTATAAACTTTATAAAAACTTGGTAATTATTGAACTTTTATAGGAAAAAATCACTATGAAGTGTAATTTAAGATTCAAGTTACAATTCTTTATACCTCACCTCATATCCAGTCTTCTAATTATACTGGTTTCAAAATCTATGTGGTTTCATCTTCAGTAATATCTCGAGTGGTGTTATGTTGTTCAGGAGAACTGCTTCATACTCCTTCTGTGGATCGATGAACCTCCAAATTAAATCAAATTCCCTGTGAATTTCAAAATTCATAAGTTTTTCTTTCTTGCTTTTTTGAATGTGGATTTTTTCCCAAACTGTGAGATCTTTTGGTTTTTCTATTTGTTTAATTGAACTAGCTTTTGTATCAATTAGATATTTTTCAGACCAAGCATGAGCAGCTACTACTGGTCTATAAAAAAACTTCTAATTGAAAGAATGGCTAATTTAATTAAACAAATAGAAAAACCAAAAGAGCTCACATTTTGGGAAAAAATCCACATTAAAAAAACAAGAAGAAAAACTACTGAATTTTGAAATTCCCAGGAAATTTTATTTGATTTGGAGGTTCATCGACCTGCCAACAGATAGAGTAAGAAGCAGTTGTCCTGGACGAAAGAACATCAGTTGTGAAATTACCGAAGATGAAAGCACATAGGTTTTGAAACCGATATGATTAGAAGACTGGATAATGAGGTGAGGTATAAAGAATTTTAATTTAAATCTTAATGCTTGAATATTGAATTTTGGAAGATGAAATTATATTTTTTATTATTTAGATTGCACATAAAATAGTTTAGAAATGGAATTATTATTTGTATTTTAGGCAACCAGAATTTTGTAGATGGGCTTTCAATGTACCACGAGGTGAGGAATGCTTAGAAAAGTGGAACAAAATCCCTGATGATACAGACATCCTGGTAACTCACACACCTCCTGTTGGCTACGGTGACTTGTGTTGTACTGGCGTGAGAGCTGGGTGTGTTGAACTTCTAACAACAGTTCAACAAAGAGTGAAACCTAAATATCATGTTTTTGGACATATACATGAAGGTAGCATGCTTATTCTTTATTATAAGTAATGTCATGTGATTATTTATTTTAGGAAGTAATATTTTGAAGTTCTTTTTAACAAATTTGTTTGATGTTTTTATTATTGATTTAACACTTCTCACTGAAGGATAATTTATATTTGAAGAGAAAAATTTTTGCCTAGACCGAGACTCGAACCCGGGACCTTTGGCTTGCCGGGCCAAATGCTCTACCAACTGAGCTACCGAGGTGAGTTGCGATCTAGACGCAAATTTTTCTCTTATATACATTTGCAAAGATAGAAGCAAAGGTTTCAAAGCATTTGGCATGAGGGAATTACAACGTATATAAGAGAAAAATTTGCATCTAGATCGCAACTCGTCTCGGTAGCTCAGTTGGTAGAGCATTTGGCCCGACAAGCCAAAGGTCCCGGGTTTGAGTCTCGGTCTAGGCGAAAATTTTTCTCTTCAAATATAAATTAACCTTCAGTGAGAAATGTTAAATCAACAATAAAAACATCAATAGAAGCCCTACTGGCTTTATAAAGTAGTGTTAAATTCCCAATAAATGTCTTCTTAACTAAGAAGCTGCCATTTGCAAAGATAGAAGCAAAGGTTTCAAAGCATTTGGCGCAAGGGAATTACAACGTATATAAGAGAAAAATTTGCATTTAGATCACAACTCGCATCGGTAGCTCAGTTGATAGAGCATTTGGCCCGGCAAGCCAAAGGTCCCGGGTTTGAGTCTCAGTCTAGGCAAAAATTTTTCTCTTCAAATATAAATTTGTTTGAGTCTAGAGATATCTTACCTCAATTTAATGTAATGTGAATTTATCTAGAGGATTTGGAAATCAGGAGTGGCATTTGTTAGGACTATTCAACAAATAAAATTAAGCTGTTTACTCAAAAATCATTATTTAAATATAGTTACCGGTATTTTAAAATAATTATATATATAAACGACCATGTTTGAAATCAAATCAGAAATGTGTGGTTATCAAGTTTTTTTGAATCTGTAATCATCTTACCTCAATTTAGTGTTGATTTGTTCTCTAACATGTTCGAGAACAGATCAACATTAAATTGAGGTAAGATGATTACAGACTAAAAAAAAATTGATTAAAAGAACCTCAAAATATTACTTCCTAAAATAAACCATGTGTGGTTATGTTTGATGTTTCATTTGTTTATATTTGAAGAGAAAAATTATATGCTCAGACTGGGGTTTAACCTGGGACCTTGTTTATTCACTGCCACAGATAATCCGTAATTCACTGCAACTTGATATTAGTTATTGCCAAATAGGATCGCAATATTGTAAGAATGCACCCTAGTGAAGAAAAAATTAAACACATCAAACTGTATATTATAACCAATATTATAGGTTATTAATTTATTTTTTTAGTAAACAACTCAGTAAAATCATTATTTAAAAACACAATTATTGAACACGCAGTTATCAAATGTGTAGTTCGAAGGAATCTGTTCATTATTTGTTATATTCAATATATTTGTTGAAGAGTCAGTCACTGCAAAATAATGCTCTGACCTGTTCAGATTATTAAAAGGAGGAGCTTTCTTTATCACAAAAGTAGGAGTTGGTAAAGATTGAGGTGAAACCTGACTGTCATTGGTTGTAAAACAAATATGATTGGTCATTGACTCCCATTTGGGGCTTGAGTTAAATAGTCTTAAAAAAGATAGAGAACTTATTATACAGTTCTCATATAGATCAATCAAAAATATCATAAACACAGATTAAATTATATTCTATATCTATTAATGAAATCTTGTAACATAATAAAAAGTTTTATCTGTTTAATTCTTACTTCATATTATCGTTTCTGTTAGACATATGTTTCAAGGCATGTTAGCATCATCTTCAGTAGTTACAGACTGGTTTTTCCCCCAAGTTGTTGTTCCTGGATCTCGACTTCTGCTCCCTCTTTCTGTGATACAAAGAACTCGCTAATTAGGTTCCTCTCACCAGGAATTTCATTATCATCATCATCATCCTGCCAGGTATTAGTCTGAGAAGAACTGTTACGGCCTGAGAAAGTGGTTTTAGTGCCATCTTTTCAGTTGGCTACACCAAATGGGATCGAAAGAAAAATGTAGAAATCCTTCAAGAACTTAATGTGTCACCAATACTGGACTACATCTCCAGATATCAGCTAAACTGGAAGGAACATGTCTCAAGAATGGCTAGATCCAGAATCCCCAAGTCAATAATGAACTACTGTCCAAATGGGAAACGGTCACTTGGTCGACCTATGAAAAGATGGCCAGGAATTTCAAAATTCATAATACAGAAGAACAAGGAGAGAATTATGCCACCTGGACCTTATAGTGACATGATCTGTCAGGAGAGGGATTTTTAACTATGGATCACATACATACTTTTTTTTTGACCACTTAAGGACATGGAGGGCCTCCCCGAATGAGTGATCAGGTCAATATTAAGATGTCAGGCCCTCCTGCGAAACAAGTTAATATTAAGCCGAAGCACGCTATTCTCATAAACACTCATACTAAACATGGCGAATATGATTATGATGATTATAATGGCCAGATGTTCATAGCCTATTTGGGCCTTAAGGTTTCCTGGCATTTGTCTTGCAGGTGAGGAAGAATCTCATCCAGGAAACTTGTTCCGATCAGGGATTAAACTCAGGCCCGCTGACATACAAGGCGAACATTACCCCGAGACCACAGTGGTGAAAATGACTTATTTTTTCATCATTATCCATGCAAGTATTAGGCCATGTGGCCTGTCATGGTCTCAAAGAGGAATTTTCCATCCAGCGCTTTTTTGGACGTCCCAGCGATCTTTTGCCTTGGGGGCAGTAGCGAAGTATGGCTTTTGGAATTCTATGAGATGGCCTTTCCAGTTGTTCTGGTAGTTTTGTATAAGGTGAAGAATGGGTTCTACATCCAACTCTTCCATAATTTCCTCAGACTTATTTTTTAATTCTTTAAAATCTCATGCAATGGAAAGCCTTACTCCATTTTCTCCCAAAATTAGCTGTTGATCATAGCTGGGTATGAACTTGCAAATCTTGGGATCAATACAGAATCCTTATGCCATTTATCTATTATTTCTCCTAAATGACAGTAGCCTTACAATTTGCTGAGTAGTGTTATGAACATTATATTTGAAGAGAAAAATTATAAGCTCAGTCTGGGGTTTGAACCCAGGACCTTTTGCACTCTAGGCAAATGCTCTACCAACTGAGCTATCTGAGAAACTGCAATCTAAATGCAAATCTTTCTCTTATATACGCTGTTAATTCCCGTGAACCAAATGATATGAAGTCGTTGCTTCTATCTTGCAAATGGTGGTTTCTTTATTAAGAAGACCTATAATTGGTAATTTTACATTACATTATAAAGCCAGTATGGCTTCTTATGAATATTAGTTTTAAAATATGTGGATACTAAGTTATGTAGATAGGAAATAACACTATGAGGTTTTTTTAATATTATTTATTTTTTATTTCACTCACCTCATACTTCATAACTCCTCGCAAACCCAGGGTTTCGTCACATCATTTGTGGACAGTCGGATGTCAGTTGTGAACATGACACAGCATTGAGAATGTCACAAATGATGTGATGAAACTCGTTATGAAGTATGAGGTGAGTGAAATAAAAAATAAATAATATGTGGATACTATTTCTCATTTCGTTAAAAGTTTTCTTAAAAGGGAATTTTACTGTAGAATTATCATTCTATAACCTATACATAAAAATAATTTTCATGTATGTGGGTATTGCCAAAATATGTGTAATAACAAAAATTACAAATAGAAGAAATTTGTATGAAAACAGACACTGAGGAGGTTAAACAGAAAAAAGATGGAAAAAGCTCTTTAATATATTTTATACAGAAAATAAATATTTTTCACTGTATTCTGTCAATTTATTTGTAAACTGTTATAATTGTATTCTGTTGTAGGTTATGGCATTTCATCTGATGGGAAGATAATTTACATAAATGCATCTACTTGTGACATTAGTTACCTTCCAACAAATCCTCCTGTAGTTTTTGACATCACTCTGCCGCCAGGTGTAAAGAAGCATTAAAAACAGGGTAATTAGAAGAACTTATTGATGTAATATGTTTCTGACAAGATTGATTGCAGTATTATTTCACATGCAATATTTACAAATACCTAAGACAGTTTTATTTATTATTTAATAAAGATTAGATAGAGTATAGGGGATAACATTTATGATTGTCAAAAATAGTATATTACTTACTTACTCACTGGCACTATCGAACCCGTAGGTTCATGGCCGCATGGACATAAGCTCTCCACACATCCCTATCCTGAGCCAAAAAATAGTATATTACAATAGAAATTTTTCAAAATAAAAATGATCTATGTTTAGTATCTTAACTGTTAAAAGGATTAAAAGAGATATCCTATGTCCCCATTATGTCATTCAGTGTTCCATAGAATAATTATTTACAAGTATATCTTTCACATTAGATGTTATCCCTGCCTTTTATCCAAGCTTTTATTAAAATGGATTATTTTTAATTGTGATTTATACATGACAAGTTTGTATTTAATAATTTATTATTATTTTTTTAACTGAATAAAAATACAATTTGAAATGTTGATGTATTAATTACTGTATCTATATGATCTCACGACTACTTTTAGGAACAATAAGTCATATAGAGAAGATAATTTTTTGATGAGAAACATATACTCCCAAATATTGGTCAAAGTTAAGTTATGTAGGTAGGAAATATCACTATGAGGTTTATTTTAATATTATATAATTTTTGTCTGAACATCTTACCTCAATATTAATGTTGATTTGTTCTTGAACATGTTTTAAAACAATTCTGTTTTATCGTCAGCTTTTCCAGACTGGTTTTATTTATGTTGCACAACCTGGATGTCGATGTCAGCTCCATCCTGTGGTTGGCCAAAGAACCTCCAAACAAGGTCACGCTCCATCGGTATATCGAAATTCATAACTCTGTTTCTGTTCTTCTGAATATAAATTTTTTCCCAAATAGTCAGCTCTTTTGTATTTTCTAACTGTTTTAATAATTTAGTGTCTGAATTTATATTATGTTTTTCAGACCAAACATGAGCAGCAACTGCAGGTTTTTCTATTTCCCCATTTTTAATATTTATGTGTTCTTCAGTTCTAATTTTTAGCTTTCTTTTTGTTTTTCCTATATATATCTTTTCACAACCCATGCATTCAATTTGATATATTCCTGACTTTTTATTTTTATCAGTTTTTTCATTTTTAAGTTATGTAGATAGGAAATAACACTAATGAGGTGAGTGAAATAATAAAAAATAAACAATATTTTTCATTTTTGTTGGTTTTTATTAGTTTATTTAAACTGTAGTTATCTTTTGGTGCTAATTTAATATTAAACTTCTCAAATATATTTTAAAATATATTATGTACCCAAGGGTGATATGTGAATTTCCTATGTTTTTTCATAGGTGGTTCTTCTTTTTCAATAACCTCAAAATGTAACTTCCTAAAATTAAATATTATTTTAATATTGTTTAGTTGTTTCTTGACTCACCTCATACTTCTTAACTCCCATGCAGACTCGAGTTTCTTCGTCACAAATGAAGTTAAGAAACTTGAGTCTGCGTGGGAGTTAACCCATTGGAGACACGTTTAAAGTGCCTAGCATGTTCACTGGGAACCCATTTAAATCTCCGCGCCGCTACTCCGCTGCGCTGGACTTTAAATATACATACTCTGTTCTATCACTTATGATTTCAGATATTTTGTTTACCCCTGAATTTCTTTTAGTATCTTGTACTTTTACGAATAGCAAAGGAATGTGGCCTACCTGCTACCCTCTTTTGTGCATTGTAAACCGTTATGTTTTGTTATTTTCAAGGCTGTGAAAGTTGACAAACAATTCAGAAACCATCTTTTTGTAAAGTTCTCGGACATTGCCTTGAAAGTAAACACAAATCATATGTTCAAACAAGACCGAAAAAAATAACAAACGCAATATAATACTGTACATAATAAAAATAAATATATGAAATAAAATAAGCATAGACCTATACATTATAAAATCAGGAAAAGTTCTTCGTATATTCTTTAATTATCATAGTTATATATCGACCTGTAAATTATAAAATACTATAGATAAAAACTGGACGAAACTCACCTAATATTTCTACCATCAGTAGCATGCACGGTTACGTTGTCACTGTATATTATTTCATCGTCCGAATCTTCGTTCCATAATAATTCACTACAATCACTGTCACATAATATTTCATCCACTACTTCACTTAGTTTCTCAAAAGCAATACGTTCTCTCCTATTTACGCACATATTGCAAGAAAAAAATTAATTTTAAACTATGAATTTTAACAAATAAGCACTGAATTTATATTCACTTATATTTTACCGTAATAAATGCCTACAACTATAGTCTACTATTCTATAAATAATAACTAAAATAAACTATACAATACACTAGGCCTATACATATTTACTTTACATAAACAAACAACACATTTTACTGATGGTGAACCGAAAATGTAAACCACTAAAGAAACCTAACGTCTTACAGTGTTATAACACAACAACGAGTCTACCTCGTTGTGGGGCTGTTTGGACTTTCTACCTGCTCACGAGGGAGACTCGTTAAAAGTCTCCAATGGGTTAAGAAGTATGAGGTGAGTCAAGAAACAACTAAACAATATTGGTCAAAGTTTTTTGACCTGGGTTCAAGCCCCAGTCTGAGTGTATAATTTTTCTCTTCAAATATGATTTATCCATCATTGAGATGTATGAAATGGATAATAAAAACATCAAAAGAAGCCATACTGGCTTTATAATGTAATGTAAAATTCCCAAATATTAATGTCTTCTTAATAAAGAAGCCGCCATTTGCAAGATAGAAGAAAAGGTTTCATAGCAATTGGTATGTGGGAATTAACAGTGTATATAAGAGAAAAATTTGCGTTTAGATTGGAGGAACTTGCTCAGATAGTTCAGTTGGTAGAGTATTGGCCTAGAAAGCCAAAGGTCCTGGGTTCAAGCCCCAGTCTGAGCATATAATTTTTCTCTTCAAATATGATTTATCCATAATTGAGATGTATGAAATGAATAAAAAAAAATATATATTGGTCAAAGTGCTCACCCATAAGGTTCGGATATTGAATAAAAACAATTTTACACAAAATACATTTTATTGAAAGACATGTTTTCACATAAATGAGTATGTTTTCATCTTACCTCATAGAAGTTCAGTTCTTCTAGGACATGTTTCAAAACAAACGTGTGTTTTATCTTCAGCTTGTCCAGACTCTTGATTTTTATGTTGTTGGACCTGGTTGTCGACTCCTACTCCACCTCTTTTTGCAGTCCAAATATCAAATCTCTCCGGGAATTTTAAAGTCATAATTCTATCCTTGTTCTTCTGGATGTAGATCTTTTACCAAATGGACCATTTGAAATGGTCAGTTCTTTAGAATTTTCTGTTTTAATAATTTGGTCTTGACGTAAATTCTATGTTTTTTGGCCAAATGCGAGCAGTTACTGCAGATTTTTCTACATTCCTAATGCATTCCTTGTTCTAATAGTTAAATTTCTCTTTCTTTTCCCTATGTATACCTTATCTCAATCAGCACACTTTATCTGGTATATTCTTGATTTTTTGCCATCATCAGTCTTTTAATTTTTGTTGGTTTTTATTAGTTTATTTAGGTTGTATCTGATACTGAATTTTTAAAAAATATCTTATGAAATTTATAATATGCCCATGGATGATATGTGAATTTCCTGTACTTCTTTTCAATTGGTTTCGTTTCTTGATTTTTGTTTTTGTACTTATCAATTCTATTGTGTATCAGCCCTGCAGGACGGCCACCTTTACCCCCAGAACAAGTATCTGGTACTCATTTCAGTTAGAGGCTGAGTCAACCCCAGGGTCATAGTGCTGCCGGAAGGTTTGGGTCAGTTTAAAAATCCTGACCCCACTGGGACTCAAACCCTCGATCTTACGGCTTGTAGAGCAGTGCCTTAACCACTACGCTACGGCGTGCCCCCCCTCTATATTAGTAATTAAGAAATCTATATAACATTTTCCATTGTGATTGAAAATGTCTTAAAGTTACACACAGTATCGCCAACTTAGATGTGCATAAATGTATGTAAGGAAGAAACAAGATTTAGAAGTGTATATAAACACAGAGAAGAATTTTTTAATAGCATTTGCCTGAATTACTTAATGTCAAATTTATTTTGTACTGTAAGATCAATAATTTCCACGTTAATGAACATTTGATAGGCTATAAATGGCCATGGTGGACTAGTGGTTATGCTCCTTGCCTCTGGTCCAAGGGTTGCAGGTTCAATGAATTCTTTTAGGATGGAAAAATCCAAGACGCAAGTCCTCTGGGAGGGACTTTAAGCCGTGGGTACAGAGTCTGAAGAATTTCAGGCTTGTAAAAGATCCTTAAGCCTGAATAAAAAGGTCATATAGGCCTATATGGTTTGCTAATTCACCTAGAAGATCTATAAATTTTATTCTGGACTGGGTAGTAGTTCTGGTCACTTCACTGGGAAGCATTGGACCGTGATAAAAGCTTGCCATCACACTCTGTTCTTTGCCAATGCCTTAATTTCATTCCAACTCATCCCTGTCTGTTCAGCTTCATCCCTGATGGTATTACTCCATATTGCCCTAAGGTCTTCCTATTCACCTTCTCAATCCTTGGGGTTTTCCAATCAAATTCCATTTTTGTGATGTTATCATTCTCTCTCCTTAACACATGACCAACCATATTTCCATTTTCTAAATTTGATTTCTTTACAAATTTCATTTTGATTTGTTCTTCTCCAAAGTTCTTCATTTGTTATTATCTCTGGCCACCATATACCCAAGATATTTATCAGACAACGATTTACAAAGATTTGTAATTTCTTTCCAATTTGTTTAGTAGCCTTCCAAGTTTCGCAGTCGTTCAATAAAATTGATTTAGCAAGGATGACTGAGAATAGAATACCAAAAGAAGCATATAACTATTCACTAAGAGGAAGAAGAAGTTTGAGAAGACCAAAGAAAAGATGGAAAGAGCAGCAATTTGGAGCCAGAACAGGTTAGCAAAAAACCTAAACTGTGATGAGGAAGATATCAGATTTGAATTAAATAATCTTAGCCTAAGTCTTCAGGAGATTTGTTTCAACCTCCGAATTGATTTCAATTGAATGTAGGCATATCTTGCTTTCGTTATTCTGGTATCAACATCTTTGTCTCAGCCATCATTCACAGATATTATATTATTCAGATATGCAAATTCATTTGTAGCTTCTATTACTTCTCATGCGTTTTGTTTTATTTCCAGTTCAACATTAGCTGCGAGTTTATAAAGATCTTGGAGTTTTGCATTTATATCAGTAAATCTATGGGCTAGTAAAGCAAACATCATCTGCATATTCTATACTTTCTAATCTTGCATTCAAACCCAATTGTATACCATGTCTCCTACTACTCCATTCATTACACCATAACCAAAATAAACAATAGTTGGAACAACAGACATCCCTGTTCATCTCCTCTTTCAGTGTTAAAAGGCATAGAGATCTGGACTGGGTTCACATAAGACTAATTTATGGATAGAGCCATTTACCCATGATATACTATTGTTAATAGGTTATACTATGGAATTTACATAGTCTTTTCATTGATTCCACATTAAACTGCCCAAGAATTCTATATTTTAACTTGTTTTTATGCTTAATTAAAAGTACAAAAAGAAATAGGTTCCAAAACAAACAAAAAATTTACACTTTTTATAAAGATCATTTAATACACATGAAATTTTATAAACATTTTTGCAGGAAAGAAGAATAATATTTAACTGGGAAATATGGCTGTGGTGTGTAAACCGTCGCACACAATTTTCCATCTAATATTCTTATGCCACTGATGCACTAAACACTTTTCAACCATTTATAATAACGTTTGGTACTATTTTAAACATTTTATAAACATTTCTTACGATTTTTAAATATTTCTAAATTACGCAAATATTGTACATCGAGTTCTACAGGCGCAGAAATGCTTCATGTAACATCTCTCACATTGCAGTGACCAACATTTGAAAATAATTCGAAACCATATTTAGTTTTAGTGTATGTAAAATTAGTTTATAGGTTATGCATATTATAAATAATATGCATGTAAATTGTTTTGTTAGGTTAGAAAATGGGAAGTTAGTTTACGTCCGTTCTTTTTTTTTTTTGCATTTGGAAATAAATAATATGCACGTATAAACTTTTGTTAAGTTAGGAAATGGAAAGTTAGTTTACATCCATTTTTTTTAGCATTTGGGAACTTATTCCCAAAGTTGGTGACGCCGACTTCAGAGCCATCTACCGGAAGCTACATTAACCATTACAGCAACTCCTGCAACTCGCGCATGCACACTGCGATTCTATAGAATTCATGTGCGATGGTTTATACACCTTATCCGGAAATATTACTATACTTTATATAAAATTGATCTAAATAAACGAGCTTTAAATGATTACAAATTTGATGGTATATACATCAAAATATTACATTAAATACTTAGCTGGCAAAATAGTTATCACACTGCAGAACACTTTACAGTTCATTTAAATTAGTTAAAATCAATATCATTGTGCAGTCTGTGAAGTCAGGAGATACAAATAAAATATATCTATATCTGGGAATAAATTGATTAATTTTACCATTTTTAAGTCTTGTCTATACACCTCATAAACAGTGATTTTTCATAAATGCATTCACTTAGAAATAAAATATATTGATCATTTAAAAGTTTTGAATACTTTTAAGTGTCAATGTAATGTAAAGTGATCCCACTACAGGCCTCGGGAGGTCGTTGGGGTAATAGGAGGTTAAGGCTCCCACTTTTTCTAGACAATCAGCACTTGATGTCAGCCCTGCATGATGGCCGCCTTTACGCCCAGAACAAGTGTCCGGTACTCATTTCCATTAGAGGCTGAGTCGACCCCAGGGCCATAGTGCTGCCAGAAGGTTTTGGTCAGTTTAAAAATTCTGACCCACCGGGACTTGAACCCTCGACCCTCCGGCTTGTAGCTCAGTGCCTTAACCACTACGCTATGGCGTGCCCCTAAAATATATCTATATCTGGGAATAAATTTATTAATTTTACCATTTTTAAGTCTTGTCTATACACCTCATAAACGGTGATTTTTCATAAATGCATTCACTTAGAAGTAAAATATATTGATCATTTAAAAGTTTTGAATACTTTTAAGTGTCAAAGTAAAGTGATCGCACTACAGGCCTCGGGAAGCCATTGGGGTAGCAGGAGGTTAAGGCTCCACTTTTTCTAGACAATCGGCACTTGATGTCAGCCCTGCACAACGGCCACCTTTACCCCCAGAACAAGTGTCCGGTACTCATTTCCATTAGAGGCTGAGTCCACCCCAGGGCCATAGTGCTGCCAGATGGTTTTGGTCAGTTTAAAAATCCTGACCTACCGGGACTTGAACCCTCGATCTTCTGACTCGTAGCACAGTGCCTTAACCACTATGCTACGGCGTGCCCCCGTAAAGCAAAAAAATTATTTTTTTTGTAGTAACCTGTTCACTTCAAAATACTTTATACTGCACCTAGAGCTGTGCAAAATTTGAGGAATCCCTTCAGCTATTTACTAGTTTGAGATCATTATTATCTCAAAGTATTCATCATTTTTTAATGATTATATATGTGAATGAGATTTTCTCCGCAACCTCAAATAAATGATACAGAAAAATAATTTTCAACATCTACAAATTAAATAAAAGTAACTTTATCATTCTCTCTATATTCTTACCATCAAGATCAAAATGCATCAAAACTGCTATAAAATAAAATTTTAAGAAAAGATCAAATCTGAATTTCCCCACATCTTACGTAATTTTAAGGTAGGCTGCCATCTCATCTAGAGAGATAAAATTTCTTTCATTTTATTCTAAACTATTCAATAAATTTACTATTTAATCAATTACGTAAATTAATATTACAGAGGTAAAGCTATCACTATGATTGAAGTAGGTAAATTAATGTACACAGCTAAGTTACTGTAATCAATTACAATTTAATGATATAACATATATTAGAAGGTACAAAGAAACAATGACACACTATGGAATGCAACACACAGTGCCTGTATGTGTAAAACATGAAACAAAATTCTACCATTGCTTCCTTTACAAGCACTAAGTTGAAAGAATTTTCTTCTTAAAAAATTAAATTACTCTATTTGTCAGTACTTAAAACACCCCAATTATCATAAGTAATGCCACGAGTGACTTTCAATATATCTAGAGGATTTGGAAATCAAGAGTGGCATTTGTCAGGACTATTCAATGAATAAAATTAAGCTGTGTACTCACAAATCACTATTTAAATATAGTTATTTTAAAATATTTAATGTAAACAGCAGTTTGAAAACAATTTTTTTCTTTAATTTTTACCTAAATGAATATATCTCATAGTGTGAATTCCTAAAATAAGCAAAGTAATATGAAAAATGTTTGGTTATGTTTAATTTGTTCATCCAGTGCAACTAGATTATATTATTAATTGTCAATATTGTAAGAATGCACACTAGTGGAGAAGAAAATGAAGCATCAAACTGTACATTATAGGTTATTAATTAATTTTTTAAGAAACAACCCTGTAAAATCATTATTGAACACACAATTATCAAATGTATAGTTTGAAGGAATCTGTTCATTATGTGCTATATTCAATGTATTTGTTCGAGAGTCAAGTCACTACAAAATAATGCTCTGACCTGTTCAGAATATTAAAAAGGAGCAGCTTTCTTTATTATGGTAAATAGAATTCAATAAATATTGAGGTGAACAACTGTCATTGGTTGTAAAACAAAAGTCATTGAAACGTGACTGGTCAATTACTAACATTTGGAGCATGTGTTATATAGTCAAAATAAAGGAATTGTGGGGGGGGAAGTTTTTGAAGAAAAACATAACTCACTGGATTTATCGAACATATCCCTATTCCGAATTAATGTTATTCTCCCATCTCAGAAATAAAATATATATACACAATTAAATAATTCTCCATTAAAATTGCCAATGTTACATTCAAGGCCTAATTTTATTGCATGCATGCATATATTTATTTCATACTACATGTCACACACAAAAATGGCTGCAAAATGAAACATTACATTACCATATACTCACAAATAGGGGCACAACTTTCACCACATAAAAATAAACTTAATTAGTAATTTTACTCGCCTCTCACTACTGGGGTCCCTAGATCGAATCTCGGTCACTCCATGTGGGTTTCGTTGTGGATGAAACGGAGCTTGGGCAGGTTTTTCTAGGGGTTACTCCCATTTTCCCCTGACACAAATTTCACTCCACCATTTTTCCATATTGTTTCATTTTATTCATCTGCCCCTGTGACAGTGCATCAGAAGTGGTCAGCCGGCACCCTTGTAGTTGACAGACCTCTATAAATATAGGGGCTACATCTCATCTCACTCCTCAACCCGACCCTGAGTTGAGGGTATTTTATATTTATTTAGTAATTTTACAAGTAAATCAATGTACACGGACATAAATATAACGTTATCATAAGTACTTATTTCATTATACAGTAATATATATATATATACACACACACAAATTGTCCACCACTGTGGTCTCAAGGTAGCATGCTGCCTTGTCACGCAGCGGGCCCGGGTTCAATTCCCAGTTGGGAGAGGTTTTTTGCTCACCTGTAGGACAAATGTCAGGAAGCTTAGGGCTCAACGGTCCCCGAAAATCAGCCGGCCATCAACATCATCCTTATCATTATCATCCTTTACCGGTATGGAAAGCAATGGGAAGCTATCACACCTATAATTCCCTAGTAAAGCTGCAAAGCATAGCATGAAAATGCTATGATTGCAGTGAAAGACCTGCCCTTGGGCAGAATTACTATGGATGGATATATAAATCAATTGATGTGCGTTAGTCTCGCAACCTCTCCTAAACAACCGGATCGATTTTGTTGAAATTTTTTTGTGTGCATCTGATTGGGTCCCTCGATGGTTTAGATTCACAATTGGACACACTAAAACCATTAGGTATAGGAGTTCACCTGAAGTAAAAATTTAAAAATTGCTCTAGCGGTCACATTTTTTTTGCGTTTAACAATGAAACTTCCGTTCCGATTGAGGGTCTTTCCACTTTTCAGCGGTTGCCCTTTTACCAGCCGGCTGCTGGCCCTTCACATCCACATGTGTCAATCACAGAGGTAGATGATCAACAGCCAGTGTAGGGGTGACATGTGGTTAGCATGTCGAGTCCCCCAGCCGTTATAGCTGGTTCCTCAACCTGGAGCCGCTACTTATTGTAGCTACCCAATTGCCTCACGATGCTGGGTGGACACCGGTCCCATACTGGCCGAAATACCATGAGAAAATTTCTTCCCCCATGGAGACTCGAACCAGCGCAAGTCCCGTAGCTCTGCGCCAAGGCTTCCTACCTTAACCGCTCGGCTACGGCGCGGGACAACAATGAAACTTAATACATCATATTAAAATAAACGAAGGTAGATATGAGCAAAATCTGACAATTAGAAGTGGAGGTTTACTTGAAATCTGAAATTAAAAATTGCCGGAACGACTGGACCGATTTTGATGAATTTTTTGGATGTGTATGATTGGGTCCCTGGATGGTTTAGATCTATAATTTGACCCGGTAGGTGGTGCTGCGATTGGTTTATAGATTTTTTGTCTCAACTGCACTTCTACTATCGCTTGATTTTTCAGTTATATTCTTGTAAACTATAGCTCTTTTTCTGTATTTACTAATATTTTAAACTTTTTGAAACAATTTTCATAACACTGTTAGACAATATTGTGATGCTAACTGCTATTTTCTCCACAGAGTATATTACTTAGTCTATGATTTTTCTATCGCTGTTTTGGATCAGTGTTAGGGAGTGATAAGTAAGTGTACACCCATTTTTAATAAACGTTTGGTAATTTTAATATTATCAATACATTTTCTTAACATAGATTTTGAGATTTATTGCAAATATTGGTCATTTAAATTTCATAGCGACGGATAGTAATCGAGGATGATAATCGATATGTGGGTTATTGCTGGCTCTATAAACTCTGGCGCATGCACACTGTTGTTCTATAGGACTTCGAAATTATTTCACACTAGTTTAAGTGCAGTTTTTCCGAATTTTTTTGTCATGTTTTGTCTGCATTACTGACATTTTGTGCAACAACAATGTGATGTCATAATGCACGCTTCTTGAGCCACAACAGATGACAGTGAAGAGTTTTCTTGCACTTATTAATTAGTGAATTTTATGGTAAAAAGTAACATTTTTATTATATTTGAAGAGAAAAATTTTCGCCTAGACCGGGACTCGAACCCGGGACCCTTGGCTTTCCGGGCCAAGTGCTCTACCAACTGAGCTACCGAGGCGAGTTACGATCTAGATGCAAATTTTTCTCTTATGTACGTTGTAATTCCCTCGCGCCAAATGCTTGAAACCATAGCTTCTATCTTTGCAAATGGCGGCTTCTTAGTTAAGAAGACATTTATTGGGAATTTAACACTACTTTATAGCCAGTAGGGCTTCTATTGACGATTTTTATTATTGATTTAACACTTCTCATAGAAGGATAAATTTTTCTCTTCAAATATAATTTATCCTTCTATGAGAAGTGTTAAATTAATAATAAAAATCGTCAACATTTTTATTGTCTGGCCATGACATGAGAATTGAACGTTTGGGCAGAACATCTGCCAGGTCCGCTAGTGCTAATTAAAAATAAATGATTCACAATACAAAAATGTATTTTTAAGTCATTACAATCTGTTTTTCATTTTGTCAACTGGCAGTTCTAATTGGTTCAGCTTTAATTTGTTCCTCTGTTATAAAAAAAACTCCATGGCACAACAGGCCTTGAAGGCCCTTGGCCTACCAGCCAGCTGCTGACATCACATCCACATGTGTTATTCACAGAGGTAGACGATCATCCAGCCAGTATAGGAGTGACATATGGTTAGCATGTCGGGTCCCCCAGCCGTTATAGCTGGTTTTCTCAACCTGGAGTTGCTACTTATTATAGCTACCCAATGCCTCATGATGCTGAGTGGGCATCAGTCCCACAGTGGCCGAAATTCCATAAGAAAATGTCTTCCGTCATGGAGACCGAACCAGCGCAAGTCCCACAGCTCTGCGCAAGGCATCTTGCCTTACCCCTCGAGACTTCCTCTGTTATAAGCAAGTTAATATTGCAAATAACTGAAACCACATAACTGTGGTGGGATATACTGTATTAATTTTATATTTGAAAAGAAAAATTTACTCAGACCGGGGTTTGAACCCAAGACCTTTTGCAGTCTAGGCAAATGCTCTACAAACTGAGCTACCAGAGAAGCTCCAATCTAAAGCGAAAGATCCTGGGTTCAAACTTCAGTCTGAGCATATATATTTTTTTCAAATATAATTTATCCATCATTGAGACGTATGAAATGAATAATAAAAACATTGTTTTAATTTTATTTGTACTTTACATTGAAATAGTCCTAATAACTTCAACATTACATACGAGTAAGTTCGTCCTATGCATATTTTAGGAGTTACTCCAATTTTAGAGATATCTTATATACTGACAAATATGGTAATTCATACTTCTGATGCATTTGATCTTAAAGATATTTTAACATTTGCAAAACCTATTCCAACAAAATTAAATGCAGGATAAAGTACATGTAACTGCACAGAATGGAGATGGTACAAGTCCCACTATATACTTCTTTTTGAGAGGGGGGAAACAATCATATGAATTTAATATATAAATGAATCTGTTAATATTAAGAAGTTACTGTTTTTTTTACAGATTTTTCATGAATTAAAAAAAATAGATGTATATCAACAATTCTATGAATGGAATTAATATTCTCTCTCCAGCCTGTTCTTATAACTACCTGCTTAGCCTACAAGCGGAGCTATCTTTTATTTAAGTAAAATTTTATCACCTCACATTCTTCTTAGACCAGTTTTGGGACCTTATTCGGTTCAATCTTCAGTATTTTCACAATCATTATGTCACCTTGCAGAGCTGCCAAAATTTTACTTAAATAAATAATACCTAATGGCATTAATTCCTAAAAAGTCACAAGAGTTATCTTTTGCCTGTCCAAATCATCTCCCGGCCTACTCTCAAACTCCCTTCCCACATCCTTCACCCTTACAGATATACAAGTTTTTTTTTTTATCTTTTCTCAAAACCATTTTTAAACTTTAATAGGAACAATTTATTCATTTTATTATATACCGCTATACTCAAGAAGCTGGAACCAATATGAACTTTGTGCATCATGTGATATCTGTTGTAACGTAAATCAAGATTTTCCTTTTAAATTTATCGGAGAACATTTTCATGAAAAACAATGGTTACAGACGACATCTCTTCCATCATCAGTCACAACTCTGACCGATAAAGTTCTTCAGTCATCAACTATTCTATTGCCAATATCTTCTGTGCTGCCATCTATGGTTGAATTTAAAAACTTCAAAATTATATTTTGTTCATTAGGAATAACAAAGTTTATTGATCTATATTTATTTTTATAAATGTATATCTTCTCCCAAACTGTCAATTCTAAAGGCTTATCGAATTCTTTCAAGTATTGCTTCTCTTCCAATTTTATGATGTTCTAGTAAACTATGTGCAGCAATTGCAGATTTTTCAATTTCACAATTTTTAATATTTATAAAATGTTCTTTAGTACGAATTTCAAAATTCCTTTTAGTTTTTCCTACATAAACTTTACTGCAATCATTAAAACTTATTTGATAAATTCCAGATTTCTTACTGTCTGGGACACTGATTTTTTATTAGTACTTAGAAGATCATCCAGACAAAATTTATTTAATGGTGCCAAAGTAATGTTTTAGTCAAAATTTTCTATGCGTTTCAGGATGGTAAGTAATTTTCTTGAATTTTTTTCGTTTGTTTGCAAATTTGTACGGTAGTATATTCTCTAATTCTTCTTTTCTGTTTCAAACATAAAAATAGGTATAGATCAATGAACTTCGATATTCCTAACAAACAAAATTCAACTATAGATGAAAGCACAGAAGATGTTGACAATAGAAGTTGATGGACGAAGAATTTTATCAGTCTGAGTCGTGACTTCTAACGGATGAGATGTTGCCTGAAACCATGGTCTCGTGAAAAGAATGAAATTTATGAGGTGAGTTTTCAAAAAATATTCTCCGATAAATTTAAATGATTATTACCTCATAATGTTTACTTCTCAACATTAATTTTAACAAAATTTTCCTGTTGAAACAAATAAACTATTAAAAATTAAGGAAATAATTAATTTGAATAATTGATGTAATTTAGTATGGTTTAATTAACAGGATTACAAAATTTGCAAAGAATGGTGTATTACATTTTTCTTTCTAAAATAAAAAACTGCATACAATTCTGGAAAGCATTAATTTAAAAATATAACATAAAAAAGTGTATTAAATATTTGTTTTAATGCCACAGTGATATTAATGGCATATATATGTAATGTGTGATTAAATTTATTTAGTAAATTTTATGCTATTTTAAAAATATGTTCATTCAATTTTTTTTTTCTGGTCCAAGGCATCTTTTACAAATATGCTGCTCGGGGTAACATAATTGTAAGTGCCAAAGGGAATGTTATCTGTCCCTTGCCATTGTGTTTCTGCTTCCAGGAGTAGATGGCTGTTACCATATGTAAGAATAAGATTAAAACACCTACTGATCAGGTGTATAAAAATTTAAAGAATCGATAGTACATTCCTTCTGCTATCTGGTGCGTAAGTGAGAAAATAACACCAATCACATACCACTCTGTTACACAAAACAAGTGAGGAGATTATATTGCTTGTTTGATAGCAGTGGCGCTTACCATTATGTTCCTCCGAGCAGCTCATATGAGAGAGGTATTGGGTAAAATATGATCAAATCCAAATATGTGGGCTGTGGTAGTACATAAGCAAGCTGGATTTAATTGTTCTCCTTTTAAGTCTGAATAACAAACTAAAATGTTTTATTCTATATAATGTGCTAATTATCCTTAAAATATAGGACAATAATACCCTCTCCAAACCGTTATAAAGTCTAACATACAGTATAGCTATCAATGTACTCAATGCTGTTTTGTCTCTAAATTTATTTACATGAAATGTTTAACAATTTATTAATAAAATGTCACATACAAGATTATAAGTATAATTTCCTTATCCTGCAACATTTTGTCCAAAGTTAGAAACGGCTTCTATGTATTTTTCAACTGTGGTCAATGACAAAGCTGCCTGCACAGAAAGCAACCCTTTAAAATAAAAATAAGAATTCCTACAGAACTATGGCACACAAATCTACCCTTATAAATGATATATTGTAACTTAATTTCTCTTTTTAATAACACTGCAACTAATTGAGCACAACACAATACAGTATAGTAAATAACCTATAATTCTACATTAATGTCTATTTTCTGTACTCATGCAAGACATCTCACCCTGCTCATAAAATAAGTGATGTCATAAAACTCTTGATCCAAATAGTTTAAAAAAAAGGACAAAGCAGTTTGAAAATTTACACTTTTATCATGTCACTAGATTTCAAATAGGTTTATATTTCGAATTATCTTCTTGTATCTTGTAAGCCCATGTTTCCCTTAACAGAGATTAAGACACTCTCCCCCTACAGGGAAGAATTTGAACCATACTAATTTAGTTACACTTGTTTTCGTATAGATGCCATTTGAGTGGTCCATGGTCAGCGTTCCGCCTCATACTGACATCTACGAAACCAAGGTAGTACTAGGACGGGAAAATTCTGTAAATTTTGCTTAGAGGCCTTTCATTCAGGCTTAAGGATCTTTTACGAGCCTGAAAATCTTCAGACTCGGGACCCACGGCTTAAAGTCCCTCCCGGAGGACTTGCTCCTTGGATTTTTCCATCCTAAAAAATCCATCGACCCCGGCCGGGTTTGAACCTGCGACCAGAGGCAAGGAGCATAACCACTAGTCCACCGTGGCCGATTATTTCGAATTAAAAAAAAATATAAATATCCTCAACTCATGTCCAAATCAGGGTCAGGTCGAGGGATGAGGTGAGATGGAGCCCCTATATAGAGGTCTGTGAATGACAAGGGTGCCGGCCGATCATGCCTGACACACCATCACAGGGGCAGATGTACAGAATGGATGTGATGAGCATAGAGAAATTGTGGCAGGGGGAAATGGGAGAAACCCCAAGAAACCTGCCCAAGTTCCGTTTCGTCCACCACAAAACCCACATGGAGTGACCGAGACTCCATCTCAGGACCCCAGTGGTGAGAGGCGAGCGTCTAACCACTTGCACCATGGAGCCGCCTATATATATACATTTTGAACTATTATAGGAAATACCACTATGAGGTATTATTTTAAATTTTATTTAGGTTTATACTGAAAGGGGCTATATAAGATGCCAATGTCCCAATTTTTTTTTTCTACTTAAAACATAAGGAAGAAATCTCCGCTTAATCGATATAATTCATTGTGTAAAAAATCTCAGATTTCCATATACTTTTGACAATAAAATACACAGAACAATGATTCTCTGGGAATTGAAATAAGGAATTTGTTGTCTAAATCATCATCCAAATATTAGACTCTTAGTGGGCCAATTATGGTCTCATGCCAGCACTTCTTAGGTCTTCTCAAATTATCTAAATCATTTTTTATATTTTTATTTTAAATTTGTCACTTATATTGATCCACAAATTAATATTTTGAGAGAAAAATTTACGCGTAAACTGGGGTTTGAATGTAAGATCTCAGGTTGTCCATACCAGCGCTCTAAACCATTAAAAAAAAAACGCTATAAAAGTAGAGTTAAAATCTACCTAATGTGTTTTCTTGAATGAGAAGCAGGTAGAATGTATGTAGAACAAAGTTCTCAGGTTTGAGTGCATTGGATTGTATAAGAGAGAGAAATATTAATATGTGTTTCAATTTAAATGACGAATTAAAAAATATAAGCTTTACTAACTACGAAATAGTGTTAAAAAATAAACATTGAAATTGTCCGTTTCAATGCCACCCCATGCATTTTTGTGCTTCAAGTTCTGCACTAAAAAAATAGATGGACTATTTTCAATTTATATACAATTTTACATAGATGTGTACTAGTATCGTGTAAAGTGAAGGATAGGGGATGAGCGCGTTTGTAGTTAACTGGTGTTTGAGGGATGACAAAGAGACAGAAGGGGAAACCAGTGTGTAAAAAAAGGGGGGGGCCTGAAATTTAGCAATTAAAAATTGTACACCACCACACCTCCTACCCCAAGATGAAAATTTTAGAATTACATTTTCCAATTCGGATCTTTTAGCAAAGAAAAGGGCACCAAAATTTTACAGAAAACAAATCAATCCCTGCCCTACCATTCTGCAAAAATTATAATTAAAAGAAACTTCCAGAAAGAACTGATGGAGCACTTCAAATCACAAAGTAATGAGAAACCATGGGCAGCTATCTTGCAGAATAAAAACTTAATACCTGAACAACCAAGACATGAAGCAGTAGCAACATTCAGACTGTAACAGGCCATGACTACATGGCAGCACACCTCCATAAAATTGGAATTTTCAACTCTCCAAATTGTATCCTGTGCCAAGACAATAACGCTACCATGAATAAAGATCATCTTGCTAGCTGTGAGGCTCTGAAGATGTCACCTACAAGAACTCTGGCAGGACTCTATTGGGAAGCAAGAAAGCAAATGGAACACATCCAAGCTAATGGACATTAGACTACTACTACTACATTTTCCAATTCTTCTGGGTATTGAATTTGGGGAAGCACGTTTGAAAAATCAAGTTTTCTTGAGAATGGGAACATCTTAACTCAAAATATTGTTGGTTCAGTTTGAACATGTTTCAATATAATCATATATAGCATTGTCAGCTTGCCCAGTAGAGATGATTATTGTAATCAATAGATGATTATATTGAAACATGTTTAAACTGAACCAACAATAATTTGAGGTAAGATGTTCCCATTCTCAAAAAAACTTGATTAAAAGAACCTTAAAATGTTACTTCCTAAAATAAACCATTACATTTGAAAAAATAATATCCTTAACCTGGTGGAGTCAGAATTTTTAAACTGACCCAAGACTTCTGGTTACACCATGGTCCTGGAGTTGACTTAGCCTCTAAATGAAATGGGTACAGATGCTTGTTCTGGTGGGTAACGGGAGCCGTCATGCAGGGCTGACTATCTGGCTCGCATCAAGTGTCAAATGTCCAGAAAAGTGGGAGCCTTAACCTTCTACTATCCCAAGGGCCTCCTAAGGCCTGTAGTGGGATCATTTTACCTATACCTAGTTTAATTTAAGGGCTTAGGGCAATAACATAATAAGCCACAAATTGTTCTTTCTGAGAAAGAATGTTTTTAAAAAAATATAAATATAAGAATGTTTAAAAAAATTATAAATATTAATTGGGTAGTATTATTAATATATTGTGTGTCTGTATGTTTTAACTCATCATTGGCGCACTTACAAATTATTTTGTGGATATTTCAATACATTATTTGCTATCATTGTAATATACGACATTTCTTAACAAAATGTGGCTTATCATGTTACTGCCCTAAGCCCTTCAATGACTGTGGTTTTTGGCAGAAGCATTTTAACAGAATGTCTGGAACATGGCAAGAGATCATTGGAGAAAGTGATGGTTTCAAAGTACCAGAATCTCATTCCAACCACAATAGTTCTTCTAGGACTAACTTACTTACTCACTGGCACTGTCAAACCCGTAGGTTCATGGCCACACGGACATCCCTATCCTGAGCTAATGTTTTCCAATCATTCCCTGTATAATCTACTTCCCTCAAATCATAGTTAATGTTATTCTCCCACCTCATTCTTGGTCTACCAACTAGGCGTTTTCTTTCTGGCTTTCCTACAAGAAGCCTCCATGCAAGTCTTTCATTCCCCATACGTGCAACATGTCCTGCCCATCGCAGTCTACGAGACTTTCTTCTAGGACTAAAACATGAAAGAATGATGATGATGGTACTTAAAGCTCTAATATGATATGGTTATGTTACACTTCTTTTCTCATATACCCAATCACATCAACAATCTTAAAGAGCTGAGGATGGATCAACAAAGGTACTGACATTGAATTGCAACAATATATTGCATATATAATTTTGTTCAGTCCTATCTAATAATTGTTTTTTATATATTTTGTGTGAATTTATATCTTGGTCTGAAGAGTTCAATTGTTTGATAGCAAGGGAATATTGATAAAACAACTGCAATAGTTTATTGTTGTCTGAATTAGTGGCAGACATTTTAAATAACAGTTTGAGACTGCATATTAATTACAGATATGATTAATTGTGATGTAGAGGAAACGATGAATGCTGCAGTTCATTTTTTAATACCAGCAAAGTCGAAAAATAGATATGAAAAAGTATACAGAATATTTAATGACTGATATAAATTTAAAAAAAAAAGAAACATTTTTTTACATTATTAAGTCAATTACTTTCCTTCCCTACGGAAATAAGTTGAGCAATTACATGTTGTCAATGGATACCAAGGCCTCTCTGGTAAATTCAACTCCTCCGATTGAGGGTCTTTCCACTTTTTAGCGGTTGCCCTTTTACCAGCCAGCTGCTGGCCCTTCGCATCCACATGTGTCAATCACAGAGGTAGATGATCTACAGCCAGTGTAGGGGTGACATGTGGTTAGCATGTCGAGTCCCCCAGCCGTTATAGCTGGTTCCTCAACCTGGAGCCGCTACTTAGTGTAGCTACCCAATTGCCTCACGATGCTGGGTGGGCACCGGTCCCATACTGGCCGAAATACCATGAGAAAATTTCTTCCCCCCACGGAGACTCGAACCAGCGCAAGTCCCGTAGCTCTGTGCCAAGGCTTCCTACCTTAACGACTCGGCTACGGCACGGGACGTAAATTCAACTTACTTTCCTAAAAACAGAATGATAATTAGGCCTTTATTTGTATAGGAGCAAACAAAAGTAATTTGCACTATATAAGAATCAAATGAATTGTGAATTCCTCTTACCTCATACTTCTATGTATCGGAGAACTGTGCTGTGTTTAAAAAAACATAGAAGTATAAGATCATCATATATTGTAAAATTATTAAAAGATATTACCACGACACTATTGTATATGCAACTTTTTAATAAATATTTTTTTCATGAACGAATGAGTCATTCTTTACATCTTACCTCATACTTTATGTTTTCTTAAACACGGGAACTGCAGTTTTCAAGAGGAAACATTTATTTAACTATGAATAAGCACTTTTTTACCATTCTGCTAAATATTTTATTTCCTAGGTGTCTACCTACTACAAAAAAAAAAATTTGAAAGACCAATTAAATGTGTTAAATGGATCATGAGTTTTACAACTTCACTTATTACATTCAAAAAGAAAATCCACGAAAGAATCATTTCATATTTTGCATAAAAATGTTGCAATTTTAATATTATTGGCAATATTTTAAATATAAAACTTGCTGAAAGTTTGATAATAGATTATCTAAAACTAACTCACTGGCTTTATCGAACCTGTAGGTTCATGGTCGCAAATAGACTATCCAATACCAAAGACTAACATAACTATTCAGGATGAGGTGATTATCTATGAAATACCTACCATTAAATACATTATACATTTCATAGATAATCAAATCATCCTAAAATTAATGACAGAAACTTCTGGTATGAATTACCTACTCAGCTTTTAGATAATATTTTAAATAAGAATACAAAACTATTTCAGGATTTTCCATAATCACTGTGTGTTGTAAATTATGCAAAACATAAAAAATCACTAATCTGCAAATCTTTGCATACCCTGATATATGTATAAACACTTTTCTTTCATGGAGAAACAATATACAATATATTTAATATCTAAATAATAGAACAGGCGAGATTCTTTAAATGACATCATCAATTAAAATGTCAAAACAATCCACATATATAGGATGCCTAAATTTAAAATAAAGCAGATATAGGAGTAGATGTAAATAACACCACTGCTTCGATGGTGACAATTAATATGGAACATTTGAAAATAAGTATGATACAGATTCCCCATTATGCGTTCTTCTGACAGCTTCAGCAAACATCATGGATACATCAATACACTAAAAATAAAATAAAGTAATTAATTTACATACTTCAGATGGACCAGAAAGTAAATAGAATAAAGGAAACAGTCAATAAAGCATTGGCCTAGAAATGCCAAAGGTCCTGGATTTGAGTCCCAGTCTGGACATACAATTTTTCTCTTCAAATATAATTTATTCATTAATGAGATGTATGAAATGGATAATAAAACATTGAAAGAAGCTGCACTGGCTTTATAATGTAATGTAAAATTCCCAAATAAATGTCTTCTTAATAAAGAGGCCGCCACTTGTAAGATAGAAGCAAAGGTTTCATAGCATTTGATGCACGGGAATTGACAGCATATATAGGAGAAAAATTTGCGTTTAGATTGGAATTTGCCCAGATAGCTCAATTGATAGAGCATTGGCCTAGAAAGCCAAAGGTCCTGGGTTCAAGCATATAATTTTTCTCTTCAAATATGATTTATCCATCATTGAGATCTATGAAATGAATAATAAAAACATCAAAAGAAGCCGTACTGGCTTTATAATGTAATGTAAAATTCCCAAATAAATGTCTTCTTAAGAAACAAGCCACCAATTGCAAGACAGAAGTAAAGATTTTATAGCATTTGGTGAGTGGGAATTGACAGCATAAGAGAAAAATTTGCATTTAGATTGGAATTTGCCCAGATAGTTCAGTCAATATGTCCTACAAAGCCAAAGGTCCTGGGTTTGAGTCCCAGTCTGAGCATATAATTTTCCTCTTCAAATATGATAAAATTTTAAATATTTATAAAATATATTGAACTAGCCATATTTGCAATCTTCAACTCTTGGTGAATGCATTATCAATGGTGTTATCACCAGCTTTGAAAACCAAAATTCTCAATATCAGGACTACAAATGATTATAATGTAAAATGTTTAAAATATTTTACAACATGTGATGTGAAAATTTTTTCTAAGTTCCAATCATACACTATGCACATGCGCCAACAAACGCAAAGTGGTTTATACTATGGAATCACAGGATGCAGCCAACATATACACAATATTTAACAAACCTAATATAATATAATTAAAATAACCTCAAAATATCACTTCCTAAAATTAAATATTAAACCTAAAAGCTAACCTAACGTAATTTAAGTACTCTAACCTATGAAAAACCAACCTAATGTAATTTAAGCACTCTAACTTGTGAAAGAATTTAATGCCCAAAAATAGATAGTAAGTTCTGAAATTCTGAAGTATATGTGTACAGTTAATTAGTACATACTGTTTGTTGTACATATTAGTACATACTCTATGTTTGATGTTTTATACCTCACCTCATATCAAACCAACAACAATGAATAGAATTGAAGAAGAAAACAAATCAGGAATTTATCAGATCAAATGCAGGAATATTGTGACAAAATTTATATAGGAAAAACAAAAAGAAACTTGAGAACTGGTATAATTAGAAGATTGGATATGAGGTGAGGTATAAAACATTTTAATTTAAATCTCATCGTGTTACTTCCTTTAAGCAGTAAATAGAATATACAATTTATTTAACTTTCACAGGGAAAGAACACTATGAGGTTTAATTTAAGAATTAAATTAATGTTTTATTATCTCACCCGCAGTGGACTAGTGGTTATGCTCCTTGCCTCTGGTCCCGCAGGTTCAAACCTGGCCGGGGTCGATGGATTTTTTTAGGACAGAAAAATCCAAGGAGCAAGTCCTCCAGAAGGGACTTTAAGCCCGTGGGTCCCGAGTCTGAAGATTTTCAGGCTCGTAAAAAATCCTTAAGCCTGAATGAAAAGGCCTCTAAGCAAAATTTACCGAACTTTCCCATCCTAGTACTACCTTGGTTTCCTAGATATCAGTATGAGGCAGAACGCTGACCACGTACCACTCAAAATGACATCTATACAAAAACAAGTGTAACTAAATTAGTATGGTTCAAATTCTTCCCTGTAGAGGGAGAGCGCCTAAATCTCTGTAAAGGGGAAAACATAGGCTTACAATACATTACCTCACCTCATATCCTTTTTCTTCTAGACTGCAGTTTCGGAGCTTATCTCCATCGTCAGTAGCCTCTGATCGACCAGAATTGTATATTCTGAATTATTGAAGTATTGCTATACTTTCCTTTGAAAATATTTTAAAATAAGTATATTATCTTTTTTCAATAACTGAATACTGTATAAAAAAGGTGTGGAAACTGAAAATGTAAAAGAATATTTACCTGTATCCTTGGGCAATCTTTCATATGCTGCTCTTGTGGAATTGTATTCGTTACCACTACAGCCTCAAAGCATGCATTGTTGATTCGGGAAATTGCAGGACCCGAAAAAATTCCATGGGTCAAGATTGCATACACCTTTGTTGCTCCAGCCTCAAGCAATCTTTAAAAGAAATTAATATTTATATTATCTTTTCACTATACAGTTATTGAAAATACACTTTTCCTCCATTAGCTACATAAAAATATTTAATTTTTGGATATCTTTGAAGTGTTCACCGCTGTGGTCTCGAGGTAGCATGCTCCTTGTCATGCAGCGGGCCTCGGTTCGATCCCCGGCTGGGGCAGTTTTTCTGGGTGAGGTTTTTATCGGGGTTTTTCCTCACCTGTAAGACAAGTGTCAGGAAAACTTTAAGGCCCAAACGGTCCCCGAAATCATATGGCCAAGATCATCATCATCATCATCCTTCACCGGTGTGGAAAGCAACAGGAAGCTACCACACCTACAATTCCCTAGTAAAGCTGCAAGCATACCATGAAAATGCTATAATTGCAGTGAAAGACCTGCCTTCAGGCAGAATTACTATGGATAGATCTTTGAAGTATTGAAAAACCTACATAGCAAAGAGCAAATATAAGATTTAAATGTTACCCACGGCAAATCTAATTGTTGTAATTATTTTTGTCCATAACTATCTGGAAACACGTTGCAAAAATTTATGAAAATTTGCAATTTCTAAAATTTATAATTAAATATCATATAAGGCAATGGAGAAAAAAAAAATATAAAGAGTTGCTCATAACCATTAACTAACTAACCCACTGGCTCTTTTGAACCCATAGGTTCATGGCCTCACGGACATAAGCTCTCCATATATCCCTATAAGTGGCACGCCGTAGCGTAGTGGTTAAGGCACTGCGCTACAAGCCGAAAGGTCGGGGGTTCAAGTCCCAGTGGGGTCAGGATTTTTAAACTGACCCAAACCTTCTGGCGGCACTATGGCCCTGGGGTCGACTCAGCCTCTAACGGAAATGAGTACCAGATGCTTGTTCTGGGGGTAAAGACGGCCGTCATGCAGGGCTGACATCAAGTGCCGATTGTCAAGAAAAAGTGGGAGCCTTAACCTCCCACTACCCCAAGGGCCTCCTGAGGCCTGTAGTGGGAATACTTTACTTTACTTTATATATCCCTATACTGAGCTGTTTTCCAGTCATCCTTTGTATAATCTACTTCCCTCAAATCATGGATGTTATTTTCCCACCTCATTCTTGGTCTACCAACCGGGCGTTTTCCCTCTGGTTTTCCTACCAGAAGCTTCCATGCACCTCTTTCATTCCTCATACATGCCACATGTCCTGCCCACCGCAGCCCATGAGACTTAACTGTTTGTATTATATCTGGCTTTCTATACATATCATGTAGCTCACTTATGTAGTTTTCTCCATTCACCTGTCTGTTCATTTCTTTTTGGCCCAAAAATTTTCCTAAGTACTTTATTCTCAAGTACTTGTAACTTAAATTAATATCAAGAAGCTAAAGCCGTTACTATGATTGAAATAAGTAAATTAATGCACACAACTAAATTATTGTAATCAAATGGTAAAGAGAAAAATTTATGTCTGAACCGGGAATCGAACCCCGAACCTTCAAATTTCCGTGCTGATGCTCTATCCATTGAGCTAATCCAGGCTTCCTTCCCATCCAAGCATAAATCTTTCCTTTACCTTACTCTCTTGGTCCCACATTCAAATGCAATGAATCATCATTCACAAATACACAATGAATGGCTTCTACCTGAAGAAGACATGAAGGGACTCCACACAGCTAAAGCATTATTTATTAAATTAATATCAAGAAGCTAAAGCTGCTACTATGAGAAAATTTCTCTTTACCATTTGATTACAATAATTTAGTCGTAACTCCGCCATTGCCGGTCCCAAGCCCGGATGAGAAAGGAGGAGGGGAAGGAGTAACACCTCGTAAAAAAACCTTGGTTCAGCTGGCCCGGCTGATAGTACCATGTGAGGGCCCCTTACCAGGGAACGGTGAAGACCTCAACGGCAATGAAGGCGGAGAGGATACCCTTAATACGGCAGATTTGGCAGAAGAGGCACCCTACCATCACTCAGGGGAAAGAGAGAGGAATCGATGCCTTGCGGAGAAGGAGAAACTTCAAAGGCTAAGGAAGCATCCCCTACAGAAAAGCATGCCTGTCCAAGAGGCATTGAGGTGGCAACCCCACCACTGGACTTACCCAACTATAGGCTGGTAACCTATAATGGGGAAAACTTTAAATACTCGAAAGACTACAAGGACCTCAGAAGACCCTTCAACCGATGGAAAGATCAGTTTTTGTAGTCGCAGAACGGGCATCATCACCCAATATTGCATTTGGAAGAAGAAGAAGAATTTAGTTGTGTGCATTAATTTACTTATTTTAATCATAGTAACAGCTTTAGCTTCTTGATATTAATTTAACAAATAATGCTTTAGCTGTGGAGTCCCTTCATGTCTTCTTCAGGTAGAAGCCATTCATTGTGAATTTGTGAATGATGATTCATTGCATTTGAATGTGGGACCAAGAGAGTAAGGTAAAGGAAAGATTTATGCTTGGATGGGAAGGAAGCCTGGATTAGCTCAATGGATAGAGCATCAGCACGGAAAACTGAAGATTCGGGGTTCGATTCCCGGTTCAGGCATAAATTTTTCTCCTTACCATCTGATTACTTGTAATCTTCTTTCCTCCCTTAAAGTAAGAGTCCATGTTTCGCATCCATATAATATAACTGGGATAATAGCTCATTCTTAAATTACACAAGTCCACTGAGTAGTGCAAAACAAGTAAGCAAAGGTTCCCTGAAAACATGTCAAGAGATATGGTATATTTGTGCTTATGATAACACCAAATTCTGCCATTGGATAATAAATAAACATCATCATCCATGCAAGCATTAGGCCGTGTGGCCTGTTACGGTCTCAAAGAGGAATTTTCTATTTAGCACTTTTTTGGACGTCCCAGTGATCTTTTGCCTTGGGGCAGTAGCGAAGTATGGCTTTTGGAATTCTATGAGACGGTATAACCACATCACCTTAATGTAGAGAAAATGCTACATTAGTGGGAACCCCACAATAATACCTCTCTGGGCCAGCAATCCATTGGGTGAAAAAATTCACATTTGCTTTCAAGTCTCAAACCAAGCCTCGGATGAATCAGACAGATAATAAATAAACAAGAATGCAAATGGTGAAATTAAATGTTTCTTACCTCTCCTCATATAAATTTTCTAAGTCGATCGCTATTTCGAGACTATAACTGTCTCATCCTCAGAACTTTGTTGGTGCAACATAACCTCAACTTCAAATTTCAATACAAATAGAAGAGTTTCTTCCGATCGACAGAACACCAGTCACCAACAAAGTTCTGTGGATGAGACAGTTATAGTCTCGAAATCGCGATTTATATGAGGAGAGGTAAGAAACATTCCATTTCACCATAAATTAAACCTCACAGTCATTAATTCCTATAAAAGTAAAATAAAAAAAAGAATGAAAATTTAAAAAAAAAAAAAAGAATGTATTTATATTTTTAATCTAAATTACTAGACAATTTAATGGTAGCGTAGTGGTTAAGGCACTGCACTACAAGCCGGAGGGTCGAGGGTTCAAGTCCCGTTGGGGTCAAGATTTTTAAACTCACCCAAACCCTCTGGCCCTGGGGTTGACTCAGCCTCTAACGGAAGTGAGTACCAGACACTTGTTCTGGGGGTAAAGGCGGCCATCACGCAGGGCTGACATAAAGTGCCGATTGTCTAGAAAAAGTGGGAGCCTTAACCTTCTACTACCCCAAGGGCCTCCGGGTCTGTTGTGGGATCACTTTACTTACTAACATCTTGGGTAATTAGCATTACAATTCAAGGCTGGGCACAAAAGGACTGGCACTTTGCTTAAATACCCTTATTTAGAGGCTTGAGTTTTCTTTCTTGACCTACTACAGGTCCCGTGCCGTAGCCGAGCGGTTAAGGTAGGAAGCCTTGGCGCAGAGCTACGGGACTTGCGCTGGTTCGAGTCTCCAGGGGGAAGAAATTTTCTCATGGTATTTCGGCCAGTATGGGACAGGTGCCCACCCAGCATTGTGAGGCAATTGGGTAGCTACAATAAGTAGCGGCTCCAGGTTGAGGAACCAGCTATAACGGCTGGGGGACTTGACATGCTAACCACATGTCACCCCTACACTGGCTGTTGATCATCTACCTCTGTGATTGACACATGTGGATGTGAAGGGCCAGTAGCCGGCTGGTAAAAGGGCAACCGCTGAAAAGTGGAAAGACCCTCAATCGAATCGGAGTTTTCTTTTATATGGTGTGATATCTGTTAACTCAGGAACTGTGACTTTACTTCCCTTCTAAAAGAAGCCATGTACTTGGGAATTAAAAAAAAACTACATGGCACGACAGGCCTAGAAGGCCCTTGGTCTACCAGTTGGCTGCTGGCCTCACATTCACATGTGTTAATCACAGAGGTAGATGATCATCCAGCCTGTGTAGGAATGACAAATGGTCAGTATGTCGGGTCCCTCAGCCGTTATAGCTGGTCTTCTCAACCTGGAGCCGCTACTTATTGTAACTACCCAAATGCCTCACAATGTTGGGTGGGAACCGAAATTATGTGAGAAACTTCTTCCCCATGGACACTCGAACCAGCACAAGTTCCATAGCTCTTGCTTTAACAACTCGGCTATGACATAGGACACTTGAGAGTTTTACATTCTAAAAAAATTGTGAACTTCAGATCCAGATATAAACATGATACCACTCTAACCACTGGATGATTTAGGTATTTTTTGTATAGTTGAAGTCTGATATAATGGAGTTTGAATTGTACAATTAAAATCACCTAACCAGTACATAGTTTCTGGAAACTTTGCCATCAGAAAAAATGTAAAAAAAAATATATATTGTTCAATATGAGTGTATAAATTTATATATATAATATATATATGGCAGCCCCACCATTGGACTACTCGGCAGCAGGTCGGTTACCTGCTACGAGGAATTATAAAAAAAACTCGAACTCCCCAAAGCAATATTCGGACAGATCGAACAACGATGACCACAGCAAAACTAAAGGATAAACGATTAGGAAAACTGGCAAAAGTGAACATAGCTACACGGAACAGGCCAACAGGCCCATAGCTTGAAGATGATATGCTATATTGCAGATTTTTGTGGATATCCCTCAGGGGTCCTCATCTAGGGGATATGTGGATGGCGACCACAAGGTGCCCAAGCTGTGCAAAACATTTCTTCCACTTACTTGTGTTTTGCACTCTTTTAACTTTACTATCTAACCTCCCTTGGTTAACACTTGTTTTTTCGACTCCAATGCTATTAGGGCATCCGAGGGCTAGGGAGTCTTTCCTTCCTTCCATTTCTTCTTTCCTTTATTTTCTTTTCTTCTCCAGAAAAGCCTGGCCAGAGGCTATAAGATGGCAGCCCCATCACTGGTCTTGCCTTCCTTTGGCCAGCAACCAATCGAAGGGACTATTATTATGCTTTCAAGTCTTATACGAGAATTTCCCTCAAACGCTGGAGGGAAAATTTTCTATAGGATCGTAACAGGCCTTGGCCTAATACTTGGAAGGAAGAAGAAGTATGAATATGAAAGTTTCCTTGGGTTTTCTACACCTTGGATTCAAGTTCGGCCTCTGGCCACTGATTCCGACGTTTCGCCATGATCCCACATGCCATTATCAAGGAATGATAAGTTTGAGTCACAGGAAACTCTATGTATTTTATTATATAAGACCTAAACCTGTGACTTGAACTTAAAAAGGTAAAGTGATCCCACTACAGGCCTCAGGAGGCCCTTGGGGTAGTAGGAGGTTAATGCTCCCACTTTTTCTTGACAATCGGCACTTGATGTCAGCCGGGTTGTCAGCCCTGCGTGACGGCCGCCTTTACCCCAGAACAAGCGTCTGGTACTCATTTCAGTTAGAGGCTGAGTCGACCCCAGGGCCATAGTGCCGCCAGAAGGTTTGGGTCAGTTTAAAAATCCTGACCGCACCGGCACTCGAACCCTCGACCTGCCGGCTTGTAGCGCAGTGACTTAACCACTACGCTATGGCGTGCCCCTACTTGAACTTATCATTCCTTGATAATGGCATGTGGGATCATGCCGAAACGTCGGAATCAGTGGCCAAACTTGAATCCAAGACGCGGAAAACCCAAGAAAACTTTCATATTCATATATCATAAGAAAAAAAGCTTTACAGCTATAACAGTAGTACAGTGGACACCGGTTAATTCGACAATTCAAATAATTGGGTAATTTGAATATAAGTACAATCCCCTTGAAACTCCTATTTAAAATAATTTTAATATAGATTATTTTAAATAGGAGTTTCAAGTGGATTGCACTTATATTCAAATTACCCAATATTTGAATTTATTATTTTAATATAATAAATTTGGGAATTTTTAACATTGAGGTTTTATTGATAAGAATCAAATGAATCGTGAATTCTTTTTACCTCATACTTCTATGTTTTTTTAAACACTTTCACGACTCGTGAAAACAGCTGATGATGGTGACGATGGTCGCTGATACTGCGGTGCTGTGTTTAAAAAAATACAGAAGTATGAGGTAAGAAGAATTCACGGTTCATTTGACTCTTATTAAAAATCTATGTTTAAGTTGACCGTTTTGAAGCCAACATTTGGATAATTCAAAGCCACAATTCAATTTATTGATAATGAAAAAAGTAATCTGAATTCTATAAAAGTTGAAATATAGTTGAAAAATTCCAAGAATTTATCTAGAACCCACATTCCTAGTTGCTTATTGTTAAAGTCGCGTTAGATGGCAAGCGAACTGGACTGTTTTGTCCAGTGCTTTGTGTCGTCGGGTACAGTACATAGACATCCACCCCTCACTTATAGCCCAAAAACTGAGAATAATACATGTACCCTCCCTTATGTTAACAGTAGAGGTATACATGTATACATACAGTACCGTTAGTAACTTCAGTTAATACGAATCTATTAAGTGACTCGATTCACAATTTCGAAACGTGGAGTATATACCAGATTAACATTAGCAAAAAAAGTTGAAGTGTTCAGGGAAGTAGAAGATGGAATAAAGAAGAAGTGTGATATTACCAAGAAATATGGAATACTGCTGAACACTTTATCCACCTACATAAAAAAAAATAGAGAAAAAATAATGGAGAGTTGGAACCTACAAAGTGGTGGAAGTAGGAAACGCATAAGAGGTAAATTTCCTGAAGTTGGTGAGTGAGTGTTCAAATGGTTCAAACAATTGCGTGATCGTAACATACCATTGAGTGGCCCATTAGTGTGTGTGACAAAGCCGAAGAATTTGCAGAAAAGTTGGGCATTAAAAATGTTAAAGTGAATGGAGGTTGGTTCAGTGGTTTTCAGGAAAGAAATAACATTTCGTTTAAAAACGTTTGCGGTGAGAGTGCTACTTATTTTATGACAAAATATGGAAATTAAAAGGTGAGTTACAGGGCATGTTAGTTGCAGTATTTGCATGAAATTTTTATATAATGGAGAGAAAACTTTCTGTTTGAGCTAGAAAGCCTAGATAGCATAAAGGTCAATGCACTGGTACATAAAGCCAGAGGTATTGGGTTCAATTCCTGGCTCAGGCAAAAAAGTCTTCAAAAAAATGGTTTATTGTTTAAAAGATTGTATAAATCTACATGACTGTACTGAAATGTTAAAAAACAAAGAATATTGAAGTCCAAAAAATCTGGAACACCATCACCAATCTCTACCTTTGGAAAGATTCAAAGAACACAATGTGCACCACAAAACCACGGATAGACTAAACATTCCTCTAATGTTATTCGAGTAGTAAAAAATAGTGTTAAATTCCCAATAAATGTCTTCTTAACTAAGAAGCCGCCATTTGCAAAGATAGAAGCTATGGTTTCAAGCATTTGGCGCGAGGGAATTACAACGTACATAAGAGAAAAATTTGCGTCTAGATCGTAACTCGCCTCGGTAGCTCGGTTGGTAGAGCACTTGGCCCGGAAAGCCAAGGGTCCCGGGTTCGAGTCCCGGTCTAGGCGAAAATTTTTCTCTTCAAATATAATTTATCCTTCTATGAGAAGTGTTAAATTAATAATAAAAATCGTCAATAGAAGCCCTACTGGCTATAAAGTAGTGTTAAATTCCCAATAAATGTCTTCTTAACTAAGAAGCCGCCATTTGCAAAGATAGAAGCTATGGTTTCAAGCATTTGGCACGAGGGAATTACAACGTACATAAGAGAAAAATTTGCATCTAGATCGTAACTCGCCTCAGTAGCTCAGTTGGTAAAGCACTTGGCCCGGAAAGCCAAGGGTCCCGGGTTCGAGTCCGGTCTAGGCGAAAATTTTTCTCTTCAAATATAATTTATCCTTCTATGAGAAGTGTTAAATTAATAATAAAAATCGTCAATAGAAGCCCTACTGGCTAAAAAGTAGTGTTAAATTCCCAATAAATGTCTTCTTAACTAAGAAGCCACCATTTGCAAAGATAGAAGCTATGGTTTCAAGCATTTGGCGCGAGGGAATTACAACGTACATAAGAGAAAAATTTGCGTCTAGATCGTAACTCGCCTCGGTAGCTCGGTTGGTAGAGCACTTGGCCCGGAAAGCCAAGGGTCCCGGGTTCGAGTCCCGGTCTAGGCGAAAATTTTTCTCTTCAAATATAATTTATCCTTCTATGAGAAGTGTTAAATTAATAATAAAAATCGTCAATAGAAGCCCTACTGGCTATAAAGTAGTGTTAAATTCCCAATAAATGTCTTCTTAACTAAGAAGCCGCCATTTGCAAAGATAGAAGCTATGGTTTCAAGCATTTGGCACGAGGGAATTACAACGTACATAAGAGAAAAATTTGCATCTAGATCGTAACTCGCCTCAGTAGCTCAGTTGGTAAAGCACTTGGCCCGGAAAGCCAAGGGTCCCGGGTTCGAGTCCCGGTCTAGGCGAAAATTTTTCTCTTCAAATATAATTTATCCTTCTATGAGAAGTGTTAAATTAATAATAAAAATCGTCAATAGAAGCCCTACTGGCTATAAAGTAGTGTTAAATTCCCAATAAATGTCTTCTTAACTAAGAAGCCACCATTTGCAAAGATAGAAGCTATGGTTTCAAGCATTTGGCGCGAGGGAATTACAACGTACATAAGAGAAAAATTTGCGTCTAGATCGTAACTCGCCTCGGTAGCTCGGTTGGTAGAGCACTTGGCCCGGAAAGCCAAGGGTCCCGGGTTCGAGTCCCGGTCTAGGCGAAAATTTTTCTCTTCAAATATAGTAAAAAATAGTTCGTATGTCACTCTGTTCTACAATACTGGGATTCTTCTAAGGCAAAAGGCATCCATTATGAAAATTAAAGGCCAAAGGAATAGAAATAGTCCATCTGATTTTATTGCTTAGGTATAGTGCTTCAAAAAAAAGAGCATCATATTGAGATTTTATCGTATCTTTAGTAAAAAAATATTAATACTTACTTTTCCGCCGCATGGCATATTGTGCCACAAGTGTCAGCCATGTCATCTACCAAAATGGCTACTCTATCTTTAACATCTCCTACCAAGACCATTGATGCCACCTCATTGGCCTTTTTACGTTCTTTATGTATTAGAGCAAATTCAACATTAAGTCTATCTGCAATGGAGGTCACCCTGTAGAAAATAAATTTATAATGAAATGTTCTGATTCTTTTTAGATTTTTTATGTAAGGACATTTTTTATAGCACCATATTATATTATAATAATGGAACAAATTTACTTCCTATAAGTAAAATTATGAATAAACTATCAATTTTTTTAATGTAACAGTTCTATCTACAGATAGCAATATTGACAGATAATTAAAGAATTCTACCATGAGCAATGTATGCAATTTTTATAAAAGATTATACTCGTAGAATTTATTTTGAACTTTTATAGGAAAAATCATGATGTTTCATTTAAAATTTAAATTAAAATGTTTTATACCTCACCTCATATCCAGTCTTCTAATTATACCAGTTTCAAAGCTTAGGCAGCTTCATCTTCAGGAATTTCTTGTAGACTAAATTACTGAGGATGAAGTTGCCTAAGCTTTGAAACCAGTATAATTAGAAGACTGGATATGAGGTGAGGTATAAAGCATTTTAATTAAAATTTTTACTTTGGAAATAAGTATTATATTTGCCAATTAAGCATTATAAGATTGCAGAATTTTCAAACAATTAAAATATTTAAAAGTGACAATTTGGAATAACTATAAATATTGAGACACATCTGGTAAAAGAGTAAGGGTCAGTTTCACCAACAGAGGTAGCTGTATTACGCCAGTTTTCCCCATGTATAATGCATAGCTTAAACTGGCGTAATACAGTTACCTCTCTTGGTGAAACTGGCCCTAAGACATAAAAAAAACTGCCTTATGTTTTTTTATTGCCCAAGTAAAACTAAATAACACTGGTCAACAAAAATGCACTTTGAAATTCTTCCCTTTCTCAACGTAGCTAACAACCCTAATTTGGACTGAGAAAAACAAATATATTAGATTTTCAATGTTAATATTATTCGTTTTTAAACACCTTAATGATGGACAAATTATATTTGAAAAGAAAAATATACGCCTAGACTGGGGTTTGAACCCAGGACCTTTGACTTTCTATGTCAATGCTCTTCCATCTGAGCCACCTAGGCCTCCAATCTAAACGCGTATACATTGAAAGAAGCACTACTGGCTTTATAAGTAATGTTTAAATTCCCAATAAAAAGTCTTCTTAACAAAGAAGCCGCCATTTGCAAAAATCGTAGCAACGGCTCGTAGCATTTGGGGTTAGGGAATTAACTATGTGTAAGAGAAAAATACGCGTTTAGATTGGAGGCCTAGGTGGCTCAGATGGAAGAGCATTGACATAGAAAGTCAAAGGTCCTGGGTTCAAACCCCAGTCTAGGCGTATATTTTTCTTTTCAAATATAATATTAGATTTTGTTTAGTAGGACTAACTCTTGTTTTATACATACACTAACCTCATATAAAAGAGATTATACACATGAATGTCTTCTCTTTGCTAGTCACTTGTATTCCTCTTCTGGATTGTCTCTTGTTATTGTCCAACAGTAGTACATTGGCACAGAACCGATACCTTCATTAAAATTTTCGAAATAATCTGATAAAACCACTCTCTATGCTCATCACTTACAGCACCACAGTTATCAGAGAAGAAGTCCAAGTAAGAATGTAGAAAATGGATTTTGAGTGACATGTTGATTTTTTGAGAAAATTGTCCAAAATTTCAATGCAGTTGCCAACTCTGATTTCCCAGGAAGCCATGGACATCTTCAAATGCCTCCCACCATGACCCTGGAGAACTTGTTCAAAGTTTTTTGTTTAAGAAGAACATGAATCTGAAGACCATTGAAAATGCCTTTTTTTTTAACTTTAACATCTCTGAGCTGTGGAAATAATCCTTTTGAGACACTGAAAAGCTTCTCCATGTTAGTTCATTCGCTTTACAAAGTTCTTTGAGTCCAAGTTTCATGTATAAAGGGGCAAAATAATTTTGCTTCTTTCCATCAAAGGACATTTTTCTCTCCAGGATAGATTTTTCCCTTGGGAGCCAGATCTTCATTTTGTAGTGAAAAGACCTAACCCTTCTGTCCTGCTGACACAGGAAACAGCATCCTCAGCAGTATATTGTAATGACCATAAGATCTCCACAGATCTGACTGGATAATTGTGTACAGAAGTTTATTTATTTTAATGCAGTTACGTTTGACAATTTTCATTAGTCTACAATGACTGGAGAAAAAAAAATGATAAAAACAACATGAAAATATTAATAGAAGTGATTTCATGTTTTCATATATTTCTTTCATGTGGACAGCATATAGGAACTGAAGGGAAAGAAATACCATTGTGTAACAGTACAGCTTTTGAACTTAGTTTAGACACATTTACGAATAGTTTCCAATCTTGAGTGGAAGAACATCCCAGGAACATCAAGGAAGGGGAAGTAGGAAAGTCTGCAAGTGGCTGCCCATGTATGGTCTAAAAAACATCTTATCGAGAAGGAAGCTAAATTATTAAAACAAATAGAAAAACCAAAAGAACTCACTGTTAGGGAAAATATCTACATTCAAAAGAGATGAAAGAAGAAATAGATGAACTTTGAAATTCCCGGGGAGATTGACCTGGTTTTGAAGTTTTTCAGTCTGCCAATGGAAGGAGCGAAGGATGGCTCTTCAAGACGACAGAACAACGGTCGTGAGGATACTGAGGATAGAACAGAAACTAGGTTCCGAAACTAGTTTATAGTTAAATAAGAAGAATGAGGTGAGTGATAAAATTTTTTACCTAAATGAATATACCTCATAGTGTGAATTCCTAAAATAAGTAATAATCTATAATATCCAAATTTCCCTAGTAGTCATAAATATTATCCTTAACTCTTCACTGCTGTAGTCAGATGTCCCACCCACAATCTCTAGATGCCAAATTTCATAAAAAGTGATCCTTGTAATTTAAATGGGCAGGACATGTGGCACAAATTGGGAATGAAAGACGTACATGGAAGCTTCTTGTAGGAAAATGCCCAGTTGGTAGACCGAGAATGAGGTGGGAGAATAACACTAACTATGAATTGAGGGAAGAAGATTATACAGGGGAAGATTGGAAAGCATTGGCTCAGTATAGGGATGTATGGAGAGCTTATGTCCATGCGGCCATGAAACAATGGGTTCGATAGTGCCAGTGAGTTAGTTATATTTGAGAACCAAGAGCTAAGCAAAAGTTTTAAATATCTTCCATGAAAGAATTATTTTCAAGATGGAAAAATTTTCACTGTTGACCAGTGTAATTGATACAATTAGTAAGATATGCACTACTCACCTCATATTTGTACAAAAATATGTTAAAATATGTTCAAATATGAGGTGAATAGTGCATATCTAACTCATGTTATCTAAAAGAAGCCTCATATAATGTTACTTCCTTCAAATATTAAATACATTAAATAATTGATACAAATTGCATACAATTGAAAATTATCAAACGAATAAGATTGAAAAAAATAAAATAAAACTTGTTAAAAAATTTACTGAAAAAAAGGCATTAAGTAAAATAAAAGATTTATGAATCATACCTCTTGGCACCACCAGCATCAGGTGATACAATAAATACTATTCCTCCATTCAACAATGTTCTCTTTTATCCATTTAAGAACAGCTGGTTCTGCATACAAATTATCAACAGGTATGTCAAAAAAGCCTTGAATTTGTGAAGCATGTAGATCCATTGTAATAATATGATCAGCTCCAGCAACTGAGAGCATATTTGCAACTAGCTTAGCTGATATTGGAGCCCGGCTCTGTGAAACAAATATAAGATACAAATTGTAATATAAGACAGCATACCAAGGTCCATTTGCAACTATCTCAAAACAAGCCAAATATGCTTAGCTCTCCCGACCGGCCCTCCTTATGGATGAGGAAAGTATAATATACATAAAAGGAAAATTTAAAGGTTATTAAAAAAATAAAAACAAAGGAGGGATACATATTTGAAGCCAATACTGCCACAAACTGCAGCACTGAAGAAAAAATATAACATTATTACACGAACGAGAAAGTGCAAAAAAAAAAAAAATGAAGTGTTGCAAATGCACCCTGTTAGTTAGTGAATAAATTAAAGCAAAAGTTAAAACCATTAGCACAAATAAACACGCCATATTATGACACAGAATGCAAACATTATCAAACAATGACATACACATACTCCCAAGTTAGTAATTTTTTTATAAAATCTGGTTAAGATAACACTGGATTATTTGTTTTTATTTTCATGCTAAAACATTTATATAATTAAACAGTTTTAGTCAACTATATCAAGTTGTTATTCAAGTATTTTCGTAAACAACAATATGGCAATCAATCATGAAAATTTTCTACTGGAAAAATAAGTATAAGCCTTCTAAATCTACACCGTAATTCCAACAATTAAATTCACAAATTATCAAGATTAAAAGATAATAATACAATAACCAGGTTTTACACTTCTCATATTTTGTATCTTTTCCAGGAGGATTTCAAGGAAATTTTTTCCTCATTGTTAACCGACATCTCACTTAACTTGGTAGTTGACATGCCTTTACTTCTACTCATTTTGTTGAAGTGATGTACCTCCAAATTAAATCTCTTTCCCAGGAAATGGAAAAAAAATTCATTATTTTGTCCTAATATTTTTGGATGTAGATTTTTGTTCCCCCAAACTGTGAGTTATTTAGAATTCTCTAATTGTTTCATTAATTTTGCCTTTACGAGCAGTTCAATTCTGTGTTTTTCTGACCAAGCTTGAGCAGCTACTACAGATTTTTCTATTTCCCCGTTTTTAATGAGAATTTATCAGATAAATGTGGGGATTGAGAAAAAATCTGCATAGGACAAATAAAAGTGTGGGGATTGAGAAAAAATCTACATAGGACAAATAAAAATATACCTGAACATCAGAATGAAAAAATACCTTAGCAAAGTAACAAATGGGGAAATAGAAAATTGCAGTATCTGGTCATGCTTGGTCAGTAAAGCACAAAATTCAAAGGCAAAATTAATAAAACAATTAGAAAAATCTAAGGAACTTGCAGTTTTGGAAAAAATCTACACAATAATACTAAGACATAAAATTATTTTTTTAAAAATTCCCCAGTAAAAATATTTAATTTGGATGTTCGTCATTCCATCAACAGAAGGAGGAGTAAAGGAATACCAAATGTCAAATCAACAATTAACAGCCGTTGAAAATGAAGGAAAATTACCTTGAAGCTAATCCTGGAAAGGATGCAAAATATGAGGTGAGGTGTAAAATTTGATTAATTTAATAATTGTTATACAAAATCTCATAGTGTTACTTCCTAAAAATATTAATAAAACAAGTAATTTAATATTTGTTTAATTTACATAAAAAGAAACCCACAGTAGGCTACAGGATAATCAGAGTTATAACCTAAAACATATGTGACAAAATAAATTAAGATTTGTAATAAAATATCATGAATATGACTTACTATGAGAGAATAATACCTTAGTTTTGAAACTAACGTTATAGAACATTAACTGAATATTTAAGGAGTCAAAATACCAGCAGATACATTGTAATTTAATATTCCATTTAACATACTTAATTACATCTTTTCAGGTTTATTATTATTTATATTATTACTATTAACATTATCATGATAATTATCATTACAACCTTTAAGCGGGGTGATGGGTGAAAAATTTACAATTTGAGATCAAAATTGACATTTTTTAGTTTTTTTTGCACTAAAAAATAGCATGTACTCTAACGTATATGTTGGCAAAGTTTCAGAGGCCTATGATGCTTCTAAATGCCCTAAATTACGTCAGAGTTAAAAGGCTGCGCCAGTTAAATACTACCTGCATGCAAATCTTTAAACTTGTTTTTCTACACTCTTATTTCCATTGCATTTTTGTACATTCAAAATTGAATGCAATTCAGAAATTTTGTCCTAGAAGGTTCAAATTTTTATTGTATGTTCTAAAAACAATGGATAACAAAGTAGTGCATGGGTTTCAAGATTGAAGTAGTATTTTAAGAAATAAAAAATATAATATATGCAATTATTAATTTTATTTTGTAATTCCACACATGAGGTACAATATTAATTTTTTTCTCCCTTTGTATTCACATTATAAGAATTCTAATGCATGATGTTTTTTCTAAATATTTTAGGGGTCTTGTAAAAAAAAATCAGACATTTTACTAAACAATTGTGGAACCCATTTAATTATAATATATGCAAATTTTTAAAAAAATAATGTTTAAAAACTCATAAAATAAATGTCTCACAAGAATGAAACTTAAACGCATATCAATATGTATCATGCAGTGAAGGTTTTTACAAAAAAAAAATCAAGTCTCTAGCTCAAAAAATGTAGGAAATAGAAATTTCACCCATCACCCCACTTAAGATAGTAACTATGAAACCTAGAGATTCATGGCCATTCGATATAAGATCTCCATAAATCCCTATCCTAAGCCAATATTTTCCCAGCATTCCCTATAATTCACTTCTCTCATCGTGGTTATTGATATCCTCCCATTTCATTCTTGGCCTACCTACTAGGTGATTTCCCTCTGGATTTCCTTGCCCCCTTCTTTTATCCCTCATTTGTGCCACATGTCCTGCCAATCACAGTAAATGAGGCTTAATTATTCTTATTACATCGGGTTTCCCATAAAGGTCACATAAGCTAACTTATGTTATTTTCTACATTCACCTTCTCAGTTTCTCTCTCTTTAACTCAAAAATTTTCCTAATTACTTTATTTTCAAATATTTGTAATATTTTCTCCTCTCTTAAAATAAAATAAAATACCATGTTTTTTATCCATATACTAAAAATCACTATTTCAAAGATTTTTAAATTATAATTTTGGAATGACAAGTGTCCCTGCAATGCTTAACAACATGCATTTCCAGAGTGACCTTATGTTTGATTAATTTTTTTTTCTATAATACCAACAACATAAAATTAGAATATAAATTATAATGAAGGCCAAATTGATAAGAATGTACAATTCAATAAACAGAATTAATGGTTTGACATACTTGTATTTTGAAAATTAATATAATGAAGGAAAATATTGTTTTATTTCACTATAATTAAACTCAAACATTTAAAACTATGTGTGCCCTTTGAGATTCACATCATCACATTTCTCTCACACATACTTATGGCTAACATTTCTCGGGTTGATAATTTTGTTTAGCTATATGACAGCAATCATAAGAAAATATTACATTCACTTCAATGATAAATTATTTTATGTATAAAAGCTAATTTATCGATAGGTGTATTAGAAAAAATTTAAAATAAATAAAAATGAATTTGTTCATTAAAGCAAAATAATAAGCAGTTGAAATCTAACGATGTTTTTATTATTGATTCAACATTTCTCAATGAAAGATAAATTAAATTTGAAGAGAAAAATTTTCGCCTAGACCGGGACTCGAACCCAGGACCCTTGGCTTTCCGGGCCAAGTGCTCTACCAACTGAGCTACCGAGGCGAGTTACGATCTAGACGCAAATTTTTCTCTTATATACGTTGTAATTTAGTTGAAATCTATTTTGGCAATAACCTAGTTTTTAATAAATTCATGTCTTTTGGAATCAAATGCAGGACACTCAAATAGCAGATGTGATATAGTCTGGCTAGAGTTACTGCCAAATACAGATATCTGCACCTAATTTAAATTGTTCCAAAAAATTTCCAAATTTATCATGTCCAGTCATAAATTGAATAATATATAAATATATGTATTTAATTATTCACTGGACTTAATTTTAATTGTATAAAATGATAAAATCTGTTAAGTCTCTGTAGCTGAATGATAATCTGATTGCTTCAAAAGTCAAAGGCTGAAACACGTCCAGGTTCTACGGATTTTTAGTTTATAAAATCGCAAGGCACCTAATGCATGCTCCTAATATCATGATTCAAGTGATTAAAAGCTTTAGTATTTAACCACCAACAATTGAAGTGAATGAAAATAAATCATAATAAGGTAAATGTCAAAATAACCTGAAAAGGTGAATGTGCATAACTAATAAGAAAAGGCATGGTAAGTATATCCAAAATAATTCTGATATTTTTCACTATTTCCAAACCAGAATTAAAAGACAAGGTAATACATAATTAAAACAAAACTCTCAAAACAAGACAGCACACATTTCCACAGCCATATACACTTAATTTCAGTAGTTTTATAAGGCAAATTAATATGTTATCACATTTTTAAAAGTATATTTCCTTTGTCTTTGTGAATGACAGCAATACAATTTAACAATTTAATTGGCCTTTAGAGATTTAGTATTTTTAAAGACATTTGTTCATTTTTTGTAGAGTACGGATTTAGAAACCTAAGAACACCTGCTACAACATGTAACTGGAAGTAGCCACACTTATAAGACACTATAATCTAGACTATGGAGAAATATAATTGTCTCACTCGACTTGTGGCCTCTAGCAGGAAAAAAGTGACTGCCTGCAGTGATTATCAATTTGCGCTACCCTCGCAGTGCTACCTGGCGGAGTGAGACAGTCGAGCTACATGTTTGTGAGGTGAAATGTGTGTTCTACTGCAATACTGTATTCTAAAGTAAACTGTATTCCCGTATTATAAAGTAAAATTAAGCACATATTTAGTTCTATAGTGGTCTCAGTTCATAGTTATCATTATGACTCGATCTGTATTCACAGTATTTTATTCTATAGTAATTCTGCCCAAGGGCAGGTCTTTCACTGCAATCATAGTTTTTTTCATGCTATGCTTTGCAGCTTTACTAAAGAATTATAGGTGTGGTAGTTTCCCATTGCTTTCCATATAGGATGCACAGTATAGTATAGGGTATTTATGTACGATATTTATGTGATAATAGAGTCTTGCAGAAGAGATGTTAAAATGATTCAGAACCCAATTTCTAAGTGTAAATCCTCCAAAGTGAGAGACCATTTGACAATTTGTAAACACATTTAGAAAAATGGGATCTGTGGTCGATAAGAAACCGAAGGTAACAAAAGTGAGCTGACCGAGGATAAATTAGATGAAATAAAAGAAAGATTAGAGCATAGGCCAACAAAATCTCTAAGGCGACTTAGCCAAGAAACCGATATTTCAAAAAACACAGCATTCGAGATACGACACTGTTACATATTAAACCAACAAAGTGAGAGAAGCGTCTTGCAGTTGATATACTTGGCCAGTGTGAGTTGATAACTCACTGTCTGCAATCACTTTTCTGACTACTGGGCTACAGGTTGAGTGAGACACTTTGTAATTCTTTCAAATAATGTAAACTTAATAGTATATTTCAAGTTATGATATTAGAGGTAAAAATAATAATAATTATGAATATTTTAGACTTTCCTAACAATATTTCTAGGGTTTTAATGTAATTGGCCTAACTCTGACGCTATATCTTCCACAATTACAGATCCTTCTAACCTTATGATAGCAAAGAGCCACAAAAAATACTGGACTATAAAAATTTTCACCTAGTGGGAAGATCAAAAACATTGTAAATATAAATGCTACTGGAGCATTTAGCAGAATAATTTATATATATATATATATATATATATATAAAACTTAATATATAAAAATGTTGTGTCACGTTGTTTGTCTGCGATGGAATCCTAAACTACTGAACCGATTTTAATAAAATTTTGCACATTGTGTGCAGTTTGATCCAACTTGAGACTTAGGGTAGTTTATAACTAAATTTATAGTCGCATTATTTTTTAGTCCCGTGCCGTAGCCGAGCGGTTAAGGTAGGAAGCCTTGGCGCAGAGCTACGGGACTTGCGCTGGTTCGAGTCTCCATGGGAGAAGAAATTTTCTCATGGTATTTCGGCCAGTATGGGATCGGTGCCCACCCAGCATCGTGAGGCAATTGGGTAGCTACAATAAGTAGCGGCTCCAGGTTGAGGAACCAGCTGTAACGGCTGGGGGACTCGACATGCTAACCACATGTCACCCCTACACTGGCTGTTGATCATCTACCTCTGTGATTGACACATGTGGATGTGAAGGGCCAGCAGCCGGCTGGTAAAAGGGCAACCGCTGAAAAGTGGAAAGACCCTCAATCGGAATTATTTTTTATTGAAAATTATTTGTTTATTATTTAACAAAGAGTTAATAATTATCTGTGAGTTCCATATGATTCTAACAGATGGCAGTGTAAGGTAATTGGTTTATTATTTAACAAAGAGAGATGCAGATGGCTGTGCTTTTTGTTGCAACCACGAATTTCAATTGAATTACAAATATTGATTATTTTATAATTTAAGTGTGTTCAGTGTTTATTTTATTTTTAATATTATTATTTCGTGTCTATTAGTTTTAAGTAATCTGGCTGAAAGACAGCAACTTGATTTAAATTTTTAACGTACACCTTAGCCACAGCAATGCGTGGCCAGGACATCTAGTATATATATATATGACAAATGACCTTGATTGTAAATCCAATGGAAAAGCTTAGTCAGGCTGCTGAGTTACATAAATTCCCAGCCACACACATGATATTACCAAAACAATATAATTCCACTTATTCTACTCTGATACACTCAATAACAGTGACAAATGGATGTGTTGATACTACTTTATAAACCACAAATTTAATTCTATTGTTTTGTCTTTATGTGTCCTTTATTTTTAAAATGGTAGCTAAACATCAATGTGCATCAAATAATTTTTAATTATACTGGTTTACATAATGCCTCCTAATATAGTTCTTAAGTTAAAAGGAAAAACCCTGCACAGCCAAAGTGTTACTGTGGGAGGTTACTGTGAATGTTTATGTCTACACAAATTAGGAAGAAAAGGAATGATTTTCATTCATTTACATTAAGTGAATGGAGTCCAATATAAGATTTTGCAGCTACAGGAGTGTCTGATAGCTCTGTTTACAGAATTTTTCAAGAAAAAAATTGAAGGGACTTATTTTGGCACCTCTAGAAAAAAACACTGATGTCCCAAAAAGAATAACTCACATTAATTATGCAGATAAATATCTAATTTGTCATACTACATATATATTTTTTACGAAGATAAAATAATAGTGGAAAAGAAAGAATGTGCAAGTGCTAGAAGAAAAAACTGAGAATATAATCAAACACAATGGTATGGATAGCAGCAATGAGTGTGACCACAAAATTAACAATGGAACATGAAGATGACATGTCTGGAGTTGAACTACAAAGCTATTTATTAATGGTTTTAATTAAATGAGAGATTTTGTGTTTATTTAAAACTTCAACACACCTAAATCATTTTGTTCAATATAATATTTAAATATAAATTTACTTTGTTCGAGGATAAACATATGTTGTATTGTATTGTAAGCCCATGTTTTCCTTTTACAGAGATTTAGGCACTCTCCCCTACACGGAAGAATTTGAACCATACTAATTTAGTTACACTTGTTTTCGTATAGATGTAATTTTGAGTGGTCCATGGTCAGCGTTCCGCCTCATTCTGACATCTAGGAAACCAAGGTAGTACTAGGACGGGAAAATTCGGTAAATTTTGCTTAGAGGCCTTTTCATTCAGGCTTAAGGATTTTTTTACGAGCCTGAAAATCTTCAGACTCGGGACCCACGGCTTAAAGTTTGAGTACTATTTAACAATAATTATAGAATTTTGAAAATCAACAACTTATTTCTAGTTGTTACTTTACTTTCACTAGTAGGCGTGTTATCAATGTCATATGGTCCTATTTGCCAGGCACTTATCTGTGAGTATAAGACTCGCATCTACGATCCTGTTATAGATTTCATTAATCTAGAATTTTCTTTTTTTAATCAATGTCATCACATTGTCATTTTGATATTCTGGTATTCTCTCCTAGCATGGCATTACTGTAACCCAATTCTGAGATTGGGGCATCTGGAAGGTGAAGTTACGCTACCCCAATATGATAGGTGTTGATACTAAAGATGGAAACTTGTTGAGACCGGGGATCGAATCCAGGCCCGCTGCATGACAAGGCAGCACGATACCTCAAGACCACAGCTATGGACTTTAAACATTAATATCATTCACAAATTTTCTGGATGAAAGAAGTGTGTCCACTTTTTGCTATCTATAAGTTCTCAGTCATAATAGGTGGAGTACTAATCTATAAAAATGTTTTAAATATAGAAGATCCATCCATAGTAATTCTGCCTGAGGGCAGGTCCTTCACGGCAATCATAGCATTTTCATGCTATGCTTGCAGCTTTACTAGGCAATTGTAGGTGTGGTAGCTTGCCGTTGCTCTCCACACCAGTGAAGGATGATGATGATAATGATAAGGATGATGGCCATATGATTTTGGGGACCGTTCAGGCCTTAAAGTTTTCCTGACATTTGTCTTACAGGTGAGGAAAAACTCCGATAAAAACCTCACCCAGAAAAACTGCCCCGACCAGGGATCGAACCCGGGCCTGCTGCGTGACAAGGCAGCATGCTACCTCGAGACCACAGCAGTGGACATATAGAAGACAAGTGACAAAATATAAACAATATTAAGAAAAGTGCTGAAAACATTTGACATTTCCATCATCAGTCAACTATACAGAATGTTACATGACATCATTAACAAACTTTTAGGAAAGATAGGTCTTTACAGAAAGGATATATATATATTTAAAAACATGTAGACTTACTTCCAAACGTGCCATTTATGAATTCTACACATTGGTCAAGGTGCTAGCTCATAACGTTCAGATATTGAATAAAAATAATTGTACACAAAACATGCCTGTAGAGTTCAGATATTGACTAAAAACAATAGTACACATTTTATTGCATATTCTGACAGAGAGCAATTATGTTCGAATAGTCAGCCATGTGCTTCATTACAGGCTTGATACCTTTATGGTAATGACTATCCAACTCTGCTGAGCATGCCAGGATTCCGATGTAGTGAAACACATAATTGATTTGGGCAATCAGCAGAACTCTGGTGGCAACTCAAATTTCATATACCATACTTCTGACATGTTGGGGGGGATTAAAGTCAGGTACAGTCATGCAAAAGGATCTTGCTCATCCAATCCAATATTCCCCAAAATCAACAATCAGTTGTACTCTTGCAACAGTACTGATGTTCATACTGGAACCAGAATATGTTGCAGACAGCAAATGGTACATTGTCCAGCAGATCCGGAAGTGAAATACACAGGAACTGTAAATAAGCTGCTCCAGTTAACTTTGCTGACAAAATTACATGTCTTAACAGAAGAACAACAAACCCAGCCCAGTTGTTCACGGAAAATCCTTTGCTGGTGATTTCGAACAGCAACTGCATGTGGGTTCTCATGGTCCTAGATTAGATTATTCTTAATTTTGTTTAGTTGTTTCTTGACTCACCTCATACTTCTTAATTTGTGACATTCTCAATGCTGTTCACAAGTTGTGAATGCAAACAGCATTGAGAATGTCACAAATACAGTGACGAAATCTAGATATGCAAGGGAGTTAAGAAACAACTAAACAAAATTAAAATAAACCTCATAGTGTTATTTCCTACCTACATAACTTAATAGATTATTCTTGCTGTTAAAATATTCATCATGTGTAAAGTAGGCCTCATCTGTGAGTAATGTGTATGGGGAAGGTAGCATCATTAATACTGCAATGAAGAAACTACCGAACAAATTTGCACACAAGGAGAAAGATCTCAAGGTCCTAGTACCTGAACCCTCTGAAGATGGTACTCCTGCAGTTCTCTTCAAATGGAGGAGTGACTTATGTGTGCCCATAGCATATGTGCTGATTGAAGGTACCTAACTAAATTTCTCAACCAAATCATCCTCAAATTTCAGTACCCTCACATCATGAATTCCAACGCCAACTTGCTGAGGATGTAGGTTTCCCATTTCTTGAATGCATCAATGAATTTGAGCAAAGGTACTGTGATGTGAGGATACCAATGTTTATAGATGTGACAAAGACACTTTCATTTCCCCTAGCCTCACTATATACATCATATCAGTCAGTTCAAAGAACTCATAGTCCATGTATATTGACACTCTCATGACAAACTGAAATACTGCTAAGATAGAGTTAAGTCATACAATGCAGAATAGTATCTAACTAGGTTATTGGAGTACTAATATTTAATTTTAGGAAGTTATATTTTGAGGTTATTTTAATTATATTATTTTTGGTCTGGACATCTTACCTCAATATTAATGTTGATTTGTTCTTGGACATGTTTCAAAACAATTCTGTTTTATCGTCAGCTTTCCCAGACTGGTTTTATTTATGTTGCACCACCTGGATGTCGATGTCAGCTCCCTCCTGTGGTTGGCCAACCACAGGAGGGAGCTGACATCGACATCCAGGTGGTGCAACATAAATAAAACCAGTCTGGGAAAGCTGACGAAAAACAGAATTGTTTTGAAACATGTCCAAGAACAAATCAACATTAATATTGAGGTAAGATGTCCAGACCAAAAATAATATAATTATTGGAGTACTGTTCACCTTGACCAATAAGCAGAATTTGTGTTTGGGAGTATATGTTCCTTAAAGAAAAATACTCCTCTATGTATAATGCGTAATTCCTAAATGTTTGTCGGTAAGATCCTATAACACAATATATGTATTACCAAGTTGCAGATAAAAAACATAAGTGCAGAAAAAATTGTGTTACTTAAATTGTGGTGTAGTGTGTATGTCTGCAAATATAAAATTTCATTAAGAATATAATATGGATATATATATACTGATTGATTCTTTAATTACTGTGGTTATATGGCAACAATACTTTTCAAGCAGCTTCAAGATATTTCAATATTTTGGTTGTGTAGAAAGTAATATGGGGGCATGCCATAGCATAGTGGAAGGTCAAAGGTTCAAGTCCCAGTGGGGTCAGGATTTTTAAACTGACCCAAACCTTCTGGCGACACTATGGGGTCGACTCAGCCTCTAATGGAATACCAGATGCTTGTTCTGGGGGCAAAGGCAGCCTTCATGCAGGGCTGACAAGTGCCGATTGTCTAGAAAAAGTGGGAACCTTAACCTCCTACTACCCCAAGGGCTTCCTGATGCCTATAATGTGATCACTTTATTTTTACTTTTTAGAAAGGAATATATAGCAGGTTTCTAAGAATAAAGCTTAAATTTATAAATCAGTCATAACCACAGATTCTCATAAATAATCTAAATTTAGGAATGTATTTTTACATTATTCATATTCATAGAAATGAGAAGGATTACATTTTACTTTATCTTCTTCAGTTCCCTATCACAATACAATAGAAAACAACATTATGAGGTTTTACTTAATAAGTTTGGTCTGTATTATTCTTACCTCATATAGTTTTTTTTATTAGACGTATGTTTCAAGGCATGTTTGCCCAATCTTCAGTTGGTACAGTTGAGATCCGGTTACAACAACTTGGAAAAAATCAGTCTGCACCAACTGAAGATGGGGCAAACATACCTTGAAACATATGTCTAACAGAAAAAGCTATATGAGGTAAGAATAATACAGACCAAACTTATTAAGTAAAACCTCATAATGTTATTTCCTAATGTATTCCCTATCACAATGTTTAGAAAATCTTCTCTATTTTATCTTAAATAGTATAAAATATAGTAGATGGTATTGTTTCTTTGCATCTATTAATTGTTCTGATCTAGATATTATTGAGGGGAAAAAACTACTTTCTCTGTTATTATTAGATTCTACAACAAATTCAATATTATATTGTTTAATTGTTCTCCTCTAGTCTCTGGTATTTAGATTGTTATATACATCATCAGAACCACACTAAAAAAACTTATAGGAAATCTACTCATCAACTTAGCAGCGGTTGGTGAATTTTAAGTTTATAAAACAGAGTATATTGAAAATTTCCTTCTAAAATTGTTATTAAGTTATAGCATAACCATTTTTAGTAAAAGTAATTATAAATAACCACAACTTATAGAAGAACAAGAATTATGGCCACAAGACTTTACCTTTTTGCAAATTAAACTTTTCTAAATAATTATTATATAATTTATATTAAACATTCAGTACCATAAACCAGTTAAGGCATTTAAAGAGACTATCGTGTATGCAGCCGTCTGTCAGTTAACTCGTTATAGAGCAGGCACAAACAAACTGCATTTATATTCGGCGCCTAAATATTGTGTTGGCTTAGTATGTCTTGGAGATCATAGATGGCATGTAAATGTACATTTTCTATTCCCGTTTGACACGTTTAACCTTGGTGAATCCCCTTTTATTTTTAAAACAAACACATGGAATTCGTTCACCCAAACTTGCTCCAATGCAGTCGTATATGTTTCTCGTTATCGCGCTGTTGTTTGTGCGTGAGTGAAACCATGGTGAAAGAAAAATATCTCACTGAAGAAGAATTAGTGAATATTTTGTATAATGATGATTCATGTGATGAACTGATTCCTGAATTAGAAGATTCACAAAGTGAAAGTGAAGATGAACTTCCACTTCCTGAAATTGATACGCTGATACCATGTGATGTCAATCACCCAAGTTATTTCACCATCAAATCCTACTAGGATATCTCCTTTAGGTATGTACAAAATTTGAATGTTCTAGGACTAATAGTTTGTGAATAATGGTCCATTTACTGAAGTGCCACGAAAAGGGTAGCTGGAGTATTTAAATGGCTGGCCTGTGGGTTTAAATGCCCTGCTCAGTGCCTGGTACTGAATGTGACACAAAAATCTATTTCTATTTTAGAGACCTGTAATAATAACATTCATTTTATAACACAAAAGCCATGGGGTTGCCAACTAGAACAAGTAAGAAGTTGGGCCACATCCATTTTTGGACAAGTTAAAGTCTGGAGCACACAGTAACATGCAGATAAGGGCTTTTACATTTTAATTATGCTGAAATTTCATTTTCTGAAGCACAATTTTGACACTGAAAAATTCTCCAAAAGCTTAATGCAAGACAAAGTTTGTGTTTTTCTCTTTGCATCCCCACTTTTTGCTGTAAAGTACGCAGGGCACATTGTACATTTCGCCATCCCTTTTTCACCCTTATACAACCATATTTTAAACTGCTCAACATCTAACCAATTGTTATAGAATGAACACTTTCTTCTTTGGTTTTTTGCAGTTTGACTAACATAGTCATCACTAAATTCACCATTACTAGTGCTATTTTTCTTTAGTTTACTAAACGATTTCAAAACTTAATTGTGAAATAATAAAACAATTATCGGTAAAAGATCACATCTACAAAGCACTGCATTGCATCACCAGTAATATTACATACATACTCGCAAACTGACAATTACTGTGTGAAGAAATTCATTGTCTGTAATTTAAAAAAAGTACTTGTTTATAAATCCTATTTGAGTATTATCAGAAGACCAACAGAACGATTAATTCTATCTTAATGTTTTATTTCTGTAACTAATCAAAATTATCATCTTCCATGCAAGCATTAGGTAGCCATATGGTCTGTTATGGTCTGAAAGAGGAATTTTCCATCCAGTGCTTTTTGGATGTCCCAGCGATCTTTTGCCTTGGGGGCAGTAACAGAGCATAGATTTTGGAATTCTGTGAGATGGCATTCGTTGAAGATGGGCTTTTCCAGTTGTTCTGGTAGTTTTGTATATGATGGAGAATGGGTTCTACATCCAAGTCTTCCATAAATTCCTCATTTCATTTATGGTTCCACTTTGTAAAGTCTGCTGTATGACACATAAGTTGCATCTCATTTGCTGTTATTCGGCATTCATCTCTTCTTTGTATTGTCCATGCTTCACTGCCATACTGGTCTTACGAAAACCTTATAAAGCAAGACTCAAACCAAGCCCCGGGTGAATCAAAATTACCATAAAACATGAAAATCTGGAGGCATTCGCATGTCCTATCAAAGTCATGGTAGGTCAATTTAAAAAAAATAGAGAAGATCCCGAGAAATAAGAACAGTTGGCAACCCTAAACGGCTATTACTTCATTATATTTGGCCAATTAGCAACAGAACTGAGATTACTAGCGGATTTTAACTTTAAAAATTTAGATTGAACCAAATATATATATATATATTAAAATTTTAATTTTACCATTAATAGTTAAAGTAACAGAAAGAAATGGTGAAATTGTAAGAATTGTAACTGTAAGAAAACTGATCTTAAAAAAATACTTTGTTTTATATACAAATTAAAGTTTGAACTTTCCTTGGATCAAAAAATCTTAATTTTGAGAGAAGCCTCAGCTTATTCCAAAATATATTTTTGGGATTTCAGGCTGTCTTGCAGTGTTGTCTTGATCTGAGCAAGCAACTGTTCTCCATTTGTTGACCTCAGCTCTTCGTCCTGCTTCTCAACATTTCATCACCTACTGTAGGTGACATCTTCAGGTTTCGCTGTGTCTGCTCTTGCAGTGAACTGGCAGCTTGTGTGGTGTAGCTGTGTCTATACCCGAGTAAGTGGAGGGTGTGCATGCTTCTACTGCTTCCTGATTGGTTAGCAGTGTAGCTTGGATAGCCAACCCATTGGTTGTTCTTGCTGTGTGCATCTGGCCTACTATCTTTTTCCATCTTGACTTATGGTCTGATTCGGCATTTTCCAGGACAGGATACCATGTTGTATTAAGACTCAAGTCTTCCTCTTTCTCGTTAAAATTTTCTTTGGTAGATCTAAAATAGTCCTGAAGTTTTCTTGTAAGTCTGCATACGGACTTGATTTGGTTTTTTTTTTTAAGAGTTTACCTACGTGGTCCTGTTTACTATGATTCAGACAACAAAGAAATTAATGGAAAAGCCTTTTGCCTTATATGTATAAAGTTACGGATCACATAGGTAAACTCCTTAAAAACACCAAATCAAGACGATACACAGACTTACAAGAAAACTTCAGGATTATTTTAGATCTACTAAGGATATCAGAGATTCTAAACTTTCCGGTGGTGTGTACCATATCCCTTTTAGTTGTGGAAAAATTTATATTGGAACAACTAAATGATCAGTCAATACCAGGATTAAAGAACACAAGGAGATATTGCCAACTAGGACAATTAGAAAAATCAGAAGTAGCTGAACATATCTGTAACAATAATGATCATGACATTTTGCTTAGTGACACCTAAGTTTTGTGCAACACATACATTATTACACTCGTCTAACCAGAGATGCCACAGAAATCTACAAAGACAAAGAAAATTTTAACAAGAAAGAGGAAGATCTGAGACTGATTAAAACATGGTATTCTGCCCTGGAAAAATGCCAGATCAAGCCATACATCAAGATGGACAAAGATAGTAGGCCAGGCACACACAGCAAGAACAACTCATGGACTAGCTATCCAAGTGCTAGCCAATCAGGAAGCAGTAGTAGCGTGCATACCTCTCACTCACCAGGGTATACAATGCACAGCTACGCCACATGAGCTACCAGTGCGCAGCGAGAGCAGATGTAGCAAAGGTCACCTGAAGATGTCACCCACAATAGGTATGAAACTTAGAGAAGCAGAACGAAGAGTTGAGGTCAGCAGATGGAGAACATTCCGGCTGGGATCAAGACAACACTGCAAGATGCAGCCTAAAATAAAAAAAAGTACTTGGAATATATCTACATCAGTTAGGAAAAAACCAGGTAAGTCTTCAAAGTAATTTTTACAGGAGAGCAAAAACTAGTTCAATGACTTACATTAAGGAGTGCATAAATTGAAAATTCAATGCTTAATAACACCATCACTATTCGCTTGATGACATACCCGTTTTACCGAACGTGCATCGGACCAAAAGCGATCGAGAGATGTTAATAACTCATTTTCGACCAAAAGTTGACTTACCCGGTTTTTCCTAACTGATGCAGATATAATGATTGCCGTGAAAGTCTTAGTCTACTCAACAAGCCTCAGCTTGCTCTTCATCCCTGAAATATTATTCTGTTAAAAAAAATACTCTCTTACAGGCCCTACATAAATCACTTCGATTACGTGTGATATATTTGGTAAAATATTGTGATTTTGTTAATTATGTTCATTCCAGACATGCATAAAAATCAGGCCAGATAAATTTATATGGAGTTGTCATGCAATATTGTATTCACTGTCAATGCAAAATTATTGAAATACGTGGAACTACTTTCAGATGTGGTTTTCATAAATTTGTAACATTTTAAAGATTAAATTGAACAATAAACTATTTATAAAATTACAAAATTTGATTAAACTTCATTATACATTAAAAACTATATACCGTTCTCTAAATAATTATCATATACATTTGCATTTTTCATTAAAAATTATCAAAATTAGCTTTAATAAAATGTTAATTTTTGTTAAAAAGATTGTCTCAAATAAAATCTGATAATTGATATTAGATTTACTGACCAGCCTCATGGGCTAGTGGTCAGCGTTTCTGACTACTGTTCATGAGGTCCCGGGGTAGATTCCCAGTTAAACCATAGGGATTTTTCCTTTAAGGGAATCATTCCTGTGGTCGTACATGGTCTGGAATTTAGGATAAGTTTAGGTTAAGAACTCTCCTGGCACTTCATTTATCATCCATCATATCATTGGGTAACGTAACTCTGCCACCTAGGCACCCCAACTTCAGAAGTGGGTTACAATTAAGTCAATGCCAGGAGAGAACACCAGAAATGTCGAAATGACAACCTGGTGCATTGAATAAATAAATAAATATTAGATTTACTTCAAATTTTAAACAATGTATTGTGGCATTAACAGTAATTATTACCAAAGAACAGTATTTAATTTTAAGTTTTTAATTTGTCTTCCATTAGTCTGTTCATAAACAATAATACACTCATGATGTTAATTATAATTTTTAAATAAAAACATTACAACTATACAAAATGCCAACCACTGAGTGAGTCATTTAAATTATTTTAGATAGATTAAATAATTTATAAATCCAAGGAACAACTTTAAGGATAACAAATTTACCTTTTTTAATTTTTTTAACTTAACAATTTGCAATTTTCAACTTTTTATCAGATACTAGAGGAGCAAAACAAGTTTTAGTTGTAAATGTTAGAGTCTATCCAAAACAAAACACAACCATCAAAACCAATTTTCAACAATTTCAATTAACTAGCAAGATTTTATCACAATTTTTATCAAAGTTCTTTCAAAGAACTGTGTATTGCTGTAAAATAAAATTTGATAATACAGTATGTTAACAATTTTTCTAAGTTGCTTATACCCACAGTAATAAAACACAAGCAATTATAGAAATCTAATTCCAGTTAGGCCATTGTACTGACATTCTGCTGCAGTGTAGCTTTCAAACTTAATCAGTATCTAACGAACAAGTGCCAGGCACACAATTTAAAAGGAGACTATCATGCAAGGTTGGCAAAATATTGATTTTTTGGGTCAATTCTCTGTAAAGGTGCGAGCCTCAAATACCTACCACACCAAGAGCCTTCATGCTTACAGCGGATACATTTTTTAATCATATTGCACTAATTTAAAAAGGGCATTTCTTACAAGATATAGAAAAATATCCTAGAGCTCAATGTTATAAAAGAAACTAGCTAAATAATTGTTTTGAATTTAAAAAAAGGAGGCAGTAAGGATTAGCAAGCATACTTCCTCAAATTTAAGAAATGTAATAGAACTGATAAGTGTACATGGCATTTGTTAGTTCTAAATCACACAAAAAATCAAGTTTTACTGCTATTACTTTCATTTGTTAATCTGTGCAGTGTTGGAAAATCATCCTTTTCTTTTTTTTTCATACTTATATGGCCATTTATACTCACTGCGGTAAGAACAGGAACAAAATCCTGCAATGTGTGAAATGTGTGATAGTTAATCTCATATTCTGAAGGAAATTTAATGTTTATTGATAGTATGGGGTTTCTCTCATTTGTTCCTAACAGTCAACATAAAAATGCATTAGGTAACCTTAACACAGTTAAGCCACAACACAATGGATCCTAAATGTAGTTCATTCTTCTAAAGAATGGATACATTTAACAAATAAATAGGAACTGAGGTGGAATGTTCTTAAACTGGCACGGCCGGGAAACATTACATATTTGTCATTATTTAGAAATTTCATACAACTGAAACTGGGATAAATTACTACTTTTTCTGCATTAATTAACTGATTGTTACAATATATAAATAAACATATAGTACTATACATAATGAGCAAAGCAAATTTCACTTGTTTAAAGCTAGTGACAATATTCTAAATTGATAATTTAAGAAAGGAAAAATATAGAAATAATATGAAAAACATATTAAGAAATCCAATTAAATGTTGCATGATATGAAGAGATAAGTTTCACAATTATCTGACCTCAACCTCTGAACAAAAAATAATTGAGATAACATACATGCAACACAGAAACAAGAAGACAAGACATTGCTGAAAAGGATATCTATTAAGAATTTGCAACATATTCTAATCCCAAAGTAGCTGCACACAAATTTCTTAAACCAATCTTAAGATTTAATGTAGATCCCTTAGAAATATAAAAAAAAAGCAAGTACTTAATAAATATTTGCATTTATATTAAAGCAGTTAATACCACCTGTAAATAAAACAAGCTTCATGAAACCACAATTATGGATCCTCAACAAATGTACAACCTGGAAAACTGAAGTCCAACTGCAAATGTACTCATACCATTTCCATAATGCTCATATTTTGAAATCACAAAATACGACCCTTTTTGTGCTATTGTGCCACAATTTTCTTAAAAATTGTTCACTTTTTAATGTGTATACTTATATTAAATTTGAAGAGAAAAATTTTCGCCTAGACCGGGACTCGAACCCGGGACCCTTGGCTTTCCGGGCCAAGTGCTCTACCAACTGAGCTACCGAGGCGAGTTACGATCTAGACGCAAATTTTTCTCTTATATACGTTGTAATTCCCTATCGCCAAATGCTTTTGAAACCATTGTTTCTATCTTTGCAAATGGCGGCTTCTTAGTTAAGAAGACATTTATTGGAAATTTAACATTACTTTAAAAGCCAGTAAGGCCTCTAATGATGTTTTTATTATTAATTTAACATTTCTCAATGAAAGATAAATTAAATTTGAAGAGAAAAAAGCCAAGGGTCCCGGGTTCGAGTCCCGGTCTAGGCGAAAATTTTCTCTTCAAATTTAATTTATCTTCATTGAGAAATGTTAAATTAATAATAAAAACATCATTAGAGGCCTTACTGGCTTTTAAAGTAATGTTAAATTTCCAATAAATGTCTTCTTAACTAAGAAGCCGCCATTTGCAAAGATAGAAACAATGGTTTCAAAAACATTTGGCGATAGGGAATTACAACGTATAAAAGAGAAAAATTTGCGTCTAGATCGTAACTCGCCTCGGCAGCTCAGTTGGTAGAGCACTTGGCCCGGAAAGCCAAGGGTCCCGGGTTCGAGTCCCGGTCTAGGCAAAAATTTTTCTCTTCAAATTTAATGTATACTTATATGTTTGTGTGTGTATAATTTTATGATTGGCAAGATTGAAATTAGTTCTCTTCAATCATCAAAAGAAATGAAACAAGACTGGAATTTCACTTGCATTATTTTTTCTTAAATTTTAATCATAGTCTCATAATACATTAATAACTAAATTCAGTTCACTTCTATAGGGATTAAGACAAGAATAGAAATTATTAGAGCTAAAATATTTACCCTACATAGAGAAGTAATCTTTCATTAAGGGAAATGATTAAATTCAGTGTTGTGCTCAAGAAATCTAACATTTGAAATATCTAGTCTTCTAATAGACACACAATACTGATTCTACAAAAAGAATGAGAATTAATTCTGAATAATATAAAAATTATATTTATATCTCAAAGACTTCAGCTTCATTTCTGCTGTTTTTTTGTATTTTTCCCTGAAATATGTAGGCAAATTTTATGAACACAATCATAATTTTTATGATAAAATAGTTCATTATTAAAATAGAGGAATGACCTGGCAGTTTTTTTTTGTTAGGCATGGTTCACAGGGATTTGTATTCCCCAATGTTTTGTCAGACATCTGGTATCCATATCTACAAAGGTTTGGTCGATTATGTCATTTGCCAAGCCAGTCTCAAGCTAATTCCTAAGGATGCTAGATGCAGTTTCTGGCAAAATGTTTGAATTTAAAAGCCTCATAACCACAATCCTAAAATCTGCAAAACTCTTTCTCCATCCTGTGACTCCAACCATCGAAGTCTGAATAATTACTAAGATCAATCTTACATTTTTTAAATGGTCTATTAAACTAAGATAACTAAAATATAAAAAATATCCTCAACTCATGTCTAACTCAAGGTCAGGTCGAGGAATGAGATGAAGCGCCTATATTCATAGAGGTCTGTGAACGTCAAGGGTGCCAGTCGACCACACCTGATGCACTGTCACAGGGGAGGATAAACGAAATGGATGAGTATGGAGAAATAAAATTTGTGGCAAGGGAAAACGGAAGAAACCCTGAGAAAAAACTGCTGAAGCTCAATTTTGTCCACCAGAAAACCCACATGGAGTGACCAAGACTCGATCTCGAGACCCCAGTGGTGAGAATCTAACAGCTTGTGCCACGGAGCCACCTAAACTAAGACAACTATAATTTTTAAATAGATGAGGTTTCCTGGAATTATTATGATGGTCAACGTCTAGGAACAAACTAGGTCTAAATTTTCTCTCTCAATTGAGAGTTAATAAAAAAAGTTTCAAACAAGAAACTGCCTAACTTGGAAATAACGAGGGTGTAATGTACATGCCTGCTAGTAATGCTCTAAGAAAAAATAAAGCTGAAGCAATTTATTTGAAATATAAATTTCCTAAATCATATTTAAAGAGAAAAATTTTTCTCTTTAAATATGATTTATCCATCATTGAGATGTATGAAATTAATAATAAAAACATCGAAAATAGCCGTACTGGCATTTATAATGTAATGTATAATTCCCAAATACGTCTTCTTAATATAGGAGCCGCCATTTGCAAAGATAGAAGCAAAGGCTTCAAAGCATTTGGGGCGGGAATTTCAACGTATACAGAGAAAGATTTGCATTTAGATCGGTACTTGCTCAGGTAGCTCAAATGGTAGAGCACTTGGACTAGAAAACCAAGGGTCCCGGGTTCAAGTCCCGGTCTGAGCGTATAATTTTTCTCTTTAAATATGATTTATCCATCATTGAGATGTATGAAATTAATAATAAAAACATCATAAATTTCCTAAAACAGGAAAACAAGATCAGTGTGCTATAATTTTTTTAATCTATCACAGAAGGGCTTTTCTTTTAAATTGGAAATCCAGTACACATGCAGCATAAACTTCATTAGTAACAATTCACAATTAAGCGATGTTCTCCCCTACAGCTGGAACAACAGACTTGGTTTATTTGATTCCAACAAAATAAGACATGCATAAGATTGATGACATCCCAGTAGTGCTGAATCATTTAATAAATAATTATTATTTATACAGAAAACATTTTGTTTATCAGTTACAGAGGACAAGAGAAAGCGAGAAAAACATGGATAGAGATGAGAGGGCAAATGCTACACAAATAAGTACGTATCCACTCCCATGTGTTTAAAGTTCAAACACGCCAAGATAGCAAAAGAATTACACAAACAAAAAATGTAACCAAAACCACGAACAAATCAACACCTCTCATTCATCTATCTCACTTCTCCTATTTCAGAGTTTAATTTTTCTCATTAAAAGTCAAACTCTGCCTCTGTCATCTGGATTTGTAACTTCCTTTCTGTAAATTTAATATTTTATAATTAATTGACTCAAATTACCCTGAACTTCCACTCGTTGACCTTCATAGTGAAGGGAAGTGGAAAGTCAAGTCCATTACCCTCTCCATCTCCTCCAGCCTGTGACATTAAAATATTCTTTGTGCAGTAATTAAAAACTTATTAATCTTTATAAAAATCTTAAAGTCAATATTATATCACACACACAAATAAAAACTACAAATTCCAGTGACACATTCTGAGCACAATATAGAGTGAACCAAAAAACAAGACCTATTCAATGAGGACCTTTTCAAACCAAGTGACTCTAAAACCTTCCTAGGTCAATATTTTAGTACAAATATATTATCTTATTATTTACATTGTTCATTCAGAAGTACTGAATTTTACAAATACCGTTTACAAGTTAAAACATCTTTCAATCTGCATTCAGGTGTGCAATAAGCATACACACACACATAACTTTTTATTAACTCCTTAAAAAAAAAGAATTGCAGTATTTAGTAAAGGAATTTTTAATATAAACAGTAAAATTCAATATTCAAGAGTTATTTTTTGTCGATGAGAAGAAAGTATGTTTTATTACACTGTGAAAAAGATTGCTAACATCGCAGAATGTCATTGGTGAATACTTATGCCGATGGATGTGTGCATTCAATTAAGCATTTGACACACGCCTAATATGTAAAAAATATGTAATTAATGTTTTTATTATTAATTTAACACTTCTCACTGAAGGATAAATTATATTTGAAGAGAACATTTTTCGCCTAGACCGAGACTTGAACCCGGGACCTTTGGCTTTCCGGGCCAAATGCTCTACCAACTGAGCTACCGAGGCGAGTCGCGATCTAGATGCAAATTTTCCTCTTATATACGTTGTAATTCCCTCGTGCCAAATGCTATGAAGCCTTAGCTTCTATCTTTGCAAATGGCGGCTTCTTAGTTAAGAAGACATTTTTATTGCAAATTTAAACACTATTTTATAAAGCCAGTAGGGCTACTATTGACGTTTTTATTATTAATTTAACACTTCTCACTGAAGGATAAATTATATTTGAAGAGAAAAATTTTTCTCTTCAAATATATGTAAATAAGTTTGAAATATGTAGTGTTGATCGGAATATGTAAAAATATATAACATGAAATTTAATGTATCTGATCAATGTTCCCCCTGTACTTATTTTGAGATCCTCTTAACCAGATACATTTGTGCTAGGTAGTTTATTGACCTAAATACGTATTAATAAGAATCAAATGAATCTTGAATTCTTCTTACCTCATGCATTTATGTTTTTTAACACAGAACTGCAGTATCAGGAAACATACCATTTCCATCTTCAATTGTTTTCACGACTCAATTTTTTCATTATGCCAGTAATTTTCTAAACTGCCATCTGGTGTACTTCTGAAGAACTCTGTAATCAAATTTGGTTTGTATGGAAACTCAAAGTTCATGGTTCTGGTACTTTTTTTTTAATGTATATCTTTTCCCTTTTTACAATAAAAAAAAACATACTAGAACCATGAACTTCAAGTTTCCAGATGAAACAAATTTGATTATAAAGTTCTTCAAGAGTACACCAGGTGGCAGTTTAGAAAATTACTGGCATAATGAAAATATTGACAGTCGTGAAAACAGCTGAAGATGGGAATAATATGTTTCCCGATACTGCACTTCTGTATTAAAAAACATAGATGTATGAGGTAAGAAGAATTCATGATTAATTTGATTCTTATACACATTCAGTACCATAAACCAGTTAAGGCATTTAAGGAGACTATTGTGTATGTGGCCGTTGGTCAGTCAACTCGCTTTAAAGTGGGCGCAAACAAACCATGTTTATATTCGGCGCCTAAATAATGTGTTGGCTTAGTATGTCTTGCAGATCATAGATGACATGTAAATGTACATTTTCTATTCCCATTTGACACGTTTAACCTTGATGAATCCCCTTTTATTTTTTAAACCCAAACTTGTCTCCAGTCTCCAATGCAGTCATATTTGTTTCTCGTTATCGCGCTGTTCTTTGTGCATGAGTGAAACCATGGCGAAAGAAAAATGTCTCACTGAAGAAGAATTAGTGAATATTTTGTATAATTATGATTCAGGTGACGAACTGATTCGTGAATTAGAAGATTCACAAAGTGAAAGTGAAAATGAACTTCCACTTCCTGAAAATGATACGTCGATATTATGTGATGTCAATCACACAAGTTATCTCACCATCAAATCCTACTAGGATATCTCCTTTAGGTATGTACAAAATTTGAATTTTCTAGGACTAATAGTTTGTGAATAATAGTCCATTTTCTGAAGTGCCACGAAAAGGGTAGCTGGGGTATTTAAATGGCTGGCCTGTGGATTTAAATGCCCTGCTCAGTGCCTGGTACTGAATGTGACATCCGTCTCAACCAATTAAAATTCTAATCATATTAGGACTAATAATCAAAAATATTATTGATATAACAAATAAAAGGACAAGAAAAATAAATCGATTAATATTTAAGTCCCCATGTATATAATCATCTCTATATTAAGAAAACCTCATAATGTAAAAATTCCCAACTTTATTATATTAAACTAAATACATACGTCAACACTAATAAAATTCATGATGAAATTCTGTTGAGATAATAATCACAACATAAAAATGATAATACAAAATTAAGTACCTTATAATTGCAGTCTCCTCAACAGTGTTTTAAATGCTTTAATTAGTTGAAGGAGACTGTAATTTAAGGTACTTCATTTTATATTATAATTTTTATATTGTATATGTCTATGATCGTCACCCTCCAATACTATTCTTTTCTTGACATAGAAATTAGAAACTTGAATGACTAGGTTTAAATACTACAGTAATTTTACGAGACTCGTGCTTCACAAGAATCTTTGGATTAAGGGTAAACTGATCCTACTATAGGCCTTAAGAGGCTCTTTGAGACCTTAAGGATAAGACTCCCACCTTTGCAGGCAATTGGCATGAGGTATCAGCTGAGTTGCCATATGTGCATGACTGAAAATAATAAGTTTATAGCAAAAGCTATGTGTATGACTGAAAATAATAAGTTTATAGCAAAAGCTATGTGCATGACTGAAAATAATAAGTTTATAGCAAAAGCTATGTGCATGACTGAAAATAATAAGTTTATAGCAAAAGCTATGTGCATGACTGAAAATAATAAGTTTCTAGCAAAAGCTATGTGCATGACTGAAAATAATAAGTTTATAGCAAAAGCTACAAGTTATGTCACTTAAGGCAACATAACTGCTCCAAATAATTTTAAAAATCAATCCATACATCACATACTTCAATCTAGTCATTTTTTTGGCTCACTCTGTAAATATGCTACATTACAAAATACAAAGCTGTCACAAAATACTGCAATTTCATTGCAAGACAATTTTTTTGTAACATATTTAATATTTTATTGCATTACTCCTAAAAGTAAAATAACAGTGCAATGTGTGAAAAATTGTGTTTAGTGCAAATGTAATAATACAAAGTGCCAGCCACATCTGAAAGTTATCCACTGACCATAGAAATAAATTTATTTTACTATCTCTTCAAGAGAATGCCAACTAATATTACATTTTCAGAAAAAAAAAAAAAACTAAATATATAGGAATTGAACACAATATTTCAGATTCAATAAACAGTATAAAAATAATGTAATGATTTAGGTTTTCATGGCCGGAAGACGACATCTAAATATCCAAACACATTCTTCAATTATTAAAGGCTTCCTAAAATTCTATCAAATTTGCAGGAAAAATGTTTCAATATTTGACATTTTACGAAGACATCACAAATAAGTTTACCATTCTCAAAGACCATAACACTGATATAACATGTAAAAGAGAGTTGAGATCTACATGAATATTAACACATAGTTTATTAATTGTATTTTTAACACCGTCATAAAACTGTTATTCCACTTATTCCTTCATCTACTTTGTAAGACACGAACTGAAACTGACATAATCAACAATTATAAATATTACATGATTAATAATTCTGCACAATTATTTTCTGATTAAAATTTTATCTTTTTCCTCTTCTGGCTCTACAAAAATTATTAAAAGCTTGTCTGATGTTACTGATCTCATGCCATAGTTACAGCAGAATTTAAATTCATTCTAGCAATAAATTAATGTTGAGTCATAAATATTCTTACCTCATACATACATGTTCTTTAACACAGAACATAAATAAATGAGGTAAGAATGTTCATGACTCAACATTGATTTATTAAAGAAAATCTCATAATGTATAACTCCCAACATTAATATATGAAACAATTCTAGCAAATTCATTATCATGTAAATTAAAGGATTATTTCATTTCTAAAGAAAATGGAATTCTGTATTTAAACAGAACTATTAGAAACAGATGCAGTTGAAGGAATAATGCAAATTAAAAAGTAGGCCTACAGATGTTTATGCTGGCAGTAATAATTCTTGTTATTTATTACTTTCTTAAACTATCTGTTATTCTATACAATTTGTATATTTAAAACACATAAAAAGTTATTTTTCTGTTATGGTACTGCTAATGAGATATACAAATGCATGGAATCTACTAAAGCTTGTTTCAATTAAAATATGAATGTTACTTTCAGTAACGCCTACATACACTAACTAAAGAATGTCATACAATTATATGAATGAGTTGGAGAAAATGATTTTATATCTCATCTCATAAAGTTGTGGGTTTTCACAATACCGTTTTCAAAAGTAAATTTTACTTCCATCTTCAAACTCCAACTGTTCAAAATTTTGCCGTTAACACCATCTTCTGAACTGCCATTTGGTGTCGATTTTATGAACTTGGAGATCAAATTATTCTCGTCGGGAATTTACAAATTCATGGCTCTATATTTGAAAATATTAAAAACAGTGAAATTGAAAAATCGGCAATTGTTGCTCATAATTTGCTAGAGAAACTGTTCTTAGGAAAATGTTTGGACCAAAGAGAGATGAACAGACAGGTGTATGGAGAAGACTTCATAACAGTGAATTACATGGTCTTTATAGGATAAGAACAGTAAGTCTCGTAGATTGCGCTGGGCAGGACATGTGGCACGAATGGGGCATAAAAGAGGTGCATGGAAGCTTCATGCAGGAAAAGCAGAGGGAAAACACCCAGTTGGTAGACCAAGAATGAGGTGGTAGAATAATATTAACCATGATTTGAGGGAAGTAGATTATACAGGGAATGATTGGAAAACATTAGCTCAGGATAGGGATGTGTAGAGAGCTTATCCATGTGGCCATGAACTTATGGGTTTGATAATGCCAGTGAGTTAGTTAGCTTGAGAATCACAAAATTGGAAGAGATTACTGTATTTACTATAATTCAGAATATGATTTGGTTGACAGGATAAAATTGGATGCCTCGGAAATTGGAATTAAAGAAAGGCATTATTAACAGGATAGTCATAGATATTGCGAGTGCGATACCTCCCCCTGATTTATTAGGAATTGAGCACAAGATAGCATAGGCAAATAAAAAGTATCATTCTGATTGAAACTAAACTTTTAAAACATTTAGAGAAGCCTTTGGAATTAACAGTTTGAAAAAAGATATACATTCAGAAGAATAAATATAGAGCCATGAATTTTTAAATTTCAGACAAGAATAATTTGAACTCCAAGTTCATAAAATTGACACCAGATTACAGTTCAGAAGATGCTGTTAATGGCAAAATTTCAACAGTTGTAGTTTGACTGAGGATGGAAGTAAAATTTACTTTTGAAACCGATATTGTGAAAATAAGCAACTTTATGGGGTGATATATTAAAAACATTTTCTCCAACTCATTCATAAATAGTGTTCCCCCCCCCCCATTTTGATTTTGATTGAATGTCATACAATGTTAATCTGTTAATCCATGAGACATGTGCCCAGATTTGCAGCTCGTAGTAAGAGTAAGGGGGGGGAAGGAGAAATAATTAGCTGTACATTCCATCCAACTTTATTTACAGGAATGTCCCTGGAAATCAATTTCAAAGGGTTGAATGGGTCTCTGGACAGATTTTCATCTTCACCTGTCTGCTCCAAGGATCAAACTCAGCCCATTCAGTAGGCCTATACAGTAAATTTTAAACACCTGAGATTCCTGTCCATAGCCTTCATCTGATAACACAATAACAGTACAAAACAGAAAAATACCAATTTTGATTTCAAAATGTGACACTCAAGATAATACAATGTTAATGAAATTATAATTTTGTATAAGAAGATAATGAATATGGTGTAAACTTGTCACAACTTACCTTATCTTTCTTGTCTTGTCTGGCATACGGAAAGCAAGGTATAACTGCAGTAACTCTAGATGCTGAAGCAATCTTGCAAGCATTTATCATAATAAGTAGTTCCATCAAATTATCATTTACCTCTCCACTTCCACTTTGTACAATATAAACATCTTCTCCTCGTACAGATTCTCCTATTTCGACACTTAAAAGAAGACAAAATAAAATATTTGTGCATTATTCCTTCCATCCATCCATCCATCCATAGTAATTCTGCCCGAGGGCAGGTCTTTCACTGCAATCATAACATTTTCATGCTATGCTTTGCAGCTTTACTAGGGAATTGTAGGTGTGGTAGCTTCCCGTTGCTTTCCACACCGGTGAAGGATGATGATGATCATCATATGATTTCGAGGACTGTTTGGGCCTTAAAGTTTTCCTGACATTTGTCTTATAGGTGAGGAAAAACCCCGATAAAAACCTCACCCGAAAAACTGCCCCGACCAGGGATCGAACCCGGGCCCGGTGCATGACAAGGCAGCAAGCTACCTCGAGACCACAGCAGTGGACTATTTTGGAATAGTGAATCCAATTAGGCATCACCCCACATAAGTCATAATGGCTGCTTGTCAACTTTTTTTTGTTTATTATCTTCCTGGATATTCAGTATTCATAAATCTTAATTTTAAAATATGTGCATTAACTTATATATGTTTAATACTGCCTATTTTGGTACGAGGCTAATTTCAATGCTAAAGATTGAGAATTTTTCCAGGGATACTTATTAAGATCTGAAGATTCTTTTATAAGCCACATAATGACATTTACTCTTTAAAATTATGCATGATATCCTATCGCTGACAAACTTATCTCCGATAGTGGAGAGGATCCTCCTTTGAACTAAAAAACCCATTCCGAATTCAGATCTTGCAGCACCCTAGTATAATGCAAAACTTTCTGATTCCTGACTACCTTCCCCTGGCCATTTAACTTCCTGTAAAGTGACTATATCCAAGGGTATTTATCTAATTCCCATGTTAATATTTCTAGCGGCCCACTATTACATAATGTCCTAACATTCCACATTCCTAAGGACATGTTCATGTGTTCGAGGCTTCGCCATGGATTCCCTGAAGTAGTCCTTGTCCAGAGAACCGATTGGGACTATTTTACCTCCTGAAAATGTTATCCCAGTGGAACTCATGTTCACATTTCTTAACGGTTATATTTTAATGGTGGAAGATCAACACTTTTTCCATACAAGTAGCAAGTAGTTACTAGTAATATAAATTGATTTGTAATTTACATTATTAATATAATTCTATATTACTTGAAGATGTATTATATTGTTGACCAAGGAACTTTTTTAACCTGGCTTATTACTTTTGATCTGTCCAGCATGGATAACCCTTTTGGCAGCAATGCTACCACCAAAAAAATCTATAAAAAAAAGAGCTATCAGTTGGCACTCCTTGCTTATGTGCAAGGTTAGGCAATGCCAAACTGAATTTCTTTAACATTTTCAGCCATCTATTTTATAGTTCAAGTTAGAGCAAATTTCCAAGTAAATTACATTACAATTAGTGAACGTGAAATATTTCTCATTACTGTGAATATACTAATGTACAGTAAGAACAGATTTCGACAAATTGACTCAATACAAACAGTATTGCTCATGAAAGCAGGCATGCATGCATGCATGCACACAGTCCATCTCGCTCATTTCAAAATTATGTTAAAAATAATCATACCATATTAACAGCCCATGAATGCTCTTGGTGAATGTAAATGCAAGTGATTCTTTGCTTTCAGTACAATTTCACTCATCTTAAAGAAAAGGGAACAGTTCCAAGACCAAACTGAACAAGTATTAGTAGAGAAAAGTTTTGACCTTTCTCATATCAAGGCTATACATTTTTAAGCAGATATCCATCGATAGGCTACTGTTAAATATGTATTTGTAATGTGTGCTATTTGAGTGGAAGAGAAGGCCTTATGGCCTTAATTCTGCCAGAATAAATAAAAATAAACAATATTAAAAAACCTCATAGTGTTATTTCCTATCTACATAACTTAAAAAACAATGTTATTATTATTATGACCTATATTCTACTCTTAAGAGGTGCAAAACAAAATTTAAAACAAAAAATTAACAAGGACACAAGGAAAGAATTAATTAGTAAATTATTTTTACAATTTAAAATTGACAATATGACTAAAATGACTGGATAAGCTCTAGTGATCAATATGAGTTCCCCCCTTCCTCTAGAGATACTCCACTTTAATTTAGATTAGATTAGATAGCAAGTTCATGGGGTAACTTTATTAGGTCTAAAACAATCTCTTATTTTTCCTTTCTACACATCCTGCCACAGCAGTTTCTGGAGGGGATGCTGACCCATGATCATCTTTGAAAGTTAACATATTGGAGCAAAATTAACTCTGTGCCTCACTAAAATATTTATAGATGGTGCAATAAAAAATAAACACAGATAATAAGTTAGTCCATGTCTAAATTTATTCCTATACAGTCAAATTGTATTGACATCTAACTACTTTAACATATGATCACTGTAGCATGAAAAAAAAAAAAAATGTCATATAAAAGAGGGGGCAAGACATAACATAGTTGGTTAAGCCAAAATGCTACAAGCTGGAAAGTTGTAGATTCCATTCCCAATGACATCAGAATTTTTAAACAGATCTACTAAATATGATGATCTTGAAGATTTCCGGGCTGTAGGCCATGGTCTCAAGGCTTTAAGTTCCCCGACATTTCACCAGAGACTGCATCTGGCATCCTCAAGGGTTGTCTTGAGGTTGCCGGATGCAGTCTCTGGCGAAACGTCGGGGAACTTCAAGCCTCGAGACCACGGCCTACAGCCTAGAATCTTCTTCAAGATCATCATAACAACTCCGGCCATGAAAGCCTAAGTCAATACATTAGATCTGTTAAATCTTCTGGTAGTACCATGACTCTATAGTCAACTCAGCTCTAGCAGAAATAAATACTACATTATATTCTGGAGGTAAAGGCAGCCATCATGCAGGACTGACAAAAATAAATTACATGCATATTATTTAAAAAAAATTCCAATACACAACAGGCCTAGAAAGCCCTTGGCCTACGAGCTGGCTGCTGGCCTCACATATACATGTGTTAATCACAGAAGTGGACAAACATCCAGCCAGTGTTTGGGTGACACTCAGGTTCCCCAGCCATTATAGCTGGTTTTTTCAACCTATGAGGAAATTTCTTTCCTCACAGAGATCCGAACCAGCGCAAGTCCAGTAGCTCTGCGTCATAGCATCTTGCCTTAATCACTCGGCTACGGACATCAATTAAATTTGTGTTCGCTAACTTTTTCCATAGGAACCTAACAAAATAAAGTTAATTTCTTGAAATATGGTTTAGAATTAATTGCGAATGTTGGTCACATTGATTTTATAAATATGTCCTGCCATCTAGTGAAAGTTACAATAAGCATTCATGCATGTGGATTGCAATTCTATAGAACTTACACTGATAGATACGTAGCACAATTTGCATAAATAAATAAATATTTAATAAATGTAAAATATGTTTAAGAATCGTTGCAAATTGTTATTACAAATAGTAAAAGTATGTAGTGCAACAATGGCATAAGAATGTTGTATGGAAAATCAGAGTGTTGCTCTCTAAAGTTCAACCTTTAAAAATATCTCATGTCCTTTGTTGACAAAGAATAAATAAAATGTGTTTGTCACCTAAGAATACATTTTTTTTAAAAATCAGAAGGTTACAAGCATGTTTTACAGTGCTTTAATATAGAAATATATGACGTTGGACAAAGTTGCACTTACAGTGGTCTACTTTAATATAAAAAAATTCATGAAAGTATTTGTTACGTTACTGTCTTTTAAAAAAAAGGAAATGTCCAATAATTACATTAAAAGCTCAAGTTAAGAACTTGTTATTTTCTATCAAGGGATTGACCAAAAAGTTTTATAAAAGTGAGACAAAATAATCTGGACAAGCTGATGATAAAACACAATTGTTTTGAAACATGTCCAAGAACAAATCAACATTAATATTGAGGTAAGATGATAGACTGTAAATAAACTAATTAAAATAACCTCAAAATATCACTTCCTAAAATTAAATATTAAAATAATCCTAGTTTAAAGTACTCATTTAAGGACTCTTGAATGAATGAGTGCCATACAACTCCCTCATTATTAGGAGCTTATAATTATTTTAAAAAATGTTAAAAAATATATCATGATAAAATTATACAACTTCGAAAATAATATTGAAAAAACCTACATTATATGAAATTGTAGGTTTGCAATTGTAGTAGGTTTTTGAAAAAAAAATATGACACTTGTGCATTTTTAAATCCATTTGTTTAAAACATGTTTGGGATTTTTCTGCAAAGTTTGACCATACCCGTTTTTTTACATCACAGATAATTGTACCATACTATCTATAGAACTTTTATAAGCCATATGCATGCACATTACTACATTGTAGAACTTAGAAAAAATTATTGAGTATTCCAATGGAAACTTTCTCCCAATTCCACCATTGAAACAAACAATCAAACCTAAGGTAAGATTTTTTTATTAGGAAGTTGTAATAATTGTTACAAAATGTTGAAAACAATAGTAATTTCTTTCCTTGTTGACATCACCCGCATGTGTCAACAGACAAAAGTAGATATAATGGAAGAAGTTGAAATTTGGAAGTATATGTTGAATACATTGGAACAAAGAAAGAAAATGTCTGTAAAACAATATGGCTGCCACATCAACCAGTTTGTAGATACTTTAGTACAGTATTCTAAAAAAAATATATAATCAAAAAATCATAAGAAAAATTTAAAATTGTAGTAAACGTTAATAGCAGTGCACATGTGGATATATCCATGGAATTGTCACAGATGAAACCACATCTGTGAAATCAGTATAGCCAACCTTAGCAATTAATTTCCATACTTTTTTTTTCCATTGATATTAAAAGGAAATGACACTATGAGATTTATTGTAATTAATAAATTATGTTAGAATAAACGACTCAACTCAATAATGATTCCTTGAAGACCACTTATGATACACTAACTTCAGAGATAGATGGAATTGATGATATGTAGTGTATCTTACAATTATGAGGTGAGTCGTATAATCTAACTCAATTTATTTATTAATTTTCATACATGTTTATATGATATGGACGTACACTAAATTGACACTTCATAAGCTATCAAAATAAATTACATATATATGGCAACTATAATTTTATTTAAATTAATATTGGGAAATAAATATTATGAGGTGATATTAATAGTGAGTGGAGAACATATTTTTAACGACTCACCTCATATAATTTCAAATTTCTTTGATACCAGCGGTTTCAGACAAATATTATCCCTCTTCAGTCATGGCTTTCAGTGGAAGCCATGACTGGTGAAGAGGGACAAGATATTGTCTGAAACCGCTGGTATCAAAGAAATTTGAAATTATATGAGGTGGGTCGTTAAAAATATGTTCTCCACTCACTATTAACGGTAACTATAAACTGATCTGCTGTACTTTAACTTGTCCCAATGGAACCTAACAAAATGGAGTGAACATCAATTTCTTAAATATATTTTGGAATTAATTGCAAATGATGGTCAATATATAATTATTATTGATCTAGTACTTCTTGCTGCCCAAGTATATTTATGGATATCTTTATGGAGAAAAAAGGTGTTGATCAGTCTGGTTAGTCACTTGATGATTCTCAGTAATGTACAGCCTACAGATAGAATCCCCCAGCTGTTACTGAAGTACAAACCAATAGGACATAGAAGTGTTGGATGCCCATTTACTATATGGGAAGATTCATTAAATCCCATTTGATGTGAAAACAGGCCAAAAGGTCTAATTTCATGAAGTAGAAGAATTGCAAATGATGGTCATACCAATTTCACATATATCCATCCATAGTAATTCTGCCCGAGGGCAGGTCCTTCACTGCAATCATAGCATTTTCATGCTATGCTTTGCAGCTTTACAATAAATTTTACATTTTTTCTAACGATTATTTCAAAATATTTTTCTATGATATTTAACTACATACATAACATGAAGACATGGCAGCCATATTGATTTAACAAATATTTTATACAACACATCTTCCTGTGCTGCTAAGTATGTACTTCAGAATTTATTATTTATTTTTGGGTGTTGCATTCTTTCAAGGGTTAGAGTGCTTAAATTGCATTAGGTTAGCTTTTAGATTGGTCTTTTACAGGTTAGAGTACTTAAATTGCATTATGTTAGCTTTTAGGTTCGTTATTTTTTTTTTTCAAATGCCCCAGGTTTGTCTTTCGACATTCCTGGTTTCTCTCCTGGCATGGCATACTTGTAACCCACTTCAGAGGTTGGGGTGCCTGGAAGACAGGGTTATGTTGCCCCGATGATATGATGGGTGGTGATGATGATGATGATGATGGTGCACCACGAGAGTCCCTAATCCTAAGCTTAACCTAAGATGAATATGAATGATGATGATTGCGATGGCCATATGATTTCGGGGACCGTTTGGGCCTTAAAATATTCCTGACATTTGTCTTACAGGTGAGGAAAACCCCCGATAAAAACCTATCGTGTACCGTATATGTTGGGTGCATCGCATGATTCCATAGTGTAAATCCGCTTTGCATTTGTTGACACATGAGCGTGGTGTCAAAAATTTCTCACTGCAACTGATAAAACTTTATCCATAATTCGCACATGCACACAACGGTTTTATTGAATTTAAAATAAATGCCGGCATAAGCCTACATATATAAATATTTCAGAATTAAAAAAATATATTTTTTAAGAATCGTTACAAAACGTTAAAATTTGGGGTAAGAAATGTTATTATAAATGGAAAAAAGTAAATACTTAAATAGTACAATAGTGTCGTAAGAACGTTGCAAGGTGTAGCATAGTGAGCCATATTTTGAAAATTCTAAGTAAAAAATATGCGGAACCACTTCCATTTTAACCCGGTTGCTCTAGAATTAACCACCCACAAAATCTTTAAATTAATTGATGTAAAATAATAAGTATTTCAAAAGAATCTGCAATAGAAATAAATATACTTTAGCCAATAACAAAACACGTGAGAAATTCTATAAACACGTAATAAAATGTAAACGCAAGCTATTCTTACCATGTTTCTAAATTACTAAATTTCTTCGTTACGACTTTTCCTAAGTCGATGCCCAGACGGTCAACAATCCTCTGCGCCAAGTCTGGATGAGATGTGCCGCTGAAAACTTTGATGTTAGGCATCCTGCTTTGTAGTAGAGTACTTGGTTTTTCTAAGCTTAATCGAATCAAAGCCTTCGCACGCACTGGGTCTGACAAGACGGGCATAACTGCAAAACATATACGATACAACCAATCAGAAATTAGCGGAAGTTACATCATACTGTGAACACAGATATTTAATAAACAGATTGTCCTTATAGGTTCTCCGAGCAAAGTAAAAGCGGAAATGAAGTTGTCGCCATCTTAGGCGTGGGTTATCGCTGGTCATATGTCTCTAGATCTCTACAGATTTTATTTGACAAAAAATTAATCTATTCCTTTCTAAATTTTAAAATTATAGTGTTTAAACATTTATCTTATTTCAAAAATAAAATTGTAGATAGATAAATCATCGGTTGATTAATGTCTTTGACATCGTCCGATTCCTAATAGCCAATTTTGTCGGTCCATCCAATCTCCTGGTTGTAGATGCAGGGATTATTAGTCCCTGATAGATGTTTCTCCTTCATGTATAAACATATTCCCTGACTCCAGGAGGTTTTAGGTCTTCCTCTGCCTCGTCTTCCCTCAGGTTTCCATTCCAAAACAGATTTTGGTAGTCGATCCTCTTCCATTCGCTGGACATGTCCGTACCATCTTAATTGCTGAGTTTTAATATAATCTAAAATAGTGTCTTCAATCTTCATTTTCTTCCTTATAACTGAGTTCCTAATTTTTTCTCTTCTTGAAATTCTTACTGCCCTTCGTATAAAATCCACTTCCGTTGCCAAAAGATACTTATTTGTTTTTGTTGTTAATGACCAAAGTTCTGCTCCATAAGTAATGATGCTTTTAACAATTGTATGATATATATTCACTTTATTTTGATTACTTATATTTTTATCTCACAATATGGTTGTAAAAGGGAAGATACTAAGAGGAAGGAGAACCTCTAATTGCTTTAAATTCTAAGACTTAGAGGAACCGACCTGCACACCTTCCTAGTCTCCAATCCCACCTTCACGTGGTGCAAGCTGTTAGTAATCATATAACTTATACGTATAACTTATGTGGTGAACGGACGGGATGGCCTACTCACCAATTGCACTGGTCAGCATGGTGAGATATTGACCGATATGGTATTACTTCCACTTCCATACCATATCTCTTTTTTATCTTTCCTATCCAGTCTCTCTGGACTGAACACTTGTTGTTTTCCGACCCCAATGGTATTAGAGTATTCGAGGCCGAGGGGATCATTTCATCTTATCTTTTCTGTCAAATTCTTCCTAAAGGGCAGATCAGGCTCTTAGCTGTAGTGAAAGCAACTGATTTAAGAATGGACTCCTGAAAAAAAAAATCCCTGGTCCTCCAGGTTGGGGGTTGATGCGGTAGGCCAGCTCCCTCCCATGAGAAAAAAATGCAATGCTAAAAAACCTAATAGAGATAAGCCGGTCAAATTAAAGGAAGACGAATCAAGCTACGGAAAAAAAAAACTCTGCTAATTGGAACATGGAACGTACAAGGCATAAGGAATAAAAAAAATTGTATTTTGAGAATTAATCTTTGTTAACCTCTGAGACACAAAGCATTACACTGATTCTGATAATATGTCCTGTTCATTAGAAAATTAATCGATAACAATTTAAGAAACTTCCAATATCCACAAACCCAGAAAGATCATCAAAATATGGATTCATAATTATAAAAGTGTTGGAATTACCAACCTTCAACTACTTTATTACGGTTTTATAAAAAGTGTAATTGCAAGAAAGCAGCTTATAACTCATATTACATAATTCTGAAGTTTTAGATATACGGAGTCGTGTGCCTGGAGTAAAAATGCGTATTATTAAATTAATATAATGAAATGTAGATTGAAAAATTATAAATAGGATAGTATTTTTTCCAGTATTCCAACTCATCGAGAAAGAGTATTCACGTAAGAGGGGGTAAGCATGATATCCCATCTCACGTATTTGGGTTTACTCACCTGCCTCATGGGGTAGTGTTCAGTGTTTGTGACTACAGTTATGAGATCCCGGGTTCGTTTCCCGGTCAGGATTTTTTTCTTAATGGGGATCGAATTGGGTTAAGTTTAAATGACTCACTTGGCGCTTCATTAAGATTTATCACCATCATATAATGGGGATAACCTAAGAAATAGATTAAAACAAGCGGCTAGGTCATGTCCATTAGGAGGAAGGGCTTACTCTAAGGAGGAGGATTTCTAATATGCTATCTGGCGTGAAAAGTTTTATTTATATGCAGTTATTTCACGTGTATATTTGATACCGTCAGCATTTTATTAACCCTACAGAAAACCGAACATAAATAATAAGGAATATGGAATGTTAGGACACTGAAAAAACTTATTATGTAGCTTAAACTAAAGTTTTTACCGTTTATGAAGTATGATGGAACTTGATAACAAAGGAGAGGGAGATTTTGAAGAAGTGGCTGAATTCAAATACCTGGGAACAATAATTACAAATAGGAACGAGGTTCACAAATAAATTAAACACAGGCCCAATTCTGAAAATGCACGCTATTACGTATTATACGAGTAGGGACACTTGTCATCCCAACTCCTTTAAAAAACGTTAAACTGAAAATATATAGCTAAAACTGTTATTCTCCCAGGTATATGGTTGTGAAACATGGACTCTTACTTTCAGGTGGGAGAAAATAGTATGAGTATTTGAGCTTAGCAACATTTTTGGACCAAAGAGAGATGAACAGACAGGCGAATGAAAAAAAAAAACATAACAGTGAGCTACATTTTTTTTATAGGAAGCTAGATATAATAAGAACAGTTAAATCTCGTAGACTGCGATGGGCAGAACATGTGGTACGAATGGGAAATGAAAGACGTGCATGGAAACTTCTTGTAAAAAACCAGGGGGAAAATGCCCAGTTGATAGACCAATAATGAGGTGGGAGAACAACATTAACCAAGATTTGAGGGATGATAGAAACATTAGATCAGGCTAGGGATGTATGGAGAGGTAATCTCCTTGAGTCCATACATCTACATAGTGGGTTATCTCTGCATCTATGGGTTCGATAGAGCCAGGGAGTTAGGTTATGTTTAAACAAATTATTATACACAGCTACACCAGTAAATTTTATAGTAAAGAATAAAATATCTGTCCGTATCGGGAGCTCTCCGTGCTGATGCGCTAACCACTGAATTATTCATTCATACATATTCACGGAGAAACCTCGCTCTTATAACTTTTCTCACTTCAATCGCTAACCCCAGAGCAATGAACTATTTATTGTTCACATTGCATATGGATAGCTTCTTATTGTAGAAGACATTTACTAACTAACTCACTGGCACTATTGAACCCGTAGGTTCATGACCGAGCGGGCATAAGCTTCCATACAACCCTCCTGACAAAATGTTTTCCATTCATCCCCTGTATAATCTACTTCCCTCAAATCATGGTTAATGTTATTTTCCCACTTTATTCTTGTCTTACCTACTGGACGCTTTCCCACTGGTTTTCATAAATAAAGTTTTCATGTCTATCTTTTATTTCCCATTCGAGCCACATGTCCTGCCCATCACAGTCTATGAGACACTCTTCTTATTATATCTTGTTTCCCGTAAAGATCATGCAACTCACTGTTATGTAGTCGCGACTGGGAATCGAACTCAGGCCACCTTAATACGAGGCAGTGATGCTACCCGGTGAGTAACGATACTGCTAATTGTTAATAGTATTGTTTCAACTTTTTATAGGGGCACGCCGTAGCATAGTTGATTAAAGCAATACGCTACAAACCTGTTCTCTATGCTACTAACCGAAAAGTTGAGGGTTTGAGTACCGGTGGGATGACGATTTTCAAACAGACCCAAACCTTCTGGCGGCACCATGGTCTTGGAGTCGACTCACTCTCTAATGGAAATAAGTACCAAACGCTTGTTCTGGGGGGGGGGGGGGAAGGCGGCCGTCACGCAGGGCTGACAACCTGGCTAACATCAAGTGTCGATTGTTTTTAAAAGTGGGAGCCTTAACCTCCTATTACCTCAAAGGCCTATAGAGAGATTACTTTCATTATTATTATTATTATTATTATTATTATTATTATTATTATTATTATTATTATTATTATTATTATTATTATTATTATTATCATCATATTTTAATTAAGATCTAAAATATAAAAATGTTTGTTTGTTCGTACTTTACTCGCGGCCATACCGTTAATCCGATTGAGATGGGGCTTTCTTGCAAAATGTTCAGGAGATTTCCGGGATTAACATAGGCTATAAGGGAGGTGTGATATTCAATTCCTACACCTTTAAAAATACACAATATAAAAGTTATGGTAGATTTCGTTCTCAGTGCTGTCCGCCACATTTAACTACCTGAGACAAGATATTAGTGTCTCTAAGTCATTTATCTTCCTCGCGGTCCGTGACTTTGAATAATAGGCCAACATTTTTCTCAGTCACACCAACCACAGAGCACCTGCCACCAACACTTGATCACCGACCACAGGCCACCCACTCACTCCAGCGACTCTACTCGCCAGCCGAGGATCCGGACCCTCGGTGAAAATGATCGTTGAGCCTGGCTGACTGATGGATGGATGACCGTCCCTATCATTGGATGGGTGACCGCTCATGGCTAGAGTTCAGGTCGCCTATACATCCCCATTAAACTCATATAAATAATTATTATAATGCAACCTTAAATTAAGTAGAAATAACAAAATTACACACCTATTAAATCATCACTGCACGGAGACCAAGATAGTTCCTTTAGGCATACACTCATAAAACCACCAATTACATCACAGCTTCTCATCGCTCCGAAATACACCAAATATACCATATAACATCCATCCAGTCGACACTGTCATGGTTAGCAAAACTTATCCACATTTTCAACAATAAACCTTTCGGCCCACTTTTCAAAATTAGCGGGGCTAAAAGGCAACAGCGTTGGAAGCCGCGGGTGTCTAATAAAATCTATTAGTCACCCAAAAGGGATGTTCTAGCCGCCCTCACAAGCCGCTCTCAACACGCCCACGGATAGATAGATATATGTGTTGCCAATTTAAGGGTTAAATGTCATTACCTATACTAACCGAAACTAACGTAACATAACCTAACCGAACATAACCGAAACTAACCTAACCACACTTAACCTAACCTAATATAATCTCACCTAACATAATCGCACCTAACATAACCTAACCTAACCCAAGTGACCCCCGAGGGCCCAACCTAATCCAAGTTGACCCCGACCGTCTAACCTAATCTAAGTGGCCCCCGAGGGCCTAACCTAACCCAAAATGACCAAGTGGCCCGAGAGCCTAATCTATCCCAAGTGGCACCCGAGGGACTTCCTTAACACAAAGTGGCCCCCGAGGGCCTAATCTAACCCAATGTGACCTTCGAGGGCCTAACATAACCCAAAGAGGTCCCGAAGGACTAACATAACACCCACTGGCCCCCGAGGGCCTAACCTAACCCAAGTGGCTCCCGAGGGCCTAACCCAAGTCGCCCCCGAGGGCCTATCCTAAACGAAAGTGGCCCCCGACGACCAAACCTAAACCAAAATGGCTCCGAGGGCGAAACCTAGCCCAAAGTGGCCCCGAGGGCCTAACCTACCCAAAGTTGCTCCGAGTGCTTAACACAACCCCAACTGGCCTCCAATGGCCTAACCCAACGCAAGTGGTCTCCGAAAGCCTAATGTAATCCCAAGTGTCCCCCGAGGGCCTAACCTAACCCCAAGTTACCCCTAGAGACTGTCATATCCTAAAGTGGTCCAGAGGGCCTAATCTAACACCAAATGACCCCCGAGGGCCTAACCTAATCCCAAGTGGTCTTCGAAGGCCTAACCTAATACCAAGTGGCCTCCGATGACCTAACCTGACCCAAGTGGTCCTCTAGGGCCAAACCTAACCCAACGTGGCCTCCGAGGGCCTAACCTTACCCAAAGTGGCTCCGAGGGCCTAACATTACCCAAAGTAGCCTCCTAGGGTTTAACCTGATATAGTGGCCTCCATGGGCCTAACCTGACCCAAGGTGGTCTCCGAATGCGTAACCTGACCCAAAGTGGCCTCCTAGGGCGTAATCTGACCCAAAGTGGGCGATGAGGGCCTAACCTTACCCAAAGTAGCTCCCGAGGGCCTAACCCGACCCAAAGTGTCCTCCGAGGGCCTAACCTAGCCCAAAGTGGCCTCCAAGGGCGTAACCTAACTCAAAGTGGTCTACGAGGGCCTAACCTTACCCGAAGTGGCTTCCAATATCCATCCTTAACCGACAGAACCGGCCTGAATCTACTGAACCGGCATAATAAATGAAGAAAGGGGGAGGAGAAATGTACAGTACACATACATTAGGTATTTTCGAACGTGATGCATTAATCTTACATTTGCGTCGATAGTATGACAGCTATTAACCACTGAGCTAAATGCGCATACATGTTGCCAGTTACAGTATCTATGTCATATTATTTCCATTTTCATTTGAAATATTCAGTGGCTTGCCAATCATTTTACAAATTGAATCATAACTTGGACATATTATTGGAGACCATTTGTTTATTATCTCATACTGCTTATATAAAACCCCCCTATACACATTTAAATGTTTGCGGTAAATTCAAATACACTCTGTATATGGATATCATCATCATCATGAACAAATTCGTTTTAGGCCATGTGGCCTGTACGGTAAACCTAGCGAAGATGGTCTTGATCTTTCCACCGATGTTTTGGTCTTCCTTAGTCCCTATGTCCAGTTGGAGTATATTGGAATGCCAATTTTGGAAGTCTATTTCTTGCCATTCTTCTCAGATGATTTTTCCATTCTTGTTGGTATCTTTGTATATCTTCATTTAAACTTGTTACTCCAAGTTTTCCTCTGACAGTATATGGATATGTGCTTATATAATAATAAAACTAAAGCATATACTTTGTAATCCTTATATGTATTAACAACACGTTAGTCGATTTGTGGTGATAATGTTTTAAAAGTTTTTTTTTAATTGAAAGATATCTTTAATATAGTCATTTATTTCATTTCTTTGTATTTTTATTTAACGTTATGAAATGGTCAATATGATAAATAGATTCTGTGATTAAATTTCAGTCTAACATTAGCTTTGACGATTGAGGAAAACCAGGATAAAAAAAACTCAGGTTGATTAGCACAGGTATTAGAACCTGAAAACTTCCGAATACGAGTGTCAAAATTCTTTTGAACCAATATTCGGTCTACAAGTTTACATAGAACAGTTCACCGCTGTGGTCTCGGGGTAGCGTACTGCCTTGTCACGCAGCGGGCCCGGGTTCGATCCCCGGTCGGGACAGTTTTTCTGGGTGAGGTTTTTATCGGGGTTTTTCCTCACCTGTAAGACAAATGTCAGGAAAAATTTAAGGCCCAAACGGTCCCCGAAATCATATGGCCATCGCAATCATCATCATTCATATTCATCTTGGGTTAAGCCTAGGATTAGGGACTCTTCTGGCGCACCATTATCATCATATCATCGGGGCAACGTAACTCCGCCTTCCAGGCGCCCCAACCTCAGAAGTGGGTTACAAGTACGCCATGCCAGGAGAGAAACCAGTAATGTCGAAAGACAAACCTGGGGCATTTGGAAAAAAAAAAAAAAAAAAAGTTTATATAGAACAGCGATAACGCGATAACCCATCGCTGACTTTGGGATACTAGTGCATTAATTCTGCTTTGGAACCACAGTTAACCCACTGTTTGGGACTCGCTCATTTATCGCTGGTTTGGGGTATAGTATCTGACGGACTTTGGTACGTACTGATTTCTATGCTTACTGATCTGGCACTTTCTGAATTGTGGTAGTTGTGATTCGTAGTGGATTAAACAGCTGCATTAGAAAGCTAGGAAGTTCTGAATTAATGGTTAGGTTTTATATAGGGGTAGACGTTATTTAATGGAATCTTGCTGCAAATTAAGAGTGTTATTGTAACTTGTTAGTAGAAATGAACTAGACTATTTATGAATTGATACAAACATGGCGAATATTGCTGCACAGAGAATCAAGAGAGAGTTTAAAGAAGTTATTAAGAGTGAGGAGGTAGTATTGAACAATGTTCAGCAGTATGTTTAAATGTTTTTTTTATTTCAAACTTGAAATTTATTACAGTGATATTTTATTATGCTTCGATAAACGTTATATATAAATAATTTAATTCTAAAAATATGGGCCATTGCTAATATGAAAACAAAAATTCACAAGAATTATCTAAATTGCCTCATTTTATGTTGACCATATTTTTCCTTGAGATATTGTTATCTGTATGTTTAAGTAATCCTTTTGGTTGGTGAAAATTTTGATACGTGGAATTTATTCATTTGTTAGCAATGTCAAGTAAAGGTAATTAAATGTCAATTAAAAAGATGTTTGACAATTTTGAGTTGCTGTACTGTCAGAAGAGTGTATGTATGTCCCTGGTATTGTTAAGTTCATACCATAAACAAAAATGCTGACACTATAAATAATGTTATGCAGATTTGCTTAATGTCCGTAGAAACCACTCTTGGAGGACATTGATATATTAATATTGAATTAAAAAAATTGTTACATCATCTTGGTTGTTTAGAAGATAATTAATTTTGAAATGGGATCGACTGCACAAGACGATATATTTATTTATAACTTCATTCTAATATGATGAATAAACATTATATGAAATATTTAAGGCAATTGTTAGGAAAGCGATGCACTATGCATGTTAGAGCAGACCAAACTATATGCCCAAAGGTTGTAAACTATATTGAATGAAATCAGTTACATTACTACGTTTGTGTATAATCCCGTTCTTTAGCGGTCCTAACATATAATTTCAGAAGCTTACCTATGGACCTAAACTAATGTAACAATCAAATTAATGTAGTAGTCTGATTGTTAATTGTTAGCTGTTAGTCATTTAGTTAGCTTCCATTATACTACATTATAAAAGTATGATTGAAATTTAGGTTAGGATGTTAGGAGCGCTAAAGTGCAGTATTACTGTATTGTGACATCTAACAACACCATGTCCTACATCGTTAATTTTTTCCCCTTATATTTTAATACATTTGGGGGGCTCAACTGCACTTTTACTAGCGCTTGATTTTTCAGTTATATTATTGTAAACTATAGTTCTTCCTTTGTATTTACTAACATTATTTAATATTTTAAACTTTTTCATACAATTTTTATAACATTGTTAGACAGTTTTGAAGTATTTATTTAAATATGCAAATTACTATATTATGACACTGTTAGACAATATTGTGATGCTAACTGCTATTTTCTCCACAGAGTATATTACTTAGTCTTATAATTTTTCTATCGCTGTTTTGGGTTATCGCTGGTTGGTTCAGCGTTAGGGAACGATAAGTAAGTGTACATCCATTTTTAATAAATGCTTGGTAATTTTAATGTTATTAATATTTCTTTTTAACATAGATTTGTGGATTTATTGCAGATATTGGTCATTTAAATTTCATAGAGACAGATAGTAATCGAGGATGATAAATCAATATGTGGTTGATTGTGGGTTATCGGTGGCTCTACAAACTCTGGTGCATGTGCACTGTTATTCTATAGGACTTTGAAAATATTTCACGCTAGTTTAAGTGCAGTTTTTCCCATTTGGGTATTTTAGGTTAGGATTCGGGTAGATTAGCTATATCTAGTTTACATTATGAAATATGTTTTAGGTTTTCGGATGCTGCAGGACAATTGAGATAATGATACAAAATAAAGAAACTTGACTAGTCTATTGTGTTATGTTCACATTTTTTTTTTCCAATGATTCATATATGGATGATTCTTAACTATCTTTGCAGGGTTCATATTAATATAATAAATTTGGGAATATTTACATTATGAGGTTTTCTTAATAAGAATCAAATGAATCATGAATTCTTTTTTACCACATACATATATTTTTTTAATACTACAATTCTGTGTTAAAAAACATAGATGTATGAGGTAGGAAGAATTCACAATTCATTTGATTCTTATTAGGATTCATATTGTTTATATTAGGATATTTAGGTTATTTTTATGTCAAATTCTAAATAAGTTTTTCCCAATTTTTCATTTTGTTCTTACCAAGAATTATGTGTATATGTGTGTGTACCTCTTCGGGAGTAATTTGTCTGTTTTGGATTTTTTAAATTATGGTAGTGCATCATTTTCATGGAGTCCCATGCCGTAGCTGAGTGGTTAAGGCAATACGCCTTGGCACAGAGCTACGGGACTTGCGCAGGTTCAAGTCCCCATGAGGGAAGAAATTTTCTCATGGAAATTCAGCCAGCATCGTGAGGCATTTGGGTAGCTACAATAAGTAGCGGCTCCAGATTGAGAAGACCAGCTAGGCCTATAACGGCTGGGGGACCCAATATACTGACAACATGTCACCCCTATACTGGCTCCATTATCGTCTACCTCTGTGATATGAGGCCAGCAGCAGCTGGTAGGCCAAGGGCCTTGTAGGCCTGTTGTGCTTGGAGAATAAAAAAAACATTTTCATTGAAATTGTTATATTTAATAATTTCATGAATGGGAAAGTCAGTTTAATACAAATTACTGAATTCTATGCAAGTTGATTGCCAACATAAATTTGAACCAAAAAAAAAAACTTGGAAATTATTTTAAGTCAACACTTTTAAAAGCCATATTAAAGCACCGTTGAGGTTATGTAATAAGATATTAAATGTAAAATTGGTACCTGGTAAGTCAGTCGTCCTCAACTAAATTATTAAACTTCATCAAGTAATTCCAGTACGGAGGTCTTTCAAAAACAATGTATCATCCTCTGTATTTTAACTGAGTACCAGTTAAAATGCAGAAGATAAAACATTGTTTTTGAAAGGCCTCCATATATTTTATATCTTATTGTTATAAGTATAATTACCTCACCAATGTATGTGTGTATATATATGTTTTTTTAATCCAGAAAATGTCTGAAAATTCAATCAGAAGTTGATTTGAAAAACCTAAAAAATGCAGTATTATCATTAGAAGATGTCTATAATCATTACTAAAACAGAATAGCTAATCAATTTATGAAAAACACGCCAATAAAAAAAAAGGTCGCTGATACCTTCCTAATCTAATTTAACCTACATATAATAAATCTAACCTCCCTAATGTAACCTATATAAACATTGGCAATTGACTGTAGAGAAAACTTGAATAATCATATTGGCGACTTTTGATAACTATTAATATAGTTTGTAACTAATGGTTCATTATATGATTCAGAGATGCTCATCTAGCCCAAATAATGAATAAATTGTTTGGACCATTTTTAAAGATAAACCAGTTGTACATGGTGTCATAGAATAACCTTATATTATAATTTGGATACCGGTAGCTATAATAGCAGGTACAGGTTGAGAAAACCAACTATAACATCTGGGGACCTGACATGCTGGCAACTCACTTCTATACTGGCTGGATAATCATCCAGTTATACGATTCTGTTCTTCATAGTATGATAGGCCTAGAAGACCTTTAGCCTCTCATTTGGGTACTGTCCTCACATCTACATGGACAATCATCCAGCTAGTACAGGGTTATATTGGTTTTCTCAACCTGGAGCTACACAAATCATCAAGATTCTGGGTGGGCACAGTTTCATACTGGCCAAAATTCCATGAGAAAATTTCTTAACCCAAGGAGACTTGAACTAGTGCGATTCCTGTTGCTCAGAGCCAAGGCATCATGCCTTAAACCACTTGGCTATGGTGCAGGACTACTTCTGTGATTAACATATGTGAATGTGAGACCAGTGGCTGGCTTGTAGTCCAAAGACCTTCTAGACATGTTGGTTGCAACATGGAGTTTAGTGTTAGATAGATAGATAGATAGATCATCGGTTGATTAATGTCTTTGACATCGTCCGATTCCTAATAGCCAATTTTGTCGGTCCATCCAATCTCCTGGTTGTAGATGTTTCTCCTTCATATATAAACATATTCCCTGACTCCAGGAGGTTTTAGGTCTTCCTCTGCTTCCTGTTCCCTCAGGTTTCCATTCCAAAACAGATTTTGGTAGTCGATCCTCTTCCATTCGCTGGACATGTCTGTACCATCTTAATTGCTGAGTTTTAATATAATCTAAAATAGTGTCTTGAATCTTCATTTTCTACCTTATAACCGAGTTCCTAATTTTTTTTTTCTTCTTGAAATTCTTGTGGCCCTTCGTATAAAATCCATTTCCGTTGCCAAAAGGTACTTATTTGTTTTTGTTGTTAATGGCCAAAGTTCTGCTCCATAAGTAATGATGCTTTTAACAATTGTATGATATATATTCATTTTATTTTTATTACTTATATTTTTATCCCCAATATTCCATTGAGACAAGCATTTGCAAATTTTCCTTTATTATTTCTATTTCCTCTTCATAACTCCCATTTTTATTTATTTTAATTCCTAAATATGTGATCTCACTACAAGATTTTATTGATTCTCCAGTCTCCAAAATTAAATTTTGTTCTGGTTCACCAATTGATAAATATTTTGTTTTTTTCATGTTCAAATTTAATCCCCATTTTTCATATTCTTCTATTAATTTTCTAGTCATATATTCTAAATCTTCATAATCTTGTGCAATTAACAATTTATTAAATTTATTATTATTATTTTTTTGTTTAATGTCACCAGGTTGCCTTTTATAAAATTTCTGGTTTTCTCCCCTGGCATTGGCAGAATTGTAATAAATTTCTTTGGTTAGGGCACTTGGAAGGTGGAGTTACATTACCCCAATGATATCCATCCATAATAATTCTGCCCGAAGGCAGGTCCTTCACTGCAATCATAGCATTTTCATGCTATGCTTGCAGCTTTACTAGGGAATTGTGTAGGTGTGGTAGCTTCCCATTGCTTTCCACACCGGTGAAGGATGATGATGATGATAATGATAACGGTAAGGATGATAATGATAAGGATGATGGCCATATGATTTCGGGGACCGTTTGGGCCTTAAAGTTTTCCTGACATTTGTCTTACAGGTGAGGAAAAACCCCGATAAAAACCTCACCCAGAAAAACTGCCCCGACCGGGGATCAAACCCGGGCCTGCTGTGTGACAAGGCAGCATGCTACCTCGAGACCACAGCGGTGGACCCCAATGATATGATGGGTGATAAATGATAATGAAGCACCAGGAGAGTTCTTAACTTAAACTTAACCTAAATTCCAGGCCATGGGCAACCACAGGAATAATTCCCTTTAAGAAAAAAAAAATCCTATAGTCTGACCAGGAATCGAATCTGGGACCTCATGAACAGTAGTCAGTAATGCTGACCACTAGCCATTGAGGCTGGTCTATAACCTAGAAACAGGAAATGTAATTAACATTTCACTCTAATTTTCTAATTCTGTATATATAATAATAGGTATCATTGTAGCCAATGGCCATGTAGAAAGAACTGTTTTCATGTCTTACAAAAGTCTGTTATTGATGTTCCTATGTTTTTACACTGTAATAGGTGATATCGGTCGCAGTGCGACCCACATAGTTTGCACTTGCACTTTTCTTCTGGGTTATGGCGCTTCACTGTAGTGCATATCCTGTGGTGGAAACCATGGACCGCGACTCTCGTCACGGTGTGTCTGAGGTCGTATCTGGCTGCTGTCCATTCCCTGTAGATCATCGCATCCGTTGCGTAGAACTCAGGCCATATCTGTTCTCTCTTCTCGTTGAGTTCCCACAGCAGTTCTTTGTAGGCATCTGTTGCTGGCACGAGAAGGTCCAGATGGAGCTCTTCTATGAAGAATGGTTCCTTTGTCAGTATGTATGTTAGGTGTGAAGGCGTGTATTTTGATACGCTTAGCGCTATCTTTAAAAAGTGTGCTTTGACTTTCTCTATTTCCTCTAGGTTTGCCTTATTTAGGTTCTTCCAAATCACTTCTATTCCATAGGTCATGATTGGTGCTATTTTTAAGTGGAAGATGGTCATTGCTGTCTCCAGGGATAGTTTACTCAGGCTTTTAATGCTGTTCGTTGCTTTTCTGGCCGCTAAGGCATGTTCTTTGATGTGCTTATCGAAGGTGTCACCTCGGCTCTGCAGTGTGATCCCCAGATATTTGAACTGGTTTACATTTTGCAGTGGGTCTCCCTTATACCAAATGCAGTCATTCGCTGCGAGTCTTCCTCCTTTCCTGAAGTCACTTTTACTGTTTTCTTCTCATTTATTTCTAGGTCGTTCTTTTTGGCCCATGCTACGAGTTTGTCGAACGCTGTTTGAGCTTTTTCGATGTCTTGGGATGTAATCACCATGTATTCTGTATATATGTAACTTAGTTAAGATCAGTCTATTTTATTCATGTTGTGGAAAAATAAGTTCAATTTTTTTGTTAATATAAGCTGTTAGTTTATGCTGATGATGTAGTAATATTGGCCGATAGCGAGGAGATACTAAAGGACAACACGTACACACTATTGAGTAACACTACGAAATTAGGACTGGAAGTAAATATCAATAAAACTAAATATATGGTCACACGTAGAAATTCATTATATAATGGAAATGGACAGCTAGTGACATGAGGTAAATTTTGAGGAAGTGGCTGAATTCAAATACCTAGGAACAATAATCACAAATAGGAACGAGATGCACAAAGAAATTAAACATAGGCTCAATTCTGGAAATGCGTGCTATAGTGCATTGCAGAGACTCTTGATGTCTCCCAACTCCTTTCAAAAAACGTTAAACTGAAAATATATAAAACTATTATTCTACCAGTTATATTATATGGGTGCGAAACATGGACTCTTACTTTAAGGGAGGAAAGGAGTTTACAAGTATTTGAGAATAAGGTACTTAGGAAAATTTTTGGACCAAAGAGAGATGAACAGACAGGTGAGTGGAGAAGACTACATAACAATGAACTACATGGTCTTTATAGGAAGCCAGATATAATAAGAACAGTTAAGTCTCGTAGACTGCGATGGGCAGGACATGTGGCACGCATGGGGATTGAAAGACGTGCATGGAAGCTTCTTGTAGGAAAGCCAGAGGGAAAACGACCGGTTGGTAGACCAAGACTGACATGGGAGAATAACAATAATTATGATTTGAGGGAAGTAGATTACACAGGGAATGATTGGAAAGTATTAGCTCAGAATAGGGATGTATGGAGAGCTTATGTCCGCGTGGCCATGAACCTATGGGTTCGATAGTGCCAGTGAGTAAGTAAGTAATATAATGAATATTCTTGAAAGGAATCTTGATATTAACAATTGGATTGTGCTAGTTTGACATAGAAAATTTGAATTGATGACCGTTCATATAACAGATCCATCCATCCATAGTAATTCTGCCCGAAGGCAGGTCCTTCACTGCAATCATAGCATTTTCATGCTATGCTTGCAGCTTTACTAGGGAATTGTAGATGTGGTAGCTTCCCGTTGCTTTCCACAGATAAGGGTCTGTAATTTTTTTTCATAGTAGAACTTACCAAACTTAATATTTTGGAGTTTGTGAATCAATATTGTATTTGCAACAACATAAACTACAGAAGCAAGTATTAAACAGATTTCATGAGTTGGATTTCATTTACCATCCTTTATAGCGTTTAGCAAGTTGAATGAGATATTCACATAATCATATCTCTCAATTCTTTCCAATGATTTCTGTCAATTCCTGCTGTCAGTGAATTAGCAGATAGTTCATTCAGGAGAGACTGACTTCAGTATCCAGAGTTCTATTTTTTTCATTTACTTTGCGATACAGGGGTAGAGCATCTATGTCAGATTCCAAGATTTGCAGATTAAATCTCAATGAAGATTAATTATTCTTTTTTTAATGATGAGATTTCAAGAATATGGATTCATTCTGAGTAAAAGTTAAAATCCATTGGTAATCTTATTTGAAGAGAAAAATGATACGCTCAGACCAGGACTTGAACCCGGGACCCTTGGGTGTCTAGACTAAGTGCTCTACCACCTGAGCTACCTGAGCAAGTACCAATCTAAACGCAAATTTTTCTCTATATACATTGTAATTCCTGCCCACCAAATGCTATGAAGCCTTTGCTTCTATCTTTGCAAATGGTGGCTCCTTTATTAATTTCATACATCTCAATGATGGATAAATCATATTTGAAGAGAAAAATTATACGCTCAGACCGGAACTTGAACTCGGGACCCTTGGTTCTCTAGACCAAGTACTCTACCACATGAGCTACCTGAGCAGGTACTGATCTAAATGCAAATTTTTAATAAAAACATTGAAAAAAGCCATTCTGGCATTTATAAAGTAATTCCCAAATATGTCTTCTTAATAAAGGAGCCACCATTTGCGAAGATAGAAGCAAAGGCTTCATAGCATTTGGTGGGCAGGAATTACAATGTATATAGAGAAAAATTTGCGTTTAGATTGGTACTTGCTCAGGTAGCTCAGGTGGTAGAGCACTTGTTCTAAAGAACCAAGGGTCCTGGTCTGAGTGTATAATTTTATATGATAAGATTTATTTGCTATGATTTATCCATCATTGAGATGTATGAAATTAATAATAAAAACATTCATTGGTAAAATTTGATGGAAGGATCTCACCGCATATGTCCTTTTTAGTCTTACAGTAGAAATAGGCAAAGTTAAATACACAAAATAAATAAACTGTAGCCTGCAAGATGAAATTATTTATATGTATGTATGTATATATATATATATGAATAAGAAAGTTTTGTCTTGAGTTTTCCGCGTCTTGGATTCAAGTTTGGCCACTGACTCCGACGTTTTTTCATGATCCCACATGCCATTATCAAGGAATGATAAGTTCGAGTTACAGGTTTAGGTCTTATATAATTAAACAAATAGAGTTTTCGCTGTGGTCCGTTTCCGAAGACGTACACCCATCCAAGGTTTAGTTCTTATGTAGTTAAACACCTTCAGTTTTCTGAAAACTGTTTTCTTTTAGTTCTTATGTAGTTAAACCTTGGATGGGTGTACGTCTTCGGAAATGGACCACAGCGAAAACTCTATTTGTTTAATTATATAAGACCTAAACCTGTGACTCGAACTTATCATTCCTTGATAATGGCATGTGGGATCATGCCGAAACGTCAGAGTCAGTGGCCAGGGGCCGAACTTGAATTCAAGATGCGGAAAACCCAAGAAAACTATCTTATTCATACTTATATCCGCGAAAATCTGCAATATAACATATATATATATATATATATATATATATATATATATACACACACATATATACACACACACACACCATATTTTACAGACTATAAGACATGCTTTTTTCTTTGGAAAATTGCCTCCAAAATTCAGGCGTGTCTTATACTTAATTAATATAAAAAATGTCCCGTGTTTGATTTAAAATTCCCACCAGTGTTAAAAATGGCCATATATTCAATGCCGCAGGAATTATCTCTATCTGGCAACATTGGATTCAACTGGCAGCAGCAGTGCACTGATGCAACGAACATGAGTTGCGGGAATTCACAAGCTTGCTAACAGTCTCCCTCCCGCCCTGCCATCTCAAACCCAGAACACTGTCTAGCCTATGATGCGTCATTGCAGTCTATGATGCCAGTGAACTTGAACTAATGGATGAAACCCAACATGAATTCACGCTAAAGGGAGCTTTAAACCAACATACAATCAAACAAGTGTGTTAGTGGATAAAAGTCATGGTCTAGAGTAAGAGAAGACATTATTGTTAAATCTTTCAAGAAGTGTGGCGTAAGTAACGCTTTCGATGGCAGTGAAGACCATCTTATATATGAATAGGACAACAATGACAACGAAGAAGAAGAAGAAAGTTCAGATGATGATTTTCAGGGATTATAAAGATCAGAACGGTTTTATAAACTAAGATTTTTTTTATTCTGGTTTGCAATGTAATAATAAAAATGGCAAAAATGTTATTTTTTAAAAAAATTGCTTAAAAATTAAGATGCGTCTTATAGTCCATAAAATACGCTATATGAATTTCATTTTTATTTACCTTAAATGTTTTTGCCTCATATATTAAATGTGTTTGTGTTGTCTGTCCTATGAGCCAGTCCTTTGTTATGATGATTATATCCAAGTAATTATACAATATGTTAATCACAGAGGTGGATGATCATTAAACCAATATAGGGGTGACATATGGTCATGGCATGTTGGGTTCCCCGCCTGTTATAACTGGTTTTCTCAACCTGGAACTGATATTTATTGTAGCTACCCAAATTCCTCACGATACTGGATGGGCACTAATCCCATACTGGGCCAATTATTCTTATATTTATATATTAAATTTGGGAATTTTTAACATTATGAGGTTCAATTTATAAGAATTAAATGAATCGTGATTTCTTCTTACCTCATACTTCTATGTTTTTTAAACACAGCACTGCAGTATCAGTGACCCATTGTCACCATCCCCAGCTGTTTTCATGACTGTCAATTATTTTTTTTGCCAGTAATTATCGCAAACGGGCATCTGGTGTTCTTAGTGAATGAATTATTTTCTAACTGTGCCATCCTGGTGTTCTTTTGAATTAATCATTTTCTAAAACTACTGACTGCCACTGTAATTTATTTTATGAAGAACTTGTATAAGCAAGCTCAAAGTTCATTGGTCTAGTATGGTTTGTTTTGAATTCAAATTTTTGTGCCCAGGGGACTGTTGGAAAGCAAATATTTAGAGTAGAGTGGTTGGTCAAGAAAAGTTTGCTTCTTTTTTCAATCAATGCTATGATGCTCTAATAAACTATAATTCTTCTATAGCTGATTTAGTTCAATTTCTCTCTCCATTCTTTTATGTTTCTGAAGTGTTGTTTTGTTAACGGATGATTTCCGACAAAACAAAAAGGAACGTTGGACACTCATTAAAAAGAACACTTCAAGAAACAGAAAGAATGGAGAAATTGAAAAAATTAGGCTGTGGGATCAGCACGATATTTAAATTGAGGCGTCGAAAAATTTAAAAAAAATAAGTAGAAGGACTTTTTGACACGTCATATCCAAACTTATGATGGTGTTAAACAGTTTGGGAAACAGAATATATATTAAAAAAAACCATGGCTAGGACCATGAGAAATTTGAGATTCCAGACGAACCGAGCTTGATTACGAAGTTCTTCAAAAATACAACAGATGGCAGTTTAGAAAATGATTCATTCAAAAGAACACCAGGTGGCAGTTTAGAAAATAATTCCTTCAAAAGAACACCAGATGGCAGTTTGGATAATTACCGGCAAAAGAAATAATTGACAGTCATGAAAACAGCTGAGGATGGTGACAATGGGTCGCTGATACTGCAGTGCTGTGTTTAAAATAACATAGAAGTATGAGGTAAGAAGAAATCACGATTCGTTTCATTCTTACCAATTATTCTTCCCTCATGAAGACTCGAATGAGTGCAGTTCTTTAGCTCTATATCAAGATACAATCCTTTAAATCAATTGACTATTGTGCAGTATTCCTTTCCTGAGACTTCCCCTTATCAATCTTATCATTAAGGGGGGTGATGGGTGAAATTTCTATTTTCTACAGTTTTTAAGCTACATACTTGATTTTTTGTACACACATTCATGCCATAATAGGTAATGTTATATTAAAGTTTCATCCTTCTAAGCTTAAAGGTTTTTGAGTTATTGAAGAAAATCATTTTAAATTTTGCATATTTAAATTTTTAACAAGTCCCATAATTTTTTAGTAAAATTTTTAATTTTTTTCTACATGACCACTGACTTATTTAGAACAACACTATGCATTAACTTTTCTATATCATTATAAAAAAAGGAAGAAAAAATATGTACATCCTCTGCATATGAAAATTTAACTTTTTTAAATTACTACACACATTTTATTTTTTATTTAAAAGACTATCAACGTTTCAGAATCCATGCACTGAATTATTAGCCATAATGTGTGGGACATGCAGTTAAAATTTTGTGCTTTTATCATTAAATTTGTCAGTGCTATTTTGATTTGAATGTATTGAAATGCAATGAAAATAAAAGTGTGGAAAAGCCAATTTGAAAGTTTGCATGCAGTTAAATTAGAATGTAGCATACATGCCCTCCTACAGTCATTAGGGAGACATACAAGCACCAAAGGACACTGAAACTGCACCACCTTATACTTAAAAAATACTACGTATTTTTTAATACAAAAAACAAAAAAATGCTAAGTTTGACCGAAAATGTCAAAAATTTCATCCATCATCCCCCTTAAAGCCTGGATTTTATGTAATTACATATTCTGTTCCTCTATATCTAGTTATAAAGAAGCTAAAGTGTCGACAAAATATTTTAAACTGGGTAGGTGCTCTAATGCTCAATCTAGTAATTCAGTGATGAATTAATACAGTGAGGAATAATTAATACAGTGTCAACAAATTACACTGAAAGGACCCTTATTCCAAGGTTTTAAATTACATATTTTTACATATTTTGAGCTATAATACATATTTCACACCATAGTACATAATTTTACATATTTTAACATTATAGTAGAATAATTAAACATTTTCTCCAATCCCATTCATTTTTGTTACAAAGCAAGTAAGGAAAAAAAAAGTTTTATTATTGCACTTCTCATACAATGTCGCCAATCCCATACATTTCCATTACATTCATGAGTTCGATGTGGACAACAGTGAGTCTTTTAAACTTTTTCTTTTGTTGTTCTCAAACACTTTAGAATTTGTGACAGTCAGTTGCATTCAAGTTAATCATGGCTTCGGTTGCATCTTCATTGTTATCAAAATCTGAAAACATGGATTTCTATTGATGGTGCTTTAACCACTGATTGTAAAACAGTCCTCTGCCAAACTTGTGATAAACGTATGGGGTGTACGATGAAATCTCAAATTGAACAACATTTACAAAGCAATCTACATATTAGGAATAAATAGGTTTCTTCAAAGAAACAGATACTACTTACACAATTTCAGGGGCAGGCTACGTCATCTAATAGTGAATTTTACAAAGAACTGTGCGTAGCATTGTTTGCAAGGAACATATCCTTGAACAAACTTCAGATACCTGAATTTAAATATTTCTACAAAAATACTGTAACTGCAACATTCTCAACGAGTTCACTCTCAGGAAGAATTACTTGGATTTTTGTTATGTTGACATATTAGAAAAAATCAGGGCTGACATAGGCAAATAACCTATATGGATTTCTAGGTTATGAGATGACGGATACTTCAGCCGTTTTATCGCTAATCTCATTGTGGGTGAGTTGGAGTCTGAAGCTGCATCAAAATCTTATTTAATTTATTGTAAACCTTTGGAGCCAACAAATAATTCAACAATTGTTAGATTCATTAATTATGGATTTACTCATAAAGTACTATGGCTAGATGGCGTAAAATAAGAGAGGTTCCTATTGATGTACAGCCTTTGAAATAATTAATGGCGATAGGTAATTTTCAAGTCTCAGAACGAAGCCACTGCACATGATCAGAGATCAGCTATTTGGTTCACAAGTATACAACTATTTGAGAAACTAAATCCATTCTATTTCGTTGTGTGGCATGCAATGGAAAACAATTTCGTGTAAACAAGTAGTGCAGTAAATACTGAAAATAAAACAAAGCAAAAGAAATGAAACTAAAGAAAGAAAATTAATTGAAGTCAGGATGAGAGAGAAAAAAGAAGCATGACAGCAGGATCGAACATGCGATCTCATGCACGGGAAACAGAAGCTCCCTCCACTAGACCACAACCATCTCTCCTAAAAATTGTCTGTATGAAGCGATGTAGTACTTCAGGACTTACTTGTATAATGCAATTAAATATTAACTTAATTTAAATTAATCAGATACATTTTGTATTAATAATGGAAATAAATAATTTTATTATGCCATGTGTTTTGTAAACAAAGTAATGAGACATTACAATTGTTATTCATTTTCCTATATATATTTGAGCTGTTTCCTTTATTTATTTCCATATATTCCATTCTATACGAGAAGAATTAAATATATATAAAATTGAAGATAAAATCAGTGAAAATAATAAGAAATGGACAGAACACTTAATGAGAATGAACAACGAAAGAATACCAAAAAGAACCTTCCTGTATAATCCCAGAGGAACAAGAGATGTTGGCCAACCACGTAGAAGATGGACTCCACTTTTAACTTCGCTGGAACAGGCTGCATAGCCTAAACTTTGTAGTAGAAGAAGAAGATATTCCATTCTATAGTAATTCTGCCCGAGTGCAGGTCTTTCACTGCAATCATAGCATTTTCATGCTATGCTTTGCAGCTTTACTAGGGAACTGTAGGTGTGGTAGCTTCCTGTTTTTTTCCACAGGGTGAAGAATGATGATGATAAGGGTGATGATAATGATGACTGGATGATTTTTGGGGACCGTTGGGCCCTAAGCTTCCTGACATTTATCTTACAGGTGAGGAAAAACTCACCCAGGACCTGTCCTGACCAGAAATATTTCCATATATGTACAAATTTATTTATATAATGAAGCCTGCTAACATGTAGGCATTATGAAAATTAACGACGTTATTAAATAATAAAGAATAAAATATATACCTGACCAGAATTGAACATGGGCCCGTGTCGTCGGAAAACGAGCATCTTACCGACTGCTCCACTGAAGCGGATGATACAAATGCTGCATGAAGAGAGACTTATGCCGACCGCTTTATACTCAAACGAGTCAGAACATGTAACAACGTACTGATGTGAATCGCTCTTCAAAACTCTAACTTTCCATTATCAAGAGTTGTGCCATCATTTTTTTTCAAAGGCTGTACAGAGATGCAGCTCCACAGAAATAGCTTACTGTATTTTATCCAAACTTAGTGCATGTTACATGTATAGCTCATGAATTGCAATGAATGGCAGAGACAGACAAATTCCCAGAAATAAATACACTGATATCAGCAATAAATAAGGTTTTCTTGAAATCTCCTTATCGTGTACAATGCTACAAGCAGCAGCTACGTGATGTACATCTGCCTCCTAGATGGGTAACATGGATTGAAGCTGTAATTTTCTGCAGTAAGCACTTCGAAGGTGTGAAATCAGTGCAATGTCTGTGATTGAGTCCTTGTCAGCATTCAACAGTTCTAAAGTGCTCAGTTCAGTTTCATGCATCATAAGTCACATCAACTGACTTCCGGACAGCATCAAGAAAATGGAGACTTCAAGTATGCCACTTCTAGAAACTGCAGGGATAATGGAAATTGCAGTTCAAAAAGTTACTGTTGTACCAGGTGAAGTGGATGGTGTAGTTTCCACTGAGCACCAATCTGTGCTGAATAAAAACCCTGGATACTCAATTCTAGTTATTTTGTCTTGCTTATTTAGTAGTGAAATTGTAGAACCCCCTGAGAATATTATTCCTATCACAATCCCTCTGTATAAATATACCCATTGACTTCTTGCGAAGTTGAGCGATATTTCTCTATTTGTAAAAGAAGTGTGAGACAGAAGACTGTGCATAACCACAGAACATTTGGAAAATTTTATTATAATTAATTGTGCTTACCGTTCCAATGTGACTTAAATGCTTGAATTGGAGACACTTCTACTTCTGTACTTTGTAACAAAAGTGAACTGATTAAGAATTAACTAGCATATCAGTGAACTTTTATTTTGTAGCAAAGAAAATAAATTTTGGATTTTACTTATAATTGCTTCATTACATATTTCACCAATTTTGATTACATATATATATATATATATATATCCATCCATAGTAATTCTGCCCGAGAGCAGGTCCTTCACTGCAATCATAGCATTTTCATGCTATGCTTGCAGCTTTACTAGGGAATTGTGTAGGTGTGGTAGCTTCCCGTTGCTTTCCACACCGGTGAAGGATGATGATAATGATAATGGTAAGGATGATAATGATAAGGATGATGGCCATATGATTTCGGGGACCGTTTGGGCCTTAAAGTTTTCCTGACATTTGTCTTACAGATGAGGAAAATATATATATATATATATATATATATATATATATATATATATATATCCATCCATAGTAATTCTGCCCGAGAGCAGGTCCTTCACTGCAATCATAGCATTTTCATGCTATGCTTGCAGCTTTACTAGGGAATTGTGTAGGTGTGGTAGCTTCCCGTTGCTTTCCACACCGGTGAAGGATGATGATGATGATAATGATAATGGTAAGGATGATAATGATAAGGATGATAATGATAAGGATGATGGCCATATGATTTCGGGGACCGTTTGGGCCTTAAAGTTTTCCTGACATTTGTCTTACAGATGAGGAAAAACCCCGATAAAAACCTCACCCAGAAAAACTGCCCCGACCAGGGATCGAACCTGGGCCCACTGCATGACAAGGCAGCATACTACCTCGAGACCACAGCGGTGGACTGTATATATACTTACTCACTGGCACTATCGAACCCGTAGGTTCATGGCCGCACACACATAAGCTCTCCATACATCCCTATCCTGAGCTAATGCTTTCCAATCATTTCCTGTATAATCTACTTCCCTCAAATCATAGTTAATGTTATTCTCCCATCTCATTCTTGGTCTACCAACTGGGCGTTTTCCCTCTGGCTTTCCTACAAGAAGCTTCCATGCAAGTCTTTTCATTCCCCATACGTGCAACATGTCCTTCCCATCGCAGTCTACGAGACTTAACTGTTCTTATTATATCTGGCTTCCTATAAAGACCATGTAGTTCATTGTTATGTAGTATATATATATATATATATATATTCCTTAATTTGATATTACATAAAATCTGGGCCATACTTATCACTATCAAGTTTTGGAGACAGAGAATACAGTAATAGGGTATACTATGATCTCTGTCATTTCCCCAAACTTTTTCCTTCCTTTACTGAATTTAGGCTAAGAATTATTAAAATGAAATGATAAGGAAAGGTAGTTTATGGAAGAAACATTCAATCTGTACCATTTGGCCGAGCAATTAAAATAAACATAAGAAGTCCTAATCAGATTGCCTGGCATCCAGATTTGAACTCTGGTTCTGTGAAATATGAGCTTCATAAATTCAGTTCGCTGATAAAACAATATTATTTATTTTCATCTTACCACCGTTTAAACATTAAATAGATCAATATTGTTTCTTTTTTATGAACAGTACCATTTTCTTCTTCTCTATCTGATGAATTGTTTTCTTGATTGCTCTTTGATGTTTCTTGCATGTTTTCTTCTTATTCTGTTCATATAATTTTATTCATCACCACACTATGTATATTTTTTTTCTCAAAAGAAAAACATTTGTTTCCTAGAAACAGTAAAGATATTATTTGTAGCAGCAAACAAAATCCAGTCTTGACAGTTCATTTATTTTAACAAATATCTCCATCCCTGACTGCAGTTTGTTGATTATTCAGCAATTTTTTTGGCCATTTAAAAAGTCAATAATAACCTCATAATTTTATCCCTATTAATTCTTTGTTAAATAATGTAAAATTAACAAATTTGACATTGTTGCTAGTTTCATAAGAGGGAAAGAAATAGAAATATTACCATTTTATGGCTGTGGCCGAATTCTTTTTCTGCGCTCAAGCCTTTAAAATAAAATTGAAGAAAGGTCCCGCGCCGTAGCCGAGTGGTTAAGGCAGGAAGCCTTGGCGTAGAGCTACGGGACTTGCGCTGGTTCGAGTCCCCATGGGGAAGAAATTTTTCTCGTGGAATTTCGGCCAGTATGGGACCGGTGCCCACCCAGCATCGTGAGGCATTTGGGTAGCTACAATAACTAGCAACTCCAGGTTGAGAATACCAGCTATAACTGCTGGGGGATCCGACATGCTGAGCACACGTCACCCCTACACTGGCTAGATGGTCGTCTACCTCTGTGATTAACACTTGTGGATGTGAAGCCAGCAGCCGGCTGGTCAGCCAAGGACCTTCTAGTCCTGTCACGCTTGGAGTTTTTTTATATGCAAAATAACAGCTAAATTAATAAAGTCAACAACTGCAGTATTAATAGTTAAATATGGGAAATAACATTATGAGGTTCTTATTTCGTAAATTAATGAGTCATTTGTAACATCTCACCTCATATTTTATGTTTCTTCAAACATGGGAACTAGTTTTCAAGAGAAGGATCTCTCTCATTTTCAACCGATATTATGGTTGAAAATGAGAGAGATCTTTTCTCGAAAACTAGTTCCCGTGTTTGAAGAAACATAAAATATGAGGTAAGATGTTAAAAATGACTCATTAATTTACGAACTGCAGTATGTTTATGTTATAAATTCAAAAGCATTTAAAAGGATAGCATTTATTTACCATTTTTTATTTTCATTTGAAACATCTCAATGAAGGATAAATTATATTTGAAGAGTAAACTTTATGCTCAGCCTGGGATTTGAACCCAGGATCTTTCACTTCCTATGCAAATACTCTACAAATACCGACTGATCTACCTGAGCACTCCAATCTAAATGCAAATTTTTCTCTTATATACACTGTTAATTCCTGGTCAAATGCTACGAACTGTTGTTCTATCTTGCAAATGGCAGCTTCTTTATTCAGAAGACCTTTATTGGGAATTTTACATTACATTATAAACTTAATAAAAAAGCTGTCATTTGCAAGATCGAGCAGCAGTTCTTACCATTTGACGCTCAGGAATTAACAGTGTATATAAGAGAAAAAATTTGTTTAGATTAGAGTTCTCAGGTAGTTAAGTTGGTAGAGCATTCACATAGAAAGCAAAAGGTCCTGGGTTCAAACCTCAGACTGAGCGTATATTTTTCTCTTCAAATATAATTTATCAATTGAATTTGCAAAGATTTTTCTCTCCTCTTGTCTTCAGTAGCAATGGAATATTTTATAGTTCTCTGTTATAACGAGACTAAAAACCATCAGTACAACATCATGATAATTAGCGGAAAATTAAATTGAGTATTGCCTGACAGGAGATATGATTAAAAAAAAAAGAGAGATTTAATTAATATAAAGTAAAGTGATCCCACAACAGGCCCGGAGGCCCTTGGGGTAGTAGGAGGTTAAGGCTCCCACTTTTTCTAGACAATCGGCACTTTGTCAGCCCTGCGTGACGGTCGCCTTTACCCCCAGAACAAGCGTCTGATACTCATTTCCGTTAGAGGCTGAGTCGACCCCAGGGCCATAGTGCCGCCAGAAGGTTTGGGTCAGTTTAAAAATCCTGACCCCAACGGGACTTGAACCCTCGACCCTCCGGCTTGTAGCTCAGTGCCTTAACCACTACGCTATGGCGTGATAATAAAACTAAATTTAATGTAAAAGTAGGCGGAAGCGACATTAAATTATAAGGAACAGGGAAATGGTTTGGCTTATTTCCTGAGACAGGGAGGTTTTAAAAATAGTAGAGATAATGATCAACTCTATGAAACAAACCAATGTTAATGAGGGTTGAGCAAGGAAATAGGTTAGCTTATTTTATGAGACAGGGAAGTTTTAAAAACAAACCCTAAAAAGGCAAGTTATGTAGAGATAACGATCAACTCTATGAAACATACCAGTGTTAATGCAGGGTTCTAGAGACATCTTCGGTTATTGCGAAACACAGATGAGATAAACTCTAATCTGGGGGGAAATATTTTGGAAAAAAGCTTAGAAAAATCGTATATAAACTGCATGATTCAAAGAGCAGGATCAGCTTGTCAGCAGCGAACGGACAGTGAGGTCCCGGGCTGCATCCCGGCAACACGTCAGCACCCTACAGGGCCAATTACTTAAATAGAGTTTTCAATTCTCTCAGGAATGTTCAATTAAAATTATAACGAAACTTAAGCCCTGAAGATGAATATGTTAAAGGATGTCAGTCCTTAGTCTACGGGCAAAATCTGAGTTTATCTTTCTTTCTTGAGCCAATCCAATATTAAATGGTGCTTCCAAGTTCCCTATTATTATTTGTCAAGTTCTATCTTATGCGTTTTTCATGTGTACAGATAATATATTAAATTAGTGGTTAACCTGTTCTCATATGCATTTTGTGTTGCTAGATTTTATTCATAGTTATATTAAAGTGGTTTGTAACCAGTATCATTGGCTTTCCTTTATGTTAAAGAATAAGTGTCCTGAATTCTTACTAGAAGTCCTGACTTCACTTCATGAATTCCTATATATATTTGTACTCCTCGGCCTGCTACCTATCCAAAGATGTTATTATGATACCAGATTATTAAGAACACACTTCGGAGAGCCTATGAGACCATAACAATCTCTTATCTTAAACTATGATTCTTAAGTTTTAAACATGACATCAAATTATTACTACTGAATACATTGTTTTAAAACTGTTATTTCACATTGTCACATGTGTAAGTGTAAAAACACTAAATATTTTATTAAATTATTTGGGAGTTCTAGCTGAAATGATAGTAAAACAAATAAATAGTAAAACAAATAAAGTGATCCCACTACAGGCCTCAGGAGGCCCCTGGGGAAGTGGGAGGTTAAGGCTCCCACTTTTTCTAGACAATCGGCACTTGATGTCAGCCCTGCATGACGGCTGCCTTTACCCCCAGAACATATGATATCGTCTAATTCAAAGTAAAAGCAAATAAATAAATATCAGTTTACCCTTATGCAAAATGAAGTGCCTGAATTAAAGGGCTAATTTTCAGAAGAATAAGATTTTTTACTTATTTTTTGAGAGAAGTTTAATTCCTACTTTATTTTTAATTTTAGGGTGGGGATATCAACCTGAACGGCTACAAGCGGGAATCTATCTCTTATTTTATACTTTGTTAGCCTCTTTACCATTATTGGTAGGAATTATATACCTTTATGATAGTAATAACTTAACTTTTTTTTGATAGAAGGAGTGGGGGGATTAATTAGATTTTTTTTTTTACATAAGAATAATTCTTGCATTTTTGGGAGTTAATTTTCTAGAAATTTTATAGATAGTATTTCAGGTCAAGGTGCAATTTAGATGGAAAGGGTGATTTCTGTGTCTTGTCATTTATTAATTAACTTCTCTAGAGTATAAGGTTCTAAGAACTGTGAATACATATGATTGGATGATAGCTACAGCTGACTCTAATATTAGGAGGGCAATTTGGGTAACTAGAAGGAGAGAAAGAAGAGAGGCTGTAAGAGAAGGGCCTTGGTACTCATTTCCATTAGAGGCTGAGTCGACCCCAGGGCCATAGTGCTGCCAGAAGGTTTGAGTCAGTTTAAAAATCCTGACCCCACCGGGGCTCGAACCCTCGACCTTACAGCTTGTAGCGCAGTGCCTTAACCACTACGCTACGGCATGCGTATACAATAATTCAAATAAAATACACCTGCATATCTGGGTCAATTAAACATGCAAGTCACTACAGTATGATGGGGTAAAGATACCATTGGTGGTGATAGATGGCATTAATGTGGGCTATGTTCAATTTAATTTAATTTTTAAGAATTTTAGGTTAATAAATTCTATCTTCAAGCCACAGTTAGTCCAAAAGCATTCAAGATTAAAAGTGTATGAAACACTGGCTCTTCCAACTCTTTTGTATGGTAACGAAGTATGGATGTTGAAACAGAAGGATATACAGAGACTTAGATCTGCTGAAATGAGATACCTTCGGAGGACTGCAGGATACACACTACTAGAGCACAAAAAAAATGAAGACATCTTAAAAGAATTACACATGGAACCTTTAGAAAACAAAATTTCTGATTATAAGTCAAGATGGATGCAACATGTTCATCAAATGGAAGATCACAGAATACCCAAACAAATGTTAAGATATCAACCTGCAGGAAGAAGAAGAAGACCAGGACGTCCACTCAAAAAACTTTTTGGATGGTGTTTCTCTTGAGGCCGAAACAGGTCAACAAATGGCTTAAATTCGTGAATGTACGACGATGATGATCAATTTACACACCACCTTGCAGACCACATTACATATATATTTTTTTAATATCACTCCAATAAAACAAAGTATTAGCTAATGGTAAAACTGTGCAAGCTGTTCATAAAATGGTATTTTAGGCTTATATTCAGGTTTCAGGAGCCAACCAATTTTGCTAAGATTTTTCTTGTTTTCCTTAGTTGTCATGGCAAGTACTTGGTTGAAATTTTTCATCACCAGTACCCATTTTATCACAATCATTTCATGTCATTGAAATTAAATCAGAAAACCATGTAATAAACACAAGATAAGCATAATAGAAATACAGCTGGTTGGATATAAGCAAAGATTCTAGATGTGATGTGACCTTAGATATTAAAGAATCTATAAATAAGGATGAAATAAAAAAAAATGAGAGAACTACTGTGTATTATATGTGCTAAGAAAATAGTTACTTACGTTGTAGTCACTACTGATATTATGAAATAACAGTTTACTATTTATACAGTTAGGAATTTATCTATTATGCAATCCTATAATCTCTTTTTTTATTTTTCATATGTTTGTGCTAATAGGGTATTTTCCAAATTGGATGTTCATCTGTTTTTGATATTTAAGGTTAAAGATCCTTATAGCTAATGACGTACTCTGTTATCTTAATGATGTAAGCAGAGATTATTTATTCATAATTATGATGCTAATAATATTTTTCAAGCATAGTTTATGACGTATTTTCATGCACTGATACGCTTGTATACTCTAATACCAAACAATGGTGGTAATTTATACAAGGGACTTGTACATATCAATTGTGGGGATATATATTATTATTATTTGGGATTTTAATTTAAAACCATGTATGAACTATGATATTTGTAATAAATTATATATAAAAAAAACAAAAAACTATTTATAAGCTCATAGGCTTTTGATATATGTATATGTCACTAATAACCATTCTCTTTTGTGGAATCTACATGTTCATCTTTTAAAGAAATAATTTTACTAATTAGACATTGGAAACTTTTTTTCTTCAATATTAGGTTTAAAAAAAAGTAAAGTGATCCCACTACAGGCCATAGAAGACCCTTGGGGTAGTAGGAGGTTAAGGCTCCCACTTTTCCTAGACAATCGGCTCTTGTTGTCAGCCCTGCGCGACGGCCGCCTTTACCTCCAGAACAAAGTCTGGTACTCATTTCTGTTAGAGGCTGAGTCGACACCATGGCCATGGTTCAATATTAAGTATGCAAAATGAAAATTTACATTATATTGCAACTGAAATATTGAATAATGCATGTCAGTGATGTGATTTAGCACAAAACAACTGAAACAGATATATATTTATACACTATTATATAATTTACGAAACCTTGCAAGTATTATGGTTTTTCAAACATTCATATATTTAAAAATCATTAGTAATGATTAGACTATATGAGGAAGGCTTACAACTTAATGGTATTAATAAGCTGTTAGTTTATGCTGATGATGTAGTACTACTGGCCGATAGCGAGGAGATACTAAAGGCCAACACGCACACACTATTGAGTAACACTAAGAAATTAGGACTGGAAATAAATATCAGTAAAACTAAATATATGGTCACACGTAGAAATTCAGTATATAATGGAAATGGACAGCTAATGACAAATGAGGGAAATTTTGAGGAAGTGGCTGAATTCAAATACCTAGGAACAATAATCACAAATAGGAATGAGATGCAAAAAGAAATTAAACATAGGCTCAATTCTGGAAATGCATGCTATTATGCATTGCAGAGACTTTTGATGTCCCAACTCCTTTCAAAAAATGTTAAGCTGAAAATATATAAAACTATTATTCTACCAGTTATATTATATGGATGCGAAACCTGGACTCTTACTTTAAGGGAGGAAAGGAGATTATGAGTATTTGAGAATAAAGTTCTTAGGAAAATTTTTGGACCAAAGAGAGATGAACAGACAGGTGAATGGAGAAGACTACATAACAATGAACTACATGGTCTTTATATGAAGCCAGATATAATAAGAACAGTAAGTCTCGTAGACTGCGATGGGCAGGACATGTTGCGCATATGGGGAATGAAAGACGTGCATGGAAGCTTCTTGTAGGAAAGCTAGAGGGAAAACGTCCAATTGGTAGACCAAGAATGAGGTGGGAGAACAACATTAACTATGATTTGAGGGAAGTAGATTATACAGGGAATGATTGGAAAGCATTAGCTCAGGATAGGGATGTATGGAGAGCTTATGTCCGCGCGGCCATGAACCTTCGGGTTCGATAGTGCCAGTGAGTTAGTTAGTTTTAATGATTACACTATTTATGGTTAACCCTTTAGGTGTCATGAGCCGATCAGATCGGCTCTGGTGCTCCTGTCCATTACCTGTCAGACAATAAACTTAAACTACTTGCAAAGCCAATCACATCGGCGGGTGCGATTTAAATCTCTGACACAAGAGGTTTTTACCAGTCACATGCAGAGGGTTAATAGGACATAAATGGAAATGTTCCAAAATTAAATTCCAATATTTATTCAAATAGACAATGAGTTTTGAAGAAAATGTATACCATATTTTTCCTGGACATTATTTAGCCATTCTAATCTTGTACCGTTATTAATGGCCTTAGATAATAAAATAATCATTTACATAAAATAATGAAGATACACAATTAATTAGTATATTTATGACTGTCACCATAGTATGATTGCTTAAGTATTTACTTTCTACTCCAGTGGCCAGTTAGAATTTGATTTCAGGATAGATATGGGATTTTAAATTTCAGTTTTGGGTGTGTCTCCTTTCTCTTGTTATGTTCCAGTGTCCTGTTAACTAAGATCCTGGGAGCCCACCACTGTTACTCTGTAGTGTGAATTTTAATATTGTTCCTTCATTTGCATGCAACCCGCTTAGAGCATAGGCTGAAGTCCCATGGGAAGTGTATATCCCACAAAAAGGAGAGATGGTAAAATAAGAAGAATGTGATTTTTAATGGCACTGACAAATATAAAATCAAACAAAACCAAGACCTATGTAATAAAGCCAAAGACAAAAAATGGAATATTTTAGTAAAGAAGCCAGATATTATTCCAGAAATTCCATGTAAAACTACAGTAGCAAAATTTTAGACTGCTTACAGAACATGACTATTTGGCCAAACATTTATATAAAATAGGAATCTACACGAATCCAAATTGTCCTCTATGCAACAAAGACGAAGAAATGAATGAAGAACATCTACAAACCTGTGAAATATTACCTGTTGGATCCACCATAGAGAAATATTGGAGAGCAAGAACGCTAATGGCTTCGTTGCCAAGGCCCAGCATTTGAAAACAACAACAACATCATGGCACTGACACACTGTTTGATATTTTATATTTAAGACTTAAAAGGGTGGATAAAAGTATGTACTGTTAAATAATATTTTACCTTTATATATATATAATTCTTCTGTACGTGTGTTTGTCACTCTACTCCTCTTAAATGACTAGACCGATTTTGATGAAATTTTGTGTGTGTCTCATTCGATCCATAATTGGACCCTCTAAAACCATTAGGTGTAGGATTTCACATGAAGTGAACATTTTAAAATTGCTCTAGCAAATTTTCATTGCTTCACAACAAAACTTGTATATCCTATTAAAATAAACCATGATAGGTATTATCCAAAGATGAACAAAATCAGACGATTAGAAGTGGAGGTTTATTTGTAACCCAAAATTAAAACTGCCTAAATGACTGGTCTGATTTCGATGACATTTTTTGTGTGTGTTTGAGTGGGTCCCTGGATGGTTTAGATTCACAATTGGACTGGTAAATGGTGCTGCGATCAGGTTATAGGAATTATTTTTTTATGTCAGATGTGTAGTCATCTACATTACCGACATATTCCGCACGATAACAATGTGATGTTATAATGCATGCTTCTTGAGCTACAACAGATGGCAGTGAGGAGTTTTCTTGCAAACATATTAATTAGTGAATTTTATGGTAAAAAAGTAACATTTTTATTGTCTAATGTGTCTAAATGGCACAAAGAGTACAGTACGAGTAGGCAAACAGTTTTCAGATACTTTTGAAATCCACAGTGGGTTGAAGCAAGGAGATGCACTATCTTCTCTACTATTTAATTTTGTACTAGAGCATGCCATCAAATCTTTGGAGGATGAAGAAGACCTACAACTCAATGGTAGATAGCGAGGAGATACTAAAGGACAACACGCACACACTACTGAGTAACACTAAGAAATTGGGACTGGAAGTAAATATCAATAAAACTAAATATATGGTCACGCACAGAAATACATTATATAATGCAAATGAACAGCTAATGACAAATGAGGGAAATTTTGAGGAAGTGGCTGAATTCAAATACCTAGGAACAATAATCACAAACAGGAATGAGATGCACAAAGAAATTAAACATGAGCTCAATTCTGGAAATGCATGCTATTATGTATTGCAGAGACTTTTGACTTCCAACTCCTTTCAAAAAACGTTAAACTGAAAATATATAAAACTATTATTCTACCAGTTATATTATATGGGTGCAAAACAGACTTACTTTAAGGGAGGAAAGGAGATTACGAGTATTTGAAAATAAAGTTCATAGGAAAATTTTGGACCAAAGAGAGATGAACAGACGGGTGAATGGAGAAGACTACATAACAATGAATTACATGGTCTTTGTAGGAAGCTAGATATAATGAGAACAGTTAAGTCTCATAGACTGTGATGGGCAGGACATGTGGCACGAATGGGGAATGAAAGATGTGCATGGAAGCTTCTTGTAGGAAAATCAGAGGGAAAACGCCCAGTTGGTAGACCAAGAATGAGGTGGGAGAATAACATTAACTATGATTTGAGGGAACTAGATTATACAGGGGATGATTGGAAAACATTGGCTCAGGATAGGGATATATGGAGAGCTTATGTTTTCATGGCCATGAACATACTGGCTCGATAGTGCCAGTGAGTGAGTTAGTTAGTTAGGTGATGACATGAGAATTGAATATTTGGGCAGGATGTCTGCTGGGTCTGCTTGTAATTTATAAAAATGTTATTTTTAATAATATTACATTTCAGAAAATATATTTTTATTAAGATTAAAATTTCATGTCTGTATCTTTTTTTTTTAATCTTCTGACAAGAACAAAATCACTGGACAGGAATATTTTTTTATGAAATACAAGTTTTAATATTAATAATTTTTGTTAAATATTGTATTACATTACATCCTGAAACTACTGTGCTGCAGAGAGATGTTATCCTTCCCCATGTTTGGAATCAATTCTGTTGGGTTATTTCTCTGGTTATTTTCTTCATCTATATTGGTTGTGGTGGACTAGTAATTGTCTTGTTTGTATCCAAGGTACTCAGATTCAAATCCAGTCAGCGTCAACATACCATATTTTTAAGAGTGGGGATTAAATGCACTGAACAAGAAATCACTATTAGCATAAGAAAGCGACTGATATCATGCTCACTTCACTCACCCTCCTCTCCCCACTCCACGTGCAAGCGAACGGCATGCAGGTAACGAGGGTTATACAATCTACTGAGTCTGCAGCAGTTATATTGCTTGCATGTAGTTTAAATAAGATATTTGGTGCTGGATTTTAGTGCCTTGCAGTTAAAAATGGCAGATAATTTTTTGGACATGGCCTTGGTACATCACAATGCTTCTCAGGGAGAAACTTTAAGGTAGGTTTCGAGATGCAATGGTTCGCTTGTAAGAATGGAAAGAAGAGAGACAAAGTGAATTGTTGCATGGAATGTGATGTGGGACTTTATTTGGATGAATGTTTTGAGGCCTACCACACAAATCTGAATTGCTAAAGCAGGCCAAAAATTCCAAGATTTTCTTTTTGGCAGTAAAAAGTGTTTTTTCTTTTACATGGTGTAACAGGCATAGAAGGCCCTTGGCCTACCATCTGACTGCTGACCTCACATCCACATGTGTTCATCACAGAGGTAGACAATCATCCAGCTAGTGTAGGGGTGACATGTGGTCAGCATGTTGGGTCCCCCAGCCGGGTAAGAAGTAATTATTCTTGTTATAATAAATTGTCGTAGAAAATATAGTTGAATCAAGAAGTGTTTAGAGTGAAGTTGGTTGAAATCATATTAGTACGAACTGGTGCATATTCATTCACCCACAGACATTTATAAATTATTTTAGATCTGAATTACTTCCTTCTTTTTGACCTAGAGAGACAAGCAGCTGTTATGAAACGAAAGGTATAGTCAATAAAATACTTGATTCTAACAGTCAGAAGAAGAAAAAACAGGGCTGTCCGAAATATAGAGTAATGCACTCATGTCCAAAAAAAAAGTTATTAAGTAAAATGCCATAATAATTTCTTTGTAACTGTAGTGGCAATTTTAATGAATTATACATATTTATATTCTCCATATTTTTTGTGCACAATTTAGTGCAAATTTCATTAAAATTCTGGATTATTTGGTCGAGATATGAGAATTTGAAAATAGTCTGGTAAAATGAGCTCTAATGTTTAAATCTCCTCTGTCCAAGCAGTGGTGGCCCATTTAAAGCATGCCGTCACTGAAGGGTTAGGATGAAGGTGTAAATTATGGAATTCTTTGTGAAAATTCCTTTTGGAACCAAGTATTCACCTTTGGATCTTATTTTCGAGTACTTATAGCTTAATCATTTATTTAAGAGAGAAATTTTTTCCTGAACTGGGATTTGAACCCAACACCTCCAGTTTTATGCACTGGTTCATTAACACTTATGCTAATCAGGCATCCTTATTCAGACACAAATTTTTCTCTCTTATCTTTTTTGATGGGATTATTAATACAACTTTTTAAGCTGTAAAGCTATTATTATAATGTTAATATGTAATCACATACACTCACGCTAATCGTTAAATAATTTTTTGAAGAGAATTTTTTTTTCTTAAATTTTGGGATTTGGACCCAAGACCTCCAGTTTTGTGAACTGATGAACTACAGGAAATCAGGATTATGAGAGAGAGAGAGAAATTTGTGTCTGAATAGAACAATTGATAATGCACTAGTATGCAAAACTGAAGGTCTTGGGTTCAAATCTTAGTTCAGGAAAAACTTTTTCTTGAATTTTTATAGGAAAAATCACTATGAGGTTTAATTTAAGATTTAAATTAAAATTCCTTTATACCTCACCTCATATCCAGTCTTCTTATTATACAGTTTCAAAACCTAGGTGGCTTCATCTTCAGTAATATCTCATCGACTGATGTTATGTAATTCAGGAAAACTGCTTCTTACTCCCTCTGTTGGTGGACCGATGAACCTATGAATTAAATCCGGATAATTTAATCCCGAGGTTCATCGATCCACTAACAGAGGGAGAAAGAAGCAGTTTTCCTGAATTAAATAACATCAGTCAACGAAATATTATTGAAGATGAAGCCATCTAGGTTTTGAAACTGGTATAAGAAGAAGACTGCATTTGAGGTGAGGTATAAGGACTTTTTAAATTTAAATCTTAAAACATTTACTCTTCAAAAAATATTTAGACTGTCAGGCTGAGTGTATAAATTTACATATTAATATGATAACTTTATCTTGTTTACTTTCCTTAATGTAAGTGATCATGTTCCATACCCATAGACAATTCACTTGTTACAAAATTGTAAACAAACTCAGATTATGATATCACTGTAAGGCATTCAATAAATTGACATTTATTTTATTTTAGGTTGCCAAGTGTGCAATTAAAGTTGAATTGGTGAATGATAACTATACAGAATTGAAAGGAGAAATTGCTGGTCCTCCAGAAACACCTTATGAAGGAGGAACATTTGTACTGGAAATAAAAGTGCCAGAAACATATCCATTTAATCCACCAAAGGTACACATTTTTCAATTATTGGGTACATTAGAAACTACACCCTTTGTTTTCTAATATTACAGTTAATAAATAATATTAATACTTTTATGTAAAATGTTGATACTGGTAGTTTTATAATTTAGTATGCAATGAATGTTCATATTAGAATTTTCTTTCTCTTAGTGGAGACACATTTGACTAATTTATAGATTTTGATTTTAAATACTGCCAAACACTCATACTCAATCACTAATCTGAAGATAATCACTGCTATTCTTGGAGAATTTTAAATTGAATTTTTATATATTTATAAACAGGTTTACAATGTAATAAAACATCTTCCTGTGCCTAAAGTTTTTTTTTAAATTTTATCTTCTTTCTCCATTCTTCTCTATCTTCCCATCCCAATTCTTCCAGATCTATTTTCCTCATACCTCCACTTGTATCATCCATCCATTTGAATCTAGGTCGACCACTCCTTCCATTCCCAGGTGGAGTCCATTCCAAAGCTTGTCTGGGTAATCTTTTATATGGCATTCTACGTATATGACCATACCATTCTAGTTATCTGTATCTTACAAAAATCTAATATATAATTTTGGACTTTCATTTTTGTCTGATGATTGTATTTCTGATTTTTTCCAATTTAAAATGTCTAGTTGAACATCTAAAAAAACCACTTCAGTTGACATAAGTTTTAATCTCAAATTTTTATTTAACTGCCAAGTTTCTGCACTGTATGTTAGCATGCTTCAATTTATTGATTTGTAAATTTGTAATCTGGTATTTATTTTTATATATATTTTATTTTATGTATTTATTATATAAAATGCATTGTATCCATTTCATATAAGAAGAAAAATTCATAGTGGAAACTTGTCAGCAAGTAGCTGGACAAAGTAAGAAAATGGGACGTTTATTTTCATTTTAACATCAGACCTTTTTTTCTGTAGATTATTTGAAGGGTACATACAGGGGAAAGAATCAGGTATGCTCCACTTTTATGTCAAAATGTAGTTTGACATGTCATTAGATTCTCCATAGAAAGCCTATCATTTAGAAGCGTGCAACAGTAAAATATACAGTTTAGTCATAGGTTTATTTACCTCCAAAGTTTGTCATACAAGTAAGGATGTATGGATGTTGTACAACTAAAAGTTGTTTTAAGGAAAAAGTCACTTACCTGGCTCTTTCACTACACCCTTGATTTGATACTTAAATTGCAGTTGGCTTACTTATTAAATTATTTTAAATAAATTTTATATTTCTGATACAGGTACGTTTTATTACCAAGATATGGCATCCCAACATTTCTTCAGTAACAGGAGCAATATGTTTAGATATTTTGAAAGATCAATGGTAAGTATAATAGGCCAAAATAATTTTTTTTTTGTAATTTTTTAATTTTTTTTTGGCATATTTAAACATTTAGGGTCGCATGTTTGGACGCATTAGACAGTAAAATGCCTTCTCTGCTGAGCAAGTTGTATGCTAATACGATTTTGCTTACTCAGAAATCTGTTCATGCGATAATAATTGGTTAAATTTGTAAGCTACCTGCGGAGGTACCTTACATGAGCAACTCAAATTAAAATCCCGAAGGGAACCGAGCGGGAACCGATGGTAATCGATGTACTTTGCTGCTTTATCCAACATTTATCCAAGATGTCGGACCTTGAAGACTTCGATCATGTTTTCGGTATACACGGAGAAGAGGAATTTGATAGAGTCTACCAAAGAATTCAACTGGAAGAACAGGAGAATCGGCGTAATATTGCGTGTCGCAGACGTGTTTGTATACGGTATTATTTGCGGGATGCAAGCATAAATGCATTCCTCTATAGCAGACGAAAATAACGGAAGTGGTTTTATCGCTGAGAATTCTGGGTAATTCGTTGCCAATATTACGAAAATGTCGACGCTCGTGCATGACCGATAAGTCGGCCGTTAATTCGTTCTCAGCAATTGCTCACGGTGAATCAGCTCACTAGTGATTGGAAGTAATTTGAGTAGAGAGTAATGTTCTAACATACGACCCTTAATTTGTTAATGTTCCAAATCTTATACCATTTTCTTTGCTGGTCTGTCTTTGTTTACTCTGTTGATGTCCAAGACCTATTTGTTTTTCGAGAGCATTTCATTATCCACCACCAACTTGCTAGGCCTGACGTGGCTTCACTGGAGCCCCTTTAGCTTGCTCATTTCAGGTTTCTTGTCAGATCTGCACATCACCCTAACAAGCTCTACCCTACTTTGAATTAACCACCTTCCACAATGTTAATGCGGGGTCAGACTTTGGGAGATAGATGGATTATAACCAAGTGAAGAAAAATTTACAAGAAAGAAAATACACCAGATGGAATCGGAAAAAGAGCGCCGATATCTTAAACGAATTGAAGACTTTGCCAATTTTGGAATATATTAAACAGTACCAACTAAATTGGAAACACCATCTTGAAAGAATGAGTTCAAATCAGATCCACAAAGCTGTTTATAATTAATTATATACCAAGAGGACAAAGATCTCTGGGCCATCCTATGAAACGCTGGAGGGAAAATTTTGTATAGGATCGTAACAGTCCTTGGCCTAATACTTGGAAGGAAGAAGAAGAAGAAGAAGAAAGCATGGGAAAATAGAGATGGTTGGAGGCATATTTGGAATCGACCTTCCAAAAGGACACGATAAGAGAATTATGTTGATATTTAAATATTACTTTCAAAGAATCCTAATTAATAATAAACAGAAGCAATTTATAGTTTAAATAAAAGTATATAGAGAAATTTATAACTTTATTAGTTGATGAACCATCATATTGAGAATACAAAGTATGGCATTAAAGAACCAGATTCATGCTCTAACCGTTTATTGGGAAAAAAAAAATCAATGAAAATGCTATCTCCTTCAATGTAGTCTCATCTCCATTCCATGTGATGTAGTCTCATCCCCAATCCTTACTCTACTCCATGTAAAGCAGTTGGAAACAGTACTACGGTCATCTTGTATTATGCTGTTCAAGAATTGTCAGTTTTGCTTTCACTTTATATGCAGACTGAATCTGGTTCCTTTGAGTGCAGATTTGACTTCTCGGAAAAGAAATAAATATACTAGATCTGGCAAATATGGTGGATGTTCTATCACTGGAATGTAGTTTTTTTTGCCAAATATCTCTTCACAGTCTTCCACAAATGTGGTCTCCTTCATTGAACATGTTCACAGAGAACCTTCAAAACATTTTTATAATAAACCTGATTGACTATTAGACATGCAATCAATGTAGATAACCTCTTAGATTATTAATAAATTACAATAGGAAGTAACATCATGAGGTTATTCTAAATAAATAAGGTGAATCTGGAGTCATCTTATCTCATAACTTGTGTTTTATTGGAACATGTTTCAATACACCATGTTCAAATAGAACACAAGTTTTGAGGTTATATGAGCCTGGATTCATTTATTAACCTCTTAGATATTAAAAAAAAATTGCTTTGAATTTTAACTTGCTTATGATGTATCTTTTTTTTTTTTTTTTCAATGTATGGATTGTCACTTAGTCTCTTAATCATAAAGTTGCGTCACCAAATAATTATGTTTTAGAATAAATCATAAGTTTCTTTGTTTTCAAGAGTGTCAGCACAGCAATTCACTTGATTGGAATTTTATACAAAAAAATAACTATGAGGTTTAATTTAAATTAAATTAAAATGCTTCATACCTCACCTCATATCCAGTCTTCTAATTATACTGCAGTTTCAAAGCCTTGGTAGCTTCATTTTCAGTAATTTCTCATCGACTGATGTTATATCGATCAGAAGAACTACTTCTTCTTCCCTCTGTTGGTGGACTGATAAACCTCCGGATCCAATCAGAATATGCAGGAATTTCAAAGTTCATAAGTTTTTCTTTCTTGTTTTTTTACTGAAGATGAAGCTGCCGAGGTTTGAAACTGTGGTATAATTAGAAGACTGGATATGAGGTGAGATATGAAGCATTTTAATTTAATCTTAATTCACTTGATGTTAATTTTGTTTGAGTATGAGATTAAATAATATTTAATAAATATAATTCCCAATGAACTTACAAGAACCTAAATCTCCTGCTTTAAATACAACAATAATTATTATTACAAATATGGAATTGTAATTTTGTCACCAGTATATTATTTTCGCATGATTTTAATTAATGATTTTTCAAATGAAGTGCCTATTTGCTTTAAAGAAGAATATGATATTCGTGATAATTAAATTATTTTTTTAGGGCTGCTGCAATGACATTACGTACTGTACTACTCTCTCTTCAAGCACTACTGGCTGCAGCAGAACCTGATGACCCTCAAGATGCGGTTGTTGCTAAACAATTTAAAGAAAACCAAGATATGTTCAGGCAAACTGCTCGCCATTGGACCTTTATTTATGCAGGAGGTATGTATTTTTTAAAGAGTAAAAATTTAGTAGTCTTTACTGGAGTTAAAGACAACCAGAAAACAAAAATCAATATATTTCCTCCTTGTTCCATTTGATAAGAGCAGAGACCTACAAATTAAAAATTTTCTTTTGTGGCATGGGGATTAAACAAGCTTTTAAATCTAATTTTGATATGTTAAATTCATATCACATACAGTTTTCTGCCATGCAGAAAGTAAATCTGCAACATTTAAGAAATTTCTAATTTTTAAGTAAAATTAAAAATTTTATTATTAACTTAACACTTCTCACTGAAGGATGAATTTTTCTCTTCAAATGCAATTTAAAATATTCATAGTTAAATGTAGGAAATAACATTATGAGGTTCTTATTCATGAAGAATGAGTAATTTTTTATATCTGCCCTCATAGTTTATGTTTTGTTAAACACGGGAATTGAAGTTTTCAAAGGAAACATCCCTCCTATTTTCAACCGACATTATGACTACCAGATTTTCGTTGGAATCTCCATCTATAATCCAGAATATGGCTTCCTTTGAAAGGGAAGTGTAACTATGGGTCCCATGTCATTGATTTATGGCAAAAGAAACCTCAAGTTTAAAATAAGAGGGGTTTTAGCAAACATTTTTTAGTCCTTTCATAGCCAGCATTGAATTGCAATACCGATCTGAACTATTGAAGAGAAAAATTATATGCTCAGACTGGGGTTTGAACCCAGGACCTTTGGCTTTCTAGGCCAATGCTCTACCACTGAGCTAGCTGAGAAACTCTAATCTAAATGCAATTTTTTCTCTTCTACATTGTTAATTCTCGATCACTGAATGCTACAAGCATTTGCTTGATCATGCAAATGGTGGTTTATTGTTTAAGAAGACATTTATTGGGAATTTAAACACTACTTTTGTACCAGGAATTAATAGGCTCAGGTAATACACTTAGGCCCAAAACTAAAATGTACTGATAATGTAATCTAATATGCTATAAGATAAACATGTCTTATAACATTTCATTAGAATCAGAAAATTAGAGGGATTAAGGAAATTATATTAAATTTTTAATTCAATTAATTAATAAATAATCAAAATATATTATCTTATTAATATTGTTATAAAAAGACATATGTGGAAAATTAGTAATACTGGCCCAGGGAAATTCCAATACATGACTAGAATAAAGAGGTATTGTTAAAATGCTACCTGACTACACAAATAACAAGAAAATATATAAATAGAGTAAAAAAGGGTATTGTTATAATATTAAAACTCTTTCCCTTGATTACACAAGTAACAAGCAAATATATGAACACAAAGGGTATTATTATAATAAAAACAAGGGAAAGGACGAAACAGACGACCCCAACTGATATAGAGGGATTGTGCTGGAAAACAACAGTTTCAAAATATTGACCAATATCTTAACTAAGAGATTAACAAATGAAGTCGACTCCAAGATACCAAATGAACAATTCAGTTTCCGAACAGGTAGAGGAACCATAAATGCCGTAGAGAATCTGCTGAAAGATATCGATGAAGCATTACGACTAAACAAAGGGAAATTCTACACGGTATTTGTCGACTTCACCAAGGCCTTTGACCTAATAGATAGGCACATGCTGACAAACAAACTCCAATCCATGACAAACAAAAAAGCCCTATCTGGAATTATAAAAATACATTCTGGCATATAACATCATAAATATAGATGATACAAAAAGCAAATCAAAAGAAATAATCCAGACCAATGGCATATTACAAGGAGATCCCATCAGCCCCATACTCTTCAACATCGCAATGGCAGACATCATAACGGCAATAAGACAACAATCAACAGCAACCATAATCTATATATACGCAGATGACATGGTCTTAGGATCCCCGGATAAAAAAGAACTTCAAAACGCTTTCAATGCATTAACAAACTGGGTAGAAGAAAATGGACTCAAAATAAACAAAACCAAAACTCTACAAATGGTCTTCAGGAAAGATGGACGAGTAGCAGCAGATGACAACCTACAATATGAGGAAGGTAGAGTCGAAATTGTAAACTCTTTCAAATACCTCGGAGTTTCTCTGCAAACAACACTAACTTTCAGACTCCACATAAAAGAGAGAACAGTGGCCGCCATGAAAGCAATATATGACATACAGAACATCTAGAACTTATCACTAGAAACAGCGATGTGCCTATTTAGAGCAAAAATCTTACCAGTAATAACATACGGACTCCACCTTATCTGGGAAAAACTATCAAAAAAGATCTTTACATCATAGAAGGGATCGAAGCGAAATTACTAAAGACCATAATGGGCATCTCAAAATACACACGTTCGCACCTGACTTATGAACTAGGAAGAGAGACTTTTCTCATAGAAGATCTGAGAACAGCACTAACATTACCATCCACAGACAATACAAAAAAGCACATTCTAGAGAGGCGAAAGAAGAGAGAAGAAATCCCATCGGACTTCTACGGCACCGACACCATGACAGACCGGATCTGGACAAATGCCAATCAGAAACTGAGACATGTGGTGATCAAGCTAGCGATACATGACTACCATCACAAAATATGCAGAAACACGTCCTACTACGACACCAACGACCACTGCATATGCTTACTATGCAGAGACCAGTGTGAAAAATACCATATCAACAAATGCAGAAACAATACCAAATCGCTTTGTGACTATAGTAGAAACTAATGAATTAAACTCCTTTGCACGTTAGTGCGCTTTCCAGTTATTATTATAATAAAAACTATCTGGATTGTTTATACAGGTAACAAGAAATGTTCATTCCCCCTTAGAAAAGATAACATAGTCTCTTGATATGACAGTTTACAAATTTGAAAGAAACTGAAAACATAGTTATCTATTAACAATATCAAAAAGCAATTATAACAGAGTTCCCAGAAAACGTTAATTAATGCCTCTGACCAGTAGAACACCAAGAAATAAGGATAACATTTACATGTAAAAGAATCACACGTGTAAATTATCAAAATATTCATAGCTGTGTTGAACAAACTTACATTTCAGGAATTCCCAGGGCATAAACCCCCCTCTAAGGGAACACATAACTAACGAATAAGATTTACTGTAACATATGTGTATTCAAATTGTATAATGGAGTAGATGAATTAGGAGGAGCCATCGTGTTTTTAAGCGAAAATGCATATCAAAATTTTCTCACTCTCTATTCAGTATTATAACATATGCAGATTTACAGACTGCGATCTCCGATACAGTTCAATTTGGAAATATGTAAGTAGATACATACCAAGAATATAGAGGCTCCATTTGCATGTAAATTTAAAGTGATTTAGAACTTAGAAAGATTTAGTCTTCTAAAATTTGGACTTTGGTATTTTGAATAATGCACGTGGACTTAAGAATAGCTTCATCGACTCCACTCTTAGATAAAAGTAATAAGTGTAATAGTGACAATTGTATTTTTCCATTAATAAATAGTTTAACACTCATTTAAAATTTGAGTGATAAATTTAAATTATTTTTAATAATATAAAAATTACGAATCCTGAGATCTCATCAGCCTACCGTGAGCGAACTGGCACATTTTATAAAGCCAGCAGGGCTTCTTTTGATGTTTTTATTATTAATTTAACATGTCTCACTGAGGGATAAATTATATTTGAAGAGAAAAATGATACTCTCAGGCTAGGGTTTGAACCCAAGAGAAAATTTGCATTTAGATTGGAGTTTCTCAGGTAGCTCAGTGGTAGAGCATTGGCCTAAAAAGCCAAAAGTCCTGGGTTCAAACCCTAGTCTGAATGTATAATTTTTATCTTCTAATATAATTTATCCTTCAGTGAGAAGTAATAATAAAAATATATTGAAGGAAATTCTTCTTCTTCTTCTTCCTTTCAAGTATTAGGCCAAGGCCTGTTACGATCCTATAGAAAATTTTCCCTTATGGGAAATTCTCATATAAGACTTGAAACATAATAATAGTCCCTTCGATTGGTTGCTGGCCAAAGGAAGGCAAGACCAGTGATGGGGCTGCCATCTTATAGCCTCTGGTCAGGCTTTCTGGAGAAGAAAAGAAAATAAAGGAAAGAAGAAAGGAAGGACTCCCCAGCCCTCGGATGCCCTAATAGCGTCGTGGTCGAAAAAACAAGAGTTAACCAAGAGAGGTTAGATAGTAAAGTTAAAAGAGTGCAAAACACAAGTAAATGGAAGAAATGTTTTGCACAGCTTGGGCACCTTGTGGTCGCCATCCACATATCCCCTAGATGAGGACCCCTGTTAAAAACTATTAATGGGTATTCTTAAAAATAATAGCTAGCTACATGATCATTATGGGAAGCCAGATGTAATAAGAACAGTTAAGCCTCTTAGATTGCAGTTGGCAGGAAATGTGCCACATATGGGGATTGAAAGAGGGACAAGGAAATTTCTTGTAGGAAAACCAGAGGGAAAGTGCCCATTAGTTAGGCCAAATATGAGGTGAAAGAGAAACATTAACCATAATTTGAGAGAGGTAAATTATACAGAGGATGATTGGAAATCATTAGCTCAGGTTAGGGATGTATGGAGAGCTCATGTCCGCACAGCCATGAACTTATAGGTTCAATAGTGCCAGTGTGGTAGTTTAGCTACTACTAACTGATCATGTGACAAAGTGAATCCACAGAATCACATTATGCAATACATCATTATTGTACATGAATTTCAAAATAGCTTACATTAATACTAGAAGTCCCGGCCACGCGTTGCTGTGGCTAAGGTATACGTTAAAAATTTAAATTAAGTTGCTGTCTTTCAGCCAGATTACTTAAAACTAATACTTACACACGAAATTAATAATATTGAAAATAAAATAAACAGTGAACACACTTAAATTATGAAATAATCAATATTTGTAATTCAATTGAAATTCGCAGTTGCAACAAAAAGCACAGCCACCTGCATCTCTCTTTGTTAAATAATAAACCAATTAAATTTGAAGAGAAAAATTTTCGCCTAGACCGGGACTCGAACCCGGGACCCTTGGCTTTCCGGGCCAAGTGTTCTACCAACTGAGCTACCGAGGCGAGTTACGATCTAGACGCAAATTTTTCTCTTATATACATTGTAATTCCCTATCGCCAAAATTTTTCTCTTCAAATTTAATTTATCTTTCATTGAGAAATGTTAAATTAATAATAAAAATATCATTAGAAGCCTTACTAGCTTATAAAGTAATGTTAAATTCCCAATAAATGTCTTCTTAACTAAGAAGCCGCCATTTGCAAAGATAGAAGCAATGGTTTCAAAAAGCATTTGGCGATAGGGAATTACAACGTATATAAGAGAAAAATTTGCATCTAGATCGTAACTCGCCTCGGTAGCTCAGTTGGTAGAGCACTTGGCCCGGAAAGCCAAGGGTCCCGGGTTCGAGTCCCGGTCTAGGCGAAAATTTTTCTCTTCAAATTTAATTTATCTTTCATTGAGAAATGTTAAATTAATAATAAAAACATCAATAAACCAATTACCTTACCAAATTACCTTACACCGCCATCTGTTAGAATCGTATGGAACTCACAGATAATTATAAATAATAAACAAATAATTTGCAATACAAAAATAATGCAACTATAAATTTAGTTATAAACTACCCTAAGTCTCAAGTAGGATCAAACTGCACACAGTGTGCAAAATTTTATTAAAATCAGTTCAGTAGTTTAGGATTCCATTGCGGACAAACAATGTGACACGAAATTTTTATATATTAAGATTTAACTGTGAATTTTTGAAGGTGTCAAAGAGAATGGAGATGAAAGTAAAAAAAAAAAAGAGAGAGAGAGAGAAATATATATTATGTATTTTATTCTGATTAAATGTAAAATATTAAATCGTGAATTTATTTAAAGGTATTAAAGATAACAGAAATGAAAGTAAAATATATATGTACATATATATTTTTTCTGAAAAAAATGAAAATATTAAATTTAAGTACCACATGATCCATGTCTAAATTTTGAAAATCTGTTTGTTCCTATATGAATAAAAAGTATAGAATAATGTAATTATATTATTTTTGGTCTGGACATCTTACCTCAATATTAATGCTGATTTGTTCTTGGACATGTTTCAAAACAATTCTGTTTTATCGTCAGCTTTCCCAGACTGGTTTTATTTATGTTGCATTATGTTGCACCACCTGGATGTCGATGTCAGCTCCATCCTGTGGTTGGCCAAAGAACCTCCAAACAAGGTCACCCTCCATCGGAATATCAAAATTCATAACTCTGTTTCTGTTCTTCTGAATATAAATTTTTTCCCAAATAGTCAGCTCTTTTGTATTTTCTAACTGTTTTAATAATTTAGTGTCTGAATTTATATTATGTTTTTCAGACCAAACATGAGCAGAAATATAGAATAATGTGTTATGTAATTACAAAAAAAAAGCATGGGTTGCAGTAATGATTAAGTAACATTTAAAAAATGTGAATAATAACAGAACCTATGTAGGAACTGCTGTGGTCTCGAGGTAGTGTGCTGCCTTATCATGCAGCGGGCCTGGGTTCAATCCCCGGTTGGGACAAGCTTCTTGGGTGATGTTTTTCTAGGGTTTTTCCTCACCTGTAAGACAAATGTCAGGTAGCTTTGAGGCCCAAAAGATCCCTGAACATCATCTGGCTATCATTCATTATCTTTATTATTATTCACGGTGTGGAGAGCAATTGGGGAGCTACTTCACCTATAATTCCATAGTAAAGCTGCAAAACATAGCATAAAAATGCTATGATTGCAGTGAAGGACCTGTCATAGGGCAGAACACTCTAAATAAATGTGGAAATAAAGCATATTTCCAGTTTTTCTCCAAGCATAATTTTTCTTTATTTTATTAGTTGGGTGTCGAGGATTCCATATAATGTAATTTTCTATTATGTCTGCATTATATTTATCATAAGTTTCATGAACTGTAGTTTTGATATTTTACTGCCCAAATGCTCGATCCATACATCTACTTCTGTAATGTACTGATGAGCAATGATTTACCGAATTATTATTGTAATCAATGGTAAAGAGAAAAAATTTTAATAATTAAATGAATTCATTTAATTATATGTTTAAAAAACATAGAAGTATGAGGTAAGAAGAAATCACGATTCATTTAATTATTATTAATTGAACCTCATAATGTTAAAAATTCCCAAATTTAATATATAAAGAACAAATTTTGCCTGAACCGGGAATTGAACCCCGAATCTTTAGCTTTCCGCGCTAATACTCTGACCACTGAGCTAATTCAGGCTACATTCCCATCCAAGCATATATCCTCCCTTTACCCTACCCTCTTGGTCCCATATTCAATGCAATGAATTATTCACAAATACACAATGAATGGCTTCTACATTAAGAAGACATGAAGGGATTCCACACAGCTATAGAGCACTATTTATTAAATTTATATTAAGAAGCAATAAAGCTATTATTATGATTGAAATAAGTAAATTAATATATACAACTAAACAATTGTAATCAATGGTAAAGAAAAAAAAAATTAAATTTGAATTAATGTTGGGAAGTAAATATTATGAGCTTATATCATTAATAGTAAGTGGAGAACTTATTTTTTAATGACTCGCCTCATAAATTTTTTAATTTCTTTGATACCGACAGTTTCAGACAACATCTTGTCCCTCTTCAGTCATGACCGTCGGTATCAAAGAAATTTGAAAATGTATGAGGTGAGTCTTTAAAAAATAAGTTCTCCACTCACTATTAAGAAAAATTTTTGCCTGAACTGGGAATCGAACCCCGAACCTTTAGCTTTCCATGCTAATGCTCTGACCACTGAGTATTTGTGAATGATGTTTCATTGCATTGAATGTGGGACCAAGAGAGTAAGTTAAAGGGAGGATTTGTGCCTGGATGGGAATGTAGCCTGAATTAGCTCAATGGTCAGAGCGTAAGCACAGAAAGCTAAATGTTCGGGGTTCATTTCCCGGTTCAGGCAAAAGTTTTTCTCTTTACCATTGATTACAATTGTTTAGTTGTGTATATTAATTTACTTAAATTAAGGTAGAATATTTTTATCACTCACCTCATATTGTTCTTCTTATTTGATTATAAACTAGTTTCGGAACATAGTTTCTGTTCCATCCTCAGTATCGTCACGACCGTTGTTCTGTCGTCTTGAAGAGCTGTCCTTCTCTCCTTCCATTGGCTGACTGAAAAACCTCGAAACCAGGTCATTCTCACCGGGAATTTCAAAGTTCATTAATTTCTTCTTTTCGCTCTTTTGAATGTAGATCTTTTCCCAAACAGTATGTTCTTTAGGTTTTTCTATTTGTTTTAATAATTTAGCTTCTTTCTCGATAAGATGTTTTTCAGACCATGCATGGGCAGCCACTGCAGATTTTTCTACTTCCCCTTTCTTGACATTCCTGAGATGTTCTTTCACTCTAGTTTTCAAATTTCTTTTAGTTTTTCCTATGTAGAATTTCTCACATTCTTCACATTTAATTTGATAAATCCCAGATTTCTGCCCATGCATGGTCTGAAAAACATCTTATCGAAAAAGAAGCTAAATTATTAAAACAAATAGAAAAACCTAAAGAACTTACTGTTTGGGAAAAGATCTACATTCAAAAGAGCGAAAAGAAGAAATTAATGAACTTTGAAATTCCCGGTGAGAATGACCTGGTTTTGAGGTTTTTCAGTCAATCAATGGAAGGAGAGAAGGACAGCTCTTCAAGACGACAGAACAACGGTCGTGACGATACTGAGGATGGAACAGAAACTATGTTCCGAAACTAGTTTATAATCAAATAAGAAGAACAATATGAGGTGAGTGATAAAATATTCTACCTTAATGAATATACCTCATAGTGAGAATTCCTAAAATAAGTAATTAATTTACTTATTTCAATCATAATAATAGCTTTAGCTTCTTAATATTAATTTAACGAATTATTATTTCTCATTATATTATTTTTGGTCTGGACATCTTACCTCAATATTAATGTTGATTTGTTCTTGTTTTTGTTTCTTCCTTGTAACTTAAGAAGTTGTAATTAATATTTAATTTTAGGAAGTTATATTTTGAGGTTATTTTAATTATATTATTTTTGGTCTGGATAAAACAGAATTGTTTTGAAACATGTCCAAGAACAAATCAACATTAATATTGAGGTAAGATGTCCAGACCAAAAATAATATAATTAAAATAACCTCAAAATATAACTTCCTAAAATGAAATATTATTATTTCTCATTTGTTTTGCTCTCTACATCAACCAAATTTTCTAGAAATTGAATTCATTCATTATTTGTTTTCTTATTGTACACCTGTTTTGTATAATTAATTATTAAACATTAGTTGAATATGTTTTAGGTCCCCATAAAAATTCCGACTTCGATTTGAAGATTCGAAGGCTTACTGATATGGGAATTGAAGATCATCAAGCAAGAGTAGCATTATCATCTTACAATTGGGATTTGGAAAGAGCCACAGAGCAACTTTTTAGTTAGTTAATTCTCAAGTTAGCTTGTGGTTTTATTCAGGGAGATCAATCACTTTTATTTCATGCTACTATTGGCTTTATATTTTCATTTTAAGGCACTTAATTATTATGGTTAATATTTTTCTATTAAAATGTTTCTTAATAGAAACAATTAAAGTAAGATATTAATATAACGAATATTGTAAATTAAAAGCATGCAAAGACTATATTTTAATTTTTTATGCCTCAGCATTTAGTAAGAGAAATTATAGTAATCTTATTCAAATAAATTGCATCACATTTTGGACCCGCTGTTGAACATTGAAGGGTGCTACTATGTGTATCATTTCAGTTAATAAATTTTTTTTTTAAACTTAAAGATCTAACATTCACTATTTTCTTCAAAATATGTGTATATAATGAATTTAATAATTTAATTAACTTTTATTCTTTGTTACAGTTTAATCTTTGATATAATATTAAAAACTGTTCCAAACAGCTTTTTCACCAGATTTTGAACTTGAAATTAGCAGTATTTATAAAAAAAAAATAAAACGTACCATCTTGATTTTTTAACAGAAAACTGAATAATGATGCTGATTGAATTGTTTTGTTTTAAATTCAAATAATGTTATTAGTACTTGTATAATCAATCATCAATGATAAATCTACATCAGTTAGGAAAAACCAAGTAAATCTTCAAAGTAATTTTTTACAGGAGAACAAAAACTAGTTCAATGACTTACATCAAAGAGTGCATACATCGAAAATTCAATGCTTAATAACACCGTCACTATTCGCTTGACGACTTACCTGTTTTTACCAAATGTGCATCGGACCAAAAGCTATCGGGAGACGTTAATAACTCATTTTCGACCAAAAGTTGACTTAATAATTAAATTAAACCTCATAGTGTTCTTTCCCTGTGAAAGTTAAATAAAAAAGTTGACTTCCGGTTTTTCCTAACTGATGTAGAAATATAAACCTTCTTCTGACTTACTGAAAGTAATGAATGATGGTTTCTGGGAATATTTTGCTCTTGGAATGTTCTCTGAATTCAGAGTAAGTACTTTCAAACTCAGGTGCATTTAGGAATCAAAACTGTATTAAAATAAGCACAATTCCTTTGAAAATGTGTCTATAATGCACAGACTGTCAGTACTTGTGAAATGTGATTATCTTGAGTTGGCACACTGACTTAAATCTTATGCCTTATGAAAAGAAACGTAAAAGTCTGGGGGAACTGCATAAATGAAATGACTTCTTCAGCAAGTTGAATATATGATCTGACTTTACTAATTTACAGAATATATTTTTCTTTTCATAATTAAATCGTATATGCCAAGTTTTATTATGAGATAACAAAAATTGTGCTGATAGGGTATTGAAAATGTTCCCATTATTGTTTCATCTTGGCACCTACTCTTAATGGTCCAATTTTGCTCGTTAACAAACTTGATGTTACTTTGCTATTTAAATGTTAATTATGAGTAGGGCAAGAATTTTAATGTAGTAAAAGTTAAGATTGTAATATAGTATAATTAGAAGTCTTCTGAACATCTTTTGTCTTGGTTTCACATACAAACAGTTGAATAATATGAGAAGTTAGACTTCTGTCTGTATTTTGTGTTGGTTCCACACAGAAACAATTGAATAATATTTACTATCTTCAATTTTAGTGCATTAAAATCCTTGCCCTACTTATGAGTTTCATTGCAAGAAAACAAATAAGGTCTGATTTTTCAGTTACTTTTCTTAATTGATTGCTAAATGCAAGTTTGATTCTGAAAAAAAAATTGTGGTTGCTGGAACATTAACTGACACACACACACACACAGGTATGTGTATATATATATATATATATATATATGGTATGATAAGAAAAATAAATGCCTGGACGGGATTCGAACCCAGATCTCTGAGTCTGTACCTCAGTGTGATATCCATTTCACTACCAGGCGAATCAACACTTTTAAGTGTTTGAATTGGATTCGCCTGGTAGTGAAATGGATATCACGCTGAGGTACAGACTCAGAGATCTGGGTTCGAATCCCGTCCAGGCATTTATTTTTCTTATCATACCATATTAAGCTTGCATTGCTCAATGTTAAACATTTAATTATAACATATATATATATACACAGCAAACTCCCGTTTATTCGTGTTAATTGGGACCAAGATATGCATGGAAAATCGAAAAACATGAATAATCCAATTAAGTTATTCGGCACCACGGAAGTTGATCAGAAATGTATTTACCCACTTTAACACTACTTAAATGCAACAAATATTCATAAAATGTTATATTAAATGTCTTTAGGTGTGAGTTGTAATTATCATTATTTTATTTTACTCATAAATATGAAAAAAATAAAAGTGGGACTATTTCCTGTCATTGACCGCTCTGGTTACGACAGTTATTCAAAATGGCCGCCGTAACCAGTGACAAGTACACTAGTAACCACCGTTATCCACACTTATAACCAGCGATGACAAATAATCAGTGATTCCCACACTAGTAACCACCGATGACCACACTACAATTCAGTGACTATTTAACTCATGCCCCAAATGGGAGTCAATGACCAATCACATTTCAATGATTTCTATTTTACAACCAATCAGAGTCGTGTTTCACCAAATATTTATCAGTGTTATAATTACCATATTAAAGAAAGCTCCTCCTTACAATATTGCGTTCCTTTGGCAATAAATAGTATGATCTGGTTGCAGTGATAAACAAAAGAAGCAGATGAAGCGTACCTATCGTTTCTCATTTGTTTTCAAACATCGCCGTTTACATTAAATATATAAATATTTTAAAATAACTATAGTTAAATAATGATTTGTGAGTAAACAGCTTAATTTTATTCGTTAAATAGTCCTAACAAATGCCACTCTTGATTTCCAAATTCTCTAGATAAATTCACTCCTCACTTTGTGAGTCATGAATTTATCGATAATTTGGAAATCACTCGTGGCATTACTTATGATAAACCCACTGCCACAGCATATCCGTGGACAGTAACCACCGATGAACACACTACTAACCAGCGATAAACCCACTGCCACAGTATATCCGTGGTTTCAATCTGTAACAACAAACTTTCAGTGACTCATGCAACGGAAATTTCTGAAATTGTATTGTATTCTCAGAATGTTGGTTGGTACCGTTAAACGCGTCATGGGAGGGGGTTGTGAGTGAATGTTACTCTATTGTGCTAGTTTCTAAGTGCAGTTCACAGTAGCACGTTTAAAAATAAATAATTTTTTCATAACAATACAAAATACAGTAAAAAGAGTCATGCCCGGATAATCCACAAACCGGATAATACGCACACGGATAATCGGGAGTTTGCTGTATGTGTGTGTATATATATATATATATATATATATATACATTTTTATCACGGTAATTTTTGGTGTCTAGTAATTAGCATCGATTAAGATTTGTAAAAAAATTTAAAAATCTTTTCATGGGTACATCCTCAATATATGGTGAAATTAAATGTTTCTTACCTCTCCTCATATAAATCTTCTAAGTAGATTGCGATTTCGAGACCATAACGGTCTCATCTTCAGTACTTCCTTGGCGACTGATGTTATGTCGATCGGAAGAAACTCTTCTTCCCTCTGTTGGTGGACCGATGAACCTCTGGATCAGGTCAAAATTTGCAGGAATTTCAAAGTTCATAAGTTTTTATTTTTTTTTCTGAATGTGGATCTTTTCCCAAACCGTGAGTTCCTTTTGTTTGTCTATTTGTTTAATTAGACTGGCTCTTGATTCAATTAAATGTTTTTCGGACCAAGCATGAGCAGCTACTGCTGACTTTTCCACTTCTCCATTTTTGATGTTTCTAAGATGTTCTTTCGTCCTTGTTTTCAAATTTCTTTGAAAGAACATCTTAGAAACATAAAAAATGGAGAAGTGGAAAAGTCAGCAGTAGCTGCTCATGCTTGGTCGGAAAAACATTTAATTGAATCAAGAGCCAGTCTAATTAAACAAATAGACAAACAAAAGGAACTCACGGTTTGGGAAAAGATCCACATTCAGAAAAACAAAGGAAAACTTATGAACTTCGAAATTCCTGCAAATTTTGACCTGATCCAGAGGTTCGTCGGTCCACCAACAGAGGGAAGAAGAAGAGTTTCTTCCCTTTGACATAACATCAGTTGCCAAAAAAGTACTGAAGATGAGACTGTTATGGTCTCAAAATCGCGATCTGCTTAGAAGATTTATATGGAGAGGTAAGAAACGTTTAATTTCACCATAAATTAAACCTCATAGTGATTAATTCCTATAAAAGTTAAACATCCTCAATAGTTTCATTTTTTCAGGATTTGCTAAAATCTAAATTGACTTAAAAATCTTCACCTACAGCTTTAATATACAAATATATACTGGGTGTACATTATAAGTTGCTTGAGCGGGGTTTTTAAAGTGGACCTGCTTCAGTGGGTGGCGCATGCATCTGGTTTGGGCATGTGGATGCAGTTAAGTTATCAAGATGGTGAGATTCATTTCACTGGTGCATCATATTTTTGCATGTAAAAATTATTTTAAGTATGAGTCTGCATGATGGGTACATGATGAATTTATTCAGACATTTCCTATTGAAGTGCCACCTTCAAGAACAGAAATTCACAGAATTATTAATAATGTCTGAAAATACTGGCTCAGTGCAAAACAAAAAACAAGTGTGTGCACATGAACAGTTTTAACAGAAGAAAAGCTAGACGAGATCGGTGCGAATCTTGAACATTCACTGAATAAATTACTCTCAAAATTAGCACAAGTAGGAGTTTCAGTTGGGGGCACGCCGTAGCATAGTGGTTAAGGCACTGAGCTACAAGCCGGAGGGTCAAGGGTTCAAGTCTCGTTGGGGTCAGGATTTTTAAACTGACCCAAACCCTCTGGCGGCACTATGGCCCTGGGATCGACTCAGCCTCTAACGGGAATGAGTAACAGACACTTGTTCTGGGGGTAAAGGCGGCCGTCATGCAGGGCTGACAACCCGGCTGACATAAAGTGCCGATTGTCTAGAAAAAAGTGGGAGCCTTAACCTCCTACTACCCCAAGGGCCCCCGGGCCTGTTGTGGGATCACAAAAAAAAAGGGGGGGTTTCAGTTCCTTCTGCACATAAAGCAATAAAACCTCACATACAGAAAAGGTTAGGAATAACATTCTAAAATATAATTCATAATTAAAAAAAAAATAAAGATTAAAATCATAGCAGGAACAATTGTCCATGCAACTTCAATTAATTGACCTTGAAGGAGGAACCGATTATTTATTTTTTTAAATCTCGGAAGTGTTTGCAGACAGAATGATCTGTGTTGGTCTCTTTCCACCTCTCTCTCCAGACCTAACAGTGTGTGATTTTTACTTGTGGGGTAACCTGAAAAATAAGGTTTACCGAACAGATCCTCACACATTGGGGAACTAAAAGGAAACATTAGAATGAAATCAGAAACATAGTGAAAGAACTCACTCATATCAGCCAGGATGTGGTTTCCAGATACAATGCCTGTATAATCCATGAAGGATAACATTTTTCAACATATGTTATAACACTCCTGGCACCACAGGCCTAGAAGGCCTTTAGTCTACCAGCCGGCTGCTGGCCTCACATCCACATGTGTCAATCTCAGAGGTAGATGATCACCCAGCCAGTGTTGGAGTGATATGTGGTCAGCATGTCGAGTCCCCTAGCTGTTATAGCTGGTTTTCTCAACCTGGCGCTGCTACTTATTGTAGCTACCCAAATGCCTCACGATGCTGGGTGGGCACCAGTCCCATACTGGCCGAAATACCATGAGAAAATTTCTTTCCCCATGGAGACTCGAACCAGCGCAAGTCCCGTAGCTCTGCACCAAGGCTTCTTGCTTAACCACTTGGCTATGGTGCGGGACACATATGTTATAAGGTAAGATTATATGCAATACTTTATGTTCACTCCTATATTAATAATGGCTTAATTATCATTCTATTTGTAGGGAAGCAAGTTGAATTTATCAGAGAGGCGTTGGTATCCATTGAAAAGGCATGTAATTACTCAACTTACATCTCTAGGGAAGAAAAGTAATCAACTTAATTAATAATGTAAAAATGTTACCTAATTAAAATTTTATTTTAATTTACACCAGTCCTTAAATATTCTGTGTACTTTTTCACATCTATTTTTCGATTTTGCTGGTAATAGAAAATCAACCGCAGCATTCACTGCTTCCTCTACATCGCAATTTATCATATCTGGTAATTAATATGCAGTCTAAAACTGTTATTTAAAATGTCTGCCACTAATTCAGACAACAATAAATAATTGCAGTTGTTTTATCAACATTCTCTTGCTATCAAACAATTGATCTCTTCAAACCAGGATATAAATTCACACGAAATGTAAAAATTAAACATAATATACTAATAATTATGTTTAATTATAGGAGTGAATAAAATTATATACGCAATTTGGGAAGTAAGTACATTACTAGTCTCAAACTTATTTGTTAGTTAAGTTATGTAGATAGGAAATAACACTATGAGGTTCTTTAATATTGTTTATTTTTTATTATTTCACTCACCTCATACTTTAAAGTATGAGGTGAGTGAAATAATAAAAAATAAACAATATTATTTGTTAGTCCTTGCTAAAGCTTGAACTCAAACACGTCCTCGACTAGTAATGTACTACTTACTTCCCTTATTGCATACATTATGCAGTTAAAGCAGGGAACTCATGCATGCATTTAGTGTGTGTAATGCAGTCTTCGTAGCGGAGAGTGAAAACACTATTTGTGGGGATACACATGTAATGTAGACCCTTTATATATATATAATTTATTATTTAGTCCTATGTAAGTTATAATTTCATGAAACTTTAAATATCTATTACATACAGGGCTATTCAAAAAGAAGGAACAGACTTCAAACATTTGTATCTTCCAAACTAGAAAAAATAGAAACATAATTCCAACTTCCTGGAAAGAGAAAAGTTTGAAGTTCCGACCACAGTTGCATTGTAGCTGTTGCTTGTGTATGTTGATTGTTTGTATTAAAATGACGACACAACAGGATGTTGAATAGGAAGAGGAGGAGCAGAAGATCAACTTCATCGCCGGTGGCCTCTCAGGTCACCAGACCGAACCCCATGTGATTTTTATCTGTAGGGATACATAAAAGACTGTTTTTATCCGCCCTAAGCCTGACACTGAACTGTTGAAGCTGTGAATTAGATAACTAGTGATCAGCTGATTCATGTGTGCAAGAAATGAGCCACTGTTTTGATATTTCTCATGTAACACATGATGCTCAAATTGACTTCATAAAATAGTGAAATTTGAACTTTTCTCTTTCCAGGAACGTTGGAATTGTGTTTCTATTTTTTTTGTAGTTTGGAAGAAATAAATGTTTGAAGTCTTATATTTGAAAAGAAAAATATATGCCTAGACTGGGGTTTGAACCCAAGACCTTTGACTCTCTACGTCAGTGCTCTATCCAAGTGAGCTACCTAGGCTACTTAGATAGAGCATTGACATAGAGAGTCAAAGATCCTGGGTTCAAACTCCAGCCTAGGCGTATATTTTTCTTTTCAAATATAATTTGTCCATCATTAAGATGTTTAAAAATGAATAATATGAACGTTTTGTTTAGTTGTTTCTTGACTCACCTCATGCTGAACCATATATTTAAGAAGTATGAGGTGAGTCAAGAAACAACTAAACAATATTAAAATAAACCTCATAGTGTTATTTCCCACCTAAATAACTTAATTTTGTTTAGTTGTTTCTTGACTCACCTCATACTTCTTAACTCCCTTGCATATCTAGATTTCGTCACTGTTTTGTGACATTCTCAATGCTTTTCACTTTCACAACTGACGTCCAATGGTCTAAAATAAACCTCATAGTGTTATTTCCTACCTACATAGCTTAATATGAATATTGTTTGAAGTTTGTTCCTTCTTTTTGAATAGCCCTATATTTTACCTGGTGGAAAAAAATCTGTAACATAAATATGTAGATCCAATTTATTTCATTTTTCTGTGAGAAATCTTTTTACGTAATTAAAATTACACGGTGTTTAATCCTTATTTTTTTTTAAATTTGGATTGTGTAGCATGAATCATGTTCTTCAACTAATGATATGATCCTGGTTTTTGTTCCTTGATAGAATGGTCAGATTTATAGGTAAATCTTTTATTATATTAGTACTCTGATAAACAAGAGAAGAGAATAAAGACTTTTTACTTCTAAATACCACAATTAGAACAGTCATAATGGGTAAATAGCATAAAGCTTAAAAATATTGTAGTATTACTAACGTTGTAATAGTTTAATTTTGTTTGTTTGTTTGTTTCTTGACTCACCTCATATTTCTTAACTCCCTTGCATATCTAGATTTCGTCACTGTATTTGTGACATTTTCAATGCTGTTCATGTTCACAACTGATGTCCAATGGTCTCCTCTCCTGCAGACTGACCTTCACGCCATCTGATGGTTGACCGACAAACTTCCATCAGATGGCGCGGAGGTCAGTCTGTAGGAGAGGAGACCATTGGACGTCAGTTGTGAACGTGAACAGCATTGAAAATGTCACAAATACAGTGACGAAATCTAGATATGTACGGGAGTTAAGAAGTATGAGGTGAGACAAGAAACAAATAAAACAAAATTAAAATAAACCTCATAGTTTAATTTCCTACCTACATAACTTAATTGTAATAGTTTATTTGAAAGCTTCTTTCATCATTGTCATAAAGATAGGAGACTGCTATTCAAGTATTAGGTTTGTTGAAAACAGGTCTGTACAGTCGAATGCAGAAATAAAGTTTGACCATGGCTATGGTTACACAATTGAGGGGTTCAGTGGAATAAGGACCCATCCCAACCAATGGTTGATTTTTAGTTACTTGCAGATTATGTATCCTGTTGCCATCTTCTGCTAATCTTTAGAAGCTCATAATTCTAACTTTGCTCAAAAGAGGGTAAATGAGACTTTATGTGTAAGAAAAATTTCTAACTTCTTCACATGCGTGGGAAATAAAAGGCCCATCCCAACTGCTGACACGTGACCGTATATTGTCCGCTGCAATACTGACTAGCATTGCTGGCAAATATCAGTAAATGCAGAATGGCTGATGCGGCAGCTTCTTGTGCAAATGGAAATAGTGTAATAAAATCTAAAAAAGAAAAAGAAATGTGCAAGAGTGGAATAAAACAAAGCAGAAAATTTTACGCAACAGTGGAAAGGAATATATATCAGCTTGAATCAGTTGCTGCAAGAGGTGCAGACTAAATTGCTAGTTGTTTATTAAAAGCTGTGCCACTGATTGAAAAAGGTGCTAATAGAAAGAAACTTATAGTGTATAGTGATTCATGTGTTGGTCTAAACAAGAATTTTAAAACAATGGTACTTTGGCTGTACATGATTGATTGTGGTTGGTTTGAAGAAATTGAACATAAATTTCTTGTACCAGGTCACATTTTCCTCCCCTGTGATGCTGACTATGGTATGATTGAAAAAACTTAAAAGAAAAACACAAGTGGTTTATACACCTGAACAGTGGGCTCACCTCATAAGAAAGAGTCGAACAAGAAACCATTCACAGTAATTGAGATAAATTCAGAGGATTTTAAAGATTTGGATAACTTAAATAAAATGTTCACAAAGATAAATGTGATGCTGGACAAGCATAAGGTAGACATCAGAAAAGCATCTCAGTTTTGTTTTGTGGAAAACAGACATGTAATGTATGTAAAATCCGGTTTTGGTGACTTGGCTTTCGAGGAAGTAATAAGCCTTAAAAAAAGGGAAAGGAAAGTGTCCTGTATTACAAGATGTAATATTGACAACAGAATATCCTATGGTAGGCTGATAAAGAAGACATCATGACTCTCATGAAATTTGTACCACCTGTTCACAGCAGCTTTAAATCAGATAATGATGATACAAATGCTGTAGACGTAGAAGACATAGATTAATGCAATATTCAAGTTAAAAAGTGTTATTTAATATGTTTATTTATGTTGTATTTTTTTTTAATATTCTCAATTTTCTTTTTCTTTGATTAGACATGAAACAATATAGTGATCTATGCATTTGTAGGCAGAAAGCTTATTTTATTTATAAGACATGTACCACTCTATATATTTTACTCAATGTAGAATTTAATAAAATGCAATTTTTCTCTAAACTTAGCACAGTTGGGATGGGCCCTTATTCCACTGACCCCCTCAATTGTATTGATTCTCCAATCAACTGGTTGTGTTTTCAACCTCACATGTGACAATTTTTTTAAATTATCTATCGCTATATCACCAATTTAGTATCTCTCACTGAAGGACAAATTATATTTGAAGAGAAAAATATAATTTGTCCTTAATTGAGAGGTATTAAATTGGTGATAGAAACATCGAAAGAGGCCCCTACTGGCTTTATAAAGTAATGTTTAAATTCCCAATAAAAAGTCTTCTTAAAAAAAAAGAAGCTGCCATTTGCATGATTGAGCAAAGGTTCGTAGCATGTGGCGCTCGGGAATTAACAATGTATAAGAGAAAAATTTGGATTGGAGGCCTATGTAGCTCAGTTGGTAGAGCATTGGCAAGAAAACCAAAGTTCCTGGGGTCAAATCCTGGTCTGGGATATTTTTCTCTTCAAATATATATCACTCTTTTACCAATATTTACCCACATAAATTACCTTTAATTGTATGACTTTTAGAACATGGTAATATCATTTACACCTACATATAAAATATGGGAAATATGTGTTTTGCATATTAAATTGTGAATAGGTAGCAAAACATGTATAATTCAGCCTTAGGTGTTTAATCATCTGTTATGTGAAGGGTATATTAATTTAAAATGTGACATAAATTACAAAAGACAAGACTTAAAGATTAAAATAAAAAAGTTTGGTCTGTATTATTCTTACCTCAAATGGTTGTTTCTATTAATACATATGTTCCAAGTGAAGAAGTAATTTTCTTCATGCCCGATGTTGTTGTAACATTTTTAAGAAGGATTTGTGTCCCAAAAAGAATTACTGATTCAGGTTGGGTTTGATTTTCGGTAGAGCCAGATTCTCTTCTTAGGGTCGGAAGTTGGTACACTGGATAGGAAAACACTTTAAAATCACTAAAAAGTATTTCTTGTAGAAATAATTGTGAATTTATTCACTTCTTAATTTCCCAGCAGATTAAGTAAATATGTGATATTATTCTTCACCGTCAATTAAAATTAAATTATTTTCTTTTCTTGAATCAATTATTCTTCTTGTATTAAATATTACGTTTTATCTTGAGAGCTCTTATTGCCTCTATCTTTGTTGAAAGTTGTATGCAGAATAACTAGTGTTAATTCTTTTATAATTTTAAAGAACATTATTACATCACATGATGTTATATTTAAATTCTATTGGTTAATAGTTCTTTAAATATAAGGTTTAATTTGATTTGTTAAATTAAAAAAGTTAATTGTTTTAATACCCAATCAGAGTTTAGTTTACTTTCATTTAAGAATATGAAGTTAAGCAGGTGTTCTTATTACAGTTATAACAGAAAACTTTATAATTTTGACAAAAATGACTTAAAACAAATTTTTAAAAGCTTTCTTTACAAATGCCGTTATGTAACAATTTCTTTAATTGTTACTGAGACATTATTATTCAACAATAACCAACAATGAATTATTTAGATGATTTTATTTATTTAAGTTATATTTAAATATTAACAGAATTTTAAAATACAAAATTATTAACTTTAACTTTTATATTCATTATGATATTAAAATTCTGCTTTACAAGGCATGTTTACCCCATCTTCAGTTGGTACAGACTGATTTTAAGAATAATACAGACCAAACTAATTTATTAAGTAAAACGCCATAATGTTACTCCCTATTATATATTCAAATAAATCAGACACTTGAAGATTAATATTATATTCAAGATCATATAAATTGATCTGTTAAGGTTTTTATCCTTTACTTATTTGATATCTTGGAGTGGATGTTACATTTTTCAGAACAAGGGTGTCCTGCCAACATTGCTCTTTCCAATGCAGTACCATTCTAATTACTGTACTAGATCATTAAAGCTAAATAAAACATTTTCTAGCGGTTTAATTTTTTTTGCAGTTAACCTAAAACTTTATTAGTGTAAATGAAACCATATATTTTAATGGAAAAATAGTCTATACTCCAGCCACTGGATCTCCTGCTCTGATGTTTCACAACAGTGTTGCCGATATGGATATTAAGTGTGAGGAGCCACTTTATATATGTGGTTAGCAGAAATACAGCTGACAACATCTCAGCAATTTCAAACCTTACTAGCACGCTATAGCAGCATCAAGAGCAGTGATTGGTTGTGGCAGACATCTACTTTCAGTTCAACCATTTCCTTATTGACAGTAGAGGGCGAGTTTCTTCCTTTACTGCCCCATATAACCTAATCGTCAGAGCCGGAGATCCAGTGGCTGGACTTTAAATATGCTTTTAGGTAGAATTTTTTATCACTCACCTTATATATATATGAATAAGAAAGTTTTCTTGGATTTTCTGCATCTTGGATTCAAGTTCGGCCCCTGGCCACTGACTCCAACGTTTCGGCATGATCCCAAGGAATTCCTTGTTAATGGCATGTGGGATCATGCCGAAACGTTGGAGTCAGTGGCCAAGGGCCGAACTTGAATCCAAGATGCGGAAAACCCAAGAAAACTTTCTTATTCATACTTATATCCATGAAAATCTGCAATATAACACACACACACATATATATATATATATAAAATATGGATAATATGAGGTGAGTGATAAAATATACCTCATAGTGTGAATTCCTAAAATAAGTAATTTAAATATGCTGTCTTTCTTCTCCTGTTTTCTGCCGGATTTATGATTTCATATTTTTATATTGTTCCTTTATTATAATGGAATTGTTAATAATTTAAGTTTTTGTGAGATGGGAAACATCTTATGTCAAATTAATTAAAGAGGGAGTTGGTATCGACATTCAGGGTCCACAACATAAAACTCAACAGTCTGGGCAAGCTGACGATGATATAGAAGATATCAAAACATGTTCAAACTGAACCAACATTAATTTGAGGTAAGATGCTCCCATTCTCACAAAAACTTGATTAAAATAACCTCAAAATGTTACTTTCTAAAATCATGTTAATAATTTATTTGAGGGGAGTGGGCAAAAAATTGACAACCTACATATTTCTCAAAAAAGCTTTTTTCTGCATTATCATATTTTCATTAAGTTTTGAAATGTGTTATTGTTTGTATCAAATTCCTTTCTGACTAGTTGTGAAAGGAAAATATTCAAACCAAATTTATTACATGTAACAGAATTTAATCTCAATTTTCTCAGTAAAAACATTTTGTGAGATGTCAAGTTTTTTTGCCCACATCCATCATTTTTCAGAGAACATTCAAAAACCTATAAAAATGTAAGGTATATTGACTATATATCGCCCATGTTCCCATTATTGCCTACCACTGTTTTTCATATAAGAGTGCAGTTATATGCTTACAAGCTGTAAGATCTTGATGGACACCTGATGTGTGCTCAGTTACTAGTAGTTTGTGACAAGTGAATGAGCTCTGAACATACTGGAAGAATATTTCACATTCTGCAAGTAATCAAGTAAGTTATGTTCATGTTGTTATACAGTGACATTCTTGAAAGATACAACCACTTGCCTCTCTCCATGTGCAACCATCCTCTCTCATAAACGGGAGAGTACGTAAACGGTAGTGTCCGCCAAGAATCTCAGTGTATTACAAGTGTACATAATGATTTTGTTTTGAAATAATATGCAGCGAGTAGTACAACAATGGACAGTGCTCTATATAAAATAAACTTTGTTAATTTATTTAATACACAAGTGATCTTCTTGGTGATAAAATATTAAAATATATATGCAGTCAATATGCCCATTTCACCAATTAATGTTTTAAAATGGTCAACAAGTTTCTATAGCCAAGCTGTCATTCTCAAGACCAGATATTGACTGAAGACAAAATTGATAATAAATAAATAAAAAAATTCAGTTAAAAACAAACTACGTCACATGACGCAATCATTCATAAGTAAACAATAAAACATAATAAAACTAATCCTCTTTTGTTTCAATTAAAGAAAAGAGGGCGCTGTACGGAATAAAGACAAGGGCCCTATTCCCTACAGCGCCCTCTTTTCTTTAATTGAAACAAAAGAGGATTAGTTTTATTATGTTTTATTGTTTACTTATGAATGATTGCGTCATGTGACGTAGTTTGTTTTTAACTGAATTTGTTTATTTATTTATTATCAATTTTGTCTTCAGTCAATATCTGGTCTTGAGAATGACAGCTTGGCTGTAGAAACTTGTTGACCATTTTAAAACATTAATTGGTGAAATGGGCATATTGACTGCATATATATTTTGTTAATTTAATTTGTACCAAATAAGAAAGGAGTTATATTTAAACAATAGAGTTTGCCCTAATATTGCCCACTATGTTGTTCATAATATCGCTGATTATCCCATTTGCCACAAATTGTTTTCAAATGATAGACATGGTTCCAAAGTGTAAAAAGTGTTATAATTGGATGTATGAGAAATGTGATGAAACAAATAAAAAGCAGAAATCTACCGTTGCATAAATGTTTGCAGAATGTGAATAAGTTATTTCTATGATGATCTTGTAGAAGATTTCCGGGCTGTTGACCATGGTCTTGAGGCTTGTAGTTCCGGAAATCTTCTACAAGATCATCATAGTAACTCCGGCCATGAAAGCCCAAGTCAATATATAAGTTATTTCTGTATTTCAATTTTTTTTTTCAAATTTTACATAAGTATCTCAAATTTCATTTCAGTTTAGTTCATCGTTCTTCTCTTCTTCTACTTCATGAAATTAGGCCTTTTGACCTGTTATCACATCAAGTGGGATTTAATGAATCTTCCCATCTATTAAATTGGCATCCAACACTTCTATGTCCTATTGGTTTGTACTTTAACAACAGCTGGGGATTCTATCTGTAGGCATTCTTTTAACATGTTCATACCAAGGCATGTCCAGAGGCTCTAAGGTGGTAGCCCCACCACTAGACTTGCCCTGCTCAATGCTCGTAACGTGGCCAGGAGATATTTTACATTACTGAGAATCATCAAGTGAGTAACCAGACTGATCAATCTAAGATGACCAGAGCAAGAAATAGTAATTTAGTTCATTAATATAATAAATAAATTGCAGGGTGTATTTCTACTTACAGTTTCTTCTTACCACTGCAGAAAATTCTTGGATTAATTTAGGTAAAATTTTTTATCTCTCTCTTAACTCCAAGTGCGACAGGCCTTGAAGGCCCTTGGCTGACCAGCCTGCTGCTGGCCTCACATCCACATGTGTCAATCACAGAGGCAGACGATCATCTAGCCAGTGTAGGTTTGACATGTGGTCAGCATGTCGGGTCCCCCAGCTGTTATAGCTGGTATTCTCAACCTGGAGTCACTACTTATTGTAGCTACCCAAATGTCTCATGATGCTGGGTGGGCACCGGTCCCATACTGGCCAATATTCCCGAAAAATTTCTTCCCCCATGGAGACTCGAATCAGCGCAAGTCCCTTATCTCTGCGCCAAGGCTTTATGCCTTAACCACTCATCTAAGGCGCGGGACAAAATAATTTTTTATCACTCGCCTCATATTACTCTTTTTTTTTTTAACTAGTTTTGGAACTTTACATTTTGGTTCCATCTTCAGTACAATGGGTATTTAGAACACTAAGGTAGAATTTTTTATCACTCACCTCATATTGTTCTTCTTATTTGACTATAAACTAGTTTCGGAACATAGTTTCTGTTCCATCCTCAGTATCATCACAACCGTTGTTCTGGACAGTCGTGACGATACTGAGAATGGAATAGAAACTATGTTCCGAAACTAGTTTATAGTCAAATAAGAAGAACAATATGAGGTGAGTGATAAAAAATTCTACCTTAATGAATATACCTCATAGTGAGAATTCCTAAAATAAGTATTTAGAACACTGTTCAAAAGAGAAACATTTAACCCATTCAAAGTACAAATGTCTTGTTCTATTACATTGCTAGTAATAAGCTGTTACCTATACAGTATGTTAATTGCAATGTAACATTCCATAGTATGTCCTTTTTACATTTGATATGGCTGTAGTGAACCTTGAAGCTACAATTTACCGTACATGGGCAATATTTGGACAGTATGCCTTATTATATATTCTTGTGTGTGTGTGTAAACTTGTAGTGATATAAAGAATAATGCATTATGTTCTTTATACTAGTTCTATTTACTAAGGTACAAGAATTTGTATTCCAGCAAAATGTATTACATTTTTTAATGAGTCACTTATTTTCCAAGTGATATAGGTCCATACCTGAGTTCTGTAAGCTGTCCTTTGGACTTACATAAAGCAGTAAATATGCTAGAATAAATTATCCAAATCAGAGCAACATGGATTTACTACTGTATAGAAATTTGCAAAAACTCTTCAGGACTGTTGTTTAATTTCAATTCAAATGTATTTGCTCTTCACTATCTGAAGATTTTATAGATCTCTACATCATTGTAAAATTATCATAAGTAACGTCACAAGTGATTTCCAAATCATCCATAAATTCATGAGTCACAAAGTGAGGAGTGAATTTATCTAGAGGATTTGGAAATCAAGAGTGGCATTTGTTAGGACTATTTAACGAATAAAATTAAGCTGTTTACACAAAAATCATTATTTAAATATAGTTACCGGTATTTTAAAATATTTATATATTTAATGTAAACGGCGATGTTTGAAAACAAATCAGAAATGTGAGGTTATGTATATTCACTGCAACTTGATCATATTATTTATTGCCAAATAGGATTGCAATATTGTAAGAAATGGAGAAATAATGAAACACATCAAACTGTATATTATAATCAACATTATAGGCTATTCATTTATTCTTTTAGTAAACAACTCAGTAAAATCAAGGAATCTGTTCATTATTTGCTATTTCCAGTGTGTTTGTTGGAGAAAATAATGCTCTGACCTGTTCAGAATATTAAAAAGGAGGAGCTTTCTTTATCACAAAAGCAGGAACTGATAAAGAGAAATTGATAAAGAGCAAGGTGAAACACGACTGTGATTGGTTGTAAAACAAAATTCATTGAAACATGATTGGTCATTGGGCATGAGTTAAATTTTTAATATCTTCTTCTTCATGTTTTTTTCTTGGGGGGTTGAGTCTTAGAACCCTGCATTTATCTTAATCATTCTACATCTCCCTCTCCTCCATTTCACTCCAATATATTCTTTCAACATTTTTTATAACTTGTTCCTTCCATCTATATCTTGGCTAACCTCTTGGTCTCTTCTCCTATATTAACCTTCCAATGTCCATCCTTTATACATAGCCATACCATCTTATTCTACTATCTTCTATTTCATCTTGCACTCTATCCAGATAGAAGGTTCCTCTTATTTCTGTAATCCAAGTGTTTCCTAGTTTTTCTTAACGTACTTAAACATTTAGGGCTGCATGCAAATACATTAGTCTCTGGTGAGTTGAGTTTTCCGTGAGCATGTGCAAAGTTCGAATTAGCAAGTCGCTGACTGGTCATGCATGAAAGTAGTTTTTTTTTGTAATATTGGCAAGAAATTACCCACAATTTTTAGCGATAAAACCACTCCTGTTATTTTCATCTGCTAGAGGAACGCATTTATGCTTGCATCCCGCAAGTAAAACCATATACGACGATGTCTGCATCGTGCGATATTACGCCGATTCTCCTGTTCTTCCAGTTGAATTCTTTGGTAGACTCTATCAAATTCCTCTTCTCCGTGTATACTGAAAACATGATCAAAGTCTTCAAGGTCCTACATCTTGGATAATGCAGCAAGGTTTCAAAGTACATCGGGTTGCTCACGATTCATTCTCTGCAAAGTCACCTCGCCAGGTAGCTTAGGAATTTCGACAAATATTATCACATGAACAGACTTTTGAGTATGCAAAAACGTCTTTGGATGCAACTTTTTCAGCAGAGAACGACTTTTATGGTCTAATGCGTTCGTAGATACAACCTGATTCCTATATACTTTACTTACTTACTCACTGGCACTATCGAACCCATAGGTTCATGGCCGCACGGACATAAGCTCTCCATACATCCCTATCCTGAGCTAATGCTTTCCAATCATTTCCTGTATAATCTACTTCCCTCAAATCATAGTTAATGTTGTTCTCCCACCTCATTCTTGGTCTACCAACTGGGCGTTTTCCTTCTGGCCTTCCTACAAGAAGTTTCCATGCACGTCTTTCATTCCCCATACGCGCAACATGTCCTGCCCATCGCAGTCTACGGGACTTAACTGTTCTTATTATATCTGGCTTCCTATAAAGACCATGTAGTTCATTGTTATGTAGTCTTCTCCATTCACCTGTCTGTTCATCTCTCTTTGGTCCAAAAATTTTCCTAAGAACTTTATTCTCAAATACTCGTAATCTCCTTTCCTCCCTTAAAGTAAGAGTCCATGTTTCGCACCCATATAATATAACTGGTAGAATAATAGTTTTATATATTTTCAGCTTAACGTTTTTTGAAAGGAGTTGGGACATCAAAAGTCTCTGCAATGCATAATAGCATGCATTTCCAGAATTGAGCCTATGTTTAATTTCTTTATGCATCTCATTCCTATTTGTGATTATTGTTCCTAGGTATTTGAATTCAGCCAATTCCTCAAATTTCCCTCATTTGTCATTAGCTGTCCATTTCCATTATATAATGTATTTCTACGTGTGACCATATATTTAGTTTTACTGATATTTACTTCCAGTCCTAATTTCTTAGTGTTACTCAATAGTGTGTGCGTGTGGCCTTTAGTATCTCCTCGCTATCGGCCAGTAGTACCACATCATCAGCATAAACTAACAGCTTATTAATACCATTCAGTTGTAAGCCTTCCTTATTCTCTAAGATTTAATGGCATGCTCTAGTACAAAATTAAATAGTAGAGGAGATAGTGCATCTCCTTGCTTCAACCCATTCTGGATTTCAAAAGTGTCTGAAAACTGTTTGCCTACACGCACCCTACTATTTGAGCCATTTAGACATATTCGTATAAGTCTAACTAACTTTTTGGGAATTCCGAACTCCAGCAGGATACTATATAACTTCTCCCTCTTAATTGAATCATATGCTTTTTTGAAGTCTACATATAGTTGATGTACAGTACCATTATATTCCCATTTCTTTTCTAAAATCTGTCTTATACTAAAAATCTGATCTGTTGTAGACCTGTTTCTTCTAAATGCACATTGATGATCTCCTAGAATGTCATCAATATAGGGAGCAAGTCTGCTTACTAATATATTTGTTAGAATTTTGTACGAAGTTGAAAGTAATGAGATGCCCCTATAGTTGTTGCAATCAGTTTTATCTCCTTTCTTATAAATTGGTACGATAATTGATTCCTTCCATTCATCTGGAAGAGCTTCTTTTTCCCAAATCATACTAAGCAACCAGCGTATCTTGTCCATCAATTTTTCTCCCCCTGATTTTATCAGTTCTGCTGGGATCTCATCTGAACCTGATGCTTTATACATCTTCAATTTTTCAATTGCCATTTCAACCTCTAATGCACTTGGCTCTGCGACTAGCATTTCTGCTGTCTGTAACTTATCCTCCTCAATGTCCTGTTCTGTATGTACATTTAATAGCTGATTAAAATAACTTTTCCATCTATTTAATATACTCTTGGAATCTGCAATCATATCCCATTTTCATTCCGAATTATGTTTGTTCTAGCCTGAAACCCTTTCTTCTCTATACTAATTCCCTGATATAATTCTCTAATGTTCCTATTTTTTGCATTCATTTCAAGATCATGAATCTTCTCTCTCAAATATTCCCTCTTCTTACTCTTTAGTAACTTGGTGGTTTCCCGTCTAACACTACCCAATTGCTCTAAATTTACCTCATTTGGCTCGTGTAACCATTTCATTTTTGCTAGCTTTCTTTTCTTTACAATGTCGGCACATTCCTCATCAAACCATTTCTTGTTTTGCCTCTTTTTAACAACCAATGCTTTCTGATGCTGACAATTTAATAGTATCTCTTATAGCCTCCCATTCTTTATTTATATCAGTTTCTTCTTCGTTTGCCACATTGTCATCTGAAGATTCCAGTACTTCAAATCTATTAGCAATTTTGATTTGGTATTCTTGCCGCATTTCATCATTTTTCAAGTTTTTTAATTCATATTTTACTGAATCATATCTTTAGCGTTTGTTCCTCTCATAAGCGATAGCCGTTGTCTGATTTTCACCCTGACCAGATGATGATCTGAATTGCAGTCTGCCCCTCTAACTGATCTAACATCAATGATGCTACTGTGCCAGCGTTTATCCACTAATACATGATCTATCTGGTTCCGAGTTTCTCCATCTGGGGACGTCCAGGTGTATTTATGAATATCCTTATGCTGAAATGTTGTGCTCTTAACAATGAGATTCTTTGATGTGGCAAATGTGACTAATCTAACCCCGTTGTCGTTACTATCTTCATGAAGACTGAATTTGCCTATTGTTGGTTTGAATATATCTTCCTGCCCCACTTTTGCATTAAAATCTCCTAAGACAATTTTCATATGATATCGTGAAAGGCTATCAAATAAGCATTCTAATTCTTCATAGAACTCATCCTTGATCTTGTCATCTTTATCTTCTATGGGGGCATGTACATTTACAATTATAAAATCATGTCGTTTACCCTTTAGAATTATATATGATATCCTATCACTAACAAACTTAATATCTCGGATAGCAGATAGGATCCTCCTTCTGACTAAAAAACCCGTTCCAAATGCAGGTCTTTCTGCACCCCCATAGTATAATGCAAAGCTTCCTGATTCCTGACTTTCTTAATTAATTTTCTTCTTTCTTAGCCCCACACGTGAGGATGGGGTTTGGCTTCTTCACAATCCTCCTCCACTCATCTCTCTTCATGGCTTTCTTTTTCCATTCCCTGATTTTCATTTCATCAAGGTCAGTCTTTAATATTTTATAGCCATCTTGATCTATTTCTTTTACTTCCAAGTATCACACTATTTAAAATATTTTTTGGTATTCTATTTTCATTCATTCTTTAAATATATCCTAGCCAATTCAGTCTAGATTAGATTAGATTTATTTAGCCTGGTGGAGTTAAGGCCATGTGGCCTTCTCTTCCACTCACCAGGATAAATATATGTTACATCAGAATATAACAATCTCAGTTAACTCTAATATTAAATACTAAATAAAAATTTGATCAAAAAGATAATATCTATTATATTACAATCTATAATGCAACCAGTTAATGTTAGTTAAAATTAAGACTAAAAGTAATAATAAAATGTATACAAGCAACACATATTAAATTGTCCCTATCTAATGTATATAAAAAACAAAGAAAAATAATGAGATATAGAAAACTAATTTTACGATTATACAATATTTAAAACAAAACAAATGAAAATATTTGTTAATCTTAATATTGTTTTTAAATAATTGAATTTATTAATTGTTAAAAGAATACTATCAGTGAGGTGTGTAAGTTAGTTTTATTATTAAATAATTCTTTAGTTTGTTTTTGAAGGATGTTATAGTTTGACAGTCTCTGACATAGGGCAGAAGGGAATTCCATGTTTTGGTAAGTGAGACCGTAAAAGATAATGAATAATACACAGTGTGATGAGGAGGGATATAAAGGACATATGCAATTTTGTAGATTTTTACAATATCCTGCCCTTTACAAATGTGTTCTATTTCTTGATTTTATCTTATTCTCTATATTCCACTTTCACATACTGAACCATAGATTTTTATAGTAATTTTTCCTTCAAATATTTTTAATGCAATTTCATATTCTATACTTAGTGCCCATCATTAATGGGGAATTAAAGAGGGGCATGGAAGCTTCTTGTAGCAAAACCAAAGGGAAGACACCCAGTGGGTAGACCAAGAATGAAGTGAGAGAATAACATTAACCATGATTTGAGGTAAGTAGATTATACAGGGGATGATTGGAAAACATTAGCTCAGGATAACGTTGTTGGTGAACTTATATCTGCGGAAACTTATGGAAACTTCTTGTAGGAAAACCAGAGGGAAAGTGCCCAGTAGGTAGTCCAAGAATGAGGTGGGAGAATAACATAACCATGATTTGAGGGAAGTAGATTATACAGGGGATGATTGGAAAACGTTAGCTCAGGTTAAGGATGTATGTATAGCTTATGTCTGCATGGCCAAGAACCTACAGGTTCGATAGTGCTTAGTGAGTTAGTTATATTTAATGTCCATATTTCAGCTGCATATGTTACTGTTCATCTCATCAGTGTTTTATAACATTTCAGTTTAGTTTCTCTGGGAGGAACGGATGATTTAAACAATTTTATATTTAATTTTAGGAAGTGATATTTTGAGGTTATTTTAATTATATTATTTTTAGTCTGATCATCTTACCTCAATATTAATGTTGATTTGTTCTTGAACATTCTGTTTTATCGTCAGCTTGTCCAGACTGAGGTAAGATGATCAGACTAAAAATAATATAATTTTATATTTACATAATAAGCTTTGTTTCCAGCCATATTTAATTTTGAACTAGCTAATACCCGGCATGCGCTGTTACACCTAAATAAATGAAAATTAATGTGTTTTTATGTTTAGATGAATATGTAAGAGAAAAAATAATTATAAATTTGTATTTTTTAGATACCCCGTGCTGATTACCGGGAATCTATTTATCCCGATCTTCTTGACATAAATCAGCTAAAATACAAAAATTAATGTGTTTTATGTTAGTTAAATAGGTGGAGGGAAAAATTTATATCGTAATTATTTTTAAATACCCCATGCTAGATTACCCTGCATTGTCCAGGAATCTACTCATCCTGATCATCTTGGCATAAATGAGCTGAAAGACAAAAATTAATGTACTTCTTATGATTAGTTGAATAAGTCAAATGAAAAATAATTATAAATGTATATCATAATTATTTTAATATTCCGGTGTTGCCCAGAAATCTACTTATCTCGATCTTCTTGGCATAAATGATATAAAAGACAAAATTTGTTATTGTGAGTTATCCGTAAAAGAATACTTGCCATGTGCTGCTATGCTTGCACAGGAATCTATGTACTTGTCTCGATCTTCTTGGCATCAATAAAAGATAAAAATGGTTATTGTGAGTTATCCGTAAGAGATAAACATATGCTGTCATGAACTTTTTTGTAGAGCTTTTTGAGATGTTTAATTCTGTGTACATTAATATTGTGTATTTGTTATGGTTTAGGCAGCATAAGCCATTTAAGCATCCAAAGAACTACTTTTTTCACTGTTCCACTACAAAGGGCAATTTTTAAGGGTGTAGGAGTTGAGTATCAGAACTCTCTTATAGCCTATGTTCATCCCGGGAATCTCCTGGACATTTTGCAAAAAGCGCCATCACAATCGGATCAACGGTATGGCCGTGCATAAAGTACGAACAAACAAACAAACAAACATTCATTTTTATATATTAGATTTTACAATCTTTTTTTAAATCTACTCCCAAATAAGTGAAAGTATCAACATTTTCAAATGTATGGTTTTAATTTGTTACATGTTTCAAGACATTCTTCTATTAGATACAGACATGTTCATGTATTATATTTAATTAACAATTAACCCAAGCTTACCAAGAATGAGGTGGGAGAATAACAATAACTATGATTTGAGGGAAGTAGATTATACAGAGGATGAGTGGAAAACATTAGCTCAGGATAGGGATGTATGGAGAGCTTATGTCCGTGCAGCCATGAACCTGCGGGTTTGATAGCGCCAGTGAGTTAGTTATTAACCCAAGCTTTGATCCTTCTTTATAAATTATCTCCAACATTTCTTGCATATGTGTTACATTTTGGGGTATAAGAGCAATATCATCTGCATAAGCACAAACTTTTTTTTTCATTTCATATGTAATATGTCCTTTTAAGTCCATTTTACCCATTGCATTTTGAAGAGCCAAGTTAAATTAATCTGGTGAAAAGGCATTTTGTTATCTTATTCTGGTGGAAACTTAAAACAATTTGAATAAGTTATTTCCTATTTTGACTCGGGCTTTATTATTTTTAAGGTTATTTAAATTTGATAGCCCAGAAATATTCAATGGAAATATCTACCAATAAAACTAAAATAATGGCCTTTTGTGGGAAATTCCCAATACCAAGCAAAATTTGTTTAAATAACAAAATTTTAGAGAGAGTTAATGAGTTTACTTATTTAGGATATAAACTCTCTTTTGTTGAAAATTTGGATTTACCAGGGAAAACTGTGAAATTCAACAAATCAATGGGAATCATTAATAGAGTTTTAAAACCTTAATTAGTGCAAAAATCAACTCATACTCATCTTTATCAAAGAATGACTCGACCAGTCCTATGTTATGGGAGTGAAACGTGGACTATAAGGACGAGAGATGAAAGCAGACTAACAGGTTGTGAGATGAGATTTATGCGCCGAACAGCTGGCTACACCAAATGGGATCGAAAGAAAAATGTAGAAATCCTTCAAGAACTTAATGTGTAACCAATACTGGACTACATCTCCAGATATCAGCTAAACTGGAAGGAACATGTCTCAAGAATGGTGGCTAGATCCAGGATCCCCAAGGCAATAATGAACTACTGTTCAAATGGGAAACAGTCACTTTGTCGACCTATGAAAAGATGGCACGAAAACTGCTTTCTCAGGCCGTAACAGTTCTTCTAGGACTAATACCTGGCAGGATGATGATGATGATGATGAAGATTATTTGGATGAATCTAACAAGTTGATTTGGATTCCACAAGAAGCCACAATATTAAAACATGCAGATCTATCAATACTATCAAAAGCTTGCCTGAAGTCAATGAATAAATATATTATATATATATATATAAATCTGTTTTATGTTCAATCAAATTTTTCCATCAGTTGGCCAATAATAAATATTTGCTCCATGACACTTGTATTTTGTTGAAATCCCAATTGACTAAAATCTTTTCTGCCGAGCGGTTAAGGTAGGAAGCCTTGGTGCAGAGCTACGAGACTTGCGCTGGTTCGAGTCTCCTTGGGGGAAGAAATTTTCTCATGGTATTTCGGCCAGTATGGGACCGGTGCCCACCCAGCATCATGAGGCAATTGGGTAGCTACAATAAGTAGCGGCTCCAGGTTGAGGAACCAGCTATAACGGCTGGGGGACTCAACATGCTAACCACATGTCACCCCTACACTGGCTGTTGATCATCTACCTCTGTGATTGACACATGTGGATGTGAAGGGCCAGCAGTTGGCTGGTAAAAGGGCAACCGCTGAAAAGTGGAAAGACCCTCAATCGGATCGGAAGTTTTATTTTTTAAGAGAAAGATTATACGCTCAGAGTGGGGTTTGAACCCAGGACCTTTTGCACTCTAGGCGAAAGCCCTACCAACTGGGCTATCTGAGAAACTCCAATCTAAACACAAATTTTTCTCTTATATAATTAAGTTTGTCCAATTTTTTTTATTGGGAAAATAAGACTTAGAGTTGGATAGCATTGAAAATGGCAAGAGGTTGCTGAAACCAGAGTTTGCAAGAAAAACATAAATATGAGGTGAGTCAGAGAAAAAAAAACAGCTCATAATAATCGGATTATTAATTGGGGTGCTTATGGTACCATTTACCTTTTCTTCATCAAAGTGTTAAATAAATATTGTTTATTTTTTATTATTTCACTCACTTCATAATTCATAGCAGACCCTGGGTTTCTTCCCATCTTTTGTGCTATGAATTATGAAGTATGAGGTGAGTGAAATAATAAAAAATAAACAATATTAAAAAACCCCATAGTGTTATTTCCTATCTACATAACTTGTTAAATAAATATATGTATAAATTTTCTAACTTCATTGTGAATACCAACATTTGACATTCTTGTTTTAAATAAATTTGCCTCTGGTTCTAAGGGTCGCAGGTTCAAACCCGGCTGGGGTCAATGGACTTTTTTAGGATGGAAAAAATTCAAGGAGCAAGTCCTCTGGAAGGGACTTTAAGCCATGGGTTCTGAGTCTGAAGATTTTCAGGCTTGTGAAAGGTCCTTAAGCCTGAATAAATAGGCCTCTAAGCAAAATTTACTGACATCAATATCCTAGTTAATAATATTTAATTTTAGGAAGTGATATTTTGAGGTTATTTTAATAGTCTGGACAAGCTGACGATAAAACAGAATTGTTTTGAAACATGTTCAAGAACAAATCAACTATAATATTGAAGTAAGATGATCAGACTAAAAATAATATAATCCTAGTAATAGCTTATTTGCCTGTTAAATGTCTCGTTGGGTCGGTATGTTGACTGCATGCTATCCATGACATCTGTGAGCAAATAAGGTAACTAAAAAAATTAACTTTGTCTAGTAATACTTTACAAAGCTATGGCTCATCAATGAGCTACACCATTATAGATAGATAGTTATAAATAAATAAAATAAGCAAATAAAAAAATATAAAATAATTAAATGGAAAAGAGCAAATATTAACTGGTATGTTGAAAATTACATGACAAGCTACACCCGATCATGTACTGAAAATTAATGAATGAACTTCAAGTGTAGGCAGAAACTAAACATGTGTCAAAAAAATGGTTGTCAAATCAGTTATTTGGTTAACTATTCCTCAAGGTGTCAGGTCACTTAAAATCACAGTATTTATCATATTTATGTAAAGACATAGACATAAAATTGGTCAAGTTCCAAAAACTTGTAGGAACAATAAAAAACACTCTTCTCCAAAAAGTACGTCCAGACACAATTCTAAAATTTTATAAAACAATGGCTCTTCCAACTCTACGTTATGGTTCTGAAACCTGGACTCTTACTACAGGTAAATGAAATAGGATAGTAGCTTTAAAATTCATCGGAGAACATATTGTTTAAACAACTCACCTCATAGGATTCATGCTTCCATGATATCGCGATTTCAAACATAATCATGTTCATCGTCAGCCATACTGTCGGAGTTATGGCTGACGATGAACATGATTATGTTTGAAATCGCGATATCATGGAAGCATGAATCCTATGAGGTGAGTTGTTTAAACAATATGTTCTCCGATGAATTTTAATGATTATACCTCATAATGTTTACTTCCCAACATTAATTAAATATAGGATAGTAGCTGTAGAAATGAAGTTATTAAGAACTTTAGCGGATTATACACTTTATGACCACATGCGTAATGAAGATATCTACAAAGCTCTCAACACACCAGCAATAACTGAAACCATTCAAATATACCAAAGTAATTGGCATGAACACCTTAGAATACCAAACAATAGACTACCTCTGCAGTTATTGAACTACAGACCCACAGGACGAAGAGGCCCCAAGAAGACCTAAGAAGTGATGGAGGGATCAATTTCTGTCCTGAAGCAGAACAGGCCAATGGCCTAATTCATGACTGCAATTGAAGATGAGTATTTATCATGTCTCTATTATCAGCGTCACAACACAGGTGCTGGAAGGCAAAGAAGGGACAACGTTATAGATGAAGATTCCACCAAAAATCCAGTAGTCGTAATGTCAGCTGAAGATAAGAAGGTCTCCTCTTGAAAACTGCAGTTCCCATGTTTAAAAAAAACATAAACTATGAGGTTAGATAAGAAGTGGGTCATTCATTCATTGAAAGAAGGGACAGCCTATTTCTACAGATTTTCCCTGGTAGTAACATGATTGTCAGATTATTTATTTGGTCAATATTACCCGTTTAAGGAGTAAGTGCAGTTGTTGACGGAGGGCACTGCAGTCGTGTTTATGCAGGAATAGAACACGTGACACTGCTAACTATGAGTGCAGAGGGAAATAGGACGTGGGACGCTGACATTGTAAACTGCCTTATATGACGTCACGTGTAGCAACAAACAGCTTTGTAATTCTTCTGCCTGCAGAGATATTTTGAATGACTAATAACTGCTGAAAGTGGTGTTGTATTTAAAAAGCACAGTATTTGCCACTAGTTCTCTTACAGTCAAATGACACAACACCAGAGGACAAGAAGCGACAACATGGTAAAACTAAGAAAGAGGAACAAAGCGGATTCCTAAAATTTTTTCCACATGCTGATTTAACTTGGGCGAGTTGTAGTTCAACTGCGTATTATTTTCCTTGTTTCTGTTTAGATTTTTGTTAATTTCACTTCCTAAGTGTGTAAACTCTTCAACTTATTTAAGATATCCATCCATCCATAGTAATTCTGCCCGAAGGCAGGTCCTTCACTGCAATCATAGCATTTTCATGCTATGCTTGCAGCTTTACTAGGGAATTGTGTAGGTGTGGTAGCTTCCCGTTGCTTTCCACACCGATGAAGGATGATTATGATAATGATAATGGTAAGGATGATGGCCATATGATTTCGGGGACCGTTTTGGCCTTAAAGTTTTCCTGACATTTGTCTTACAGGTGAGGAAAAACCCCGATAAAAACCTCACCCAGAAAAACTGCCCCGACCGGGGATTGAACCCGGGCCCGCTGCGTGACAAGGCAGCACGCTACCTCGAGACCACAGCGGTGGACATTTAAGATATATTTAAAGAGAATAATTATAAGCTCAGGCCGGGGCTTAAACCCAGGACCTTTAGTTTTCTAGGCCAATGCTCTACTGCTAAGCTATCTGAGAACTTCAATCTAACGCAAATTTTACTCTAATACATTGTTAATTAAATAAAATAAATAAATAAAGCCTGATATGTCCCTTTAGGGCAAAGGCCTCCCTGTACAGGGGTTAAGCTCTATTTGAGAGTGTCACCAGGTGAGCTACTCCGTGGTGAGAAGTTGACTTGGATGTAGCACTTGGTTTGTATACACTGTCTGTTCTGTGATTAGTTAATACACAGTTGGCTCTCCATCGTTCTCCATCTTTTCCTGCATCTGGCGACTCTGGACCATTGCGCCCCTGCTCGTTCTTTGAAGATGTCAGCCCATCGTCGTCTTGGTCTTCCGCGCTGTCTCTTGCCTGTGTACGGGTCCCACATGGTTGTTTTTATTGTCCACCTGTCGTCCTGTATTCTTGCGACGTGGCCTCCCCACTTCCATTTTTTCCTGATGGCTTGTTGTGCGGGATCAGTTGTTGAGGATATCGCTTGAAGTGTTGTATTCGAGATTCTGTCCTTCAGAGTTATGCCTAAGATTTTCCTCTCCATTTTCCTTTGGCATACTTGGAGTGTGTACTTCAGTTTGGCAGTAAGATTCCAAGTTTGGCAGCCATATAACAGTGTTGGAAGAACACAGGTTTGTAGTGTTTCCATTTTGAGTTTCCGGTTGAGTGACTTGTCCAGCAGTATAAATTTCAGTGACCAGAACGCCTTCCAGGCGAGAGCTATTCTTCTGCTTATTTCCTTCTCTACTTCTTGATGGAAGGAGAGTAGTTGTCCTAAGTATATGTACTCGCTTACATATTGAAGATCCATTCCATCGACTTTGATTGGGTTTTCCGGACCATTAGACATAATTTGTGTCTTGCTTTTGTTCATCGAAAGGCCTGCAATTTTGCTAGTTTCTGAGAGCTCTTGTAGCATTGATTGGAGTTGTTTAGGGGATCTGGCGAACAATACCACGTCGTCAGCAAATCTTAAGTTGGATAGCCTGCTCCCGTTTATATTTACTCCGTATTTCTTGTTCCAGTTTAGTTTTCGAAATATGTCTTCAAGCACGCATGTAAAAGTTTAGGAGAAATTGGGTCGCCTTGTCGTACTCCTCTTTTGAGACTGAATGGTTGTCCCACAATTTCTGTCTTCACCTTGGCATAGCTTTGGCTGTAGATCTTATCCAGAACGCGGATGTACTTGTGTTCGATTCCTTGTGTGTGTAATGCCTGGAGGACACTTGAATGTTCTACTGAGTCGAATGCCTTGTTGTAGTCGACGAATGCTAGATATAATGTATGGTGGTATTCGACTGTCTTTTCTATTATTTGGTTAATTGCTTGGAGATGGTCTGTTGTACTAAAGCCTGAGCGGAATCCGGCTTGTTCTGTTGGCTGGTTTTCGTCCAGGACTTTTGTTAGTCTTCTTGTTAGCACTTTTGAAAATAGTTTGTATAGATTGGACATCAGGCTTATGGGTCGGTAATTATTCATGTCATCTTTTGTGCCTTTCTTGTGGAGAAGAATGATTGTGCTTGATTTCCATTGCTCGGGTATCTCTTCTGTCTGCAGAATTTTGTTATAGATGTTTGTGAGTGATGGTAGTATTTGATCTGAAGCCAGTTTTAGCAATTCGTTGTATATTCCATCCTCTCCGGGTGTTTTGCCATTTTTCATTTCATCTATTGCAGTTCTAATTTCGCTGGCCAGTACTGGGGGAAAGGTGTCGACGTGGTTTTCGAGTTTAGCATCGAATATGCCTATGTGATTTGTTGCCTGGGTTGTTGGGGAGCTTGTATATAGGGATTTATAGAAATCTGTGGCTGACTGGATTATATCTGTTCTTAATGTGTTGCGGCCTCCTGCTTGGTTCTTAATTCCTAGCATCCATTGTTTGTCACCATTTCTTTCCCTCTTTGCTTTCCTTATCGATTTGGAGGTTTCTATTATTTGCCTAGTTATGGTTGTGCGGTACTCTCGCAGATCTTTCTGTATTTCCTTTTTCGTCAGTTTGTCCATTGCGGCATACTCGGTTCTATTCGACTCCGAAGCGTCTCTGGTTTGTAGCATCTCCGATCGACGTTCGATTAAGGCAATGGTTCCTTGACTGAGTTTGCCTTCTTTCTGAGCTTTCGTATTTTTGCTGGAGTCCTTGGTCGCCTGTAGTATACATTGTTCCAGGGAGTTGTACAGTTCCTGAGCACCTGCTTCTCGGTTGGGGTTGGACTCTGCAATTCTGTTGCGAAGATGTAGCTGGAATTTGTTGCTGTCTATGTTTTCTATATTTTGTCTATGTTGCTTTGTTGGATGCTTCCTTCTTCTTTCTATCTTCATTTTTGCCCGCACCATCCTGTGGTCTGTACTGAATTTCAGGTTGGCTACTACTTGGATATCTCTTATGGTTCTTTGGTTATCGCTTAGGATGTAGTCAATTTCGTTCTTTGTGTTGCCGTCTGGCGAGCGCCAAGTCCACTTTGAGCTAGGCATTTTCTTAAAAAAAGGTGTTGGCTATCTTTAGTTTATGTTCTTGTGCGAATTGAACGAGCTTTTCCCCTCTTTCATTTCTTGCCCCATACCCATATCTTCCACTGGGTCTTCATCCTCGTGGCTGCGTGGGCCCACTTTGCTGTTGAAATCTCCTATGATTAGGTTTAGTGTAGATTTGTGCTGATCTATGGTAGTTCCCAGGTTCCAGTAGAATTGTTCTATAGTTTCATCGCTGTAGGCTTCTGTTGGGGCATAAACCTGAATGATTGTTATTGTGGAGCCTCTAGTTGCTAATTTTAAGACTGCGATCCTTTCAGACACCCCTACTATTTCTTGCACCATATGTTTGACTTGTTTTCTGATGATGAAGCCTACTCCTCTTTGTCCGGGAGTTGTGCCTATATAATAAAATAGGTCTCCGTTTTGTTTTTCTATGATGGCTTCGCCAGTTCTTCTAATTTCACTAAGACCTAATACGTCGAATTTTATTTCTTTTAAAGCATGATCTAACTCTTTCTCTCTTTCGCTTGTTCTAAGTGTTTGTACATTCAGACATTGTTAATTAATGCCCTCTAAATTTAATTTTACATTTTTGTAATTTTTTTATTGTTGCTTTCACCACTGCTGCTGTTTTCACTGTTTTTTAGTCTAAATTCCTTTAAAGTATCATCTCATTTTGTTAATCTTTTTCCAATTGATGCTTCAATTTTATCCCAAAATACATCATTAGTATAAATAAATGGTTTCATATGGTGTATTTTCTCCTATAACTTAATTTCTGACTTTATTCATGACATTTAACATTTTCCAGTACTGTTATTTTAACACAGTTCCAATAATGGATCATATTATAATATTATAATGATATTGTGAAAAGAAAAATTAATGTGTGAACCAGGGATCAGTCCACAGTTTGATTCCTAGTTCAGACATTAATTTTTCTTTTCACAATATCATTATAATTTTATTCATAACCATATTGAAAATAATGGGTATCACTACACTGGTATAATAGTCTTACTTTTATTTATTCTTATTAAATATCATAATTTGATTTTTCATATATTGCACACTTTTATTTTTAAAAGACCTAATATCTATTTTTTTCAGTAAACAGTGTGATAATTTGTAACTTGTTTTTATTTTGAAATTCTTCAACATTATATTATTATAATTATTTTAGCTATTACATTGAACCAGTATATTGTATACCAATGTGCATTTAAAAAAGTTTTTTTTTAATATTATTATAATTATGTTAGGTATTAAATTGAACCAGTATATTGTATATGAATGTACATTAAAAAAAGTTAATATAATTATCATAAGTAATGCCACGAGTGATTTCCAATTATAAAATTAAGCTGTTTACTCACATATAATTATTTAAATATAGTTATTTTAAAATATTTATATATTTAATGTAAATGGTGATGTTTGAAAACAAATGAGAAACGATTGGTACGCTTCATTTGCTTCTTTAGTTCATCACTGCAACCAGATCATATTATTTATTGCCAAAGGAACGCAATATTGTAAGAATGCACTCTAGTGCAGAAAAAATGAAACACATCAAACTGTATATTAATTCATTTCTGATGTCCTATGATGTAAATATGACAATTATATTTTTCTGGAATGTTATTACATGGGAAAAAATACATTTAAGAAAGTGCAAAGTGTTTTTTTTTGTGGTATAATCAATTGCTACAAATGTTTTTATATTAACTCCCACATGTGCTACGTGTTGACATTCATGCACTATATATACAATCTGGTAGCCGTATTTCTTAGAGAGTCAGTCACTGCAAAATAATGCTATGACCTATTCAGAATGTTAAAAAGGAGGTGCTTTCTTTATTATGATAAACTTTAGTTGGTAAATTCTAGGCAAAACACGACTGTGATTGGTTGTAAATAAAAAATAATTGAAATGCGATTGGTCATTGACTCCCATTTGGGGCATGAGTTAAATAGTCATCATAAAGTATTAGGCCAAATGGCTTGTTACAGTCTCATAAAGGAGGAATTTTCCTTCCATTGCTTTTTGGGACGTCCCAGAGATCTCTTCCCATGGGGTTGGTAGTGAAGCATTGCTTTGGTATTCTAGAGGATCTCATCTATCATAAGTGGCTCATCCAGATGTTTTGATAATCATCATCTGCATTCATGGATTAGGTCTGTTGACCCGTTCTGACTTCAGCCCATCTCTTTCTAGGTCTGCCCACATCTCGGGTGCCTTTAGGTTTGTATTTTGTTATTTGTTTTGGATATCTATCTTCATTCATTCTGTCTGTGTGTTGCTTCCATTTTTTTTTATGTATCTATTTTATCAGTTATTGCAAATATTTCAAGTTCCTGTCTTATTTCTGTGTTCTTGATTCTGTCTTCCTTAGTGCACCCTTTGACAGATCTCAAAAATTTCATTTCTGCCGCCGTTATCCTACTTAGATCTTGTTTTTTATGTATCCAGGCTTCTGAACCATAGAGCAGTACCGGTACTGCCAACGTTTTGTAAAATTTCAATTGGGTCTCTCTTGTTGTTTTGTTATTTAGTGATCGTTTTATCGTACCACATATTCCCTGGAATTTTGCTATTTTATTATTTATATTATTATCATAATTAAATTAAATGTCACATCCTAGATAATTGAGATGGTTCACCTGTTCTATGATTTTGTTTCCTATTACTATTTTGGATCTGATTTGATTTTTCCCTTGGAATGCCATTAACTTAGTTTTTTCTATGGATATTTTGAGATTATATTGTTCACATATATTATGTAGTTTAAAAATATTCCTTTGAAGTTCGTCTTCCGTATTTGCTATTATTACCTGGTCGTCAGCATATAATAATGTTTTATCTAATTTTATTCCTTTATTTGTTTCTTCGTTCCATTTTTTTATTATATCATTGATTTATAGGTTAAACAAAATTGGAGAGATACTGCATCCTAGATGTTTTGATAATTCTATATAATATGGTTCCAGACCAAGTTCTTTCATGATTTCCTCATTACGTTTATGGTATGTATCCTGCAGTGTATCTCATTTCATTATTCATAGTTAAATATGGGAAATAATATTAAGGTTCTTAATTCAATGAATGAATGAGTCATTTCTTATCTTGTCTCATTGTTAATTTAGATCTGTGAATTTCAAGATTCCCAATGAACAGGACCTGATCTCAAAGTTCATCAAATCAACATCAGATGGCAATGTTATAGATGGAGATTCCAACAAAAATCCAGTAGTCATTACATCAGTTGAAAATGGGAGGGACGTCCTCTTGAAAACTGCAATTCCCGTGTTTAAGAAAACATAAACTATATGGTAAGATAAGTGACTCATTCATTCATTGACTCATTTCATTAACTGTTACTCTGCTTTACTCCATTTGCCTCACTGCCACAACACACAACAGATTTTGCCAAGGATCTTACGTAGGCATATGCTTGTGCTTTTGTTTACAAGGGAAGGTTTCATTACTTTGCTAATTATTCCCATAGTTTTGGAATATTTTACAATTTTGCTTCCTGTATCCATACCATATCATCATTAAATGTTAACTTATAGCCGAGATATGTAAAATCATTCACTCTTTCTGAAATTTTGAAACATTTTTACTGGATCGGGATATTTCCCATAGAAGATCATAACCTTTGTTTTCTTTGTATTTATTTCAATGTTATATTTTTTTCCAATAATATTTTTTTATAGTGTTCTGCCCTAGGGCAGGTCCTTTACTGCAGTCACAGCATTTTCATGCTATGCTTTGCAGCTTTACTAGGGAATTATAGGTGTGGTAGCTTCCCATTGCTTTCCACTCTGTAGATGATAAGGATGGTGATAATGATGGCCAGATGGTGTTCAGGGACCATTTGGGTATCAAAGCATCCTGACCTTTGTCTTATAGGTAAGGAAAAACCCCGAAAAAATCTCACCCAGGAAACTTGTCCCAACCAGGAATTGAACCCGGGCCCGCAGCATGATAAGGCAGCAATCTACCTTGAGACCACAGCAGTAATTATTATTACAAACAAGAATTAATAACATTTTATTAATAATGTAATTATATTGCCAACAAAATGTTAATTTTTGTTTGTAAAGGTCCAGTATTATCTTAAATACATTGGTTAACATTTTTATGGGGACGAACACACCTAAATTGTCTCATAATTTTCTTCATAGTCTTGATGTAAACCTCTGAGTTTATTGTTTCACCAGCTAGCAATGTGTCAATCAGAATAACTCCTTCAAAATCCCCAAAGAATGTGGCATTAATCTTGCTGGCTGAGAGTCCTGATTTGAAGTTTTTCTTCCTAGGGGGATTTTTGTTTAGCCAGTCCTTGGATTGTCATTTGGTCTCAAGTTCAAAATGGTGAATCTATATCTCATCTCCTGTGATGATCTTGGATAAGAAATTTGTGTCAGCTTCATGTTGTCCAAGCACCTCTGCACTAAAGGTCCTCCTATGACATGTTGCAGCGTCTTCATAATGCTTGTGTTCGATTCATTTTAAAATCCACTGTTATGATCATATTTCCAAACACTTTCAATAACCTCTCTTGGCTCCCTCTTACTGACAGACGTAAATTGCACTCTTTCACTTCTCTTCAAGCTTCTGAATTCCTACACTCCTAGTGTCCAGATTTGAGAAGTTTTCTTCACCAAATATTGACACTAAGTTACAAGATAACAGTCTGCTAACAATTCCTCTTCATAGCACTTCCTCTTATTCTACTTCCTTCACAGTAGCCTCTGTCTGCTCCTGGAATTTCCTTCTTCAAGATATCAGGGGTTGCTGCACACTTGGCACTTTTAAGTCATGCTTATGCAGTTACCTGTTGTCTAATAATTAATTTTCTCTATTTATTTAAAATTATACTATGTCATTAATCATTTTCTTTTTTTTTTTATATCTTGTACATATTATATTTAATTTGTTAAGTCTAGAGTAAATCAAAATTATAAATAATAATTGTATTGTATATATAACATGTAATTGTTTTATGTTTATTGTAATTTAGATGTAAAACTTTTTTCTTGTATTTTTAAAACCTAGTTGAGTGGCAGACAATGCCTTAAGGCCTTAACTCTGCCAGGTAAAATAAAGCTATTATTATTATGATCGTCAGTTAGGCATTTAGGAACCTACTTGGCACAAGCCTTTGAATAGCCTAAGCGGTGGCTAATTGTGTTGGCACTACCCACAGAGATCCCTAGTTGAGTAACAAGTTATTTGGTTGTTACTCGCCTGTCATCCTGAATAAGCCTATTGGCATGTTGAACTGTCTTCGGTGTCACAGCATCGCATGGCCTTCCCAAGATTGGTATATCTGACAGTCTTGCTTTACGTCAATTCTCCTGCTGACACACTGCTAACCCAATGACTGAATACTCCTATCCACTGGTTGATCTGCATAGATATTTTGTAAGCATCTGTGAAATGTTTGAAATGGTCTCCTGCTCTGTAAAATGAAATTCAATCATGACTCTCTGCTTTGTACATGTTTCACGAACAGCCGCCATTTTAAAACTAAACTACATCACTGCCATCTTTTGGAAAACATTGAAATTTCGTGACATAAAAGAAGGATTGAAGATATGTCCAGTAAAGTTTTGTCCACCTCCAATGAAATGCAGTCCAGAACTAAATTTATGTGAATTATTTATTGAATATCCCACATAATATGCAACTTCACTTATATTTCTGCATATACTGAACAGATATACCGGTATATTTTGTATAATGATGATTCAGGTGATGAACTGATTCCTGAATTAGAAGATTCACAAAGTGAAAGTGAAGATGAACTTCCACTTCCTGAAATTTATACGCTGATACCATGTGATGTTAATCACCCAAGTTATTTCACCTTCAAATCCTACTAGGATATCTCCTTTAGGTATGTACAAAATTTGAATATTCTAGGACTAATAGTTTGTGAATAATGGTCCATTTTTTGAATGTGTCACATTCAGTACCAGGCACTGAACAGGGCATTTAAACCCACAGGCCAGCCATTTAAATACCCCAGCAACCCTTTTCGTGGCACTTCAGAAAATGGACCATTATTCACAAACTATTAGTCCTAGAAAATTCAAATTTTGTACATACCTAAAGTAGATATCCTTGTAGGATTTGAAGGTGAAATAACTTGGGTGATTAACATCACATGGTATCGGCGTATCAATTTCAGGAAGTGGAAGTCCATCTTCACTTTCACTTTGTGAATCTTCTAATTCAGGAATCAGTTCATCACCTGAATCATCATTATACAAAATATTCACTAATTCTTCTTCAGTGAGATATTTTTCTTTCGCCATGGTTTCACTCATGCACAAACAACAGCGAGATAACGAGAAACATATACGACTGCATTGGAGCCTGGAGACAAGTTTGGGTGAACGAATTCCATGTGTTTGTTTTTAAAAATAAAAGGGGATTCACCAAGGTTAAACATGTCAAACGGGAATAGAAAATGTACATTTACATGCCATCTATGATCTCCAAGACATACTAAGCCAACACAATATTTAGGTGCCGAATATAAACGCGGTTTGTTCGCACCCTCTCTAAAGCGAGTTCTGACCGATGGCCGCATACACGATAGTCTCTTTAAACGTCTTAACTGGTTTACGGTACTGACTGTGTTAAATTAACTGATCCTTATGTTGTCAATGATGGATTACTGACTGTAATGGGAAGTCTGTGTTGGTAGTGAATAAATCACACTAATAAAATTATACTTAAATGAAAATCAAATCAGTGTTGTGAAACTAAGTGCAACAATGGTCATTTGAATGTAATTTTATTTTTAGAAATTGAATTATCAAGACTGTACAACATTTAGACTTATATAAATTTTGAAGGAATAAGTGGATGTTAGATGATTATTTTTTAATAACCTTAGTAATAATCTCTTAAAATGTTTATTGAAAGTGGAATAATGAATTCCAATGGTAATTATATCATATCTGGTTAGAAGTTATTTGTATCTTGGATGAAGATTTTGATTTTCGATTACATTTTTATGTAATTGTTGAATTCTGAATTGTTACAGGTTCTTTTTAGAGAAAATAATTTGGTAAAAATAATTAAATTATTCTCAAGCTATTAAAAATTGTAAAGATGAATAAATAGTAAACCACTGTTGGTTAGATCTTGATATCTGTATGATTATCTGTGGAAAAGAAAGAAGCATTTATATTTTTCTTTTTTATTCTAGTTGTTTTTACCTTTAACATTATTTATAATTTTATTCTATTAAAATAGAGGCAATTTGGTAATATTATATTAATAAATGTCTTTGCATAAAGGTATTATTTATACCTTCCTGGCATGTTTAATACTAGATTCTGAAAAAAAAAATTGAAAACAAAATATTTAAAACAGTATTTCAAAACAAAAAATCTTTGTTATGGATTGTATAGAAGTTTGAAATTTCACAAAATTTTCTGCATTAATGTATTTAGCAGCATGAATTTATATTAATGAAAGAAGTCCAGCTTCAAAGTTTTATAATTGCAGTATGAGAACTGGGTCCAAATCAGTTTGTTTCCTTTTTTCATTCCACATCTGTTTTTAATGGTAACTAAAAGGAAATGTACAGTGAGCATATAAAGTTTTGTCTTAAAGATACTATTCTTTGATTTCACATTTCAATAGCAATAGGTTCGTTCCAACACAAAATAAAATAATTTAGTAACCATATGTACATCAAGTGTAAAATAACTTGATTTAATCTAAAAAGACATTTGGGGAGTATTGAAAGAAGTCTTAAAACACGACTGCAGTTTTCCAATTTTTTATTGTCTCCATAACAACCATAAAAACTGAAAATTTACAGCTGTTAATTAAAAAAACAAATGTCTGAATCATGTCTATGGTTTCATAACAATTTCTGTGAATTTTTATAATACAAAATTGGAAAACTGGGGTCATGTTGTAGACTTCAGTTGAGAAATCCACCCATAGACTTCTGGGAATTTTATACATCCAGAATGTTTTGTTATTAGTCATGGGTGCACATTATGCTATTTAGTTTGAACAAAAATTTGTCAAAGTTTAAACTAATAAGCAAATGTTCTGAAAGAAATTGATATCTGCGATTCCTACACATCCATCTTTACTTAATCTTTCTTCTTCTTCCTTCCTTCCAAGTATTAGGCCAAGGCCTGTTCTGATCCTATAGAAAATTTTCCCTCCAGCGTTTCATAGGACGGCCCAGAGATCTTCGTCCTCTTGGCATATAATTATAAACAGCTTTGGGGATCCGATTTGAACTCATTCTTTCAAGATGGTGTTTCCAATTTAGTTGGTACTGTTTAATATATTCCAAAATTGGCTTAATCTTTCCCTTGTACTATTATTGTTAACCTGCATTTAAACTGCTTATATAAAAAAAACTCCTGGTGCGACAGGCCTAGAAGGCCCTTAGCCTACCAGCCGGCTGCTGGCCTCACATCTACATGTGTTAATCACAGCCAGTGTAGGGGTGACATGTGGTCAGCATGTCGAGTCCCCCAGCCATTATAGCTGGTTTTCTCAACCTGGAGCCGCTACTTATTGTAGCTACCCAAATGCTTCACGATGCTGGGTGGGCACCGGTCCCATACTGGCCAAAATACCATGAGAAAATCCTGACCTTATTCTCCCTCTACTGTCACTTTAATGATCCTGGAGTAGTGCATCTGCCCCAGAATTCAAAGTTCATGAATTTAGTCCTGGTGAAGAAGGAATGAATTTATCAGGTAAGGAACATTTAAAATATGGTGTCCTCTGAGGGTAAATTAAGAGCTTCAAGTTGTCATTAAGTATTTTTTTACTTTGAACTATTACAGGAAATATCACTATGATGTTTAATTTAAGATTTAAAATAAAATTGTTTACACCTCATCTCATTTTCAGTCTTCTAATTAAACTGGTTTCATCATCAATAATTTCACAACCGATATTCTGTCGTCAGGAGAACTGCTTCTTACTTACTCCATTTATTGGTGGACCGATAAACCTCCGAATCAAATCAAATTTCCTGGGAATTTCAAAATACAACAGTTTTTCTTTTATATAATTGTAGACTTTCACAGCCGGCGTCTTGATCCATATTTGGTTCGTCTTCCGGGCTTATAGGCCGTGGTCCGGTTGTCTTCATACTCGATGTTTCGTCTACTGCTGCGGTAGACCTCATCAGGAGTTCACAGAGAGCACACAGTTGAGTATGAAGACAAGCGGACCATGGCCTATAAGCCGAACCAAATATGGATCAGTTTTTCTTTTGTTTTTTTTAATGTGGATTTTTTCCCCAAACCGTGAGCTCTTTTGGTTTTTTTCATTTGTTTTATTAAACTAGCCTTTCTTTCAATTAAATGTTTTTTTGGACCAAGCATGAGCAGCCACTACTGGTCTAAAAAGTCTAATTGGAAGAAAGCTTGTGCTAACATATGGAAGTGAGACTTGAGTCTTAACTGAAAATACCATTGCTCAGCTCAGAATTTTTGAAAGAAAAATTCTGAGAAGAATATATGGATCGATTCTAGAAATAGGAGAATGGTGAATATGATATAATGAAGAATATCACTTGTATAAGTCACCAGACATTGTTGCAGATATTAACCTTTTAGGTGTCATGAGCCGATTAGATTGGCTCCGGTGCTCCTGTCCATTACCTGCCAGACAATATACTTAAACTACTTGCAAAGCCGATCACATCGGCGGGTGCGATTTAAATCTCTGACACAAGAGGTTTTACCAGTGGCATGCAGAGGGTTAAAATAGCTAGATTGAGATGGGCAGGACGTATCCAGAGAATGGATGATAGTGAAACGGTTAAAAAAATAATGGTGGACCATCCAGATGGAAGAAGAAATGTTGGAAGACCTGAAGCTACGTGGATGAATGGAGTTTTGGAAGACATCCAAAGATTTGAAATTGGTGGGCAATCGCCAGGAATAGAGGGGTCTGGAGGAGAGTACTTAGGGAGGATATGACTCGACCCGGGTTGTTATGCCAAATATGATGATGAAGTAGCTTGCAATAATCTTCAAAATGTTCTATTTCACTGATGCAGTTTAACCTCTCAACTTGTAGATACTTTTATGTGCCATGCATCATCTGGGCTGGAACTGTTAGGAGAGGGATTTTAACAAATGATCACATACATACTTTTTTGACCATAGAAGACATAGAGGTCCTCCACAAATGACTGATCAGCTCAATATCTGAGACAACACAACATTAAGACAAAAGACACCATTCATACTAAATAATGTTCACAATGAAGTATAAGGTACTTTAATTGATTATGTAATTCATTTTTTACAGTATGAGAATTTACACCTGTCATAACAAAATATCTTAAGTACATTATAAATAAAACCAGAGGGAAAACATCCAGTTGATAGACCAAGAATGAGGTGGGAGAATAACATTAAGTATGATTTGAGGGAAGTAGGTTATGCAGAGAATGATTAGAAAGCATTAGCTCAGGATAGAGATGTATGGAGAGCTTATGTCTGCATGGCCATGAACCTACGGGTTTGATAATGCCAGTGAGTAAGTATTTTATGAATAAACATTTTATTACATTTTGAAACACTTAAACATTCAGGATTTTTGGATGTACCTGTTAGACGTGTATGTCTATTATGGGCTCTCTTGCATATTCATTGAATTAATATTTATACCCCAGCCACCATATCTCCGGCTCTGAAGTTTAGGTTATACGAGGGGTAAAGGGAGAATTCACCCTCTACTGCCAATAAGGAAATGGTTGTAGTGTTAGTAGATGTCTACCACAACCAATCACTGCTCTTGACACAGCTATAGCACGTTAGTAAGGTTTGAAATAATTGCTGAGATGTTGTCAGTTGTATGTCTGCTAACTGCATACATAAAGCGACCCCTCCCATTGAATATCCATATCGGCAACACTGTTGTGAAAACGTCAAGGCCGGAGAATTAGTGGCTGCAGTATGAACTCTTACTTTGAGGGAGGAAAGGAGTTTACAAGTATTTGAGAATAAAGTTCTTAGAAAATTTTTGGACCAAAGAGAGATGAACAGACAGGTGAATGGAGAAGACTGCATAACAGTGAATTACATGGTCTTTATAGGAAGCCAGATATAATAACAGTTAAGTCTCATAGACTGTGATGGGCAGGACATGTGGCACAAATGGGGAATGAAAGATGTGCATGGAAGCTTCTTGTAGGAAAACCAGAGGGAAAACACCCAGTTGGTAGACCAAGAATGAGGTGAGAGAATAACATTAACTATGATTTGAGGGAAGTAGATTATACAGGGGATGATTGGAAAACATTGGCTCAGGATAGGGATATATGGAGAGCTTATATCTGCATGGCCATGAACCTATGGGTTTGATAGTGCCAGTGAGTTAGTATGATTTATGAAATCCAATATTTGCATTCAATTTACCTTGAGGGTGGGAATACCAAGGAAGATTGGCCAGTCCAGAATTTTAAATCTGCTTTGATAAATAATTTTTTTAATTGATTAATGGCATAGCCCATTGTTGAGCCATAGCCTCTCCTTTATCACAAGTTTATAGACCAAGTTCACCTTATTTGTCCAAAGATGTCATGCAGTCAACACACTGACTCAATGAGACATCTAGCAAGGAACTAATGTATTACTAGGATGGGTTGTGATGCATCAAGAACGTTGGACAGAAACGAAACTAGTCTGCAGAAAAATCAAGAAATGTGAGGAGAGTCAAAATATACAACTGTTTAATAAAGACTAGGATATTTGAGATTGGTCAGTAAATTTTGCTTACAGGCCTCTTTTGTTCAGGCTTAAGAATCTTTTACAAGCCTGAAAATCTCCAGACTTGGGACCTATGGCTTATAGTCCCTCCCGGAGGATTTGCTCGTTGGATTTTTCCATCCTAAAAAATCCATCAACCGCAGCCGGGTTTGAATCTGTGACCCTTGGAACCAGAGCCAAGAAGCATAACCACTAGTCTATTGCGGCCGACTTGATAAATCATGTCTAAGATAATTTATGGTAAAATTTTAATATTTTATTTAATGTGAAAATTATGTAATTTTATTTTTTTGCTGTTTAGAAAGGTGGACTTTTTAACTTCCTACTTTCCCCATGGATGGGCCTCATAAAACCTGTAGTGGGATCACTTTACCTTATTACTAGAGATCCGTGAAAGTGGTTTTATTTTTAGGTAAAATTAGTTTTAAAATTTCAAGATTTTGATGTTATTGTGAATTTGGCAGTTATTCTAAAAATAATGTAAATATGAGTCTTTTTAAATCCTAGTTCAGTATATTAAATCCAATAAGAATAATATATTCAGTAGTTTAAGGTCAACTTTTAGCTTGTAGAGTTGATACTGATTTTAATACACTAAAATTTTAATCGTAGTCACCAATTTGTAAGCAAAATTTACCTTTTGCGAAAAAGTAACCATGGTGAATATCTCCGCATTTTAAAAATCTATGGAGAGACCATATTTGAGAATGAGGACAGAAAAATATTACCTCTATGTTGTGAACTGTGTTGCAACTATTTCCCTTTGCAAGAGTGCATGGAGGAAGCAGATATGGCAGTTAAAAAAATTGAATCCGAAAACAGTGTTTAAAAATGCATTATGAAAATTTTGCGAATAGGACAAAAATCTCCGGAATTCGTTGAAAATTTTTAATTTCGGTGTTATTTTCCATTATCGTAGGATTTTGCGATTCATAAATGGTTTTTTTGAGGTTATGGGAAGTGGAGTTAAGAAATCGTACAAGAAAATGACAAAATTAGAGCATTTTGAATTATCATGACTAGAGAATTTCACGGATCTCTACTTATTACCTATTTCAATGTTTGAAAAAAAAATTATATTTCATAATTTTAAGGAGAATGTATAAATTATTTAAAAGTGTAATATTTCTCATAGGATTTCTTTGTAAAACAAATTTAAACATAAATGACATTGACTGTTCCCTGTTTGTCCCACTGTGGCAATTGGGTGCTTTCGAGTGGGAAGTTTCTTAACCAGACTAATTTAGTTAAACTTATTTCCCTACAGATGTCAGCAAGGGACATGTGGTTAGTACATCGCCTCGATGCGCCATATAATAGGAATAGACATTACTCAGATGGATGAAGGTTGGTCATAAATGACAGTACTCTTTTCTTTTTATTAAATAACATCTCTAAAGAGCCAAAGCCAAGGGAAGTGGCTACAGTCACTCGGTAGGAGATGACAGTCCAGGGAAGTCATGTGGTAGCATGAAATGCCAGCCAGATAAACTAAAATTTAAATTTCACTTAAAAATTACATTAATAAACTAACATATTTAATTAAAATTATAGTGGGAAGAAACACTATGAGGTATTTACATATATTTAACAACTAACCTCTTGCACCATAAAGGTAGTCACGTCTTTTTGTACAGTATAATACTAAACATAATTTGATAGTATTACAATGTTTTATTTGGTGCTTGGGCATTCATGCATTCAGGAGATTGCATACAACAGTGTCATTAAAAAAGTCATAATAAAAAATGAGTTATACTTCCTTGTTGTTGGATTTGTATGATTATTGAAAAGTATTGATCGAAAAAACCCTCTTCAACTAATACAGCTCTGTAATTAAGATTTTTATGACTTTGGATCAGTGTCGAAGAAATTTAATTTTCAAGTTGTCCCATTTGCACAAGTAAGATCAGTGGAATTTACACAAAGCCAGCACATATTTCATATCAAACATCCTTCATTCAAAAACATTGTGGAAAAGGTCAACTTAAAATTTTGCCGAGGAGAGACACGAACAAAGAGCACAACTTTCACTTCTTAAGATAATGAATGTGTAGAATTGGATGAACAATTAAATAAATAAAAAATTAATAATATTAAACCATTTCTATCAGAAGATAAGAAATATGTCAATGACCTGTTGAAGCCTCCTGTAAATCAAGAATGTTACGAAGCTATCATGGGGTTAAATTTCCTTATGAAAACATTATACGTAGGCTGACTACATTGCTAAGAATTAAATGAATCGTGATTTCTTCTTACCTCATACTTCTATGTTTTTTAAACACAGCACTGCAGTATCGGCGACCCATTGTCACCATCGTCTTTCACGACTGTCAATTTTTTCTTTTGCTGGTAATTATCCAAACTGCCATCTGGTGTTCTTTTGAAGGAATTACTCTCCAAACTGCCATCTGGTGTTCATTCAATTCTCATTAATTGAACCTCATAATGTTAAAAATTCCCAAATTTAATATATAAATTTAACTGACTTCATTGCATTGAAATTTAAATGGAATTAATTTTTTTTCATTATTGAATTATTTTTCTTGTAATAATTTTTTTTATTCAATGAACCAGGTTGGTCATTTCAACTTTACTGGTGTTCTTTCCTGGCATTGGCATAATTGCAACCCACTCCTGAGGTTGGGGTGCCTGGAAGACAGGGTTGCACTGCCCCTTGATACGATGGGTGATGGTGGTGTGAGGAGAGTCCTTAATCCTAATTACTCTAAGGCAAATATGAATGATGATAATTATGGTGGCCATTGATGTTTGGGAACCAATGTAATGATAAATAAAGTTGAATATTTGTTTAATTGGAAATGAGTACCAGACGCTTGTTCTGGGGGTAAAGGCAACCGTCATGCAGGCCTGACAACCTGGCTGACATCAAGTGCCGATTGTCCAGAAAAAGTGGGAGCCGTAACTTCCTACTACCCCAAGGGCCTCCTGAGGCCTATAGCGGGATCACTTTACCTTTTTATTTGTTTTCATTAATCAGATCTTATCCTAACAAACATTAAGATTTAAATAGGGAAAAATACCTACCATGTAAATTGTTCATTTTTGGAAGAAAAAACGATAAAAAGGAAACTTTACCGCTTAAAAGTAATGTATAAATTCTCAATAAAAATACTTCAAACAGAAGTCCTCAGGTGGTGTTGTTGGTAGTGACGGCTACAGGCCTTCTGATGAAAAAAATTATATAAGTGGAAAGAATTGTTGACATTCTTATCGGAGTTTGGATGGTGTAATTGTATCATACTGATATGCAGAGTCAGAGATCCAGAGTTTGAATCCTGGTCCGAGTATTCATTTTTCTTTCTAAAATAAAAGAAAAAGGAAATTTGGTCTTATAAATTGACTGAATAATCAGGCTAGAGGCAAGTGATACGTGTATGCTTGAATAATATGATCAGATACCATTTCTTGTAGTTTTGAGAGGTTCGCTGCAGCAGTTTTACAAAGAATGAGGTAGGGGAAGGTTAACACAATTATGTTGCAATTTTATTGCAATGTTTTTGTCAATTTTTTAATAGTTCATTGTGAACAAACATTGACTAGTAAATATAAAAAAATCATTATTGTAGGTGGAGAGATAGCTGAATAATGAATGAGTTGATGAAATTTACACAAAACAAATGAAGTGCATTTGCACCTTGTCATTCCAAAAGGTTGATGTGCTTAATCTTTAATAACCTTAAATCATGACTTCACACTGTAGCTGAGAATTCTTTAGCTTCCTGAACTGGTGCAGTGGTATAGATAGAATTCTCATGTGGAAATAAATTTCAATAGACACAATAACACTAGCCAACAGTGAAAAATGTAACTGGAATTAAGTAAATGTTTTGTAAGTATAAATGAAAAGCTTGAATTAGCTCTCATTTCCAAGTTAAAGGGGGTGCATTTAACCCTTTTAAATTATGGTTTTGTTTATGTTAATTTCAGGCAAGCAGCTACAGCAACATCACTATTTATATTTAAATTAATATTGGGAAGTAAACATTATGAGGTTATATCATTAATAGCGAGTGGAGAACATATTTTTAATGACTCACCTCATATTTTGATACCGGTGGTGCCAGACAATATCTTGTCCCAAGATATTGTCTGAAACCGCCAGTATCAAATAAATTTGTAATTATATTAGGTGAGTCGTTAAAAATATGTTCTCCACTCACTATTCATCCTAGGATCATGCTTTAAACCTTATTCTCTTCAGAAAAGATTAGTCTTTAAACGGAACCACTCAAATGCCTTGATCATGTATCCGAGATGGGAAATTGGAATTTTTTCTGAAAAATCCTTTGTTTCTAAGTTTGGGCCCCCTGCACCCCTCTGTGTTATTGCACAGATCTCGAAATCAACTGAAAATTACTAAGAGGTGCATGCAACGTGTGAGCAAAATTTCAATCTTCTATATTTAAAAGTAAATCCAATGTGATGACATCATTACCCTCTATGTCTCGATGCAGAAGAGCATATATGTAAAGTGTTATACAATGCATCCACGTTTGAAAAAAAAAAGTAAAAAGCTTTACTAAAAAATTTAAAGCCAATACTTATATTGCTCTCTTTTGGGACTAATGGTAGCTATGGGTATTAACTATAAAAGTGTTGAATGGAGGTTGTTCGACTCCTCCAAAATAAGTCTCAAGTGTGTCCTACTGCATAATGGCAACGTGTTACCATCGATTCCGATTGGGTATGCACCTTACATTAAAGAAACATATGTTAACATGAAACAATTGTTATTGCAATTGAACTATGACAAGTTTAAATGGCAGATTTCCGGGGATCTGAAAATCATAGGCATACTACTTGGGCTACAACAGGACTATACCAAGTTCTGTTGCTACCAGTGCCTCTGGGATAGCCACACCATAGCACTTCATTATAAAAAGAAAGATTGGCCTAAGTATTAATCATTTGAACCATCATCATCATCTTAAGGCACGACAATTTCAAAAGTGAAAAGTTTTGGCCTTCTCAACAATCCTCCTCCATGCCAATCTGTCTCTTGCCATATTCAAAATAGTCACTTTCGTTTTCCTTAGATCGTTCATTGTGTCATCCTCCCATCTGATCTTCGGTCTTCCAACAGCTCTGCCTCCTATAGGTTTCCATTTGTAGTGTTTTCTGACCAATCTCTGATCATCCATTCTTATCAAACGCCCCAGTCAACCAATTCCGAGAGATCTTATATGGTTTACTATATTCTGATTTTTGATTAATTTGTTTAGTTCGTTATTTGTTTTGATTCTCCAACAGTTATCAGTTCCTCTATTTGGTCCAAATATTCTTCTTAAATTTTTTCTTTCAAAAATTAGTAATTTCTGTTTTATTGTGTCTTTTAGGACCCAAGTTTCACAAGCATATGTAACTATTGGTCTAATGAGTGTTTTGTATAACCTTATTTTTGCAGTTTTTGATATTAATTTGCTTTTAAATAAGGTTCTATTTGCAAAATAAGCTTTATTCCCATTTACCAATCTTTCCTTAATTTCCTCTTCTAAGCATTATGTCCATTTACTTTGGTACCCAAGTATTTAAATGATTCTACTGTGTTAATTTGCATGTCACCAATTTGTAGATTTTCCGATTTTCTGTTGTGATTACTACATTTTAAATATTTTGTTTTCTCTTGATTTATTATTAGACCAATTTTTTTTTTAGATTCCTCTTTCAATTTTGTGAAGGTTTCACATAACGCTTGTCCACTTGAACCAGACTTCACAATGTTATGCAAGAAGCACTTGTCAAATCCAAGAACTAATTCTCCCGGCTTTTCATGTAAAATTGGGCCTAATGAAAAACTTTGTTAAGGCCATGGACAAAACTGGGATAGCATTTATCTATTTGCACCAGAAATTTCCATGGCTTAGTGAGATGAAAAAAAGAGGGGATTTTCATGGGTCCCCAGATACGGAAAATGTACAAAGATGAGCATATCAACACCATCCTGGCAGGTAATAAAAAGCCATGACTGAAGAAGGACATGATTTTGTCTGAAACCGTCGGTATCAAAGAAGTTTGAAAATGTATGAGGTGAGTTTATTAAAATATGTTCTCCACTCACTATTAATGATATAACCTCATAATGTTTACTTCCCAATATTAATTTAAATATAATAAAAAGTTAGCTTGGGATGCCTTTGTTCAAGTTTCAACAAACTTTCCAGGAAATAAAAGGGCAGAAAACTTAAGGATCCTGTGGCAAATCTTCTGCACTGCTACCATAGACTGGAATATAATATGTCCTCAAAGTTACATTTCTTAGATTCCCACTTGGACTTTTTTCCTGATAACTGTGGTGCTGTAAGCAACGAGCACGGGGAACGCTTCCACCAGCAAATTTTGAAAATGAGATACCAGGGAAAGTGAAGTACATCAATGTTAGCTGATTACCGCTCGACACTAATTAGGAAATCACGAGCAGAAAATTACAAATGCCTGGCAAAGTGGTTGTGCCTTCAGTAACCTTCCTCCAAGGGATAACAAGGTAAATACATGCATAAGCTTATATAGGCAGTAACGTAAAGTTAGCATAACTTCAAAACGAGAGCTAATCTTATATTTTCATTATAAGCACACCCGAAAACATAAAGATTAGCTATTTCCATGCCAGTTACAGAAAAAAGTAAAATTTTGTTGACTAGTGTAATTAGTGGCTACAGATTTTGAAAACTAATTCTAAGAGCTGGGGACCTAACATTCTGACCACATGTCACCTGTATACCGGATGAATGATCACCTCTGTGATTGACACAGGCTTGTCTAATCAAGGTGGAATTCTTATGCTTAGGGCTTGGAAGTTGAGGACATATAAAATACCTTTAAAAAGATCCTAAAAAAGACCTAAAAACTGAAAAAGGACTTAAAAAGGCAATTAAAATTAGATAATTTTAGTTTCAACTGCATTTTAATGAATATATTAACAAATATATTTGATGAGAAAAATTATTGGCCCAGAAAGCCAAAGGTCCTGGGTTCGTGTCTCAGTCTGGGCAAAAATTTTTCTCTTCAAATATAATTTATCCTTCAGTGAGAAGTGTTAAATTAATAATAAAAACATCAATAATAAAAAAATGTTTAAAAAGTTCAAAATACTAGTAAAATGAAACATACATTGCAAAAAAAAATTGATGACTGAAAATGCTTCTTCTTTTATGCTTCATTTTTCTTTAATTCAACATAGTTTGGAAAAGGAATTCTGTGTTCATTAAAAGAAAGTTCTTTGATGAATTTAGAATGACAGATTTTTTTCCCACATAGAATGAATTCAGCGAACCCGCAATGGATATCAAGCGGTCAGTAGACTGGTTAAAAATAACAGGATATTTTGTGAGGGTTCGATAGTTTCTCGTGGAACAAATGTGTTTGGAATGTGAAAAGTCTTTAGATTGTAAAATTAAATAGTGTTTTTAAAAGAACTTGGAATTGGGACTAGACTTTGCGGCTTCTTGAATTATACAAATGGTGTAAGTTTAATGAAAAGAAGGTAAAGTTCCAAAAAAAGCTATTAAGACCTAAAAAGAAGGCTAAAAAGGACCAATAAGCCAAAAACATTGAAAAAGGACAAATAAAACCCACCAATTTCTGGCTTACAATGACCCAAAATGTATATACGTATTAAGTTGGGACTTGTCTTCATACATAAAATGAAAAAAAAAAAAAAAAAAAAAGGATTTTTCTTCAACTCTCGAGTCCCACTTATGATGCCTCTCTGTAAAATATTCACTGGGAAAGTGATGTTTTTATTTTACCATTCTACGAGGGCGAATCAAATATAAACCGGAATTATTGTTTACAATTTTATTGAATTAACAAAAAAATACAAAAACACCACCTCATTTTTCTACATAGTCTCCTGCATTTCCAACACACTTTTGCCATTGAGTTGGCAACTTTTTTATGCCGTCCTTGAAGAATGAGGGATGACGTGTAGTCAGCCAGTTGCGCACAAACTCCTCTACCGCTGCTTTGTCACCAAACCGCCTTTCTCCCAGGTCTTCTTTCAATGGCCCAAACAAATGGTAGTCACAGGGTGACAAATCTGGACTGTAAGGAAGATGCTCCAGAGGTGTTCAATGCATTTTTGTCAGTTTTTCTTGTGTCAACCGAGCAGTGTGTGGCCTTGCATTGTCATGGAGCACAATCATATTTTGGATCGGTTTCTGGCAGCACTTGTTGCGATATGCTGCTTTCCGAAGCTTATTCCAACGTGTGAAGCAATTTCAGAAATTGTTATGCGCTGATCCTCCTCAAGAAGGTCCCGTACAGCACGAATGTTGTCTGCAGTGATGCTTGTTCGTTGCCGTCTTTGGTGGGGCTCATTTTCCACTCGGCCCGCTAAAATTTTTTTGTGCCAATCATACACCTGCGTCTTCGATAGGGTTGCTTTCCCGAACTACGCATGGAGCCTTCTCAAAATTTCAGAAGGTTTAGTGCCTTCTTTCGCCAAAAACTTAATAATAATGCATTGCGCAACAGACGTGTGTACCTCTTGCTCGCTCATGGCGTACTGAAGCAAGTGGCCGCTCTTCGGAGTGCGATACATCAAGATCCCTACTCCAGACACCCCCACCAACTTCCCCTCCAAACTGCAACCTTTGCAGTTCGCTACCAGAGCCTCCAGATACAAATTCCAGTTTATATTTGATCCACCCTCGTACATTAATACTTTTTTCTAATTATATTATTATGAGCCTGTTTATCTTACCTCTATTTTTTTAATTTTTATTGAGGTAAGATAAACAGACTCATAATAATATAATTAAAAGAACCACAAAATATTACTTCCTAAAATAAAACATTACTTTTTTTAAGTTTATAAAGAAATTAAGGTAACTGCACCAGAATGTAAATCTGCTTCTACAATTGGAATTTTTAATTTTTTGTTACTTTTCGAAAAAGATGATACTTTAGTTACTTTAGTTATAAGTCAATCTTGAATATAAGACAATTCTCAACAGTCCGAACCATGACCACAGTTTCACAATTCTTACTGTTTCTATAGCAACTATAAAAATAACAGAAAATATATAGCATAGGTTATAAATCTATGATCATGCTTCAGAATTTGTTTTCTTATATCAAAAACCGTGGATTTTAATTTTTTATGTTGTTATGGAAAAAGTAAAAAATTGTCAAAATCATGGTCATGGTTCACAATTTCTTTCTGCAATTGACTGATCATGTACAAGAACCAGATGAAATTGATATGCTAATGCTCTGCCACTGAACCATCCAAGGCCTCCAATCTAAATGCAAATTTTTCTCTTATACATTTCAATTCCTGAGAGTGCCAAAGACTCGCGAATGGCAGCTTCTTATTTAAGAAAATTTTTAATGAGAATTTAACATTGCTTTATAAAGCCAATAGAGCTTTTTTCCAAATCAATTGTGATTAGAAAAATTTGGGATTGAACCCAAATAAAATATTAATTTGTCCTTCAGTGTGAGTGATAAATTTAAATAAAAACTGTTATACTATTTTTTTCAAAGGAATCTCAATTATTTTCAGATTAATTGAGATTGCAGGGATCTTTGCAATAAATGTTTATATAATTTTCTACTGTCACATCCTTTACTGATTTACTAATGATGTGAAAGCAACTTGTGCTTGGATTTTAATAAAAGTCATTGTTGAGAGATTTATGGTATTCCTGTTGGCCATCATACTATATAGTTCAGCTGCAAATGGTGTGTTATTGATCTTTTCTCAGTAAAGAATTGCATACAAAGCAATGTAAAAAGATTGCCTCAGCCAGTTATAATGTATACCTTCTGTGATTTTTATGTGACCTCTAGATTTTGGATCAGAGAATCTGTCTCATAAACAAATACTTCTGTGTTAGAAAACTGTTTTTAGCATAACTTGTTTATTCAAAGTTAAAATTGGGAAACACATTATGAGGTTCTTGTTTATATTTATATAATAAATTTGGGAATTTTTAACATTATGAGTTTAATTCATAAGAATTAAGTGAATTGTGATTTCTTCTTACCTCATACTTCTATGTTTTCTTAAACACAGCACTGCAGTATCAGCGATCAATGTCACCATCGTCAGCTGTTTTCACGTATGTCAATTTTTTCTTTTGCCGGTAAATATCCAAACTGCCATCTGGTGTTCTTTTGAAGGAATTATTTTCTAAACTGCCATCTTGTGTTCTTTTGAAGGGATCATTTTCTAAATTGCCATCTGTTGTATTTTTGAAGAACTCTGTAATCAAGCTCGGTTCTTCAAAAATACAACAGATGGCAGTTTAGAAAATGATCCCTTCAAAAGAACATCAGATGGCAGTTTGGATAATTACCGGCAAAAGAAAAAAATTCAGTCATGAAAACAGCTGAGGATGGTGACAATGGTCGCTAATACTGCAGTGCTGTGTTAAAAAAAAAAACATAGAAGTATGAGGTAAAAAGAAATCACAATTCATTTAATTCTTATTGTTTATATTTGCTTGAAAATCAATATCTAAATGAAAAGTGTCAACAATTCAGTGTTATTTACTAGTGCAGTAACCTTGGTCACCAAAAATACACTATAGTTGTCTCCAAAGAAAATTTATACAGTCAAACTTTCAATATAACAAAAATAAAGAAAAGGAAATTATGAAAAATAAAGAGAATTTACGAGAAAGGTCTTCAATCTCTCTCCATATTCTCAGATTTCACAAACCTGCATTCACTTAGTAAATCAAAGTTTATATTATATTGTAAATTTTGAGCCATTTCTCTGTTAAGGCTGCTAAGTACTGATTATGATTTATTTGAATGGGACAAAGATCAATAACTGGCCGAGATGCAGGAGAATTTATCACTTGACGACCTGATGAGACACTCCACAGTGCTATTGACTTTAAACTCTCTTGATGTGCAGCAACCAAGGTATCACCTTGTACAGGCATCAAACACGGTCGAGACAATAAATTCTGACTGGTACTTCCTTGGAATGTATGAATAGGATTACAAACAAGTGAAGGTTCCTCTCCTGCTGTTATTTGTGGAAGGTGACACAATATATGTCTTGCATGAGGATACCGGGTATTTGGGCGTGTTGAAATTAAAATATGTTCTGTGTGTTTATCATAGCACATTGAAACAAACGGACCATCAAAAGGGATTTGAGTTCCTACATATTTAGCATCCCGTAATTTATATGCCCAACAAGAATTTAATCTGGAAGCTAAAATTCCCCCTCTTGACATGGTTCTTCCTGGGCATGGTGGAACTGCAACTAATGAACTTACTGGAGATGGATCATCATGTGTAAGTTTATTCAAAGGCTCAGAATTAGATCTTATATCATAATGCAAAATGGCACCATTACAGGTGCCAATAAAAAACATATTTGAATTGTCAGCATCCCAACAGCAACTCCATAATGGATTATCTGTCGTATAACTCTGAACTACTGCATTATTAGAAACATTAAGAAGTTTAGCACAGCGATCCAGTGAAACACTAAGCAACATATCATTTCGCTGTGGATGGAAAGACATATCTCTGATTGGCTTTGGATGTAAGAATACAAATTGTGTCTGCCGAAATTCTGTAGCATCAATCTTCTTTATCCCAAACCCAGAAAATAAATGATTTGATGATTGTCGAGACACAACAATAAGTTTTAACCAAGCATTATATGCCATTACACGACAGCCACCATCTTTACATATTTCAACGCTCTGTAACACAGATAAATGTTTTATTTCTTGTCTCTGTGATGATTTTTGTGTCAGTGATCCTTCCACACGTTTACAATGTCCATTGGAGATTTGTTTTTCTAGTTGAACTAATTTCAGTTTTAATTCTGCTATTTGTTGAAGATGTAATTGTTGATTTAAATTTGCTCTAGCCAATTCTAATTCCAAGCGATTTTTTTCACGTTGAACACTTTGTAATTCTTCACGCATTCTATCCCTTTCTGCAGTATCAAGAACTTGGAGTTTACGAGCGTAGTGTAACCTGATGTCTTTAACACTTGCTTTTTTATTGCATTGTGGACAACGTCTCTGACCTGTAGAACAGCCAACTTGTAACCAACGTGTTATACAACTGTGACCAAACAGATGTCCACATCGGAGAGATGATAAGCGATGAACTCCAGTGTTACTCCAAATATCCATACATATTGGACATGTTCTTCCATCATCACCATCATCTTCATCGTTATCTGACGTTGATTCTAATTTTAAATCTGGAAAAATACAAGATAATATTCAATTTAAAGGTAAAGATCTTCAAAAGGATATCCCTGAAAAAGTTACTAGTTATAATAAAAGTTTAGGAATTATTAATCAAGTTATGAAACCATCCCTTGTACAAAAAAACACCAGATTACGTTTATATAACACTTTGGCTAGACCAGTGTTGACCTATGGTAGTGAAGCATGGACACTAAAAAAACAACATGAAAGCAGAATAATGGCTTGTGAAATGAGATTCATGCGCAGAACAGCGGGTTACACCAGATGGGATCGGAAAAGGAACACCGATATCTTAAAAGAATTGAAGACTACGCCAATTTTGGAATATATTAAACAGTACCAACTAAATTGGAAACACCATCTTGAAAGAATGAGTTCAAATCAGATCCCCAAAGCTGTTTATAATTATATACCAAGAGGACGAAGATCACTGGGCCGTCCTATGAAACGCTGGAGGGAAAATTTTCTATAGGATCGTAACAGGCCTTGGCCTAATACTTGGAAGGAAGAAGAAGAAGATCTTCACAGTGTGTAAAATGGTATAAACATGCAAAGTGTATGTTAAAATACAAGAAATTTAAATTTTACAAAAGGGAACTCATATTTGAAAAAATAAATAAATAAAATGAAAAAAACTTTATTTTCTTATAATTTTTGAGGTGACAAAGTTGGATTCCTAATTTATGTGCAATCAATCCATTAGACATCAATTCAAGATTTTGAACTATCTGCACCTGATAATTTTCTTAGTTTCATGTGAAGAATCCGAATTTGCCTTTCAAAATGTTCTAGCATTTCTAAATGTTTTGATTTTTTATTTTCAGTTTTTCATTGCTTTCTGTTCTTTTAATTAGTCATAATTACTGCTATTTTTATTTTTTGTGCCTTTGGTACAGCCATGATATCTAGAATCACTATACAGTCAAGGAATTAACTATAAAGAAATTATATATTACTGGAGAAGGAAATGTGAAAAACACTCCATTGGTTGAGCCTAGTAAAATCATTTTGCCTCCACTTCATGTCATGTTAGGCCTTATGTAGAACTTTGTAAAACTTTACATAAAGGAGATTAGATCTTCAATGATTTGAAAGAAATTTTTCCAAATTGAGTGAAGCAAAGAAGCTGATAGATGGTATATTTCTTGGAACATAATAAGAAAACATTGAAAGACCTTTGATATCAGGAACACAATTTTTTTCCAAAAAAAAATTATATCAAGCTCACAAATATCATATTACTACTTGGTACTCTTTCAAAGCAACATTGTCGATAGTTTTATGGGCAACAGAAAAGACGATAATCATTTTTCCATTGTCAATGATCAAGATCATGAAGTGTAGAATGTTGCTTAAAATTCACTTTTTTACATTCCCACCTTGATTTTTTCCTGGAAAATTTGGGAGTCATAAGTAACAAAAGAACGAATACTTTCACAATGACACCATTACTATGGAACACTGTTATCAAGGCCACAGGCGGTTTTTCTCCTACATAAACTCCGTGCATAAAGCATGTATAAATATTGAGGTACTTTGATAGCCCATGAAGAGTATAAGTTGCCAAGGTAATATTTATATTTTAATTCTTGTTTTCTTTAACTATGTTTGTTGTTTAAATACATTGTTTGTTACTCCTGTTATTTGTATAAAGTTATTTAACTTATTGTTGATATAATTTATTATTATTTTTATGATTATTATTATTGTTATGATTATTATCATCATCTTCTGTTCCACTACTGAAGAAATTATCATTTCATGAGGATGACGGAGAAATGTACCAGTTTTAATAGAGGAAAAGTTAGGTGCAAGTTTTGAACATACGCCAACAAAATCCATACCAAAATTAGCACAACAGGTGGGAATTTCAGAGTCTTCTGCACATAGAGCAACTAAATAATAGTAGTAGTAGTAGTAGTATTCAAATGTTCTGAAGCTCTTGATTCGTCATCATTTGCTTCCGGGCTTCCCAATAATATTCAGCAATTTGGAATGGTGTTCCAACTATTTACTGAAGATCAGCACAGAACATCAAGTGATCCTTGTTCATTATCGTATTTGTGTCCTTGCTACTATGCAGTGTGGAGAGTCTAGTAGCTTAATTCTATGTAGATGTGCTCCCAAGCAATCATGACCAGTTTCAAGATGAAATGATGCAACTGCAATTGATGGGGGACTGTTTGGTATTATATTTGGTTCTAGTAATGTCTTCCATATCTTGGTTTCACATTGGATTTTGTTTTGTTCAGCTATATGGGAGCAACTAAATTATTAAATTAAATTATTTTTAGTCAGTTCATCTTATGTCAATATTAATGTTGATTTGTTCTTGAACATGTTTTGATTATATCATAATCATCATCAGCATATTGCCCAGACTGCTTAGATTTATGTTGTACACCCTGGATGTCGATGTCAGCTCGATCCAGTGGTTGACCAAAGAACTTTCCAAACAAGGTCACGCTCAGTTGGTATTTCAAAATTCATAACTCTGTTTTTGTTCTTCTGAATATAGATTTTTTCCCAAATAGTCAGTTCTTTTGTATTTTCTAACTGTTTTAATAATAATGTAGTGTCCAAATTTATATTAAGTTTTTTAGACCAAACATGAGCAGCAACTGTAGATTTTTCTATTTCCCCATTTTAAATATTTCTTATGTGTTCTTTTGTTCTAATTTTTAGGTTTCTTTTTGTTTGTTTTATATATATATATTTTTTTTCACAACCCTTACATTCAAATTGATATATTACTGATTTTTTTATTTTTATCAGTTTTTTTGTTGGTTTTTATTAGTTTATTTGAACTGTAGTTATTTTTAGGTGCTAATTTAATATTAAACTTCTCAAATATCTTTTGGAATTTATTGTGAACCCAAGGGTGATTTTGTGAATTTCCTACATTTTTTCATAGGTGGTTTTTTCTTTTTTCAAGAGTACTTCTGTTTATCATTTTTTGTTTAAATTAGCACCGAAAAATAACTACAGTTAAAATAAACTAACAAAAACCAACAAAAATGAAAAAAACTGATAAAAATAAAAAATCAGGAATATATCAAATTGAATGTACGGGTTGTGAAAAGATATATATATAGGAAAAACAGAAAAAAAAACCTAAAAATTAGAACCAAAGAACACATAAGAAATATTAAAAATGGGGAAATAGAAAAATCTGCAGTTGCTGCTCATGTTTGGTCTGAAAAACATAGTATAAATTCGGACACTAGATTATTAAAACAGTTAGAAAATACAAAAGAGCTGACTATTTGGAAAAAAATCTATATTCAGAAGAACAATAACAGAGTTATGAATTTTGAAACACTGACTTAGTGTGACCTTGTTTGGAGGTTCTTTGGCCAACCACAGGATGGAACTGACATCTACGGTGTACAACATAAATCTAAGCAGTCTGGGCAAGATTCTGATGATGATTATGATACAATCGAAACATATTCAAGAACAAATCAACATTAATATTGAGGTAAGATGAACAGACTAAAAAGAATTTAATTAAAATAACCTCAAAATATCACTTCGTAAAATAAAATATAAATTATTAAAACTAAAACCTTAAAAGTGTACATGTGTCCATTGTTTAAAACAAGGTGAACCAGTTGGTAAGATATTTATACATGCTTTATGCGCGGAGTTTATGTAGGAGCAAAGCCAGTTGTGAAACACCCAACCGCGCATAGGCAAAATGCTGTGTGCCCGTTAGGTTATAAATGAAGAAGCCTGTAAAAGATATGCTCATCTAACTTTTTCACTATATAATATTAACAGTAATTATTATTATTATTCTTCAAATTAAGTTTGACATTTACTAACTTTGATTATAAATTAAATCCTATTTGCAGTAAGTGAATTGATATTTTTCTCTATCTGGGGGGGAAAGTATGTCCTAAACATATAAGAAAGATCTAGAAAATGTTTTGATTAAAGAAAACATATCTTCTGTATTAGACATACTTTGTTCTTTCTGAGAATCTGGATCATTGGTAGTTTCTTGTTTAGACTCTGGGTTCTGTGATGATGATAAGGATGATGGTTCGGAAGCTGTCGCAAGAACCTGTAATACAAACATAATTAACATGTGAATTTTTTCTCCATATCACATTTAATATTTGATTTGAAAAAACCAACATACTAAATAATTGAGTTTGTATTTTTTAACATTCTTACCTCATATGTTTGTTTTGCTGGACGATCATTTCAAAGCTTATTGCTCCATCTTCATCAGCTTGTCACAAACTGATCTTTTCTTTTCTTCAAGTTGTCGGCCCTGGATCTGTGTTCCAAAAAACTTGGCAATGAGGTTCTTACCAAGTTCTTTGGAACATAGATCCAGGGCCGACAACTTGAAGGAAAGAAAAACCAGTTTGTGACAAGCTGAAGATGGAGCAATAAGCTTTGAAACGATCATCCATCCAAACAAACATACGAGGTAAGAATGTTAAAAAATACAAACTCAATTATTAAATTAAACCTCATAATGTTACTTCCTAATGATTTTAAAACAACATACTAAATTTATTTTGTTTAGTTGTTTCTTGACTCACCTCATACTTAACTCCCTCAGCATATTTAGATTTCGTCACTATATTTGTGACATTCTCAATGCTGTTCACGTTCACAACTCTGAGTCGCGAATGTGAACAGCATTGAGAATGTCACAAATACAGTGACGAAATCTAGATATGCGAGAGAGTTAAGAAGTATGAGGTGAGTCAAGAAACAACTAAACAAAATTAAAATAAACCTCATAGTGTTATTTTCTACCTACATAACATACTAAATGTTTTAATACTGATGTATTTCCATTACCTCTTATCTGCTTATGAACTAACCAGTTTTTCTACTTTTAGAAATTGAATATTAGGAGTTTTAGAGATATAGTGAAGATGAATTGTTGTAATTTTAGTTAAGTGGCATATCTCAGCCAAACAGCTAATGGAATAGATGCACAGAAAAGTCTCTAGTAATAAAGAGTGTTTAAGATCGAGTAAAATACATTTACAATACTGCAATTCTACATTCCTTTCTGTGACACAAAAACGAGTCATTAGAATCCCTACAAAGTAGTAATAGTAGTAGTAGTCCTGGTCACTCCACTGGGAAGGATAGGGCCTTGATAAAAGCTCGCCAACACACACTATTGTTTGCCAATGCCTTAATTTCATTCCAATTCATCCCTGGCTCTTCAGCTTCATCCCTGATGGTAGGCCTATTACTCCATGTTTCCCTAGGTCTTTCTCTTCACCTTCTCAATCCTTGGGGGTTCCAATCAAATTCCATTTTTGTGATGTTATCATTCTCTCTCCTTAACACACGACCAACCCATTTCTATTTTCTAAATTTGATTTTTTTACAAATTTAATTTTGATTTGTTCTTATCCAAAGATCTTTATTTGTTACAATCTCTGGCCACCATATACCCAAGATATTTCTCAGGCAACAATTTATAAAGATTTGTATGTAATTTCTTTCCAATTTGATTTGTCGCCTTCCAGTTGTATAATAAAATCAATTTCACATTTGAATTAAATAATCTTAGTTTAACCCATTCGCCTCAAAAGACAAGGTAGACTTGCCGGCTGTTAAATGGCCTTCAACTCAGAAGACGACGTAAACTCGCTTAATACTGTTGTCATATATTTTACAATATTTTATACATCCCTTGGTGAGGTAATCTTTTGTTAACATTTATGAATAGTAGAGGAATGTGTTTTTGCCTTCACCCTTATTGTCATCTCAAATACCGTTACCTTTTGTTTGTTTTGAATGTCTGAAAACAGACAATATAATTTACGGTGACTTAAATTCTGTTTCTGGGAAAATGAATTGAGCATTTAAACCTGAAGCGAATGGGTTAGGTATTAAGGAGATATGTTTTGACCTCCAAATTGATTTCAATTGAATGTAAACATATCTTGTTTTTCAAAGTTAAAATTGGGAAACACATTATGAGGTTACTCATATCTTGTTTTATTTAATATTTGAAGGAAGTAACACTATGAAGTTTCTTTTAATTATCAAAGGTTAGGGATTTTTAAATTTTCTAGCAGACCATGGTTTCTTCACACATGCGTGATATTGTCAATGCTTCCTAACTGTTGAATTTGTGGTTGTCGATCCTACAAGTTGATTTTCGCTTCCTCTGTTGACTGACCAATAAACTTCCAAATTATTCCCCCCCCCCGGGAACTTCAGAATTCATAGTTTTTTCCTTATTCTTGTGGATGTAAATTTTCTCTCAAATTGTGAGCTCCTTAGATTTATCTATTTCCCTAATTTGGCCTTAGTTCTGGTGTTTTCTGACCGTGCAATGTGCAGCTATTGCAGATTTTCTATTTTCCCATTTTTAACATCTCTAAGGTGTTCTTTCAATCTTGTATTCAAGTTTTCCTATGTATATTTTTTCACAATCTTTACAATCAACTTGATAAATCCATGTTTGTTGCCTTCATCAATCTTTTTCATTTTTGTTGGTTTCAATTAATCTATTCAGGCTGTAATAATTTTTCGCTGCTAATTTAATGTTAAATTTGCTGAAATTTTTTTCAAACTTATTAAATACTAAAGGATGGTGTGTAAATTTCCTGAATTTTTTACCAATTTTTTTTATCTGTCTGAGGAGTACTTTTGTTTATCACTCTTTTTTTTTAACTTAATTATTTTCTTATGAATCATCTGTCCACTGCTGTGGTCTCGAGGTCACGCAGTGGGCCCGGGTTTGATTCCTGGTCGGGACAGGCTCCTGGGTGAGGTTTTTTTCTTCACCTGTAAGACAAATGTCAGGAAGCTTAGGGCCCAACGGTCCCCGAAAATCATCCGGCCATCATCATCATCCTTCACTGGTGTGGAAAGAAATGGGAAGCTACCACACCTGTAATTCCCTAGTAAAGCTTCAAAGCATAGCATGAAAATACTATGATTGCAGTGAAATACCTGCCCTCGGGCAGAATTACTATGGAATGGAATGAATCATCTTTCACCTCAAAACTATTCCCTTTTGCCATTTTTAATGTGTTTTTTTTTTCTGTATTAAAATTTTCTCTGCTCATTGGAACATTCACTGGTCTGTACATTAAACTATTAAAGACTGAATGTTTATGTGCAATATGGTTGAAACCTGTTGCTTTAATATAATTACCAATGTGTATTTCTTTCCTTACAGCCGGTTGCTGGCCTCACATCCACATGTGCTAATCACAAGGGTAGACTATCATCTAGCCAGTGTAAGGGTGACATGTGCTCGGCATGTTGGGTTCCACAGCCATTATAGCTTGTTTTTTTAACCTGGAACCGCTATTTATTGTAACTACCCAAATGCCTTGTGATGCTGGGTGGGCACTGGTCCCATATTGGTCAAAATTCATGAGAAAATTTCTTCCTCCATAGAAACCCGAACCAACACAATTCCTGTAACTCTGCGCCAAAGCATCTTGCCTTAACCACTCGGCTATAGTGCAGGACAATAAATATAGCTAAACTACCCAAATCTTAATCTAACATACAGGAAACATAAGGGGAAAAAATTAACTCTAGGACTTGTAATGAAATTGTTAGATATCGCAATATGTGAAAAAAAAAGTTGGTTTTTTGAACATACTGAGTCATGTAATCAATAGGACATGATGTGGTCATAAAGTTCATAATATGTGATCCATTCTAACAAGCATTGTGTATAATTTCCTTAACAATAGCCCAAAAATGAACTAGTGCAAACAAATAAATTAATGAGTCATTTTTACATCTTACCTCATATTTCATGTTTTATTAAACACGGTAACTATATTTTTCAAATGATCTTGTCATTCATTTTCAACCGCCATTATGACTACCGGATATTCGTTGGAATCTCCCTCTATAACGTTGCCATCTGGTGTTGATTTGATGAACTTCGAGATATCGTTGCCATCTGGTATTGATTTGATGAACTTCGAGATGAGGTCACGTTCATCCGGAATGTCGAAATTCATGGATTTAAATTTGTTCTTCTGAATAAATATTTTCTCCCAAACTGTCAAATCCAAATGTTTTAGAAGTTTAGCTTCTTTTTCAATTTTATGACCTTCCAACAAACTATGTGCTGCAATAGCTGATTTTTCAATTTCACCATTTTTAATATTTCTAAAGTGTTCCTTTGTGCGAGTGTCCAAATTTCTTTTTGTTTTTCCTATGTATACTTTATTGCAATCTCCACAATCAATTTGATAAATTCCAGATTTTTTACTATCTGGGGTGTTCATTTTTCTTATTGGTTATTAATAAGTTACCAAGGCTAAATTTATTTATCGGTGCCAATGTAATATTGAATTTCTTGAAAATTTTTTGATATTTGTTATGTATTCCAGGATGATAAGTGATTTTCTTAAATTGTTTTCCTTTCTTTGAATCAGATTGCAGGGTAGTGTACTCTTTTAATCTTTTTTGTTGTCTGAATTTCTTTAATTTAGTTATAATTATGTCCTTTCCAAACCATTTAAATTAGCTATGTCCAAAATGTGATTGTATTCTTTCTTAAAATCTTCTTCATTTAGTGGAACATTCAATAATCTATATATCAAACTGTTGAAAATTGCATGCTTATGCACAATATGATTGAAACCTGAATACTTTATGTAATTGTCAATATGAGTATCTTTTCTGTATATATTGAATTCAAATTAGAACATGAAAATATTGAGGAATATCAACAACAAAAAAGCAATAATTTCGAAAGCCGATAAAGGAAACAAAATTGTAATTTTGAATCAAGACGATTATGTAAACAGAATGAACCTTCTCTTAAATTCAAATGAATATGAAGAAATTACATGCAATCCTCTTCCAAAAGCAATAAAATCATTTACTAATACAATAAAAAACATCAAATATGTCATCAAAGAACAAGAGAAATATAAGTTGAAAGTATCAAACCCACAGAATCCAAAATTGTATGGGCTCCCAAAAATACATAAAGAGGGGAAAAAGATGAGACCCATTATTAATAATATTGGCTCACCTTGTTACAATTTGGCAAAATGGCTTACTAAGAAATTTAATGAACTACCAAGTTTCGACAACAAAAGTATTGAAAATTCTATTGAATTAGTTAATGAACTGAATAATATCACATTGGATTGTAATGATAGATTGGTTTCTTTTGACGTCATTTCTTTATTTCCGAGCATCCCAATTGGGAAGATGTTAAATATTTTAGAAAAATAGCTCATTTCCTTGAAACTACAAAGAGAAATAATTAATGAATATTTGAATCTTACAAAACTTTGTATCGACAACAATTTTTTCACCTTCAATGAAAAATTTTATAAACTAATCTCAGGTCTGGCTATGGGAAACCCACTTTCACCATTTTTGGCAAATTTATTTATGGGTTATTGAGAATGTCATATCACCAATGCTTAACCCTGGATGTTCAAATGTTGGTATAGATATGTGGACGAAATTTTCTCTGTGATAAATTCTAAATATATTGAAGATGCATTAAAATTACTCAACCTCCAGGATGAATCTGTAAAAATTACTATGGAATTAGAAAATAATAACCAAATCCCATTTTTGGACCTCTACATAAGAAGGAATGAACAACAACAAAGAATTGAATTCAATATATACAGAAAAGATACTCATACTGACAATTACATAAAGTATTCAGGTTTCAATCATATTGCGCATAAGCATGCAATTTTCAACAGTTTGATATATAGATTATTTAATGTTCCACTAAATGAAGATTTTAAGAAAGAATACAATCACATTTTGGACATAGCTAATTTAAATGGTTTTGGAAAGGAAATAATTATAACTAAATTAAAGAAATTCAGACAACAAAAAAGATTAAAAGAGTACACTACCCTGCAATCTGATTCAAAGAAAGGAAAACAATTTAAGAAAATCACTTATCATCCTGGAATACATAACAAATTTCAAAAAATTTTCAAGAAACTCAATATTACATTGGCACCGATAAATAAATTTAGCCTTGGTAACTTATTAATAACCAATAAGAAAATGAACACCCCAGATAGTAAAAAATCTGGAATTTATCAAATTGATTGTGGAGATTGCAATAAAGTATACATAGGAAAAACAAAAAGAAATTTGGACACTCGCACAAAGGAACACTTTAGAAATATTAAAAATGGTGAAATTGAAAAATCAGCTATTGCAGCACATAATTTGTTGGAAGGTCATAAAATTGAAAAAGAAGCTAAACTTCTAAAACATTTGGAAAAACCTTTGGATTTGACAGTTTGGGAGAAAATATTTATTCAGAAGAACAAATTTAAAATTAATGATCTTGAAATGAATGCAAAAAATAGGAACATTAGAGAATTATATCAGGGAATTAGTATAGAGAAGAAAGGGTTTCAGGCTAGAACAAACATAATTCGGAATGAAAATGGGGATATGATTGCAGATTCCAAGAGTATATTAAATAGATGGAAAAGTTATTTTAATCAGCTATTAAATGTACATACAGAACAGGACATTGAGGAGGATAAGTTACAGACAGCAGAAATGCTAGTCGCAGAGCCAAGTGCATTAGAGATTGAAATGGCAATTGAAAAATTGAAGATGTATAAAGCATCAGGTTCAGATGAGATCCCAGCAGAACTGATAAAATCAGGGGGAGAAAAATTGATGGACAAGATACGCTGGTTGCTTACTATGATTTGGGAAAAAGAAGCTCTTCCAGATGAATGGAAGGAATCAATTATCGTACCAATTTATAAGAAAGGAGATAAAACTGATTGCAACAACTATAGGGGCATCTCATTACTTTCAACTTCGTACAAAATTCTAACAAATATATTAGTAAGCAGACTTACTCTCCCTATATTGATGACATTCTAGGAGATCATCAATGTGCATTTAGAAGAAACAGGTCTACAACAGATCAGATTTTTAGTATAAGACAGATTTTAGAAAAGAAATGGGAATATAATGGTACTGTACATCAACTATATGTAGACTTCAAAAAAGCATATGATTCAATTAAGAGGGAGAAGTTATATAGTATCCTGCTGGAGTTCGGAATTCCTAAAAAGTTAGTTAGACTTATACGAATGTGTCTAAATGGCTCAACGAGTAGGGTGCGTGTAGGCAAACAGTTTTCAGACACTTTTGAAATCCAGAATGGGTTGAAGCAAGGAGATGCACTATCTCCTCTACTATTTAATTTTGTACTAGAGCATGCCATTAAATCTTTAGAGAATGAGGAAGGCTTACAACTGAACGGTATTAATAAGCTGTTAGTTTATGCTGATGATGTAGTACTACTGACCGATAGCGAGGAGATACTAAATGCCAACACGCACACACTATTGAGTAACACTAAGAAATTAGGACAGGAAGTAAATATCAGTAAAACTAAATATATGGTCACACGTAGAAATACATTATATAATGGAAATGGACAGCTAATGACAAATGAGGGAAATTTTAAGGAATTGGCTGAATTCAAATACCTAGGAACAATAATCACAAATAGGAATGAGATACACAAAGAAATTAAACATAGGCTCAATTCTGGAAATGCATGCTATTATGCATTGCAGAGACTTTTGATGTCCCAACTCCTTTCAAAAAACGTTAAGCTGAAAATATATAAAACTATTATTCTACCAGTTATATTATATGGGTGCGAAACATGGACTCTTACTTTAAGGGAGGAAAAGAGATTACGAGTATTTGAGAATAAAGTTCTTAGGAAAATTTTTGGACCAAAGAGAGATGAACAGACAGTGAATGGAGAAGACTACATAACAATGAACTACATGGTCTTTATAGGAAGCCAGATGTAATAAGAACAGTTAAGTCCCATAGACTGCGATGGGCAGGACATGTTGCGCGCATGGGGAATGAAAGATGTGCATGGAAACTTCTTGTAGGAAAGCCAGAAGGAAAACGCCCAGTTGGTAGACCAAGAATGAGGTGGGAGAACAACATTAACTATGATTTGAGGGAAGTAGATTATACAGGGAATGATTGGAAAGCATTGGCTCAGGACAGGGATGTATGGAGAGCTTATGTCCGAGCGGCCATGAACCTACGGGTTCGATAGTGCCAGTGAGTAAGTAAGTAAGTAAGAACAAATTTAAATCCATGAATTTCGACATTCCGGATGAACGTGACCTCATCTCGAAGTTCATCAAATCAATACCAGATGGCAACGATATCTCGAAGTTCATCAAATCAACACCAGATGGCAACGTTATAGAGGGAGATTCCAACGAATATCCGGTAGTCATAATGGCGGTTGAAAATGAATGACAAGATCATTTGAAAACTATAGTTACCGTATTTTTTATATTTGAAGAGAAAAATTTTCGCCTAGACCGGGACTCGAACCCGGGACCCTTGGCTTTCCGGGCCAAGTGCTCTACCAACTGAGCTACCGAGGCGAGTTACGATCTAGACGCAAATTTTTCTCTTATGTACGTTGATAATTCCCTCGCGCCAAATGCTTGAAACCATAGCTTCTATCTTTGCAAATGGCGGCTTCTTAGTTAAGAAGACATTTATTGGGAATTTAACACTACTTTATAGCCAGTAGGGCTTCTATTGACGATTTTATTATTAATTTAACACTTCTCATAGAAGGATAAATTATATTTGAAGAGAAAAATTTTCGCCTAGACCGGGACTCGAACCCGGGACCCTTGGCTTTCCGGGCCAAGTGCTCTACCAACTGAGCTACCGAGGCGAGTTACGATCTAGACGCAAATTTTTCTCTTATGTACGTTGATAATTCCCTCGCGCCAAATGCTTGAAACCATAGCTTCTATCTTTGCAAATGGCGGCTTCTTAGTTAAGAAGACATTTATTGGGAATTTAACACTACTTTATAGCCAGTAGGGCTTCTATTGACGATTTTATTATTAATTTAACACTTCTCATAGAAGGATAAATTATATTTGAAGAGAAAAATTTTCGCCTAGACCGGGACTCGAACCCGGGACCCTTGGCTTTCCGGGCCAAGTGCTCGGTAGCTCAGTTGGTAGAGCACTTGGCCCGGAAAGCCAAGGGTCCCGGGTTCGAGTCCCGGTCTAGGCGAAAATTTTTCTCTTCAAATATAATTTATCCTTCTATGAGAAGTGTTAAATTAATAATAAAATCGTCAATAGAAGCCCTACTGGCTATAAAGTAGTGTTAAATTCCCAATAAATGTCTTCTTAACTAAGAAGCCGCCATTTGCAAAGATAGAAGCTATGGTTTCAAGCATTGGCGCGAGGGAATTATCAACGTACATAAGAGAAAAATTTGCGTCTAGATCGTAACTCGCCTCGGTAGCTCAGTTGGTAGAGCACTTGGCCCGGAAAGCCAAGGGTCCCGGGTTCGAGTCCCGGTCTAGGCGAAAATTTTTCTCTTCAAATATAATTTATCCTTCTATGAGAAGTGTTAAATTAATAATAAAATCGTCAATAGAAGCCCTACTGGCTATAAAGTAGTGTTAAATTCCCAATAAATGTCTTCTTAAATAAGAAGCCGCCATTTGCAAAGATAGAAGCTATGGTTTCAAGCATTTGGCGCGAGGGAATTATCAACGTACATAAGAGAAAAATTTGCGTCTAGATCGTAACTCGCCTCGGTAGCTCAGTTGGTAGAGCACTTGGCCCGGAAAGCCAAGGGTCCCGGGTTCGAGTCCCGGTCTAGGCGAAAATTTTTCTCTTCAAATATAATTTATCCTTCTATGAGAAGTGTTAAATTAATAATAAAATCGTCTATAGTTACCGTGTTTAATAAAACATGAAATATGAGGAAAGATGTAAAAATTACTCATTAATTTATTAATTAAGAACCTCATAATGTGTTTCCCATTTTTAACTTTGAATAGTGCAAACAATTTGGCCAGTCAATATTGATATTTACCATAGATACTCTACAATAACCCTTATTTCAAAATGGCTACATTGATCATGGGCCAGTCTGAGAATAAATGATTGAATAAAAATCTTCGTCCTTCCACTGTACTGAATGTATCTGGTCTAATAAAATTCAAACTCACTAAAGATTTTGAGAATTTTGTGCAATTGCAGTAATTCATCGGAGAACATTTTGTTTAAACAACTCACCTCATAGGATTCATGCTTCCATGATATCGCGGTTTCAAACACAGTCGTGTTCATCTCAGCCATAACTCCAACTGACGAAACTCTTCAGCTGTCAACTGTTCTATTGTCGCCATCTTCAGTGCTGCCATCTATGGTTGAATTTATGAACTTCGAAATCGAAGTAATTTCGTTAGGGATATCAAAATTCATTGATCTATCTTTATTTTTCTGAATGTATATTTTCTCCCAAACTGTCAATTCCAAAGGCTGCACATAGTTTATTAGAAAATCATAAAATTGGAAGAGAAGCTAAACTTTTAAAACAAGTAGAGAAGCCATTGGAATTAACAGTTTGGGAGAAAATATACATTCAGAAAAATAAAGATAGATCAATGAAATTTGATATCCCTAATGAAATTGCTTTGATTTCAAAGTTCATAAATTCAACCATAGATGGCAGCACTGAAGATGGCGACAATAGAACAGTTGACGGCCGAAGAATTTTGTCAGTTGGAGTTATGGCTGAGGATGAACACGACTGTGTTTGAAACCGCGGTATCATGAAAGCATGAATCCTATGAGGTGAGTTGTTTAAACAAAATGTTCTCCGATGAATTTTAATGATTATACCTCATAATGTTTACTTCCCAACATTAATTTAATATAATTGCAGTAATAATTGGCATTTACTATATAACACACCTGAACAGCAAAATTACGAACTGTATCTTCGGAGGTCGCACCTTCTTCTCCAATAACCATGTCTTCTTCGCTAGTTGAATCTGTAATTCAAGTACAAAAAATAACATTATTCCAAATTATTCAAATTAAATTATCTTTAATATATAAAACATTGACCCATTGTAGCCTCGAGGGTAGTTCTGAGGAGTACATCCATAGCCATTTCCCATAACATTCAAACATTACTCCATACAATTAAATAAAAAAAAAAAGGTATAAATGAAACAAATTGGCAAATGAAATATTATGCGTGAACACTGAACAATTACTATACTATTTTTTTTTATTTTTCAAATCTGACGGTTATTTAGAAAATTTTTTAGTTCATATTCATTCATAGTACGCAGAGGTCAACATAATCCAGATGACACAATATATCTTCGTAATTTGAAGATTTAAGAGCTTGTGAGCGTATAATAAGGTAGAATCAGTGTAAAGTATTTTAAAATCTGTGTCCCATGTTGAAAACTAGAGCCTCCCTCAACTTGGCAATTGTTTAGGAAATTTTTGGTTCATATTCATTCATAGTACAGATGGCACAATATATCTTTGTAATATGAAGATTTAAGAGTAAATTCTAGTTTAAAGACAAGCATTGCTATCCTTCCTAATATGAGTATCCACTTTAGGTTATGTTAATTTAGATTAAATAAGATAGTGATTACATAGAACCTATCGCTCAGAATTCCTACATCGTCCTAACATAAACAATAAGTAGGCCTACATTGGCTATTCTATGCCACCAGTGAATATTTGATCGGAGAACAAGTGACTTTTAGCATCGTGTTGGCCAATGTGATAACACTAGGCTCAACTATACATTAGGTCTATGGTACACCATGCAGTATTCATAACATTGTTGCACTTTATTAAGTTATGTAGATAGGAAATAACACTATGAGGTTTTCTAATATTGTTTATTTTTTATTTCACTCACCTCATACTTCATATAAATTTTGTCTAAAGTACCTTCCTCTAAAGGTGAAGAACATTTGATTTAAACATAATTTTGTTAATTTTATGTATTCTTTAACGCTATCATCTAATTTGTTTCCTTTCAACCATTTTTCTAAAATTTTCGAAGTTGTCAGTCGGGATGTTTGTGAACAATGAAGTAACATCAAATGAGACCAATCTTTCTGAAGGTTCTATTTCTACATTTTCTAATTTTTCCACTAATTGGTAAGAAGAATGAAGTATGAGGTGAGTGAAATAAAAAATAAACAATATTGTTGCACTATTTACTTTTTCCATTTCTACTAACATTTCCTATGATTTTAACATTTTCTAACAATTCTTAATCCTTAAATTCATAATGTATCCCATAAGATACATCAGTTGGTTTAGTTAATTTAATATTATAAATAAATCAGAAGAAAGCAAACAAAAATAAACCACTTAAATGTGTGTTTAATTATACAATATACCGGTAACAGTTATACAAGATTCCATTTCTGCTGCGGTCCACCATATTTAAATAATTGACACAAGAAATTTGTGTTTTGCTAATTTAAGGGTTAAAACATTTTTTTTACAATTGTTAAGTATTTATTTATGTATGTGTAATTTCTTCTAAGTTCTACATAACCGTAGTATGCATTCTCATCTACAGATGGCAGTCCGGTATGACCAATCTTCAAATAAGAAATTGCACTACTACTTTTATTTTGTTATGTTAAGAAGGCATAAATTAGTTTGATCGAATTTGTTTATAGAAGTAATATGTAAATGATTTACTTTGTTAGGTACAAATTATGTTCTATTTTAGAAAGAAAAATTACGTTCGAACAGGGAATCAAACCATGGATCTCTAACTCTGTAAGTCAGTGTGATAACTGTTACGAACATAATTTCTTCTTCTTCTTCCTTCCAAGTATTAGGCCAAGGCCTGTTACGATCCTATAGAAAATTTTCCCTTATGGGAAATTCTCGTATAAGACTTGAAAGCATAATAATAGTCCCTTCGATTGGTTGCTGGCCAAAGGAAGGCAAGACCAGTGATGGGGCTGCTATCTTATAGCCTCTGGTCAGGCTTTTCTGGAGAAGAAAAGAAAATAAAGTAAAGACAAAATGGAAAAAAGGAAGGACTCCCTAGCCCTCGGATGTCCTAATAGCATTGGGATCGAAAAAACAAGAGTTAACCAAGAGAGGTAAGATAGTAAAGTTAAAAGAGTGCAAAACACAAGTAAGTGGAAGAAATGTTTTGCACAGCTTGGGCACCTTGTGGTCGCCATCCACATATCCCCTAGATGAGGACCCCTGAGGGGACATAATTTTTCTTTCTAAAATAAAACGTTCCAATTCTGGAAAATTGGAATTTAAAATATAACATAAAAATACAAATTATGTGTTAATGTATCCATATTTAAAAACATGTTTGGGAATATATCATGAAGGTTGGTAATACCAACTGAACAGATAGTCCTTGCCATCTATGGAGCAAATTCATAACCATTGCATATGCACACAGTAATCTGCTGGACTTAATAAATTCATGGTGAGACAAAGTGCAGTTTCTCCGGATTCTATCCCAAGAGACCACCTATATTAGCAGGCAAGTTAGGGTAAGAAAATGGGCAAGTTAGTGTTGGTTTGGGTAAGTTAGGGTGAGAAAATGGGGAGTCGGTACACCAGATTAGTTTAGGGTTCACTTATTTGTTAGCGTAAGTTGGCTGCAATGTCTGAGCAATGACTAATACATATTTTACATTATAAATATGCTGATTTTAGGTTACTTTGCGCTCAACCTTTATTTTAAGGTACTTCTCACTTTTTTGGAAAAAAATCAACATATATATTTCTCTCATATATATTTCACATACTGCAACAATAAATTGTGTGATTTTCAGTTCTTTATTTGAATTTATGTTAGTGGCTTAGAATTCATCCACTTAATAAAGTAGTTCCACAAGGGATAATTTAAATAATATTTTAACCTTGTGGTGTAATAACGTTTTACATGTCAATATAAATAATAATTCTGAGCAACAGATTATGTGAAATGACCGGTTATATATTGATGATTAGATTAGCATGATAAAAAATCCTTTTTCTCATTTCAACAGTTTCTGGAGGGAATGTTGATGACAAAAATTTATTTTTAAGATTAACACAATCACCAGTACCCAGAATCCTCATATGTTTTAAAATAATGTAAAATTCATTCTCCACTTTTTTTTTTGCTTGATATTAAATTTAGGACATTTTACCTAATTCAATTGTATCTGAATCATAACCTCCGCCTTCTCTGTCAATCTCCATCGTTGTTTTCACTGATAGCCGTTGATGTTTACTTGCTCATATCAATGTTCTCATAGGTCATAGAATACATAGAGAACGAATAGGCTCTGTCATGTTCTTATGATAATGAAAAATAAATAAATAAATAATGAACACTCATCAGCCATAACCAGAGATAACCCACCGAAAAGAGAACACGCGACTAGGTCAAGTCAGCGATAACATCGATTCCTTTAGGAGTTATATAATAGTAAGAAACGCGCACAAATGTGCATAAGAGTAGAGTAGGCATTTGAATCAGTGCTCTGTGCTGAGATCCATTACAGTTTTTGTGTTCTTCTTGCATTTCAAAACGTGGTATTTGTCGCATTTCAGTCCGCATAGTTTGCATACACATTTCTCGGTTACGGTGTGAAAGGCGTTAATGTTGCATAGTTTGTGATGGAAGCCGTTTACTGCGAGTCTGTTTGACTGTACTCCTCATCTGTTGGTTCGCCCTTGTCCAATTTCTATCTGTCATCGCGCTGGTGATGTAAAATTCATCTTCTATGTCGTTCCTTTTTTCTAGATAGTTCCGTCATGAGACTCTGGTATGCCTGAATGGATGGCAATAGTAGGGTGAAGCGCACTTCTTCTATTAGGAATGGCTCCTTCGTTAGTAAGTATGTGAGCCTGGATGGTGTGTACTTTGAGACACCTAGGACTTTCTTTAGAAATGTTGTTTTGATGTCTTCAAGGGTTTGCAGGTCTCTCTTCTTAAGATGCTCCCATATTATATGTATTCCGTATGTGAGTACGGGCGTTATCTTAGCTCTGAATATTCTCATTGCTGTCTTCAGGGAGAGTGATTGAAGCAGTTTTATTTCATGCATTGCTATAATAGCTGCAATTGCTCTCTGTTTGACATGTATATTAAATGTAGTCCCTGTTGTTTGTAGTGTGATTCCAAGATATTTGTATTTTCCGATCCAAGTTGCAGTGTGTCTTTTCCTGATATTTTCCCTCCTTTACTGAATATCATATGTGCACTTTTGTCGGTGTTTATTTTCAGGCCATTTTTATCGGCCCATGTTGATAGGCCGTTTAGGCTTTTCTGTTAGTCCTCTATACTGTTTGATACCAGGACCATGTCATCTGCATAAATGTATAGATTTGTGGTCCTATTTTCTTTCATAGTTGCTTCTATGACGTCTGCTGTTGCTATGTTGAATCGTACCGGGCTTAGGGGGTCTCCCTGGAGGACTTCGTTTGTCTGTAATATTGGTTCAGATTTCTCCAGATTGTTATCTATGATTACATTGTTGAATTGAAGTATGTTTGTGATGATTGTTGTGAGGTAGTTCCTATGTCCGATCATTTTCCCCAATTTTTCTTTTATGGCGTTTCTTAGCAGTGAGTCGAAGGCTTTGCTATAATCAATAAATACAGCATGTAGTTTTCCTTTCTAATGTTTTAGTGTATCTGTGATGTCAGCGTGTAGAGTTGCTATAGCTTGTATTGTAGACCTGCCTTTTCGGAAGTCGAATAACTCATCAGGAATAAGGTGGTCTACTTTCTTATAATCAGCCTTTCTGTTATGACTCTTGTGAATAGTTTGAATATCGCACTCTCTATATGAATCTGGGGATGTTGTGTCTCCTTTTCCTTTGTGTAGGGTCATGGTAATGGATATTCTCCAAATCTCTGGAATGACGTTGTTTTCTATGCATTTGTTGAACAGTTTTGTCCATACTTCTGTGAGGACTTGTGCAGAATCTTTTAGGTGTTCGTTATAGATGTTGTCTGGCCCCGCCGCTTTTCTTGACTTTAGCTTAATGATTGTTGCAGCTATTTCTTCCTCTGTGATGGGACTGAAGTCCGTGCTTGTTGTCTTATTCAGTTCATATGCGGTGTTGGAGTTTTCGGTATTCAGTAATCTTTGGAAATGATTTTCCAGCTCTTTCTTTTCCATCCCTTGTATGTCTGTTTTCCTCGGTTGTAGGACAGAGAAAGGGTTCATTTTCGCTTCTTCAGCTATTTTTTGCCCTTCTTCTTCTGTAAATTTTTCCCGTTTCATCTATATTAGCTGTTTATATTTTTCCCTCTGGATTCTGTGTACACCTGAATGTCCATGAGTGTTTTGGTCGCTGGTAGTAGAGTTATTGCCACAGAGTACGTTCTTGCACATAGTGATTAGTAATAATAATAATCGCCAGTAGATTCAAGATAGTAATAAATAATATATATATAATCAATTAAGAAATTTTCTTATTATTAATGTCTTATCTCTATATAGTCAGTAAAATTCTTGAATTTGTTATAATATGATTTAACACAATCAGTGGCGGCTGGTGGGATGGAAAAAATCGGTGAAGTGATGTCATATTACATATTTAAATATAGTACAGCCCTGTGACTAGCCTCAAGATTTGTCGAATCAAAGAAACACATTTATTAAATCGAAAAGGACACAGTTTTACATGTTTCCTTAGAGCGATTGTATTACGACTTTTTTTTTATAGTTTTCAACTGCAAATACCACTTCAATTCTCCTCAGTATATTTATGCTTATATAAAACACGCGTCACATTTTGAAAGTTACAAAACCTTTGTTTATTCCAGACACCAAATTCATTACTAAACAAAACACATCACCAACAAAAGAGATTTTGTAATGTCACACTACTGCATAACCACCATCCATTAGAGCAGAGCCGTCCAAACTACGGCCCGCGAACCACATCCGCCCCGCCATTGCTTTTTGTATGACCCGCGTAAGCACTGAAATGAAGAAATTAATTTTATATTATAAATTTAGATTTTTAAAATGTGAAATCTAGTTTGGATATCCCTGTGTGAAATTCAGCTTCCTGGAATGCGGAGTTGAGGTGTCACCGCTTCTCTTGACAAAGTAGTAGAGATGATTCATCTCTTATTCACCGTTTTCTCCCCCACTCCAAAACTTTGCCACTACTTGTTTCGCTTACTGTATTGTCAATCAAACAGTAGTATGTGCACGGAATTGTTGTAAAAATAGTGTTAAATGAGAAAATGCTTTAAAAAAACGCAAAGTTGATTCCGAGTGTAGGAAGTTTAACGAATCCTGGACCAGCAAGTACATTGTGAAGGAGCATGGAAACAAAGTGTTATGTGTTATTTGTAACGATGTTATTGCAGTTGTGAGAGAATATAACATTAAAAGACATTACCAAACAAAAGATAGCCATTTTGATAAAATTAATGGAGATGGACGTACTAAGAAAGCGAACGAGCTCTTTTCAAAAGTTATGCCACAACAGCAGTTATTAATTCAGGATGGTGGTGTAAGACAAAGAAATGCTACCCAAGCGAGTTATGAAGTTTCGAAACTAATTGCTGAGAACGGAAAACCGTTTTCTGATGGCGAATTTGTGAAAAAGTGTCTGATTGATGTTGCCAAGAAGTTGTGTCCCGATAAAATTGATTTATTCAATTCAGTGCCACTATCAGTAAACACTGTAAGTAGGCGCGTAGAAGAACTAGAATCCAATGTTCGTCATCAGCTTGTAAAAAAAGGAAAACAATTTGAATATTTCTCCATTGCATGCGACGAAATCACGGAGATAACTGATACCGTTTAGTTGTTGCTATTTTTTAGAGGCATATATACCGATTTAAAAATTACGGAAGAACATATAGGGGTAAGAAGTATATATGGTAAGACGAAAGATACTGACTTGTTCGAGGAAGTTGTGAAAGCTGTCGACAATATTGAACTAGACTGGGTGAAATTATGCAGTATAACAAATGATGGTGCGCCATGTATGTTGGGAGCCAACACCGGAATGGCGGAATTAATGAAGAAAAACGTTCAAGTTTTGGGAGTCACAGTGCATAAATTGCACTGCATTGTACACCAAGAAGTTCTTTGCGCTGAAGCGGCAAATCTCAATGGAGTTGTGCAGACTGTTACTAAGATAATTAATTTCATTCGTAGCAGAGCCTTGAATCACCGCACTTTGAAAACTTTCCTAGATTATATGAAGAGTGAATACGGTGATATAATCTATCACGCTGAAATAAGGTGGTTGGGCTGTGGTCAAACATTAGCAAGATTTTTTGCTCTGAAAAATGAAATCCGCCAATTTCTTAAAAAAAGTATGAATGTGATATGTTAAGTGATCACGATTGGCTGTCCAGACTAGCATTTCTTGTCGACATGACAAAACATTTGAATGACTTGAACATAATTTTACAAGGTAAAGAAAAATTAATCAATCAAGTTTACAGTGCAATAACAGCTTTCAAATTGAAACTCAAGCTATTGAAAAGGCATGTGTCTGTGAAAAACTGGGTATATTTTCCAAATGTAAATGCTCTACAAAATGAATATCTTGAATTGTGTTTCAGAAGTGATTCTTTTGTGGAAGTTATCGAAAGAATTCAAGAAGAGTTTTCTAATAGATTTGTTGATTTCAATCAAATGGAACCAGACATTTCTTTGTTTTTGTCTCCATTTTACTTCGATGTTGACAATGCACCAGCAATGTTGCAATTTGGACTAATGGATTTGCAGTGTGATGGTGCAATGAAAGGAGTTTTTGATCCTATAGATTTGATTAAGTTCTACAAGTTACTACCAGAAAAATTTTTGGGTTGAAGGAACACGCCTGACGTTTAATCTGCATGTTTTCTTCGATATACTTGTGTGAACAAAAATTTTCTAAAATGAAAATTCAAATATCACGATTGAAGTCAAGCTTGAGTGACGAACATCTCCAAGAGGTCTTATTTATCGGTACTACTCAGCAGACACCTGACATCGATCGATTGTTACCTTTAAGAAGCCAGCTCCACTCTTCTCATTAGGTAAATATATTCACTTTTGTACCAATTTTGTTTTACAATTTTAATTGCAGCATGGTGTTACAAATGTTTTAACATTCCACTGTATGATCATGTAATTTTATTCTAGTAGTAGTAGTAATAATAATAATAAATAATAATAATAATAATAATAATAATAATAATAATAATAATAATATTAATATAATAATAATAATAATAATAATAATAATAATACTTACTTACTCACTGGCACTATCGAACCCGTAGGTTCATGGCCGCGCGGACATAAGCTCTCCATACATCCCTATCCTGAGCTAATGCTTTCCAATCATTCCCTGTATAATCTACTTCCCTCAAATCATAGTTCATGTTGTTCTCCCACCTCATTCTTGGTCTACCAACTGGGCGTTTTCCTTCTGGCTTTCCTAGAAAAAGTTTCCATGCACATCTTTCATTCCCCATTCGCGCAACATGTCCTGCCCATCGCAGTCTACGAGACTTAACTGTTCTTATTATATCTGGCTTCCTATAAAGACCATGTAGTTCATTGTTATGTAGTCTTCTCCATTCACCTGTCTGCTCATCTCTCTTTGGTCCAAAAAATTTCCTAAGAACTTTATTCTCAAATACTCGTAATCTCCTTTCCTCCCTTAAAGTAAGAGTCCATGTTTCGCATCCATATAATATAACTGGTACAATAATAGTTATATATATTTTCAGTTTAACGTTTTTTGAAAGGAGTTGGGACATCAACAGTCTCTGCAATGCATAATAGAATAATAATAATAATAACAATAATAATAATAATAATAATAATAATAATAATAATAACAATAATAATAACAATTATAATAATAATAATAACAGCAATAGTTGAACCGAAAGTGCTATTTCGGTTCATTACATCAGTGCTGTTATCCTCCTTTAACTGTGAGATTCGTTAATTATGCCAATTTCCTTTCTCTCTGTATCTACCCCACTCTCCTTTCTACCCCTCCCTTTGCTCTGCTTGTTGTGCGCATCTTCCCGTTCTACCTCGGAACGCTCAAATAGACTACACTCATTGCGAATATTATCATTCGATCGTAGATTTTGGTTGGAACATTGTCGTCGTCTGGAGGACGCGAGCTGCGTATTTTGGGTTTGGTCCGGTAGGCCAGGGTAAGGCACCCTGGCAGGGACTAAAAGTATGTGTGAGAGGTTGATTGTGTGAGTTATGTTATTTTTTGTATTAATTATTATTTGTATTTTAATTCATGAATGATCAAAATCATGTTTTTCTTTAATTTCATTTTTCAAACTTCAGACGTGCAATTTAATATTAAATATCTTTTTTAGTAAGAATCAATGTTTAATTATTGTATGTTAGCTACGCTACAGCTATCTTGCATATTCCTGTACATAAGCTTGCTTAAATGTCATATGAGCTCTTTTTTCCCGTCTAGCTTTCATGGTTAATAATAACATATTCGGGTTAACTAAACATCATAAATTACTACAGTGTGTTTTAAGACTTATTGCTGATTAATGTTTATGTATTTGGATAGGAATTATGAATCAATATTTGCCTCTCATGGACCCGGGCAAAGGATTTTGAATTGTACTGATAGTTATGAACTCTATGCTAATATATATACACAAGGTAGTAAATCGAAACACGGCATCGCAATGTGGTAGCAGTAAGCTGGGTACTGGTGCAGGGTTCAAAAAGTCCCCAGGGCGCAAATTGGTAGCCGATCGCGTGGTTTTGAAATTTTGGGTTACCAAGGTTGAAAAGTACCCAGGGCGGCGCAAAATGGTAGCAGAGCGTGTTTGGGAACAAATGGTAGCAGACCGTGAGTTTTGTTTCTTTCTGTTCAGAAAATAATTTTGGTATTATATTGGTAGTAGTTCATATGTTCGTCGATTCAAAATTTTCCGAATTTAAGTTTTGGTTCTGGATTCAAGTGCCAGAACAGAGAATATATTCTATGGTCTTAAACGATTTTTGGAATTGTAAAATGTTTGATATCGACATTATTCAGAGATATTACTTCGTGGATAATTGTTTGTTTTTGAGATTTATTATCTGCGTTAAAGTAATTGAAGCAGTGCTTATTTACGTATTTGAACAGTATTGCGTAAATAAATTGATTCATCTCTCCTTGTTTGTAAACACAGAGTAATTTATGCATAACGAATTGCGTTCTCTTACAGCTGTTTATATATTTTGTTTACTCTGTTTAGTAAACATGCCTAGTTGGATTGATATTGTATCTAAGGACAACTTAGTCCGAGAGTTGAGCTTATTAGACATAGATGCTATGGGCGACGTAATCAGATATCACGAAAGCTTGTTTTTTGATATCGGTATGTGGGCTAAGTGAGCCATGTCGTTTGTGGAAAATTATAATGACCGGGGGACTTTTGAGAAAGCTAATATGCATGTGGACCAGGTTTTGTTTTTATAAGGCGCAGTCTAAATTCTAAAATAAGTGTAACTAGAAATTAGAAAGCGTCGATGGCCACATAGTCAAGCAGCATGTTAGCCAATTAAAAGCATGTCCTGTAGTGGAATAATGCCACTGATATTTTGTGAAGGACATAACGATTCTACTTACTTAAATACTATTATGTAAAATCTTCTGTAAAACTTTTGAGGTTCCGCTTTCTGTTTACTGGTATTTTATCATTTCAGTTTACCTTTCCTTATATTGGCATAATGGAGGAAGAAAGAACTCCTGACAGTCGAGTACTTGGTGGGTTCGGCCGACACCGAATACCCCGCTGGCCGAAATTCTGGTTCTGGGACTACTAATTCCAATGGAGCGGCTGATCGTTATTGCGATCCGGCAATCCATGTTTTTGGATATCGTCACCCTGGGCTCACCTGGAACACCGCGGAGTTCGACTATGGCGGCTGTGGAATCAGCAGGATTCGAGTATATATTTACAGCGCCTGGATGGTCGACGAAGAAGCTGGTGTGGTGATATAATGTTGGGGACGATGACATTTGTGAAAATTTTCCGCTCGGAATCGTGTAGTGTTGCCGTGCCCTCCCAACATGGGTTTTGGTAACTGATATCTACGGAAACAGCTTTGTAGTGACTTTGGTCTCCTAGACTTTGTTGTGATTTCTTTCATCGCTTTGGGATTTATGGGACTTTTCTTTCCCGGAGGGCCGGAGGCGGCGATATTGATCCGAAAGTGTTATTTCGGTTAGTTACATCAGTGCTGTTATCCTCCTTTAACTGTGAGATTCGATAATTATGCCAATTTCCTTTCTCTCTGTATCTACCCCACTGCCCTTTCTACCCCTCCCTTTGCTCTGTTTGTAGTGCGCATCTTCCCGTTCTACATCGGAACGCTCAAATAGACTACACTCATTGCGAACATTATCATTCGATCGTAGATTTTGGTTGGAACATTGTCGTTGTCTGGAGGACGCGAGCTGCGTATTTTGGGTTTGGTCCGGTAGGCCAGGGTAAGGCACCCTGGCAGGGACTAAAAGTATGTATGAGAGGTTGATTGTGTGAGTTATGTTATTTTTTGTATTAATTATTATTTGTCTTTTAATTCATGAATGATCAAAGTCATGTTTTTCTTTAATTTCATTTTTCAAACTTCAGACGTGCAATTTAATATTAAATATTGCGGACAGGATCCTCCTTCGGATTAAAAACGCGTTCCAAATTCAGGTCTTTCTGCATCCCCGTAGTATAATGCAAAGCTTCCGGATTCTTGGCTACCTTCTCCTGGCCATCTAATTTCTGTAAAGCGACTATATCCAAGGGTGGTTAATCTAATTCCCGCATTAATGCCATACGTTCAGCATCCAGCTATTGTATAAAGTCCTAACATTCGTGTTTGGGCCTTTGGCATGAGTTCCCTGAAGTAGTCCCCGCCTGGAGAGCCGAATGGGGGACTATTTGACCTCTGGAAAATTTTACCCCAGTGGAACCCATGTCCGCATTTCTTGACGGTTTTATTTTTACGGTAAAAGTTCGTCACACTTTGAACGAAGGTAATTTTTTCCTGTGACTTATCACCTTCGACTAGTCCGGAATGTCTAACCGTATCGGCAGCAATTATACCGCCGGCATAGCTCCTGATATCATTTAAACACGCTATTATAGTCACTCCACCACCATAAGGTAAATATATCATGGAGAGACAATTTTTATATATCATGCACAATGTCTTAATATGTAATTATTTATATTAGGTTTTCAGTAGGGTTAATTAAATGTAAACCACAGTGCACAGTTATAGTGCATACCTATGGGTGTAGACGATATAAATTATACACGATTCTCTATGAATAAGACTTCTTACATAGATATAACCACTGACTTCTTATATTAGATCTCCAAGTAATATGGATCAAAATGGCGATTAGCTATTTTGGTTTCTGGATTCGAGAGCACATGTGATAAGGAAAAATAGGTAAATTAAATCCTGTGTAGTATTTTAACCGAAGTTATGATGAAATAATCAAAGTTTACAAATATCCAGATTTTAGTTATGCTTTTTTTAACGTATGTGGCTTGGGTGATTATTTAATGTTTCACTAGGATAGATCAAGTGACGTAAACACCTGATGTAAAATGATAAAGCCAAATGAGCCAATGGAATAATTCGTATGGTTGGGTATGGAAATGGGAGGGGATTGAGTCGCAATCTGAGTACTAATGGGAAGTAAAGAAAAATAGTGTTGAATGTGTTACCATCAGTGGTAAATGGTTGTCAGCCACACCCATTAAGAATAAGTCCTTATAATAATAAACATTGTATATGAGTTAACTTGTGATGTGAGAAATTGTTTGACATTTTATTATTGAAGAATCAGAGATCATTTTTCAAGCAAGTTCTGTTTTATGTATCTTTTACAGGATAATTACTATTTTTTTTTTTTAGAATTTTTGTGCAAATATACTGGGTTTTAAGAATATGACTATATGTAATAGATTTTTTTACTTGATATATGTGATCTATTTTTGACTTAATATTTTTGTTACAGATTTTGTCAGTTACATTTAGAATTTTGGACAGCTTCACCTTGTCTTTAAGGAATAGTTGTGATCATCATTTTTGATAATAGGTGAGTTCAGATCAAATTTTTTTGTAAACTGGATAATGTTTATAACTAGTAACTTTTACAAGCATGTGTTCAGAATTAAATGGATTACTCAGAAGTTACACAACCTCTCTTACATTTATGATTCATTGTTAAACTTTTTTGATTGTGATAATACTACATATTGCATGGATTGAGATTATCATTTACATTAGTGTAATATTGTGTGCTCAACTTCATAGTTGAAACCAAATTAAAATATGTTGTTGAATTATTTTCTCAACTGCTGGAGTTTTATGCAATTTTGAACAGAATGGTCATACTTACCATAAGAATCCAACATGAGTCAAAACTTAAATGTAAAAAAATAGGCATATTCTATGAGATGTTAGAGTTCATGAATTTTGTAATGGACTAACTAGTTTATAACTATATCTATACATATCAGATATTGTTCGGCTAGTAACATGATTTCAATATAGTCAATTACCAACATGTTTATTCAGTTAGGTAGGTTATGTTAGATTAGGTAGATATTTGGCAACCTTCATTTTTTGTTATGTTATTCATAAGTTGGCTTTTCTGTTTTAGCAATGAAAATAGACATGTTGCAACGATATGGCATATTTTAGGATTATTTTTACATCAAATTTCTGACATTTTCTGGATTCTTTGGGAAAGAAACCACAAATACAAATTCCAGAGGTAATTATGTACATATAACATAATTTTTTTTCTTCATACATAGATTATCTTACATAGAATCCATAACAATTAAAATCCAATTAAAACATGTCAATTACATAGAGTTGATAATTTAACTATAATCATTTTTCAGAGTGAATTGTTAAATAGTTCACAAACTGATCTATAAATATTTAATCATAATCTTGAAATTGAAAAGCTAGCTTAAATGTATATTCTTTTTCTTTTCTCTCAGCTTTAAAATCAAACTAAATAACTAAGGTTAAGCATTGATTGTTAGCTTTTCAGTTATTTACAATAGTAGGATTGCCATGTTTTTGAAATGCCAATAAGGGATGGGTCATGATTAGGGAGCAGATTTTTATGTTCTAAAAGCTAAGATTGCAACATAGTATAGTGATAAAATTAATGTAACAAGTCTTTATATGCAATCAACTGATTATTTTGTAACGTAACTTACAAAAAACATATCTCAGTACTTTGTGTGGGATCTAGTAATATTACATTTATATCACACTTCTTATTTTTAAATTAAAAATAAAGATTGTAAATAGAACATTATTTATTTAAATTTAAGTGTAAGTTGTGTAATAAAAAAAACTCCTGGCGCAACAGGCCTAGAAGGCCCTTAGCCTACTAGCCAGCTGCTGACCTCACATCTACATGTCTCAATCACAGAGGTAGATGATCATCCAGCCAGTGTAGGGGTGACATGTGGTCAGCATGTCGAGTCCCCCAGCTGTTATAGCTGGTTTTCTCAACCTGCAGTCGCTGCTTATTGTAGCTACTCAAATGCCTCACGATGCTGGGTAGGCATTGGTCCCATACTGGCCAAAATACCATGAGAAAATTTCTTCTCCCATGTAGACTCAAACCAGTGCAAGTCCCGTAGCTCTGCATCAAGGCTTCTTGCCTTAACCACTCGGCTATGGTGCAGGACTTAAGTTATGTAATATAAATGTGATATTGCTAGATCCCACACAAAAATTATTAAGAAACTTTTTTGTAAGTTATATTATAAAAAATTATTTTGATTGGATATAAAGACTTGTTAAATTAATTTTAACACTATACTATGTTGCAATCTTAACTTTTAGAACATAAAAATCCGCTCCCTAGTCATGAGTCATGACACTGCATTTGCCTCAAGAAAACATTGAGATTGTATTACAGGTTACAGTATAATTAAATTTAAGGCATATAATTAACTAACAAGTACATGTGCAAGATTTTTACACTATTTTGATTTATTTTCTATATTAAAAATTTACAACCTACATTTTCACTATCAGTTTTTCTAATAATGCTGATTCTTCCTTAATCCTTTGGCGACAACAGGCTTTAAATCAACTCCCGCTGCCACGGACGGAGGACATATAAACATTTAAAGCTCTTTTTACCAGATTATTTTCGAATTCTCACATCTCAGCTAAATATTGCACAATTATGATGAAATTTGGACTAAATTGTGCACAAAACACGAAGAAAAGGAATATGTAATACATTACAATTGACATGTACAATTGTGGAGAAATTGGAATTTTACTATATTTTTTAATAAAAGGTTACTATAAATTTTAAGCGAGTATATAAATTCTTTAATTTGGACAGGTCTATTATCGTTTTGTTTGTTATGCAAGTGTTTGAAGGTTGCAGACGAGAAATGATATCATAAGTTTTATGAATGCCTTGTGGTGACTCAAACTTGGGTGTTTGCTTTTATAAGAACTTATGTTCATTATAACTAGTGTTGTGACAAGAATAACCTCTTATATGTCACCGGATGGCAAAACAAAATCTCTAAATATGATGTAATTGAAATCAGGCTTTCCTATTACACTTCTTTTTGTAAAATAGAAGTATGTATGGACATATGTGCTCCCTAGCAGGAGTTTTTTTATCAGGCTAATTTAGATAACTTGTTTATCTACATATGTCAATGAGTGACATGTTAGGATATCACTTCAGTGAGACATCTCAACTAAGGTATTACTTAATTTTGTTGACTTGTTTCTTGACTCACCTCATACTTCTTAACTCCCTTGCGATCTGGATTTCGTCACTGTATTTGTGACATTCTCAATGCTGTTCATGTTCAGTTCCGACAAAATTAAAATAAACCTCATAGTGTTATTTCCTATGTACATAACTTAAGGTATTACTTTTATATGTTAAATTTGGGAATTTTTAACATTATGAGGTTCAATTAATAAGAATTAAATGAATCGTGATTTCTTCTTACCTCATACTTGTGTTTTTTTAAAACACAGCACTGCAGTATCGGTGACCCATTGTCACCATCATCAGCTGTTTTCACGACTGTCAATTTTTTCTTTTGCCGGTAATTATCCAAACTGCCATCTGGTGTTCTTTTGAAGGAATTATTTTCTTAACTGCCATCTGGTGTTCTTTTGAATGAATCATTTTCTAAACTGCCATCTGTTGTATTTTTGAAGAACTTTGTAATCAAGCTCGGTTCATCCGCAATCTCAAAGTTCATGGTTCTAGTATGGTTTTTTGAATATATATTTTTTCCCAAACTGTTAAATCCAAAGGTTTAGATAGATGTTTCAAAAGTTTTGCTTCTTTTTCAATTCTATGATGCTCTAATAAACTATGTGCTGCTATAGCTGATTTTTCAATTTCTCCATTCTTTTCATTTCTGAAGTGTTCTTTTTATGAGTTTCCAAGTTCCTTTTTGTCTTTCCTATATGTTGCAATCAATTTGATAAATTCCAGATTTTTTGTTATCTGGGGTGTAAATTTATTATTAGTTAACAGAAGATTACCCAGGCTGAATTTGTTAATTGGAGCCAATGTTATATTAAATTTTCTGAAAATTTTTTGAAACTTATTATGAGGTATTACTTGTATGGATGAAGGTTGATTAAATTTTTCAGAAGCCTTTTTATTCAGAATAGAATAGAATTTTTGTATTGTTCAGCATATTTGTTTATTTCTTGAACACAATGTCTCTACCCAAATATAATCTGAAGCATTTTACAATTTCACTGAGATTTTATTTTTGTCCATATAATTATCCTTATTTTCCCATATATAAAATTTGTATCCTGTTCATCACAATTAGCAATAATGGCAGTGATAGTAATATCGTCAATGCCACTTGAATCTCTAGATTTATTTATTTCAATTTCAGATTCACTAGACATTTGACATTCATCCAAAATCCTATTTCAGTATGATTAAAACATTCGTAGTTAAATATGGGAAATAACATTATGAGGTTCTTAATTCGTAAATTAATGCGTCATTTTTTAACATCTTACCTCATATTTTATGTTTCTTCAAACACGGGAACTAGTTTTCGAGAGAAGGATGTCTCCCATTTTCAACCAACATTATGACTACCGGATTTTCGTTGGAATCTCCATCAATAATGTTGCCATCTGGTGTTGATTTGATGAACTTTGAGATGAGGTCACGTTCATCAGGAATCTCAAAATTCATGGATCTAAATTTAGGTTAATACAGTGGTCGGTTGCGGTGGATTAGTGGTTATACTCCTTGCCTCTAGTTCAGAGGGTCGCGGGTTCAAACACGGCCATAGTCAGTGGATTTTTTAGGACGGTAACATCCAAGGAGCAAGTTCTCCATAAGGGACTCTAAGCTGTGGATCGCGAGTCTGAAGATTTTCAGGCTCGTATAAGATCCTTAAGACTGGATATAGAGGCCTCTAAGAATAATTTACCGATATCAACGTCCTAGTAATATCTTAGTTTCCTGTTAGATGTCTCATTGGATCAGTGTGTTGACTGCATGCCATCCATGACATCTATGAGCAAATAAGGTAACTAAAAATTAACTTGGTCCAGTAACTTCATACAAAGGAGAGGCTATGGCTCAACAATGGGCTATGCCATTGTAGATAGATATTAATACGAGTAACTTTGAAGACAATCCTGAGGGATGTACATCAACACACACCAAAATATGTCTTCCCATCTAAACAACTTTACATATCATATTGTTTATTTTTTCTTTCATTCACCTCATACTTCATAACTCCTTGCAGACCCAGGTTTCGTCACATCATTTGTGACATTCTCAATGCTGTGTCACATTCACAACACAGCATTGAGAATGTCACAAATGATGTGACGAAACCTGGGTCTGCGAGAAGTTATGAAGTATGAGGTGAGTGAAAGAAAAAATAAACAATATTAAAAAACCTCATAGTGTTATTTCCTATCTACATAATTTACATATCATATTTGAAGAGAAAAATTTGTGATTTATCCATCATTGAGATGTATGAAATGAATAATATAAACATTGAACATCACAGATTGTGGAAAAATGTGTAATAATATGTAATTTGACATAATTAAAAAAAAAATTGACATACTGATACTATTATGTAGTGAGGAAATATGCCATTAGATGTTGCAGTAAAAAAAAACATGTTAGTACCACATACATACATACATACATACATGCATGCATACATGCATGCATACATACATACATACATACATACATACATACATACATACATACATACATACATACATACATACATACATACATACATACATACATACATACATACATACATACATACATACATACATACATACATACATACATACATACATACATACACATACATACATACATACATACATACATACATACATACATACATACATACATACATACATACATACATACATACATACATACATACATACATACATACATACATACATACATACATACATACATACATACATACATACATACATACATACATACATACATACATACATACATACATACATACATACATACATACATACATACATACATACATACATACATACATACATACATACATACATACATACATACATACATACATACATACATACATACATACATCTAATTATTATTGAGTTGGTTATTTTGACTCAAAATAACCAACTCAATAATAATTAAAAGAAACCTCATAGTGTTATTCCCTACATATATTTAATTCATCGTCTAATCAGTAGCATTTGAGATAGTTATGGTTCATATTACCTCATATTTTATGTTTCTTTAAGCACGGGAACTAGTTTTCAAGAGAACCATCTCTCTCATTTTCAACTGACATTAAGACTATGATGTATTATTTAAGTAAAATTTTATCACCCCCACTTCATAATCTTCTTCTTCTTAGACTAGTTTTGGAACTTTCTTCTTCAGTTTCATCCTCAGTATTTTCACGATCGTTGTTTTGTCCATTGTGAAGAGTTGCTTCCTGTTCCCTCTGTTGGTAGACTGAAGAACCTTGAAATCAAATAATTTTCCCCAGGAATTTCAAAGTTCATTAATTTATCCTTTCCATTTTTTTAAATGTAGATTTTTTTCCCAAAAGGGTGTATTTAGCTTTCTTTCATTAAGATTTTTTCTGGCCATGCATGGGCTGCTACTGCTGATTTTTCTACTTCCCCTTTCTTGACATTCCTGTTAAATTCTATCATCTCACCTCATAGTCTTCTTCTTAGACTAGTTTTGGGACTTTCTTCTTAAGTTCCATCCTCAGTATTTTTACAATCATTGTTTTAGTGGCAGATGATAAAGGAACTTCCTAAAATAGTTTACTTAATATCTTACAGCATACATTGTCTAATTCTCATGTACTAGTTGAACTTGCTCACTTGTAGGAACAAGATGGAATGAGAGCGCAAGTTATAGTTCTCCATTCCCTTAAAATATTATTATTAATCTGTGTAGTAGGAAATTCAATTTTCTTATTTAATTTTGGTCAGTGCATTTAAATTTGCACTTATTCTGTAAGATCTATAATTTAAAGGTGTTGATTGTTTATTTTAATAATCTATACATAGTATAATATTATGAATGTATAAAAATTTATACAGTGGACCCTTATTAATTAAAACTCAAGCGGAAATGAAAAAAGAAATTGCCAATAAAAATTAATAATACAACATTAGTTACTAGTATATCCAAATTTTGTTCTTAAAATCGTACATTTTCAGTTTGTTCCACTGTTTGATTCTCTAAAAAATGTCAGTAGGCAATAGCATAAATGATACTAATATATGCAAATCTATGTGAAATCATGACCATGCATTCTTCCAAGGTTGGATTAGTGCTTATGATATTTTGAAAGAAAACTGACATTCAGAGGTGTAGGTAACTTAGTGTTTGTTATACAGAACATACTCATCTTCATTTGTGTTAACCATTCCTCATATAAAATACCATGTTTTTTTTTGCATATTATCCAATGTAAATAATACTGTATTATTAAAAATTTCCAAAATTGGGATGTTATGTATAGCAAACTTCATTATACTCTTGCAATATTGAGTAGAATTTTATATATTGGTTTCAATGAAATCTTATTTATTGTAGGAATCTCATGTATAATGAATTGGAGATTTGCTAAACTTTCAAATAAAAGAAAAAATTAAAAAATATATATACACATCCATTGCAAATTTATTTGTTACCATAAGGCAGAATACTATATTTGCAGGCTTCATGTAACCTAGATATATTGAATTGAGAAATTTGTTTATAATAATCATGAATATAATATAAAAAGAAAAAAGTGATTTAATAAAGATATACAGTTTATAACTGTTAATGTTGGAGCAAATGCAAAATATAATCTCAGATTTTTTTCTTCACATCTTAATTCTCTGGTCTGTCTGTTGTTGACATAGAATTTCAACCTCTTTGGTTGTAACAGTTGGTATGCCTGACTCATATTCAAGATATTCAGAGTTCAATTCCTGGCATGTACACATACATGCTTTATAGGGCTGAACCATTTTTTCTTATGAGGAGACAACTGAGTAACTACTCTGTTATGAAAAATAACAAAATCTGGTTTACTCCATGGCATGACAGGCCTGGAAGTCCCTTGGTCTACCAGCTGGCTGCCGGCCTCACATCCACATGTGTTCATCAGAGGTAGACGATCATTCAAAATCTGGTTTAGAAAACTGAAACTAAAGTTGAAGGATTGCATCATCCTAATTCTTTTATTTGCATTTTGTCTTGAAATATTCCTAATAACTTCATCATTATAGATGGTCTAGTTCACACTACACAAATTTTAGAGGTCTTGCTTTATTAATTGTTAAATATTGTACATGTTAGTACTCAAATTATTAAAAATAATGAAATTCAGCTTAATATGAAATAATTATTTTTAGTTTGCGAGGATTAGAAGTATTTTATGAATTCATTTTGAAATTCTATTCTAGCATCATTTATACTTTGGCCATAAATATCTCATCATGAACATGTTTACAATGTATTATCACATCTTCCAGTGACAATTGTTTTACAATCTTATCTTTTTCCTTCAAATCTCTCTATCTTCCATGTCCCGGTCTTGAAATCCTTTTTCATTCATCACTTTAATGTCCTGCAGCCTGGTATCTTTTGGTCTACCTCAACATCTCCTTTAATTTATCCATGAAATCACATTGTCAATCTTTATAATGTAAATAACTATTACATCATATTTATTTCATGCATTAATGATAGTGAAATTTCACTTCTTTTGATTTTATTTTATCAATTGAATATTTCAGATTAGTCAAATATATAAACATGAAAAGGAAAATAAATGCCTGAACCAGGATTTGAACCCAGGACCTCTAACATGGCACGTTAGTGCACTACCAGTTATGCTATCCAGGCATCCTAGCACAAACATTTATATTTCCTTTATATATATTCTCCATCCACCGCTGTGGTCTCGAGGTAGCATGCTGCCTTGTCACGCAGCGGGCCCGGGTTCGATCCCCGATCGGGACAAGCTTCCTGGATGAGGTTTTTTCGGGGTTTTTCATCACCTGTAAGACAAATGTCAGGAAGTTTAGGGCCCAACGGTCCCCGAAAATCATCCGGCCATCATCATCCTTATCATTATCATCCTTCACCGGTGTAGAAAGCAACGGAAGCTACCACACCTATAATTCCCTAGTAAAGCTGCAAAGCATGGCATGAAAATGCTATGATTGCAGTGAAAGACTTGTCATTGGGCAGAATTATATAGATAGATATATTCTCTATCATGAGAGGTAGTGGGAACTCTGTCTCACTGCCCTCTTGTGGTTACTATAACAAGTAAGCAAATTAAAGAGAATTTTTACTTTATAGCAGTGACACATCTTTATTTCGATGTTATAATTAAATTTAGACATTTAGCAATGAAGGACTAATATGATATGAAAAGAAAAATAATTGCCTGAACCAGGATTTGAACATCGAAATAACAAAGCGCCACTGCTATAAAGTTCTCTTTATATTGCTTACTTGTTATAGTAGCCACGAGAGGGCAGTGAGATCGAGTTCAAGTTATCTCTCATGATAGAGAATATATAGAAAGGAACAATAAATGTTTGTGCTAGGATGCCTGGATAGCATAACTGGTAATGCACTGACGTATCAAGTTAGAGGTCCTGGGTTCGAATCCCGGTTCAGGCATTTATTTTTCTTTTCATGTCATGTTAGGCATTCATAGCTAAATGTCAAAATTTAATTATAACATTGAAATATATATACACAGTTTCTGGATGTATATTTCACAGTATGTTCCTTTCCCAGTAAACATTTGTTCTTTTTAAGATGATTTACATATCTCTAATGTGAAAGTATAATATATCTTGAAGCATGAGGGGGTCTTTGATGGTCCTATAACCAATTCAGTTATTTGAGAGTGTGTATGATCTAAGTATGAAATAAAAGCATTACATCATTTCACAAGAATGGCGTAAGTGAAGGTAATTTTTCATATACCAAAATAGCTCCAGGAAATATTGGGATAATATACTTTTATAATATGAAGATTAGTTTGGAAAAAAAATATTTTTGTTTAAAGTAATGCTCAGTAATAATATTTATATAATTGAAAATTGTATTAGGTAGAATTATTTATTTATTTATTTATTCAGAAAATAGTTTTGTGTATGTAGGAAGCAGACATGCTGAGGTCATTGATGTTAGTAGTTGAAATAGAAGTGTCTCTCCCAAGACTGAGTTACACTGTTTTGGAACATAATAATGTAACATGTACCTTGTAAAGAGATTTGAAGCAGCACTGAGAGATCACTGTTTTAACATTCAATAGTAAGAATTTTATTTTAAATTCTTTGAAGTGCAGATACATTTCTGCATTTTGGAGCAATTTTATTGTATTTAGAGTGACATTTTTATTTTGTTTTATACCAAAATTAAATTGAGTCTATGTTTTTAATACAGTAATAGATATAATTTGTCTAAAGATTTTAGTGTGCAGTTTAATGGAACTTGTAGTGTAATAGAGCCTTCAGTAACTTGGTCCACACTAAATATAGCCTGGGCTTCTTCCAAACCTTCCTCAAACTGCCCTCTTCTGGTAGGATTCGTAACTACTTGGATATTTGCCAAGTTAAAGGAACTTCCAACATAATATAGGCGAAGTCTTAAAATACCATTCACAATTTTTAATTCCTGTTGAGAATTCCAAGTCCATTTCCTACATTAAGCCAACAGTCAGTATATCATCTATATATATATGTACATATATATATATATATATATATATATATATATAATCAAAACACTAACAGTTTTCTTATAGAAGACATTATGTTGATATATTCTAGATGATCATATGTAGGCATTCTAATTATTGAGTGTTGTAACATTTGTCTAGCAGTTACGAGCACATGGAAGAAAGCTATATCAGGAACTGAGTAGGACTGTGCTCATGTCATTAAGTTTGGAAGATTGGTGTTAACAAGAGCAGTTTGTGTTTTTGTATTATGGAAGAGAGATTGCTTTAATTGTATCTTATCTATTAAGAGATGTCAGCAAGATAATGTGAAAATCAAGATAGTGTATTGTTATTGTTTTTGGGGGTGGGGACATCTCTTTCACTATGATCTTCTATTAATGTTACATTTTTGAAGAATTACATTTAGAATATTTTTTTTTTGGGTGATGTGTCTTCAGGGGATGGTGTGTGTCCTGGAAGAAGGAAGTGCACTATGCATTATTCAAGATCTTACGACATCAACCACAACCGGCAATAAGACTACACTGTCACTACCTGCTGCAACTACAGTCAAGGAATTATTTCAGGAAGTTGGCCGAAAATTTCAATATGATCCTGAAACATTTGAGCTCATCTTGCAACGCACTTCTGATGGAGAATCGGTTAGCTTCTTGTAGGTTACGTACATAAAACCTCTGTTATCCAGGAGTGGACTGTGTAAGAAATCTGTACCTATTTACGTATCCATATTTTATAATTATCTTCAGAAATTTCTTAGTGTTTTTGATAAGTAGCAATTAGAAGAAATTGCTATTTTAACAGAATTTTTCCAATTTAAAATTTAGCCTTAAATGTTTTCAAAAACTTGCCTTAGAATTAAAATATAATAGTAATAATAATAATAATAATAATAATAATATGGTGATGAGACAAAATCTGACATAGCACTAATTCATAAATCTTACAAAATAAGTTACTAATTGACATTTCTAACACACAGTTTATTTTACATCTAAGTCAGAATAAAATTGGGATTAATTATTTGTCCTATCGTAAAGAATTAACGAAGACCAAAAACCATAACACAGTGATACAATCTGAAGGTTTGGATCTATGATAAGTTTTAAAAGACTGGATAATGCCTTGATATAAGGATTTTACAGATTGATTACGTGATCTAGGCTTTCTGCCTCCTCCATTGCATTAAAGGTGGTAAATTGATTAATTTTTATCTGTTATAGCTAATTTTCTTTCCAGATTTTAAAAATATATTGTGATAAAGAGAAATAAAATAATAAATGTTAATAATAATAAATTATTTCCAGTTATATTTTTACACAACAAAGACAGGAATAAAAATACCAACATGAAATTTATCTCGTATATCGGTTAATTAGTTTAATGATTTATACAAGAGTTATTTAGGTAGATATAAAGAAAATAAAGCTTTTGAAATGATGGAAATTGTATTTATTAAACTACAGAACTTTTTTTATTTATAATAATTTGTGAGAATTTGTTCAGAAATAATTTTATAATGAACTAGGTCATTTTAGTGAACACATCCATTGTATATCATTTTATAAACATTCATTATTGTTATTTACAAGATGGATGCTTCATTTGACATTTACACACATCAGTTTTAAATTTAAATTAGCTAACCCAAAAAACTCACATTAACCTTATAATGTTTTTCCTTTTTTTTGTTTAATGTAGGTTATTAACTAGTCTTAAACTTTTTAAAAGTTTATTAATGTCATTCATTCAATTAATTCTAAATCATTTATTAAAGTGAACTGTGTAAGATTTGTTCTGGATGGATTTTCTTAAATTACCTTAATTACATGCAATAAAAATAACGTATTAGGTTAGTTATTTTTTTTAGTTATTTTATAATCTTTATTATTCGGTCCATTAATTGAAGGCATAAAATACATAGCTGTGGTCCCTCATACAGTTATTAATAAAATATTATAGTTAATACATATACCCAAGTGAGATAGATCTAAAATTTTTTTGTAAAAATTTGTCTATATTATTAAGAAAGAACACATGGCTGGTTTTATTCAGTGATATCATTTATTAACAGGATTTTCCATAAACCCTAAGTGATTAAAAATTCAATTTATAAAAATTATTTATTTTCTCTGGGCTGTCCTATGAAACGCTGGAGGGAAAGTTTTCTATAGGATTGTTACAGCCTTGGCCTAATACTTGGAAGGAAGAAGAGGAAGATAAAAATTATTCTCATAAAACTAGATATCCCATAAAACCTTAATTATTTGTATAATTACAGATAAAATTTTAATACCAAGAATTAGTTGTAGTTTTAACAGGCAGTCTGTTTGTATCTGAAATCTAATACATGCCAGATCAAAAAGACAAAAATAATGTTTGTGATTCATTTAACATAAAAATTAGGGTCACACCATAGCATATTTGGTTAAGGCAATATGCTACAAGCTGGAATGTTTGTGGTTCGAGTCCCTGTGGGGTCAGGATTTTTAAACTGGTCCAAATCCTCTGATAGCACTATGGCCCTGGGGTCGACTCAGTCGCTAACAGATGTTTGTTTTGGGGGTAAAGGGAGCCATCGTGAAGGGATGATAACCTGGCTGTCATCTAGTACCTTAATCAGCAATCCTCCATACAACTTTCTCACTTGTGCAAATATGATATCTCACCAGTTGGTACAATGGTGAAGTTATATTTTGTTTGTCACAAGGCATTTGGCCTTGACTGCCACACTCACAAATGTATAATTTTCACATTCTTGACATCGCATATCTTGCTCAACTGGTGATAAATTTCAATGTGTGTCACACTACATAGGTGGATAAAACAAATGAATACTGACCATTCTTGTAATGAGAAATTGCCATTTTAAGTATAAAAAACACTCCTCACTCTAACTACAGTCTCCATGGTTCTGTGCGCAGTTTGATGCTGCCATTTCTGTCATGCATACACAAAGAATGCCATCATATTTTAAATCAAACTGCATGTTTCTCCTGCTGCCAATCCTGGAAAAAAAAAAATCAGAAACCTTAGAACTAGAGTACACTTTATAAAATATTGATATTTGAAGGAAGTAACATTGATGTTTCTTGTAATTATTATGAGTTAGGGTTTTAGATTCACCTCATATTTTTTATATTTCTTGCAGACTAGTTTCTTCACACTTGTGTGATATTGTCAATGCCTCCCAACATTAAAAAATATGAGGTGAGTCATAAAACCCTGACTCAATAATTACTGATTGTTTCCCTAAGTAACAATTTTTTTGGGATTCATGTTAATACTTTTTATATGCTTTTCCAATATATATATATATATATATATATATTTTTTTCCCTTAAGCCAGTCTCTCTTATTACACAACTTGCATATTAGAATATTTTAATCAATAACATAAAACTGACCAGCCTCATGGGCATTCCTGACTATTGTTCATGAGGTCCCAGGTTCAATTCCCGGTCAAACCATAGCAATTTTTTCTTAAAGGGAATTATTCTTGTGGTTGCCTATGGTCTGAAATTTATGTTAAGTTTAGGTTAAGAATTATATTATTTTTAGTCTGATCATCTTACCTCAATATTAATGTTGATTTGTTCTTGAACATGTTTCAAAACAATTCTGTTTTATCGTCAGCTTAACATTCTACTGACAAGCTGACGATAAAACAGAATTGTTTTGAAACATGTTCAAGAACAAATCAACATTAATATTGAGGTAAGATGATCAGACTAAAAATAATATAATTAAAATAACCTCAAAATATCACTTCCTAAAATTAAATATTAGGTTAAGAACTCTACTGGCGCTTCATTATCATTTATCACCCATCATAGCATTAGGGTAATGTAACTCCGATCATCTTACCTCAATATTAATGTTGATTTGTTCTTGAACATGTTTCAAAACAATTCTGTTTTATCGTCAGCTTAACATTCTACTGACAAGCTGACGATAAAACAGAATTGTTTTGAAACATGTTCAAGAACAAATCAACATTAATATTGAGGTAAGATGATCAGACTAAAAATAATATAATTAAAATAACCTCAAAATATCACTTCGTAAAATTAAATATTAGGTTAAGAACTCTACTGGCGCTTCATTATCATTTATCACCCATCATAGCATTAGGGTAATGTAACTCCGCCTTCCAGGTGCCCTAACCTAAGAAATGGATTACAATTCTGCCAATGCCAGGGGAGAAAACCTGAAATATAAAAGACAACCTGGTGGCATTAAACAAAAAAGAAAAGAAAAGAAAAGAAAACTACTCAGTTTTATAATTTTCTGCTGTTTGTGATTGTAATCTTGTTTATCTTGCCACTCAGCTTTCTGCAACAAATACATGAATACACTTTACTATCTGCTAAGAATTAGTTCTTTTGTGTGAGTGATCACTAAATTCAAATTCTTATCTCTTGACGATTTTTATTATTAATTTAACACTTCTCATTGAAGGATAAATTATATTTGAAGAGAAAAATTTTTGCCTAGACCGGGACTCGAACCCGGGACCCTTGGCTTTCCGGGCCAAGTGCTCTACCAACTGAGCTACCGAGGTGAGTCACGATCTAGACGCAAATTTTTCTCTTATGTACGTTGTAATTCCCTCGCACCAAGCAAGGCGAAAATTTTTCTCTTCAAATATAATTTCTTATCTCTTCTCACCTCTGGCACATAAAACTTGAGTTAACTATATCTTGTGGGTACAGGAAAGTTATTAAAAACTATTTTGCAGAAACATATGTTCTTTGAATTTTATTGTGATTTTAAAAACCTCAACAATAGACCTAAATTAGGTTGAAACTTATTATCAGCTTCTGATAGCATTTGGATACATTTTGCATTTACCGTCATTCAGAAAAAGTACTGCTATCTCTAACAATAATAATTATAGAAACACACTGCCTTCTTCTCAACTCCAGAGATCTCACTCAAGACACAATGTGATTTGAGATTCCTAAACAGTAATGAGAAAATTATTAATTTAACTTTAATTTTAAAATATAATTTTTACATTGCTATACAATTTCAACAAATTTTATTTTGAAACATATAAGGCTAAATAAATTGAAAAATTTGTTTATTGAATTATTGTAATTAAAAAATTAAAATGTTTGTTATTCACATATGGATATTGTTATATCAGTTACTTAATGCCATTCCCAACCACCCTGGGTAATGAAGGTTCTGTAAAAATGTAGTGTATATTATTTTTAATATAATATTTATAAAATTAATAAGATGTATTCTTAAAGAAATATTTTATCATCTAGTAAAATTATTTTTTGTAGATAACTCTTAGTTTTATTCTAAATGTGTTGGAGATGCTTTTTTTGTTGACCACATTAATTTTATCCCAAGCGTATTGGAAATTAAAATTATTTTTCATTTTTTAGTTCGGTTTTCTAATAAAGCGTGTTGTTTTAGTTTTTTTAAACTATTATTTATTTTTGTGTTCATAAGTCTACATTTATGCCATACCCAATAACTTTTAATATCTCTGAGAGTACTGTACTTAACCTTGCATGATTTCTATCTCAAAATCCAGATTTAAATAGTGACCTAGACTCAATTTCCCAATGGTCGAGGAAACATGGACTTAATCTAAATGCTGACAAGACACAGTGCATAATTATAGGACATCGGTGAATCCAAAGCATTATAAATTACAAAAATATCCCTACTATTCTTCTAAATGACAAAAACATCCCCTATAGCTCAGTAGTAAAAAATCTGGGTATCTACATGGACCAACACCTAGACTGGAAAATCCAGGTGAATAACACCTGCAAGAAAGTGTTCTCAATTCTTCACTCCCTAAATAGTTTTAAAAACTTCCTTCCTACAAAATTAAAACAAATACTTGTACAGACTCTTATAATGCCACACTTCGACTACTGCGACATATTACTGACTAATCTGACAACTGATCTATCTGATAGACTACAGCGTGCTCATAATGCATGCATTCGATTTATATTCAATCTCCGTCGTTATGACCACTTGTCTCCTTCATTTCAGGCCTTATCATGGCTATGCCTAAATGACAGAAGAACTTTACATTCACATACCTTACTATTCCAAATTTTGCACACATATTTACCAAGTTATTTAACAACACGTTTTCAAAATTTATCGGCTCATCACAATTTAAGAACAAGATCACAAGACTCTTCATTACTTTTGATACCACAGCACAAGACCTGTCTATACTCTGAATCTTACACAATATCTATGACTAGAGCATGGAACTCACTTCCCAGTCATGTCAGGGACTGTCAATCGCTATCATTATTTAAATCCAAATTAACTGATATCTTAAGTTCAACACAATGAAAACATTAACTGCATAACAACTATATAGAGCATTCCATTAATAATCATCTAGGAAGCTACTTACTTTATTTTATATCATTTTAATTTTATTATATTCTATGTTTTTGTTAGTATTAGCTAGTATTAGATCACATCATCATTATATTTTGTTTAGTCGGAAGCTACTTACTTTATTTTATATCATTTTAATTTTATTATATTCTATGTTTTTGTTAGTATTAGCTAGTATTAGATCACATCATCATTATATTTTGTTTAGTCTGTATTTTAATAATATCTTAAAATTGTAAGATGTATGTAATTTTTGTATAATTCTACTATTCGCTGGTTGAGTGGAAGAGAAGGCCTTATGGCCTTAACTCTGCCAGCTAAAATAAAGCATTATTATTATTATTTAGTAATAAACAAAAATGTTCTCTTGTACTTACTGTTGGGATGGAATTTAATAAAAATTAACTTAAACTTATATTAATGCACTTCTTCACAGCTATTATGAACACTCTGTGAAACATACTTAACTCTATGTAAGCATGACACAAACTAAACATTGACTGCTTGTTTGCTATGGATAGGAACATTGGCTTCAGCATTGGGTGGATTTGCATTTGTTTCATGATGAATGTTTATGTTCTCATCCGAGACAAAGTTCACTGGAACACACAGTATATGTATATGTACTTACAAAGATCAAAGTAACAATCATCAAATGCCAATAAATATTTGTTTTATGTGCTTTTATTTTACCTGGGATGAGATGGATACTATGAATTTTTACTTGAATATCAAGATTTTCATTGATTAAAGCCCAATTTTGTACTACAGTTTTGTATTTTTAGCATAAAGGCAAATAGACTTTAAGCTGGAAGATCGAGAGTTTGAGACCTGATAGGGTCAGGATTTTTATGCTAGTCTGAAACTTCTGGTGGTACTATAGCCCCCAAGATCTAATAGAAATGAGTACTAACCTACTATCCCCTGGGAGTTAAGGTGGTTATAATGAGGTCTGATAACCCGGCTGACATCTTGGTCCACTTGTCTGGAAATGTCTTTTCCTACCCCAAAGACTTCCTAAGGCCTATAGAGAGAATCACTTTACTTTTTTTGGTATCTTTAACTGCTAATGATCATTTCACATGATTATATTTCAGGAGAAAAATTATACACTCAGACCGGGGTTTGAATCTAGGACCTTTGGCCTTCTAGTCCAATGCTCTACCACTGAACTGAGTCTCCAATCGAAGAGCAAATTTTTCTCTTATACATTGTTAATTCCTGATTACCAAATGCTACAAGCCTTTGCTTGATTATGCAAATGGCAGCTTCTTATTTAAGAAGACAGAAGCTCAGTGGTAGAGCATTGGCCTAGAAAGCCAAAGGTCCTGGGTTCAAATCCCAGTCTGAGTGTATAATTTTTTCCTTCAAATATAATTTGTCCTTCAGTAAGAAGTCTTAAATTAATAATAAAAACATTTCACATGATATTTAATCACTAGAAACTTTATCTGTGAGTGGATTTTTAATGTGGTTTAGAAAGTTTAAGTCCAATATTTGACACTCATAGCTGCACATTTCCATTAAACTCGTCAGACTGGGTTATCATTTGGATATAATAAATATTTAAAACACGTTATTTAATTTAAATATATTTATTTTCTTCAGATCATCCTTAATGAGCATAAAGAGAAAACAATTGGTGCAGTTGGCGTCAATTTTGATTCTGGTGCCCGGCAATTCATTCATAATAACAGATATGCCAACTGCTCCAAGAAGAAAAGTAGTTGCTGTGTCAGGAGATGGAGAAGATGACATGCTATTGGGAGCATCGGCCAGCCCCACAGCATCGACAGATTACACCCATCCTCCACCTGCCCCGCCGCCTACCACCCGTTGTTAGCAGTGGAGACTATTCTTATGCAAGTGCCCTCATCAAACCTGATACAGGTAATCATTTGTCTTGTATCATTTATGCTTTATAAGGACATTTTTCATAACAAATGTGCTGTTATGTCATGTATGAGATTTTGATAACCAATTGATATTATTAGATGTCATGTATGAGATAAATTTGTCAAGTCTCTGTAAGTCACAAGTCTTGGTTTTGGTGTGAGACATTGTAAAGAATATTCTAACAGTAAGCAAGTATTAAGTTATGTAGATAGGAAATAACACTATGAGGTTATATTTGAAGAGAAAAATTTTTGCCTAGACCAAGACTCGAACCCGGGACCCTTGGCTTTCTAGGCCAAGTGCTCTACCAACTGAGCTACCGAGGTGAGTTGCGATCTAGATGTAAATTTTTCTCTTATATACGTTGTAATTCCCTTGTGCCAAATGCTTGAAACCATAGCTTCTATCTTTGCAAATGGCGGCTTCTTAGTTAAGAAGACATTTATTGGGAATTTCACACTACTTTATAAAGCCAGTAGGGCTTCTATTGACGATTTTATTATTAATTTAACACTTCTCATTGAAGGATAAATTATATTTGAAGAGAAAAATTTTCGCCTAGACCAAGACTCGAACCCAGGACCCTTGGCTTTCCGGGCCAAGTGCTCTACTAACTGAGCTACCAAGGCGAGTTGTGATCTAGATGCAAATTTTTCTCTTATATATGTTGCAAGATATCTTGTCTGAAACCGCCGGTATCAAAGAAATTTGAAATTATAGGAGGTGAGTCGTTAAAAATATGTTCTTCACTCACTATTACTGATATAACCTCATAATGTTTACTTCCCAATATTAATTTAAATATAGACAGTTATAAGTCTAACTTCTCATTATACTATGTTACAATCTTAACTTTTAGTACATAAAAATCCTAGCTCTAATCATCACTCAGGATTCTTCTATCTATGTCAGCTGGAGAAAGGTTACTACTAATTTTATTAGCAATATTGTTAGCTATTATATCAGTGTCTTCTTCTCTGTCCTCTTAGAGACCAAAATACATAAGCACTGACATTGCTGGTATTCTTCTAATTCAGCCTGTCTTTAAGTACTAATTTTTCTTGAAGTTTTTTGATTGCATTTGTATTCTTGAAGGGAACAATTAAGCTTTTGAATTGCTTCCATGTTTTTCTGCAGGCCACTCTTCAATTCTTCTACTAAAGCATTCTCTAAGAGGTCACTAGAGGCTACAGCATGGCTAGCTTCTTTCATGACTCGTCCAGCACATGCTTAATACATCTGCTTATATGTACTTGTTACATGATTTTATTTTCTTAGGATCTATAATGAATGATTGAAAGAAGGTATATATAATTATCTGTTAGTAATCATTGATCCACTTTATTTTACACAACAATTACTGTAATCAGATGTTTTCACGACTGTCAATTTTTTCTTTTGCCGGTAATTATCCAAACTGCCATCTGGTGTTCTTTTGAAGGAATCATTTTCTAAACTGCCATCTGTTGTATTTTTGAAGAACTTTGTAATCAAGCCTGGTTCATCTGGAATCTTGAAGTTCATGGTTCTAGAATGTTTTTTTTTAATATATATCTTTTCCCAAACTGTTAAATCCAAAGTTTTGGATAGATGTTTCAAAAGTTTTGCTTCTTTTTCAATTCTATGATTCTCTAATAAATTATGTGCTGCTATAGCTGATTTTTCAATTTCTCCATTCTTTATGTTTCTAAAGTGTTCTTTTTTACGAGTTTCCAAGTTCCTTTTTGTTTTTCCTATATATATCCTATTGCAATCTTTGCAATCAATTTGATAAATTCCAGATTTTTTTGTTGTCTGGGGTGTTAACTTTATTATTAGTTAACAGAAGATTACCCAGGCTGAATTTTGTTAATTGGAACCAATGTTATATTAAATTTTCTGAAAATTTTTTGAAATTTATTATAAAAAAATAGAAGTATGAGGTAAGAAGAATTCACGATTCATTTGATTCTTATCAATAAAACCTCATAATGTTTAAAAATTTCCAAATTTATTATAATAAAATTACTGTAAACTTAAAAGTCCACAAGCGCAAATTGAAGCTACTCCTCACTATCTGCTATGACTCTTTATGATGATAATTCCTATCTAATTATAAAAAAAATAAATCTGTCGCGTGACAGTTCCAAAGAGCAAATGCCATCTGAAGTGTTGCTGTCACTGATACTGGTAATCACGTGGTTACTGTGACATAGTTCCTCAATCTTAGTTTCAGTTTTCTTAACCATATTTCACTGCTTCTCATATCAAATAGATACTTAGTTGTCTCAGAGCATGCATAGCTTAGTTGGTTAAGGTATTATGCTTCATAATTATGAGTTAGGCTGTTTTTTCTCACCTCATATTTGCAGTTATATTGCAGACTGCAGTTTCCACACTCTGTCATTGTTAATGCTTCATTACTGTTGAATTTGCAGTTGGTGATCTTGCAGGTTGATTTCTGCTCTCTCTGTTGGCTGACCAACGAACTTCCAAATCAATTTTTTTTTCTTTTTCTTGGAAGTTTATCTGTCAGCTGACAGAGGGAGCAGAAATCAACCTACTAGATTGCCAACTGCAAATTCAACAATTAGAAAGCATTGATAATGACATGTAGTGTGTGGAAACTGTAGGCTGCAATATAACTACAAATATGAGGTGAGAAAAACAGTCTAACTCATAATTTGAAGAGAAAAATTATACGCTCAGACCGGGACTTGAACCCGGGACCCTTGGTTCTCTAACTCATAATTGTTAAAATAAACCTCATAGTGATACTTCCTGTAAGTATTAAATATGCTACATGCTGGGAGATTGAGGGTTCGAGTCCCTACAGAGGTCAGGATTTTTAAACTGACACAAACCTTCTGGTGGCACTATGGCCCTGGAGTCAATTCAGCCTCTAATGGTAATGAGTATCAAACATATGTTCTAGGGGTAAAGATGGACATCTTACAGGGCTGACAATCTCGTGCCAATTTTCCAGGAAAAGTAGGAGTCTTATCGTTCTATTCCAAGGGGCTCCTGATGCCTGTAGTGGGATCACCACTTACCACTTTACATAATTGTCTCAAGAGGATGAGTAAGGCCTTCCCAGACTTAAAATGCTAATCAGATGTATTAATATATTTGGTTTTATTTTTTATGTTTGAGTATAATTTTTCCCGTAATGCTTTTATTTTATTACAGGGTACGTTGGGTTAGTTAATCAGGCAATGACATGTTACCTCAATAGTTTACTTCAGGCATTGTTCATGACACCAGAATTTCGTAATGCTTTGTATAAATGGGAATTTGATGGCACAGATGTAGAAGCGGATAAGTCCATACCATTCCAGCTTCAGAAATTATTTCTTAACCTTCAAGTAAGTACAGAATCAATGTCAAACCAGTAAACATTTATAAAGATTTGTTTTAAAAATTTGGCAAGGACTTTGTTTTGTTAAATTAATACTAAGAAGCTAAAGCTGTTACTATGATTGAAATAAGTATATTAAAGTACACAACTAAATTATTGTAATCAAATGGTAAAGAGAAAAATTTATGCATGAACCAGGAATCGAACTCCGAACCTTCAGCTTTCCGTGCTGATGCTCTTAACCATTGGGAAGCTTTAACTAGGAAGTCCGAATTAGTTCAATAGTTAAGAGCATCAGCACGGAAAGCTGAAGGTTCGGGGTTCAATTCCGGTTCAGGTAAAAAATTTTCTCTTTACCATTTGATTACTTTGTTTTGTGCTGGTGTCCTTGGTTACTCATGCATCTCATGAGTGTACTGTCCACATACAAAGAGAATGAAAGCACGGGATGAAGGGGGGCACGGGGAATTGCAAGCAATACAATGGCATAATACCTGAGAATAAAGGAAATCTCATAACATATGAAATACCTACTGCTTTCATTCACTTCGTCTGTAGACAATACAAAAACATATGACTTACCACGTAAACTGGGATCAGCAGGATACTGACTAGAGTTCACCAAAGTGCTGGATTATGGTAGCTGCAAGCTTTTGCATGCAGGAGAGAAGTATGGGCCTGTAAACTCTACCAAATGCAGCCAGGGAGCTACAATTTCACATATTCATGGATTTCTGTAAAACTGGTAATTTGCCATATATTGAATATGCAAGAGAGAGTAGACTCGCTGACTAAATGGAGTCTTACTGGTACAGAATAAACACCCTTACTGTATATATTTAACTTTCACAGGGAAAGAACACTATGAGGTTTAATTTAATAATTAAATTAATGTTTTTATTACCTCACCTCATATCTTTTTTCTTCTATACTGCAGTTTCGGAGCTTATCTCCATCGTCAGTAGCCTCTGGTCGACCGGTGTTATGTCGTTTCTTGGCGGTTTCCTTCTTACTTCTGTCGGTGGACCGATGAACCTCTGGATTAGGTCAAAAATTTGCGGGAGTTTCAAAATTCATGAGTTTTTCTTTTTTGTTTTTTTGGATGTGGATTTTTTCCCAGACTGTGAGTTCCTTTAGTTTATCTGTTTGTTTGATTAGGCTAGCTTCTGTATCTATTAAATGTTTTTCAGACCAAGCATGGGCTGCTACTGCTGACTTGTCCACTTTCCCCCTTTTTTACATTTCTAAGGTGTTCCTTCAATCTAGTTTTTAAATTTCTTTTTGTTTTTCCTATATAGATTTTGTCGCAATCTTGACACAAGATTGCGACAAAATCTATATAGGAAAAACAAAAAGAAATTTAAAAACTAGATTGAAGGAACACCTTAGAAATGTAAAAAAGGGGGAAGTGGACAAGTCAGCAGTAGCAGCCCATGCTTGGTCTGAAAAACATTTAATAGATACAGAAGCTAGCCTAATCAAACAAACAGATAAACTAAAGGAACTCACAGTCTGGGAAAAAATCCACATCCAAAAAAACAAAAAAGAAAAACTCATGAATTTTGAAACTCCCGCAAATTTTGACCTAATCCAGAGGTTCATCGGTCCACCGACAGAAGTAAGAAGGAAACCGCCAAGAAACGACATAACACCGGTCGACCAGAGGCTACTGACGATGGAGATAAGCTCCGAAACTGCAGTATAGAAGAAAAAAGATATGAGGTGAGGTAATAAAAACATTAATTTAATTACCCTTACTGTATTTTCAATGTTTTTATTTTAAATTTATCATGTCTTACCGAATGACAAATTATATTTGAAGAAAAAAGTTTATGATTAAATTAAAATGTTTCATACCTCACCTCATATCCAGTCTTCTAACTAGACGGTTTAAAAGCCTGGGCAGCTTCATCTTCAGTAATATCTCGTTGACTGATGTTATATCGATCAGAAGAACTGCTTCTTCCTCCCTCTGTTGGTGGACCGATAAACTTCCAGATCAACTCAGAAACTGGGAATTTCGAAGTTCATAAGTTTTTTCTTTTTTGTTTTGTGAATGTAGATTTTTTCCCAAATCGTGAGTTCTTTTTGTTTTTCTATTTCTTTAATTAGACTGGCTTTTGTATCAATTAAACAATAGAAAAAACTCATGGTTTGGGAAAAAACTCACATTAAAAAAAACAAGTAATAAAAACCTATGAACTTCAAAATTCCCGTGGATTCTGAGTTGATCCAGAGGTTTATCAGTCCCTCACCAGAGGGAGAAAGAAGCAGTTATTCTGATTGACATAACATCAGTCGATGAGAAATTATTGAAAATGAAGCTGCCCAGGCTTTGAAACTGGTCCAGTTAGAAGACTGGATATGAAGGTGAGGTATGAAACATTTAAATTTAATCATGAATTAAACCTCATAGTGATTTCTCCCTATAAAAGTTAAATTATTTTCATACTAAAATTATTCTTAATCTTTATAGACTTCGTCCAAATCAGCAGTTGAAACAACTGAACTTACGCGCAGTTTTGGATGGGATTCTAGTGAAGCCTGGCAACAACATGACATTCAAGAATTGTGTCGTGTTATGTTTGATGCACTTGAGCAAAAGTTTAAAGACACAGACCAGTCAGATCTTATACTAAGGTTATATGAAGGTAAGTTTTGTACTGCACAGATAAATAAAATACAATTATAGTCTCTCTGGTTTAACTTTACGAGAAATTTGTAGAATGAGACAACTGTACTCACCTCTCTCACTCGCACCAGTGTTGTCTGTGTTTCTTCACCAGATGTTAATAGGGGTAAGGGGGAAGAGGAAAACTGACAACAAGGTGAATTCATTCTTTTGTATCTGGACTGAAGGGGTCAACGATATACCCTTGTATCTCCATCTCCCTCTCTGCCAAGTTAAGCCAGCTATACAATAAAAATAAAGCATTGGTCTTACGGGTTACATTATTCTAACAAATTTAGAAACAAAAAAGAAATGGGTATGTACAGTTCTTTAGAACCTTTTTTAATAATGCAATTTTGTCATGGAAGAACTGCGTAAACTAAGCAAATTCGTCAGCAAGTCAAATTTATGGTATTTTGCTGATTTTTGGAATATGAATTTCTTTTGATAAATTGTAGAAACTCAATTTCTGATGCCAGCATATTTAAAAAATGTTGGACTGCAGAGAAAATAATCCATGCATAATGGTAAGTTTAATGTTAAAAATAATCACCTCACCTTATGTTTTGTCTTCTCTTTAGACCGGTTTCAAATAAATTTTCTATTATCAGTATTTTCATTGTGATACATGACTTCTTCCTCCATCTGTCGGTAGAACGATGAACCTCGAAATCTAGCCACATTCCCTGGAAATTTCAAAATTCATTCATTTCTCCATCATATTTTTTTTACTGTAGATTTTTTCCCAAACTGTGACACCTTTAGGTTTTTCTATTTGTTTTATTAATTTGGCTTTTCTTTCAGTTTGATGTTTTTCTGGTCAAACATGAGCAGCTACTGCAGATTTTTCTACTTCCCCATTTTTAACATTCCTAAGATGTTCCTTCACTCTGGTTTGGTAATATATTTTTGTATTACCTACTAGCTAATACCCGGCGTGCGCTGCTACGCCTAAATAAATTATAATATGTTTTTACGTGTAGTTGAATATGTAAAGGGAATAATTATTATAAATTTATATCATTATTATTTTTAGATACCCTGTGCTGTTTACCCGGCATTGCCCGGGAAACTACATATCCCGATGTATTTGGCATTAATGAGCTGAAAGACAAAATTCGTTATTTCGAGATATCCGTGCTGCTGCTCTGCTTGTCCGGGAATCTACTTAATCCCGATCTTCTTGGCATCAATGAAAGATAAAATGGTTATTGTGAGTTATCCCTAAAAGATAAACATATGCTGTCGTGGACTTTTTTGTAGAGTTTATTGAGATATTCAATTCTGTGTAAATTAATTTTGTATATTGTTATGGTTTAGGCAGCGAAGCCATTTAAGCGTCAAAAAAAGGATTTTTTCACATTTTTCACTGCAAAGGGTGATTTATAAGGGTGTAGGAGTTGAGTATCACAACTCTCTTATAGCCTATGTTCATCCTGGGAATCTCCTGAACATTTTGCAAAAAACCCCATCACAATTGGATCAACGGTATGGCTGTGCATAAAGTATGAACAAACAAACAAACATTCATTTTTATATTACCTCTGTAGATTTTATCACAATCCCCATTTTTTATCTGATAGATACCTGATTTATTTTCTTCTTCCATTTTCTCATTTTTGTTAGATTCAATAATTCTATTGAGGCTAAAATAATTTTTCGGTACTGGTCATATGTTGAACTTCAAATTTAATCAACTGTTTTTATCTTAATAACAAAATAGCTCTGTGTTCCTGAAATCTATATAACTCTCATAGCTTCTACCAACATTGATTTAACGTAGTATTATGCAAACTAGTGATGTTGCATACTATAGTGTTACTTTTTTACTCAATTTGTGCTTGCATTAATAAAAAATGTGATTTTTAGGTAAAATGATTGACTATGTCAAATGTTTGGATTGTCTAACTGAGAAATCTAGGGAAGATACATTTTTGGATATTCCTTTACCTGTTCGCCCATTTGGAAGTTCAGTTGCATATGGAAGTGTTGTAAGTATTATTAATGTATCAGTTAATTATGTTACACGTAATAGTAAGTTGATAGCATTTGATGAAAGAATGTTTTAATTCTAACAAAATGAGATTTATGTTCCAAAATGGAGCCAGTTGCTGAAGATTTGTGAATACTGCCCTCCATCCATCCATCCATCCATCTATAGTAATTCTGCCCGAGGGCAGGTCTTTCACTGCAATCATAGTATTTTCATGCTGTGCTTTGCAGCTTTACTAGGGAATTATAGGTGTGGTAGCTTCCTGTTGCTTTTCACACCGGTGAAGGATGATGATGATGATGATGGTAATAAGGATGATGATGATGATGATGACCAGGTGATTTTCGGGGACCGTTGGGCCCTAAGCTTCCTGACATTTGTCTTACAGGTGAGGAAAAGCCCCGAAAAAATCTCACCCAGGAGCCTGTCCCGACCAGGAATCAAACCCAGGCCCGCTGCGTGACAAGGCAGCATGCTACCTCGAGACCACAGCAGTGGACAATACTGCCCTAAATGTATGAAATTCCTGTTAAGTAAGATCTGTTCTCCCTTTGTTAGAAAAAGGTGAAGTGACATGAAGATAGAAATTATCTATCTGGAAACAAATGCTATTGTTGCTCAATGTGATGAGGCTTTTAATGGCTTGTGCCATTTTTTTTTTAATAGAGACCTTGAATTTCCTTTCAGAGTTGTTCTTTCCTGTCCAGTTGTTTACATGTCAGGTTATGTTCCTTGTTGAATACTTTCTTCTTCCCTTATGCATTGTGGGTATTTGACATCATCAAATTCAAATTTTCTGGAGGTGGTCAGGTAAACAATGGTGGCCAGTGAAGAGATGGAATGCGGTTACAGCAGATTTTTTTGGATTGTAAGAATGTGGGACTGGAGATGGATATCTGCATATCTTTTTCCTTCTAGTTTTCTATTTACATTTTGTTGGTTTTTTTGTTTGAATTCAGTTTTTATGTCTTGGATTTTTAAGTTAAATTTTGTTTCTTTTGTGGCTTGCAAAAGATGGTTGCTCCCTTTTGACCAGCGTATCTGCCATTTCATTTCCATCAATGCCAAGATCGGCAAGAATCTACTGCAGCACAATTTTCTGGAGTTTTGGTGTACATTTTTTTATCATTGCTCTGATATTGTACACTGATGAAGGTTGTTGTATGGAGATTGCAAATGGTTTCAATTGTGGTTTTTGAATTGGAAAAGTTATTATGCAATTCAATATAACTTGATTTAAATAAAATTAATAAATTTTATATTTTTATTTATAAATAAGTATACTTACTGTTATTTATGTTGAGTTGTTTTTGACTCACCTCATACGTATGAGGTGAGTCAAAAACAACTCAACATAAATTAAAATAAACCTCATAGTGTTATTTCCTACCTACATAACTTAATACTTACCAGTATTAAGATATGGTAATGAAGCATGGACAAAACGAAGAAGAGATGAAAGCCGAATAACAGCAAATGAGATATGATTTATGCGCCGTACAGCAGGCTATACAAAGTGGGACCATAAAAGAAATGAGGAAATTATGGAAGAGTTGGATGTAGAACCCATTCTTCACCATATACAAAACTACCAGAACAACTGGAAAGCCCATACAAAACTACCAGAATTCCAAAAGCCATGCTTCGTTACTGCCCCCAAGGCAAAAGATTGCTGGGACGCCCAAAAAAGCGCTGGATGGAAAATTCCTCTTTGAGACCGTAACAGGCCACATAGCCTAATATTTGCATGGATGATGATAACTTATTCTTACTATTATTGTATTAGCTATAAATGGATTAAAAAAATATATAACAACTTGGTGTCAGTATGACTAATTTATATTTTATGTCTGTTCTGAAAATGTTTTTAGTGCATTTTTTATTGCATTTATTTCTACATCAAACTTGTTTTCATATGGCCCAAGGGGATATATTATAAAAAAATTCCACTAAACATCTGCACTGCATCCTGTCTGTTGCTTATTGGTGAGCCATCTGTATACATTCTTAACCATTCATTTTGGAGGTATCTTTCTTCTAGTCTGAAGTACAATTGAGTGTTGAAGTTCTGTAGGGTCATGAAGTTTGATTGGTGCAGTAAAACCGTATAATGCTCTATATCTTGGTATCATGAAGGTTTTTTTTTAATTGTATTCTGCTCTTTTTTGATTTGTTATGAGATAATTCTTTCTGTGTATTGTTTGATCCCAAGATGTGTTTTTAGAGTATGTTCACTTGGTGCTGAATGATGTCAGGTGTTTTGTATATCACTTATTAGTTTTTCAGCTAGGTCTATAATTCTAATACCCAACTTTGTTGTTATTGGTAGATTTATCTGCAATATCTTCCATTTAACTGAAGGTGTTGATTTTACTGCATAGCTGTTATAATTCTTACATCATTGTTTTGTGTTTTTTTCCAATTTGTATTTCAGGTTGTTATTCATTGCAGCCATTATTTCTCCTCCATAACAAGATATTTGGTTTAATGTAGGTTTTGATCAATTAATCTATAGCTCCCCATTTAACACTTGTCATTCATTTGAGAGTTCTTGTTTCCTTTCTGTGTTTTTTTATGTCACTGTTGTTTTTTAGTCAGTTTTCCAATGTTATACAAAGAATTTTGTATAATTATTTTATTGTGTTTTCCACTTCGATCTTTATTTGTATGTTTCTAGTACATAGATACAATTAATTGTAAATTACCTTTATAACATATTTAGATGAGAAAATTTGTTAATTAATAATTCGTAGGAAGTAATACTATGAGGTAATTTATTAAACAATAATCGGAAATATACACTTCACCTAATACTTATTCTCACCTGTGTATGTTTTTGGGATCGTCACCATTTTCAACTAGTATTTGACTCGTAAATTAATGAGTCATATTATACATCTTACCTCATATTTTATGTTTCTTTAAACACGGGAACTAGTTTTCAAGAGAAGGATCTCTCTCATTTTCAACTGACATTATGACTACCGGATTTTCGTTGGAATCTCCATCAATAACATTGCCATCTGGTGTTGATTTGATGAACTTTGAGATGAGGTCACGTTCATCAGGAATCTTGAAATTCATGGATCTAAATTTGTTCTTCTGAATATATATCTTCTCCCAAATTGTCAATTCTAAAGGTTTTTCCAAATGTTTTAATAGTTGGGCTTCTTTTTCAATTTTATGATTCTCCAATAAACTATGTGCAGCAATAGCTGATTTTTCAATTTCACCATTTTTAATATTTCTAAAGTGTTCCTTAGTGTGTGTGTCCAAATTCCTTTTTGTTTTTCCTGTGTATACTTTCTTGCAGTCCTTACAATTCTTCTTCTTCTTCCTTTCAAGTATTAGGCCAAGGCCTGTTACGATCCTATAGAAAATTTTCCCTTATGGGAAATTCTCATATAAGACTTGAAAGCATAATAATAGTCCCTTCGATTGGTTGCTGGCCAAAGGAAGGCAAGACCAGTGATGGAGCTGCCATCTTATAGCCTCTGGTCAGGCTTTCTGGAGAAGAAAAGAAAATAAAGGAAAGAAGAAATGGAAGAAAGGAAGGACTCCCTAGCCCTCGGATGCCCTAATAGCGTCGGGGTCGAAAAAACAAGAGTTAACCAAGAGAGGTTAGATAGTAAAGTTAAAAGAGTGCAAAACACAAGTAAGTGGAAGAAATGTTTTGCACAGCTTGGGCACCTTATGGTCGCCATCCACATTTTAATTTGATAAATTCTAGATCAAACTAATTGTAAGGATTGCAATAAAGTATACATAGGAAAAACAAAAAGGAATTTGGACACTCGCACTAAGGAACACTTTAGAAATATTAAAAATGGTGAAATTGTAAAATCAGCTATTGCTGCACATAGTTTGTTGGAGAATCATAAAATTGAAAAAGAAGCCCAACTTTTAAAACATTTGGAAAAACCTTTAGAATTGACAATTTGGGAGAAGATATATATTCAGAAGAACAAATTTTAGATCCATGAATTTCGAGATTCCTGATGAACGTGACCTCATCTCAAAGTTCATCAAATCAATGCCAGATGGCAACGTTATTGATGGAGATTCCAACGATTCCAACAAAAATACGGTATTGTTTATTTTTTATTTCACTCACCTCATACTTCATAACTCCTAGCATGCCCAGGGTTTTGTCACATCCTTTGTGACATTCTCAATGCTGTGTCACGTTCACAATTGAGAATGTCACAAAGGATGTGACGAAACCCTGGGTATGCTAGGAGTTACGAAGTATGAGGTGAGTGAAATAAAAAATAAACAATATTAAAAAACCTCATAGTGTTATTTCCTATCTACATAACTTAATAAAAATACGGTAGTCATAATGTCGGTTGAAAATGAGAGAGATCCTTCTCTTGAAAACTAGTTCCCGTGTTTATAGATGTAAAATATGACTCATTAATTTACGAATTAAGAACCTCATAATGTTATTTCCTATATTTAACTATGAATAGTATTTGACTGTTGTGTTTACCATTGAATATCTTATTCATATTTTTCTTCTGGTGGTGGGCGGACAAATCTTACAATTACATCCTTTTCTCTAGGAACATCAACATTCATTACTTTCATATCTATTTCTCTATTTGAGAAAATTTGTGTTTGAGATAAAAGATAAATTTAAGATTCAATCTGATCTATTTACTGATTTGTGATTTTGTGAAGAATAAATGGCAATGTAAAAGTTGAATTTGTTGCTTAATAAATTGAGTAATTTTAACATCTTACCTCATATTTCATGTTTTATCAAACACGGTAACTATAGTTTTCAAATTATCTTGTCATTCATTTTCAACCGCCATTATGACTACCGGATATTAGTTGGAATCTCCCTCTATAACGTTGCCATCTGGTGTTGATTTGACGAACTTCGAGATATCGTTGCCATCTGGTATTGATTTGATGAACTTCGAGATGAGGTCACGTTCATCCGGAATGTCGAAATTCATAGATTTAAATTTGTTCTTCTGTATAATAATAGAGGGAGATTCCAACGAATATCCGGTAGTCATAATGGCGGTTGAAAATGAATGACAAGATCATTTGAAAACTATAGTTACCGTGTTTGATAAAACATGAAATATGAGGTAAGATGTTAAAATGACTCATTAATTTATTAATTAAGAACCTCATAATGTGTTTCCCAATTTTAACTTTGAATGAATTTGTTGCGTTTGATATGATGTTATGGGTAATAGTTACCAGCTGTAGCTTAATTAGTATTTTGTATATGTTATGTATATTTTTATGCAAATTATTTAATTTTAGGAAGAAGCTCTGAGAGCATTTGTCCAGCCAGAAACACTAGATGGTAACAATCAATACTTCTGTGAGAAATGCAACAAAAAATGCGATGCTCATAAAGGACTGAAGTTCTCAAAGTTCCCTTATCTCCTTACCTTACATTTAAAACGTTTTGACTTTGATTACAACACTCTTCACCGAATTAAACTCAATGATAAGTGAGTATTTTACTTTGTTCTTTCTATACACTCTTGTTTCATACCAGAACTTGTTCATTTAAAGTTTTATGCAATTCATACATTTTATTCCCATTTTTTATTGTGCCAAGTTATACAGTTATTGAAAATGTTCTGTACAAATCAATTAACTTTGGTCCCTAAGGCAAACATAGATTTTTCCACTATTATCTGATTTGTTATATTTAGTAATTTTCTAACCTGTTAAGTTGCATGTGGTACTAAAAACTGAATCACCATTTTTCCTGCTCTAATTAAGGCATGATGTAGTTAGGTTTGTAATGTACAATATGAAACATATTAAACTAATCAAAGGTACTTAGCCATTTTGTAATCATTGGGTTTCTTGTATTCACACAAAGAATAAATATTATTTATTTAATTATATTATTTTTGGTCTGGACATCTTACCTCAATATTAATGTTGATTTGTTCTTGGACATGTTTCAAAACAATTGTTTTATCGTCAGCTTTCCCAGACCAGACCAGACCAGAGTCTGGTCTGGGAAAGCTGACGATAAAACAGAATTGTTTTGAAACATGTCCAAGAACAAATCAACATTAATATTGAGGTAAGATGTCCAGACCAAAAATAATATAATTAAAATAACCTCAAAATATAACTTCCTAAAATTAAATATTATCTATTTAAATTATTTTTAATATAATGTATAAATATATTTAATTAATGTTGGGAAGTAAACATTATGAGGTATAATCATTAAAATTCATCGGAGAACATATTATATTTAATTAATGTTAGGAAGTAAACATTATGAGGTATAATCATTAAAATTCATCGGAGAACATATTGTTTAAACAACTCACCTCATAGGATTCATGCTTCCATGATATCGCGATTTCAAACATAATCATGTTCATCGTCAGCCATAACTCCGACTGATGAAATTCTTCGGCCGTCAACTATTCTATTGTCGCCATCTTCAGTGCTGCCATCTATGGTTGAATTTATGAACTTCGAAATCAATGTAATTCCGTTAGGGATATCAAAATTCATTGATCTATATACATTCAGAAAAACAAAAATAGATCAATGAATTTTGATATCCCTAACGAAATTACATTGATTTCGAAGTTCATAAATTCAACCATAGATGGCAGCACTGAAGATGGCGACAATAGAATAGTTGACGGCCGAAGAATTTCATCAGTCGGAGTTATGGCTGACGATGAACATGATTATGTTTGAAATCGCGATATCATGGAAGCATGAATCCTATGAGGTGAGTTGTTTAAACAATATGTTCTCCGATGAATTTTAATAATGTATAAAGTTAGTAAAGCAGTAAGAGGAGTTAGAATATTCACAACTCATTTCATATTTGTAGGTTTCTTGAAGACCTAGGTTTTGATACTTTCTAATAGTGTCATTTCCTTTAAATAATAAAGTAGTAAAGCATATTTCATGATATAATTTTATTATTGTTCAGAGAATTTAATTTATAAATGAGTTGGAGAAAATGTTTTTATATCTCACCTCATGAAGTTCTCTGTTTTCATGATACCGGTTTCAAAGGCCAATTTTGTCTTCATCTTCAGTCAAATAAAGAGTTCGAGTTTGAACTACAGATGAAGGCAAAATTGGCCTTTGAAACTGGTATTATGAAAACACGGAACTTTATGAGGTAATTTATTTTTTGTCCAATGCCACCAAGTTGTTTTACAACATTTGTGGCATTTTCTCCTGACATTGGTGGAATTGTAATCCACTTCTGATGTTGAGGCATCTAGAAAGCAGAGTTACGTTAGCCCAGTGATATGTTTATGTATATGATAAATGACAACAAATAAACTAAATTCCAGACCAAAGGTGTTCACTGGATTAATTTCCTTTTAAGAAAGATTCCTGTGGTCTGATTGGAAATTGAGCCTGGGATGCCATGAACTGTAGTCAGAAGCTCTGACCATAAGATCATGAGGTTGGTTGTGGCTTGGAAATTACATTGTGAAAATAGACTACATCTCTCAGCAGTAGGTGGAACTCGAAGTACAAAAAGTGGAATTTGTTAATATTAAAAAATAATAGTTTTGAAATTAAAAGTAGTTCTCCTGAAAAAAGAAAAGTTATATTTCCTTCAATCAAATTGTAAAGAGAAAAATGTATGCCATCTTTACCATTTGATTACAATAATTTAGTTGTGTACATTAATTTACTTATTTCAATCATAGTAACAGCTGTAGTTTCTTAATATTAATTTAATTTATATTTCCTTCTCTTCTTGTGCTATTTATATTTTGCCATAATCTGGTTAATTCATAAGAAATGTGAAAATATGACCAGAAAATAACTAGCAGATCCACCAGAATCTAAGATGTGAAGCATGTGATGTCATTTTTTTTATTCCAAAGGTATCACGGTTCTGAAATTTTAACATTATATTTAATGTTTCTTGTTTCAGAGTTACATTTCCAGAAATTCTAAATTTAAATAGTTTTATAGCAAATGTGGGGAATAAAGAAGAGAATGATTGTGTTCCTGAGGAATCGATAGTCAAATGTGATGATAGTAGCACAACAGATAGTGGCTCAGCATTGGATGATGAAAGCTGTCAAGGAACTGAAACCGTTCTCAGTACACAAGAAGCCGATTATCAGGTACATATAGAAAAAATACTTTCTAGGAAAGTGACTTAATCCTTAAATTACTGAAATCTGATGAGATCTTAAGCAGAATTAATACCTCACATCTTCATAAATTAATGAGTCATTTTTTACATCTTTTGTGTTTCCTTAAACACAGGAACTAGTTTTCAAGAGAACCATCTCTCTCATTTTCAACTGACATTATGACTACCGGAAGAAAAAACCTCACATCTTGTCTGTTTCTATCTATTTCTAAATTGAATTTTGTTGTGCATTTTGTTTAATTCATCTGTAATTAATATAAAATTATAGAATATTCACCTGAAAGGTCCGTCTCCTCAACTTAATTATCATAATTATATAAAAATAAGTTGAGGAGACGGACCTTTCAGGTGAATATTCTATAATTTTATATTAATTTTGAATAAACCTCAATGGAACACATCATGAATCTTATAAAAGTTGACATCTGTAATTTCTTTATCTATGTGCATGTCATTTTCATATATTATTAATAAGTCATCGACATATCTTACCAATAATTGGATTTTGAATTTTTCTATTAGTTTTCAAAATTTGTCATTTAGGTGCTGTAGAAATATTTTAGATATGTTGCCTGACATTTTGCCCAATGGGCAGCCCAACAGAAGACAAAAATTTTGAAAAACTAAAAGAAAAATTCAAAATCAAATTATTGGTAAGATATGTTGATGACCTATTAATAATATATGAAAATGACATGCACATAGAAAAAGAAATTACAGATGAATTAAACAAAATGCACAACAAAATTCAATTCATAGAAGAATCCAAAAATAACTCCATAAACTATCTAGACTTAACAATTTCCAAAAATCTTACTAACAATAGCCTAGAAATATGCATATTAGAAAACCAACAAGCAACACAATAGCTATACGCCAAAAAATCAAGACATCCCATACAACAGAAAATGAGTATTTTTATCAGCCTAATAAACAGAATGTTAAAACTACTATTAAATAAAACAAACTACAAAAAAGAACTAAATTATATAAAATCCCTAGCAAAAAACAATTGATACAAAGAAGAAATGATCAACAAGTTGGTCAGAAAACAAAAAAGTAGAAACAATTTAACAAATGTAACAACTAGAAAAAAAAACAATATGCATAACAAATAATTGGATTACACTAACTTATGCAGGAAATGAAATGACCAAATTAGCTAATTTGATCAGGAAATAAAATAAAAACATTAAAATCACCTTTAAAACTAATAACAAACTCAACATCTTATCCAACAGAACAGAAATAACAAATACCAAAATAAAGGCATTTATAAACTAAAGTGCAATATTCATAGTTAAATATAGGAAATAACATTATGAGGTTCTTGATTCGTAAATTAATGAGTAATTTTTTTAACATCTTACCTCATATTTTATGTTTAATGACTCGTTAATTTATAAAGTGCAATAACTGCGACAAGTTATACATAGGTAAAACAACAAGACATTTCAACACAAGATACTCTAAACATTTTTAAAATGTTATTAATAACAAAGAAAAATCAAGTTTTGCCAAACACATAGTAGAAATGGGTCATCAGTTCGACAAAATCGATAATACTATGTTAGTATTACACAGAGAGTATAACATCCTTGAAGATATAGAAATTCTAAAAGAAGCGAAGAATACAGATCTACTCAATGATAACACACCAGCAGACCTAAACCCATTGTGCAACTTACACAACAACATCAGTACCAGTTAAAATGCAGAAGATGAAAAATTGTTTTTGAAAGACCTCCATATTGGAATTACTTGATGAAGTTTAATAATTTAGTCGAGGACGACTGACTTACCAGGTACCAATTTTATATTTAATATCTTATTACTTAACCTCAACGGTGCTTTAATATGAATTTTAAAAGTGTTGATCGATTGTTATGTAATGAATGAATAAGTCAATTCCTTTGATTTTCAAATTTTGGAGTAGATACGTTGATGACGTAATTGCTATTGTAAATCACAAGCAAATAGAGTATGCTTTAAAACTGTTGAACATTCAGAGTAGAACTATAAAATTTACCATGGAAACTGAAAATGAAAGACAAATCCCATTTTTAGATCTCACTTTAAGAAGAAACGAAGAAAGCAAGATAGAATTTGGAATTTATAGAAAGAATATACATATTGACCACTAAATTAAAGCTTCAGTATTCAACCATTTTGCTCACAAAGAGGCAGTATTCAATAGTTTGACACACAGATTGGTAAATACACCTATGAGCAAAGAAAACTATGAAAAGAAAAAGAACACACAATTAATGTTGCAATAGATAACGGCTATGAAGAAAATATAGTACATAAGAAAATAAATAAATTTAAAAGACAAAAATAATTAATGAAAGCACACTTATAAAAGAAACAGAAAAAATAAAATTCAAGAAATTCACTTACCATCCATTGAAACACCATAAATTTCAAAAAGTTTAATATAAGATTAGCACCAAAGAATGAATACAGCCTTAACAGATAATTAAAACCAACAAAAATGAAAGAATTGAAAATGAAAACAAATCAGGAATTTATCAGATCAAATGCAGGGATTGTGACAAAATTTATATTGGAAAAACAAAAAGAAATTTGAAAACAAGGGTGAAAGAACATCTTAGAAACATAAAAAATGGAGAAGTGGAAATGCCAGCAGTGGCTGCTCATGCTTGGTCCGAAAAACATTTAATTGAATCAAAAGCCAGTCTGATTAAACAAATAGACAAACAAAAGGAACTCACAGTTTGGGAAAAGATCCACATTCAGAAAAACAAAGGAAAACTTATGAACTTTAAAATTCCCGCAAATTTTGACCTGATCCAGAGGTTCATCGGTCCACCAACAGAGGGAAGAAGAAGAGTTTCTTCCAATCGACGTAACATCAGTCGCCAAAGAAGTACTGAAGATGAGACCGTTATGGTCTCGAAATCATGATCTATTTAGATATATGAGGAGAGGTAAGAAACATTTAATTTCACCATAAGTCAATTCTGGGGGCATGCTGTAGCATAGTGGTTAAGGCACTGAGCTACAAGCTGGAGGGTCGAGGGTTCAAGTCCCGTTGGGGTCAGGATTTTTAAACTGACCCAAACCCTCTGGCGGCACCATGGCCCTGGGGTCGACTCAGCCTCTAACGGAAATGAGTACCAGACGCTTGTTCTGGGGGTAAAGGCGGCCGTCACGCAGGGCTGACAACCCGGCTGACACAAAGTGCCAATTGTCTAGAAAAAGTGGGAGCCTTAACCTCCTACTACCCCAAGGGCCTCCGGGTCTGTTTTGGGATCACTTTACTTTTTTTTTTTATAAGTCAATTCTTATCTTACCTCATATTTCAATTCTTTTTTTCTTGCACAGGAACTGCAGTTTTCAAGAGGAGATCCCTCTCATCTTCAACCAATATTATGACTACCGAATTTTCGTTGGAATCTTCATCTATAACATTGCCATCTGGTACTGATTTGATGAACTTTGAGATCAAATCCTGTTCATCGGGAATTTCAGAATTCATGGATCTAAATTTGTTCTGAATATATATTTTCTCCCAAACTGTCAATTCCAAAGGTTTTTCCAAATGTTTTAAAATTTTAGCCTCTTTTTCAATTTTATGACTCTCCAACAAAGAAACACTTTAGAAATATTAAAAATGTGAAATTGAAAAAAGAGGTAAACTTTTAAAGCATTTGGAAAAACCTTTGGAATTGACAGTTTGGGAGAAGATATATATTCAGAAGAACAAATTTAGCTCCATGAATTTTGAAATTCCTGATGAACAGGATTTGATCTCAAAGTTCATCAAATCAGCACCAGGTGGCAACATTATAGACGAAGATTCAAACGAAAATCTGGTGGTCATAATATTGGCTGGGGATGAGATGGATTTCCTCTTGAAAACTGCAGTTCCTGTGTTTAAAAAAAACATGAAATATGAGGTAAGATACGAATTGACTCATTCATTCATTAAATTAAAAACCTAATAATGTCATTTCCCATATTTAACTATCAGTTATGTAATATTGATAACACTGAGCAACAAAAAAGAAACTTTTTTTTTGTCTCAGAAAGAAAAATATATGATTCTGATAGTATTTTTTCTCCTGAATTCAAATATATCGGTTTTTCGATGTTTTTATTATTAATTTCATACATCTCAATGATGGATAAATCATATTTGAAGAGAAAAATTATACGTTCAGACCAGGACTTGAACCCGGGACCCTTGGTTTTCTAGTCCAAGTGCTCTACCATTTGAGCTACCTGAGCAAGTATCGATCTAAACGCAAGTTTTTCTCTATATACGTTGTAATTCCCGCCCACCAAATGCTTTGAAATCTTTGCAAATGGCGGCTCCTATATTAAGAAGACATATTTGGGAATTATACATTACATTATAAATGCCAGTACGGCTTTTTTCAATGTTTTTATTATTAATTTCATACATCTCAATGATGGATAAATCATATTTGAAGAGAAAAATTATACGCTCAGACCGGGACTTGAACCCAGGACCCTTGGTTTTCTAGTCCAAGTGCTCTACCATTTGAGCTACCTGAGCAAGTATCGATCTAAACGCAAATTTTTCTCTATATATGTTGTAATGGTAGAGCACTTGGACTAGAAAACCAAGGGTCCTGGGTTCAAGTCCCGGTCTGAGCGTATAATTTTTCTCTTCAAATATGATTTATCCATCATTGAGATGTATGAAATTAATAATAAAAACATCGAAAAAAGCCATACTGGCATTTATAAGTAATGTATAATTCCCAAATATGTCTTCTTAATATAGGAGCCGCCATTTTTCAAAGATAGAAGCAAAGGCTTCAAAGCATTTGGTGGGCGGGAATTACAACGTATATAGAGAAAAACTTGCGTTTAGATCGATACTTGCTCAGGTAGCTCAAATGGTAGAGCACTTGGACTAGAAAACCAAGGGTCCCGGGTTCAAGTCCCGGTCTGAGCGTATAATTTTTCTCTTCAAATATGATATCGGTTTTTCTCTTTTACGCAACATTTCTGAGAGACAGGCATTTATTGTAATTTCAAACACTTTAATATTTTCTACATTCGTAACTACACAATATTCGAACATTCGGACTTACCTAGAAAGTAAGAAATGACGATTTTCTGCTATATTTTGCCTGTGGAGCATCCCTCTTGATGCTCCAACAATAATCGGCCAGCATATTAGGACTCCATTTACCTTGATATCTCTTTTCCATAGCTGAAATCTCCTGATTAAAGTGTTCCTCATGCTCATCGCTCACTGCACCAAGATTTTCCGAGAAGAAATCTAGGTTTATTAAAAAAATAATTATTTAAATCTATTAATTGAAATTAAAATAAAAAAACTGTGGATGATGGAGAAATATCGAATACACATTTGAAAACACGATAAAAAACTGCGTTAAGTAAAACTATTGGTACTCATGAGACAAAAATCATGTTGACCAGTGTAATTTGTCTGTGTTACTTCCCATTAATATTCTTATTTAAAAAGTCAAGATCAGTGTTGAGGCAGATACTTGCTACTGCTGTTTTTCTTTATCTATCCGAAATCCCTATAATGTAATGTATAGTGGTTTGGTTGTGTATTTGCAGGAGGACGATGAAGGAATAGATATGAGCAATGGACCTAACCACCATGAAAATGAAAAGAACAGGAGACATACAATGGATAAAGGGCCTTACTCATATGAACTATTTTCCATCATGATTCATTCTGGTAGTGCTTCGGGCGGGCATTATTATGCTTATATCAAAGATTTCAAGAAGGGAATGTGGTTTTGTTTCAATGATCAATCTGTTAGTCGGGTGAGTAAAAAATTCATGAATAGAAATGCATTAGGGGTGGGAAAAAAACTTAATTAAATCCAAATCGGTAATTTATATTATTTAAATTGGATCTTTTTCTATTTAAATTGGATTTCTTTAAAAATATAATATTGTTTTATTATTATTTTAGTATTAAGATATTTGGTCTGGGTATTCTTACATCTTATTGTTGTTTTTGTTGAACGTATGTTTCAAGGCTTCTGTGCCCTATCTTCAGCAATTACAGACAAAAACAACCATAAGAGGTAAGAATATACAGACCACATATATTAGTATTAAATTACAACGTATATAAGAGAAAAATTTGCGTCTAGATCGTAACTCGCCTCGGTAGCTCAGTTGGTAGAGCACTTGGCCCAGAAAGCCAAGGGTCCCGGGTTCGAGTCTCGGTCTGGGCAAACAATTTTTCTCTTCAAATATAATTAAATTAACCTCTTAATTATATTAAATTAATGTTTGGAAAGTAAACATTATGAGGTATTAATGAGTCATTTTAACATCTTACCTCATATTTCATGTTTTTCAAACACGGTAACTATAGTTTTCAAATGATCTTGTCATTCATTTTCAACCGCCATTATGACTACCGGAAAGAACCTCATAATGTGTTTCCCAATTTTAACTTTGAATTATGAGGTATAATCATTGAAATTCATTGAACTTTTTTTGACATCATAAATTTAGTGTTTTTCACAATACTGCAGTTTGAATTGTAATTACATCCATCTTCAGCAGTCGGAGTTATGGCTGAAGTGGACATGATTACGTTTGAAACTGCAGTAATGTGAAAAGCACAAAATTTATGAGGTGATGTTTTTATCATTAATTTCATACATCTCGAAAAAAGCCGTATTGACATTTATAATAAAATGTATAATTCCAAAATATGTCTTCTTAATAAAGGAGCCACCATTTGCAAAGATAGAAGCAAAGGCTTCATAGCATTTGGTGGGCGGGAATTACGTGTATAGAGAAAAATTTGCGTTTAGGTCGGTATTTGCTCAGGTAGCTCAGGTGGTAGAGCACTTTGTCTAGAGAACAAAGGGTCCTGGGTTCAAGTCCCGGTCTGAGCATATAATTTTTCTCTTCAAATATGATTTATGAGGTGAGTTGTCAAAAAAATGTTCTCTGATGAATTTCGAACCTCTTAATGCTCCTATTGTATTTTTAAAATTATTTTAGTATTCGTAAATTAATGAGTCATTTTATAACATCTTACCTCATATTTTATGTTTCTTCAAACACGGGAACTAGTTTTTGAGAGAAGGATCTCTCTCATTTTCAACCGACATTATACTATTATTTTAGTATGCTATCTAAATACATGAAAAATCATCAGAAACAAATATAATTCACCAGTATACATACTGCAGTCAAGAACAACACAGACCTAGTGAACTACACCAAGGATAAACTCTTACTTCAATGTGGGTATTACTAATAGCATAAGGAAATTGAGTATTTGTTTTTAAACACTTGAATTTTTATAATAATTTCTTGTTATAGATAACCTATGATGATATAAAGAAAACATATGGTGGGGGTCCAATGAGAGGTTATTACTCTGGTGCTTATAGTTCTAGTACAAATGCTTACATGTTAATGTATCGTCAAATTGACAAACAAAGAAATTGTGAAGCTATGTCGGTTGATCAATTTCCACCACATATCAAGGTAAGTGAGTATATCTTAATAGTTGGTCAATAGTGATTTAAAAAAAATTGTGATGCAATATAAATTATAATCTTTAGGGATCCTGAAAAGTGGAAGAACAATGGTTAAAGTGAGATAGAAACATGAAATTTTTGGTTGTAACAGTAAATAAAAATTAGTCATTTATGGTTAAAAATGCTGCAAGGAAGTATTTAATTTGCAAATAACGCCATAAAACTCTTACAGCAGAGCCGTGTAAACTTATTTTTATCGCGGGCCAAATGGAAGAAACATCAAGATGGAGCGGCCCATAGGTTCTATTACAGCTGTTGTGGATTATTATTATTATTATCATTATTATTGTTAGGATTTGTAGAAGAGATAAAATAAGGAACAACATAATTAAACAAAAGATGAATGTTCAAATTTCAATTGTGAATTTCATAAAAACAGAAAGATTTAAAACGGTATGGTCATGTCAAAAGAATGACGAGAGATAGAATAATACTAGAATGGGTACCACCTGGTAGTAGAAGAAGAAGTAAAAAATAACGGGGATTGATGGTATTTTGAACAGCATGAGGGGAAAAGAATTGGATGATGGAGATTAGGACGACACAGAGATGTGGAGGAGAATGACAGTAGATTAATTGGCTGCAGGAAAATGTGAAACATTGTGAAACTTTTTAAAATAAATAAATAGTTTACTATTATGTCCTATAATGAGAGTATGTTGATTTGCTACTTTCCTGTTATGTCGTTATAACATATTTCACAAGTTCTTGTACAATTACTGATAGACTAACATTACAGACCTACCCTTAGCATATTTTAATTTATTAGAATGCTACAGGCCTACAGGGGCCAGATAGAAAGTGATTTAGGGGCCGTATCCGGTCCGCGGACCGTAGTTTGGGCGCCCCTGACTTACAGTGTACTTAATATCAAACATTTAAAGCCATTTTATTTAACTTTCACAGGGAAAGAACACTATGAGGTTTAATTTAATAATTAAATTAATGTTTTTATTACCTCACCTCATATCTTTTTTCTTCTATACTGCAGTTTCGGAGCTTATCTCCATCGTCAGTAGCCTCTGGTCGACCGGTGTTATGTCGTTTCTTGGCGGTTTCCTTCTTACTTCTGTCGGTGGACCGATGAACCTCTGGATTAGGTCAAAATTTGCGGGAGTTTCAAAATTCATGAGTTTTTTTTTTTTTTTTTTTGGATGTGGATTTTTTCCCAGACTGTGAGTTCCTTTAGTTTATCTGTTTGTTTGATTAGGCTAGCTTCTGTATCTATTAAATGTTTTTCAGACTAAGCATGGGCTGCTACTGCTGACTTGTCCACTTCCCCCTTTTTTACATTTCTAAGGTGTTCCTTCAATCTAGTTTTTAAATTTCTTTTTGTTTTTCCTATATAGATTTTGTCGCAATCTTGACATTTGATCTGATATATTCCTGATTTATATTCTTGTCCAATTTTAACTAATTAATGAAAGCACATTTAAAAAACAAACAGAAGAGAACATAAGATTCAAAAAATTCACTTACCATCCTGTAAAACACCACAAGTTCCAGAAAATTTTCAATAAGTTTAACATTCGATTGGCCCCAAAGAATGAATACAGCCTAAACAAGATAATTAAAACCAACAAAAAAGAAAAAATTGGACAAGAATATAAATCAGGAATATATCAGATCAAATGTCAAGATTGTGACAAAATCTATATAGGAAAAACAAAAAGAAATTTAAAAACTAGATTGAAGGAACACCTTAGAAATGTAAAAAAGGGGGAAGTGGACAAGTCAGCAGTAGCAGCCCATGCTTGGTCTGAAAAACATTTAATAGATACAGAAGCTAGCCTAATCAAACAAACAGATAAACTAAAGGAACTCACAGTCTGGGAAAAAATCCACATCCAAAAAAAAAAAAAAAAAACTCATGAATTTTGAAACTCCCGCAAATTTTGACCTAATCCAGAGGTTCATCGGTCCACCGACAGAAGTAAGAAGGAAACCGCCAAGAAACGACATAACACCGGTCGACCAGAGGCTACTGACGATGGAGATAAGCTCCGAAACTGCAGTATAGAAGAAAAAAGATATGAGGTGAGGTAATAAAAACATTAATTTAATTATTTAAAGCCATAATACACATATAATTTTATTTACAAGGTTTCTGGAGAATCATTAGTTCTCAAGTTCAGGAGTATATATCTAGAATATATAAATAATATGTCCACTGCTGTGGTCTCGAGGTAGCATGCTGCATTGTCATGCAGCATGCCCAGGATCAATTCCCGGTCAGGACAGGCTCCTGACCTGCCCTCGGGCAGAATTACTATGGATGGATATAAATAATGTTCAGCCATGCTTTAAAATTTGGGTCATCTAAATTTTCCAATGGAATATTTGATTTTATCAGGGCTTTAACTATGTTACATGTTAATTCATCCTCCAATTTTAATTTTTTGCATTGCCTATTAGTATCGGATAAAGACAACTATTGTTTATAAGAATTAAATTAATCATGATTATTTCATACCTCATACTTCTATATTTCTTTAAATACAGCACTGCAGTATCGGCAATTTCTTATCACCATCATCAGCTGTTTTCATGATTGTCAATTTTTACTTTTGTTGTAAAAATTGACAATCGTGAAAACAGCTGATGATGGTGATAAGAAATTGCCGATACTGCAGTGCTGTATTTAAAGAAATATAGAAGTATGAGGTATGAAATAATCATGATTAATTTGTTATGAATTTGAACCTCATAATGTTAAAAATTCCCAATTTTAATATATAAATTTAACAACTATTGTTTGTCAGCCTTTATATATATATATATATATATATATACACTAACGGACCCAACAGATGTTGTCCTCCTGTCCAAACCTTAGCTTGCCTGTTATTAGCGGGTTCAGCAAACTTTTTTCGATATTCAAATTTTCAATAAACTGTACACTAAATGACATTTAACATTGAGTTTGACATTTCAATGTGTATCATTTCATTTGTTTTATTATTAGCCTCCTTGCCATCAGTCTAAGAGTGTTATTCACTTGCACTCTTTGCTGTAAAACTTGGCAATGCGATGGCGCTGCCACATTTTAAGGTTATATGTTGCAATGCTGTAACCACGTGACCGTTCACGCTTCTGTAGCGGTCTCATGACTCTTCCGCTGGCGGTAGGCCAGGGCAGTCACTGGGTCTGTTCCTGCATCACATACACAAAGACAACGCATTCATCTCAACATACAAAGTTTTTCAAGACATGAAGCGCACATTATTCAAGTTATTAAAGTAAGTGTTTTAAATTACAAGTTGTGTTTTAATTTTGTTGAGTTGTTTCTTGACTCACCTCATACTTCTTAACTCCCTCGCAGATCTAGATTTCGTCACTGTATTTGTGACATTCTCAATGCTGTTCACGTTCACAACTGACATCCATAGTGTTATTTCCTACCTACATAACTTAATACAAGTCATGTATTCATTTAAAGCTTCCATGTGAACATTTTATTATTCATACGGATTCGGTGCACTCAGTTCATCCAGAGGAATCATTAAAACTTATTAAGTATTTGTGCATCGACCGATGTTTTGTCATCTTGTAGAGAGAGACTTCACAATGTTTTCATTTCATCATTGTGTGATTTGTTGTTGCCCAAAGCAAAATCAAGAAATTAGTGCAATTTCTCATTATCATGCACCATTAAATTCTTGTGTCATGGCCGGGCGACAGTTGGTACTTGTCAAATACTACAGAATTAGATATTAGTGCCACCTATGGTACCCAAACATAACTATGAATTATTGTCAGAAGGTCAATTATTCATGAACTTCTCAGAAGGTTTTAACAGTCAATTATTAATTTTTTTAATTTAAAAAATATAGGGGGGTGAAATTTTGGGATTATATGTTCTGATATGTGAAAACATCTTGAAATATATAAAAAAAGATTTCGTCAAAAAGTAGAAGAAAGTTCCTATTTAATCCGTTCACAGCACTACCTACCAGGTCCAATTACCATCTAGGAACCCATACAAACTTACACAAAATTTCATCAAATTTGTTCGTCATTTAGGAGGAGTTCAGAAACATATACACGTACAGAAGAATTATATATATATATACTATATGTGTTTCACACGTGAATCTTTTCCAGCCCAATCAATTCTTATTTTCAGTACTTGCACATCGTAACTTTATTCTTGGTGTCAAATATATACAACCATTCACTTTCAAACCTCTTTGGCATTCATATTCATCCATAGTAATTCTGCCCGAAGGCAGGTCCTTCGCTGCAATCATAGCATTTTCATGCTATGTTTGCAGCTTTACTAGGGAATTGTAGGTGTGGTAGCTTCCCGTTGCTTTTCACATTGGTGTAGGATGATGATGATAATGATAAGGATAATGATGGCCATTTGTTTTCGGTGGCCGTTTGGGCCTTAAAGTTTTCCTGACATTTGTCTTGCAGGTGAGGAAAAACCCCGATAAAAACCTCACCCAGAAAAACTGCCCCGAGCGGGGATCAAACCTGGGCCTGCTGCAGGACAAGGCAGCATGCTACCTTGAGACCACAGCAGTGGACTGGCATTCATATATATATATAATTTTTTTTTCTATTTTTTTATTTTTAAAAAGCCTAATGGGATGTAACTTATCTCAAAAACACTCTGAAAACAACATGGGCATGCTCAATGTGAAATGATTGGTTAGTTGCTCTTCTTTTTAAAAATAATATTCATTGATTACTCTCATAATTTTGAATTGATTGTAGTTAATTCTGAAAACAAATATCTCTCTCTCTCTCTCTCTCTCTCTCTCTCTATATATATATATATATATATATATATATATATATATATATAAGCAAAAGAGCACACAATGTGTATAGCTAAATCAATTTTTTTTTTAATGTTTCAAGATGATGACATAGCATTATTGATCATCATATGATGCAAGCTGTAGAAGTATTAAATTAATAATAAAAACATTGGAAAGAAATCCTACTGGCTTTATAAAATAATGTTTAAATTCTCAGTAGTCTTCTTAAAAAATAAGCCGTTATTTTTGTGTTCGAGCAATGGTTTATAGCATTTGATGCTTGGGAATTAACAGTGTATATAAGAGAAAAATTTTCATTTAGATTAGAGTGCTCAGGTAGCTCATTTGGTAGAGGATTGGGATAGAAAACCAATGATCCTGGGTTCATTCCTAGTCTGAGCGTATATTTTTCCCTTCAAATATAAAGACAAAATTATTTATATAACTCATTATTTTGCGAGTTATGTTTCAAAAGTTGAAAAGCACAGATTTTTTAGAAAAATCTTTTATTCACAAAATTTTGTTGAATTTTGCAAATATAAGAGTAAATTATTTTGATTTATAAAGTTGTACAACACAAAATTTCAGCTTATTTTGGTAAAAAAATTGTGCAAAAGTGCATTCATGAAATTTTGGGGTTCCTATTAATAATAGTAATTTAAAAATGCATGAAACTTTTAGGAATTTCAAGTTTTCAAATTAATTTATTCTGTTTTCTTGTCTCTCTAGGATTTGCTTGAGAAAATGCAGAAACGCGAAGAAAGTGATCGTATCAAGCGGGAGAAGGAAATGGACATGTGTAAAATTAAGCTTTATGCACATCATCCTACTCAAAATCAAGTGGTTGAATCAAAACTACATTGTTTAAATAATGTTACCTTACAAGAAGCAACTAAACTGGCTTACAAGGTATCAAATTGTTTAATATTTAATATTTGAAGGAAATAACACTACGAGGTTTCTTTTAGTCATTATGAGTTAGAGATTTTAACTCACATCATATTTTTTATTTTCTTGCAGAGTGTAGTTTCTTCACATTTATGTGACTTTGTTAATGCCTCCTAACTGTTGAATTTGCAGTTGTCGATCCTGTTGGTTGGTTAATGAACTTCCAAATCAAATTTTTTTCCTTTTCCCTGGAAATTTCAAAATTCATAGTTTTCTCATTAGTTTGATTCTTCCGGGAAATTCTCGTGTAAGACTTGAAAGCATAATAATATTCCCTTCGATTGGTTGCTGGCCAAAGGAAGGCAAGACCAGTGATGGGGCTGCCATCTTATAGCGTCTGGTCAGGCTTTTCTGGAGAAGAAAAGAAAATAAAGGAAAGACTCTCTAGCCCTCGGATGCCCTAATAGCATCGGGGTCGAAAAAACAAGAGTTAACCAAGAGAGATTAGATAGTAAAGTTAAAAGAGTGCAAAACACAAGTAAGTGGAAGAAATGTTTTGCTCAGCTTGGGCACCTTGTGGTCACCATCCACATATCCCCTAGATGGGGACCCCTGAGGTAAAAGTTTGGGAATTATTAATCAAGTTATGAAACCATCCCTTGTACAAAAAAACACCAGGTTACGTTTATATAACACTTTGGCTAGACCAGTGTTGACCTATGTAGTGAAGCATGGACACTAAAAAGACAACATGAAAGCAGAATAACAGCTTGTGAAATGAGATTCATGCGCAGAACAGCGGGTTACACCAGATGGGATTGGAAAAGGAACACTGATATCTTAAAAGAATTGAAGATTATGCCAATTTTGGAATATATTAAACAGTACCAACTAAATTGGGAACATCTAGAAAGAATGAGTTCAAATCGGATCCCCAAAGCTGTTTATAATTATATACCAAGAGGTTGAAGATCACTGGGCCGTCCTATGAAACGCTGGAGAGAAAAATTTCTATAGGATTGTAACAGGCCTTGGCCTAATACTTGGAAGGAAGAAGAAGAAGAATAAGATAGTTTTCTCATTGTTTCCTTAGAATAAGGAGAAAACTATGAATTTTGAAATTCCTGGAAGAAAAGGAAAAAAAAAAAATTGATTTGGAAGTTCATCCGTCAGTCAATAGAGGAAGTGGAAATCAGCCTACAGGATCGACAACTGCAAGTTCAACAGTTAGGAAGCATTGACAATGTCACATAAATGTGAAGAAACTAATCTGCAAGAAAATTAAAAAAATATGAGGCGAGTCAAAATCCCTAATTCATAATAATTATCAAATTGTTGTTCAGCATATCCATAATTATATGTAAATTTAAAAATCTGGATTTTTCACGTATATTGAATTTTTAAAAGAGAAGGAAAATTATTTTCCTCCTTCCTATGGCTGCGTGTCATGCATCCCAGTAATGATTTACTTACATTGCCTTCTTGTTGGAGATGCTGGTTTAATCATATACAGTACAATTTGTTTTGAGAATAACCCATTTGCTACATTAGTGAGATATCTGTTTCCTATTAGAATTTTTATTAAAATTTTTATCATTGACCTTAAATAATGTTTTAAGATGACCTTAAATTTAAGACAATTTCCCAGTTTTTAAGTCTTTTTAAGAATTTTCTTGGTTTACTCATAACACAGTGGTATTTGAGATGTATGTTAGATTTATGTAAAAATATGAAATTATCTTTAAAAAAAACAGATAAAGAAATTGCTTATGTATGATACGGAATGACAGCAACAACGATATGAGGTAAGAATTACATACACAAGACCTTTTATTAAGTAAAACCTCATAATGTTACTTCCTCTTATATTTTCAAATATGATACGGAAAGATAAATTAAAATGTTTCATACCTCTCCTCATAACCAATCTTCTGTGAAGATTGCGATTTCAAGGCCATCGCGGCCCCATCCTCAGTACCATCTTGATGACTGATATGTCAATTGGAAGAACCACTTCTCCTTTCCTCTCTAGATCAGGTCAGAATCTGCAGGAATTTCGAAGTTCCTAAGTTTTTCTTTCTTTTTTTTTTCTGAATGTGGATTTTTTTTCCAAACTGTGAGTTCATTTTGTTTTTCTATTTGTTTAATTAGACTAGCTTTTGATTCAATTAGATATTTTTCGGACCAAGCATGAGCAGCTACTGCTAACTTTTCCGCTCCACTATTTTTGACGTTTCTAAGATATTCTTTCATAAGAATTAAATTAATCGTGATTATTTCATACCTCATACTTCTATATTTCTTTAAATACAGCACTGCAGTATCGGCAATTTCTTATCACCATCATCAGCTGTTTTCACGGTTGTCAATTTTTACTTTTATTGATAATTATCCAAACTGCCATCTGATGTTCTTTTAAAGAATTATTTTCTAAACTGCCATCTGGTGTTCATTTTAATGAATCATTTTCTAAACTGCCATCTGTTGTATTTTTGAAGAACTTTGTAATCAAGCTAGGTTCATCTGGAATTTCGAAGTTCATAGTTCTAGTATGGTTTTTTTGAATATATATTTTTTCCCAAACTGTTAAATCTAAAGGTTTAGATAGATGTTTCAAAAGTTTTGCTTCTTTTTCAATCCTATGATGCTCTAATAAACTATGTGCTGCTATAGCTGATTTTTCAATTTCTCCTTTCTTTATATTTCTGAAGTGTTCTTTTTTACGAGTTTCCAAATTCCTTTTTGTTTTTACCAAATTTAATATATAAATGAATCGTTTATTTCAAAAACCAGTTAAACGAAAAATTGTTGATTTTGAGTAAATCAAATAAAACTCCCTAGCAACTTCAAATTTATTTTTAGAAAATTTATATTTTTTCCTATGAATGTTATCCATTTGTGTAACTGTTTGATAAACAAAATACCTTTTGTTATCTATATTGACAAATGTAAAAAAATAATAATAAGTTTGCAATTGACTGGTTTCTGAAATAAACAACAATCACTATTGTAAATGTTATATTAAATATTTTAATTTCATTAGGGACTTGAAAAGTAAAATGAAAAATGAACTTTTTGAGTTTAATATAATTGTTATTGATACAGATTTGTCCGGGAATGACTATTCATCATCATATACTCGCTATACAGCGCATTCTGCTTCCGTTGTAGGCAACTCAAAATATTCTCAAAACTCCTCGTATCCAACCAAATATGGTTTTAGAGCTTGTAAATCTTGTTTTTTTTTTCACATTTATTGGGATCTACAACATTCACAAAAAATAGATTAGGGCCTAGTATTACACAGAGTAAAATAAACCATAAACACAAACTGAAAATGTATAGTATAAAAATTCTGCACAAACAATATGTACTTTTCATCACCATAAAATAAAAATTAAACCATATTTTTTTTAAATTTTTAAGCACACCAATATTTTATTAATCTATTATAAAAATATTTAAAAGAATATGATGTTTTGATTAAGTATTTTGTTCATATTTGAAGAGAAAAATTATACGCTCAGACCGGGACTTGAACCCGGGATCCTTGGTTTTCTAGTCCAAGTGCTCTACCATTTGAGCTACCTGAGCAAGTACTGATCTAAATGCAGTCAAACAACAAAAAATCCAAAATTGAGATCGGTACTTGCTCAGGTAGCTCAAATGGTAGAGCACTTGGACTAGAAAACCAAGGATCCTGGGTTCAAGTCCCGGTCTGAGCGTATAATTTTTCTCTTCAAATATGATTTATCCATCATTGAGATGTATGAAAGTAATAATAAGAACATCGAAGTATTTTGTTCTTTACTCATCCTTCCTAAAGGATATGCGATCTGTGTAGGTAAGGTAGGAGGAGGATGTGTTTTTAGCAAAGTGAATGTTGATGATACATATCCATCTATAAATGACTTCACAACTACTTTCCCTGGCAAGCTTTTGTTATAACAAAAGTGTTTGTATGTAAGTTGAAATCTTTGTATAGGCTGTACCAGAGGTTTCATCAGAATTTGTCATTTTTTTGTACGACTGAGGCCACCATTTTTTAAAGATGTAATGTCTTGAGTGGTCACAATGTGAATATTGAAACGACCTGTCTATCTCCCCCAATCCTTAAGCGATATTTATAAGGAATGATTTATTTTAAAACTGTCTTCTTCGTTTTCCTCGCCAGTTTCTTCTTCTGGAGTTTTCTTTTCAGTTTCATGTTTGACTTCATTCACTTCAATCAATGTTTGAATATGTGTCCTGACAGTTTTTTATTTTCAAAGGAATAAAAGTAATCCCAAGTTCTATCTATTGTTTGACGATTAATTTGCTTTGAGCATTTAGCATTACACTTACAGGCTAAACTGTCTAGGCTAGTCTTAGCTTCTTCAGCTACTTGCTTACCAGAGTGTGAAACATAACCTTCTCCTTTAATCCTAGCGTTTCCAACAACATTACGTTTGTAGGTCTCTTTGTTGACAACTTCACGTCTTCGCTTTGGAGCAGGTTCTTCATCAAAACTAGACTTGGTTACTGTTACAATGTAATCACCACAAAATGTTAACAAATTCAGCATGAACATTACTAAGAAGCAGTTATTAAACTGGACACTATAAAGTAATACACACGAACGACAATGTTGTCACACACCAAACGACTACTGAAGAATGCAAGTCAGACACAGTTGTGAATCACAAGCACGGTTGCCAAAATCATTGATCCACCCATCGCCAAAAATCATGCTGTTTAGAGCAGAAACCAGTCAAGCACTGTCACTTGACTTCTTTCTGCACTAAACAAGAAATTCCAGACTTTGATTCACTATCACATGGGGACAGCATTTAACTTTTTTGTGCATTAAACGATATATTTACCTTCACAAAACAGTAATTGCCCAATAACTCAATTTTGGATTTTTTGTTGTTTGACTGGTTTTTGAAATAAACGATTCAAATGTTCTTTCATCCTTGTTTTCAAATTTCTTTTTTTATTCCTATAAAAGTTCAATATAAGGAAGTTTATCCATATATCATTCATCATCATTATTATTATGTTTTTTTCACAACAGTCATATCTAGTTGAGAATGGGGATGATGGTTTCTAAAATATGTCCAAGTGAGAAAATATAATATGAGGGAGGTGTTTATTTCCAGTGTAATCTTTTGATAAAATTCACTTGTAATTGCTTTTAAGGTATATTAGTATCATTTATAAGAATCAAATGAATCGTGAATTCTTCTTACTTCATACTTCTATGTTTTTTAAACACAGCACCACAGTATCGACGACCATCATCACCATCGCTGATACTGCGGTGCTGTGTTTAAAAAAAACATAGAAGTATGAGGTAAGAATAATTCACGATTCATTTGATTCTTATCAATAAAATCTCATAATATTAAAAATTCTCAAATTTATTATATTAGTATTATTTCTTTATTTGCAGAATCTCAATTTAGAAGGAATAGTTCCTATTGAAAGATGTCGATTGGTCCAGTATGACAAATCACAGGAGTCTATTGAATGTAGTTTTGAAGGCAGAGATGAAGAACCAATAGGAGAAATTCTAAATAGTATTCGAGGGAGTTACAAGAATGACTTGCTTTTGGAAATACGCAAAGAGGATGGACAATTTGAAACTTATCAGCCTGGAGGTAAGAATGGCATTAGTTTGTAACATATTTACAAATTAATTTAAATAAACAAGAATTATGAGGCGAGACAAAATAACCAATAATCTTAATATTGTTTAGTTGTTTCTTGACTCACCTCATACTTCTTAACTCCCAAGCAGACCCGAGTTTCTTCACTGTTTCTTGACTCACCTCTTACTTCTTAACTCCCAAGCAGACTCGAGTTTCAGTTAAATTAATATTGGGAAGTAAACATTATGAGGTTATATCATTAATAGTGAGTGCAGAACATATTTTTATCGACTCACCTCATATGATTTAAAATTTCTTTGATACTGACGGTTTCAGACAATATCATGTTCTTCTTCAGCCATGACTGAAGAATGACATGATATTGTCTGAAACCGTCGGTATCAAATAAATTTGAAATCATATGAGGTGAGTCGATAAAAATATGTTCTCCACTCACTATTTAAGACTCGAGTTTCTTCACTTCATGTGAAGAAACTCGAGTCTGCTTGGGAGTTAAGAAGTATGAGGTGAGTCAAGAAACAACTAAACAATATTAAAATAAATTTTTCTCTTATATACGTTGTAATTCCCTATCGCCAAATGCTTTTGAAACCATTGCTTCTATCTTTGTAAATGGCGGCTTCTTAGTTAAGAAGACATTTATTGGGAATTTTACATTACTTTATAGGCGAAAATTTTTCTCTTCAAATATAATTTATCTTTCAGTGAGAAATGTTAAATCAATAATAAAAACAATATTAAAATAAACCTCATAGTGTTATTTCCTACCTACATTATCTTTCAGTGAGAAATGTTAAATCAATAATAAAAACAATATTAAAATAAACCTCATAGTGTTATTTCCTACCTACATAACTTAACCAATAATCCATTCAGTAAACTAGCAAAATAGGACCATAAATTTGACTTGCTGAAGAATTTGTTTAGTTCATGCAATTCCTATCTGACTTCTTATTGAACAACTCAAAAGGATATAATTTATATTAGTTAGTCACCTAAATGCCCTTTTTGCAATTTAAATGAAGATATGGAAAGAAACCATCTCCTCCGTTGTCCAGCTTTTGTAGAAGAGACCAGCCTTTCTGCTAAATATTGGAGTGCAAGAGAGCGAATGATTTCATTATCAAGTGCTTGACATTAGATACCAACCAACCATATTAGTTAGTCACAAATGACATTTTATATCTCACCTCATAAAACTGTGATTCTCACAGGACCAGTTTCTGAAGTGTTTTTTATCCTCAGCCAAAACTCCTACTGTAGAACTTCTGTCCTAACTATCATATTTCAAACTGTCATCTGGTGCCAATTTAATGAAGATTGAGATTTAATCTTGCTCCCTGGGATCTATATTTTTTCTTCTGAATGTATATCTTTTCCCAAACTGTTAATTCCAAAGGCTTCTCTAAATGTTTCAAAAGTTTAATTTCTTAGTTATTCTCTAGCAAACTATGAGCTGCAAATGCTGATTTTTCAATTTCACCATTTTTTATACTTCTAAAGTGTTTGTTTATAGGAGTGCCTAAATTCCTTTCAGGTTTTTCTATGCATACTTTATTGCAGTTATTACAACTAATTTGATAAATTCCAGATTTTTTACTATTTGGGATATTAACTTTTTTATTAGTTATTAGAAGCTTGATCATCATCATTTTATCGTGTACTCCTTTCGGAAGGTCGAATCCAAATATGTCTCCAACCATCTCTATCTTCCCAAGCTTTGCTTCTTTTTAGTTCTTCCCAGTCATATCCTCTCTTTTGTAGACTTTTCTTCACTTGGTTAATCCATCTCTCTTGTGGTCTACCTCGTGGTCATTTTCATGTATCTTGAGATTTAACAGTCTTTGTGGTAGTCTTTCCTTTTCTATTCTTTTTAAATGTCCAAACCATTTTTAGTATACTTTTTTCTATATCTGTTAATTTTTCTACACTTAGGGCAGAATTCATGAAACCATCTTTATGCAAAGAGCGACTCTTTCCCCCTCTCTATGACGTAGAGAGTATTCATAAAACTGGTTTAAATATGGTTTCAAGAATTCTGCCCTTAATGTCTCCCTGATTTTGTTATTCCTTATTCTATCTCCCCTTGTTTTATGTACCATTCCACGTAAGAATTTAATTTCTGTAGCTTGGATTCTGCTCGAGTCCTTCATTGTATATGTCCAAATCTCAGCTGCATATATTAGAACTGGTTTGAAATAAGTTTTATACATAGCCATTTTACTCTTGGCGGGTATATCTTTATTCTTGATTAATTGTTTAGATAAATTATAGACTTTTAAACTTTTCTCTAATCTTTTACTGATTTGTCTGTACTTTCCCATTTGCATTTATCACTGTTCCTAAATATGTAAAGTTTTCCACTTTTTGTAGATTTATGCCTGATAACTTAATATTCCAATCATCGTTCTGGTTTCTACATATTTTCATGACTGCTGTTTTCTCGATATTTATTTTTAAACCATATTCTCTTGAAACTGTTTGCCAACATTCAAGTCTGTGTTCTATGGTATTTTTTTAATTTCCTCATATCATTACATCATCTGCGAAGATGAAGGTTTCCATGTCTGGGTTTTTGCCTTCCCCTACAACTTTCCCAAAGTCTGACCCTGCATCCACATCATGAGAGGTGGTAAGCGCGTTTCAGGTTTCTTGGACCTGCACATTGATCTGATACACATCAGCTCAATGTGCATCATCCTGACAAGTATACCTGAAAAGAGCGAGCTAAAGTGGCTCCAGTGAAGCCACATCAGGTCTAGCAAGTCAGTGGTGGATGATGAAATGCTTTCAAAAAACAAATATTAGATTACCCAGCCTAAATTTGTTTATCGATGATAATGTATAACTGATTTTTTTTTTTTTAATTTCCTGTGTGTTTCAGGATGGTATGTAATTTTCTTGAATTTTTTGTTTCTTTCTTGGAATCAGATTGTAAGGTGCTGTATTCTTTTAATCTTTTTATTTGTTGTTTGAATTTCTTTACTTTATTTATTATTCTCCTATCAAAGCCATTTAATCTAGCTATGTTCAAAATGTGATTGTATTCCATCTTAAAATTCTCTTCATGTAATGAAATGTTTGTTAATCTTTATATTAAACTATTGAATATTGCATGTTTACATGCAATATGATTAAAAATCTTCAGATGTGCAAGTAATCAGGAAAATATGGTATTATTAATATATTGTTAATCCAATTACAGGTAATATAGTTCTTCTATTAAATTATCATATTGTTACATTTTCAGATTAACCTCAGTTTAACTTTGTTGTTTTGCAGGAGTTGCCACAAAAGTATTTGTAGTAGATGTTGAAACAGAAGAAGTTGATGGTCCTACAACTGTGCGAGGCAATGTTTCCCAAACAGTAGGAGAATTCAAAGTAACTTTAGCCAAAGCTCTTCACTTAGATGCTAAAACAATGAAAATAGTTCTTGAGAAATATAGCAATGAACCGAGACTTTTAGAAAATGACGAAAAAACATTGAAAACTGAAGGATTTTATGGTTCTCCCAAAGTAAGTACATTTTTTTTTAAACTGTGTAATGAAATCTATGTATGTATGTATGTGTGTGTATTTTCCAGTGCCACTCACTGCACTTTTGGAGTATCAGGTTCTGCACTAGACAGATATACAACATTAATGTGATCTATTTTCAATTTACTCAATGCTTCCTAGACAACATTAACTAGGTGTTTACGTATACTGTGTATGAGAGGAGTGTTGTAGGAAATCTGTAAAAATATGCTAGCACATGTTTTGCTGACTGGGATAATTTCAGCGTTGGGTAATTTCAAACATGAGAAAAAACACATAATCAAAGTAGCAAGCAAAAATGGGTTTGATGAAAAAATGGTACATAAAAGGATAGAAAAATATAAAAAACAAAAAATGATAAACAGAAGTACTCTTGAAAAAAAAGAACCACCTATGAAAAAATATAGGAAATTCACATATCACCCTTGGGTACATAATAAATTCCAAAAGATATTTGAGAAGTTTAAATATCCCTCAGGGGTCCTCATCTAGGGGATATGTGGATGGCGACCACAAGGTGCCCAAGCTGAGCAAAACATTTCTTCCACTTACTTGTGTTTTGCACTCTTTTAACTTTACTATCTAACCTCTCTTGGTTAACTCTTGTTTTTTTCGACTCCAATGCTATTAGGGCATCCGAGGGCTAGGAAGTCTTTCCTTTCTTCCATTTCTTCTTTCCTTTATTTTCTTTTCTTCTTCAGAAAAGCCTGACCAGAGGCTATAAGATGGCAGCCCCATCACTGGTCTTGCCTTCCTTTGGCCAGCAACCGATCGAAGGGACTATTATTATGCTTTCAAGTCTTATACGAGAATTTCCTGGAAGGATCAAAACGCCGGAGGGAAAATTTTCTATAGGATTGTAACAGGCCTTGGCCTAATACTTGGAAGGAAGAAGAAGAAGAAGAATATTAAATTACTTACTTACTTACTTACTCACTGGCACTATCGAACCCGTAGGTTCATGGCCGCGCGGACATAAGCTCTCCATACATCCCTATCCTGAGCTAATGCTTTCCAATCATTCCCTGTATAATCTACTTCCCTCAAATCATAGTTAATGTTGTTCTCCCACCTCATTCTTGGTCTACCAACTGGGCGTTTTCCTTCTGGCTTTCCTACAAGAAGTTTTCCATGCACGTCTTTCATTCCCATACGCGCAACATGTCCTGCCCATCGCAGTCTACGAGACTTAACTGTTCTTATTATATCTGGCTTCCTATAAAGACCATGTAGTTCATTGTTATGTAGTCTTCTCCATTCACCTGTCTGTTCATCTCTCTTTGGTCCAAAAATTTTCCTAAGGACTTTATTCTCAAATACTCGTAATCTCCTTTCCTCCCTTAAAGTAAGAGTCCATGTTTCGCACCCATATAATATAACTGGTAGAATAATAGTTTTTATATATTTTTCAGCTTAACGTTTTTTGAAAGGAGTTGGGACATCAAAAGTCTCTGCAATGCATAATAGCATGCATTTCCAGAATTGAGCCTATGTTTAATTTCTTTGTGCATCTCATTCATATTTGTGATTATTGTTCCTAGGTATTTGAATTCAGCCAATTCCTCAAAATTTCCCTCATTTGTCATTAGCTGTCCATTTCCATTATATACTGAATTTCTACTTGTGACCATATATTTAGTTTTACTGATATTTACTACTTCCAGTCCTAATTTCTTAGTGTTACTCAATAGTGTGTGCGTGTTGGCCTTTAGTATCTCCTCACTATCGGCCAGTAGTACTACATCATCAGCATAAACTAACAGCTTATTAATACCATTGAGTTGTAAGCCTTCCTCATTCTCTAAAGATTTAATGGCATGCTCTAGTACAAAATTAAATAGTAGAGGAGATAGTGCATCTCCTTGCTTCAACCCATTCTGGATTTCAAAAGTGTCTGAAAACTGTTTGCCTACACGCACCCTACTCGTTGAGCCATTTAGACACATTCGTATAAGTCTAACTAACTTTTTGGGAATTCCGAACTCCAGCAGGATACTATATAACTTCTCCCTCTTAATTGAATCATATGCTTTTTTGAAGGAAGAATATTAAATTAGCACCGATAAATAACTACAGTTTAAATAAACTAATAAAAACCAACAAAAATGAAAAAACTGATAAAAATAAAAAGTCAGGAATATATCAAATTGAATGCTTGGGTTGTGAAAAGAGATATATATATATATATATATATATATATAGGAAAAACAAAAAGAAACCTAAAAATTAGAACCAAAGAACACACAAGAAATATTAAAAATGGGGAAATAGAAAAATCTGCAGTTGCTGCTCATGTTTGGTCTGAAAAACATAATATAAATTCAGACACTAAATTATTAAAACAGTTAGAAAATACAAAAGAGCTGACTATTTGGGAAAAAATGTATACTCAGAAGAACAAAAACAGAGTTATGAATTTTGATATACCGATGGAGCGTGACCTTGTTTGGAGGTTCTTTGGCCAACCACAGGATGGAGCTGACATCAACATCCAGTTTATGCAACATAATGCAACATAAATAAAACCAGTCTGGACAAGCTGACGATAAAACAGAATTGTTTTGAAACATGTTCAAGAACAAATCAACATTAATATTGAGGTAAGATGTTCAGACTAAAAATAATATAATTGGGTAATACTCTTCACAAACCATTTATTTTTATGCATTATTGATTTTATAGCTGAATTCAATAATTTTATAGCCATTATATGACTGAATTGGAAATTTTTTACACTTCATGTTATAAAAACTTGTATTTCTCACCTAACTGGTTTTGGAGACAGTTGCCTCCACATCATCTACACTCTGACTGTTTGAAATTGAGTCATTAACACTAACATTCCACCTGCTGTCATTTAGTATGGATTGAATGAACTTAGAGATGAAATTTTAATTTTGTTGTTTCTTGACTCACCTCATACTTCTTAACTCCGTCGCAGATCCGGATTTCGTCACTGTATTTGTGACATTCTCAATGCTGTTCACGTTCAGTTCAACGGAGTTAAAAAAGTATGAGGTGAGTTAAGAAACAACTCAACAAAATTAAAATAAATCTCATAGTGTTATTTCCTACCTGCATAACTTAGAGATGAAATCTTGCTTGCCAGGGACTCCAAAATTCATGGACCTATATTTGTTCTTCTGAATATACATTTTTTACCAAACTTACTTCCATAGGTTTCTCTAAATGTTTTAATAGTATAGTTTCTTTTCCAATTATGTGATTCTGTTAATGAATCAATTCTTATCTTACCTCATACTTGATGTTTTTTTAACAAGGGAACTTCAATTTTCAAGAGGTGTCCCTCTCATCTTCAGCCAAAGCCATAGTTTTGACTGAAGATGAGAGGGAAACCTCTAGAAAACTGCAGTTCCCTTGTTAAAAAAACATCAAGTATGAGGTAAGATAAGATTAGATTCATTAACACTTTGAGTCCAGCGGTGGTACTAGTACCATGGCATTTAAATGACACTGAAGCCGGAGAAAATTAAATCCCTCAGCATGCCTGTGCCGGCAGATTTACAGGGGTGTTGTTCTGGTTCTGGTTCAGAGGGATTTAATTTTCTCCGGCTTCAGTGTCGTTTAAATGCCATTGTACTAGTACCACCGCCAGACTCAGTGTTAATGAATCTGTTCTTTACTTACCAGAAAAACACCCCTGTAAATCCGCCTGCACAGGCATGGTTTAATTTTCTCTGGTTTCAGTGTCATTTAAATGTCGTGGTATTAGTACCACTGCCAGACTCAAAGTGTTAATTGAAGAACCTCATAATGTTATTTCCCATAATTAGCTCATGAATGTGATTCTGTATCAAACTATGAGCTGCATTTGCCTATTTTTCCAATTTCACCATTTTAATACTCGTATGAAAGAAGACTTTAGTAATATTAAAATGGTTTTATTGAAAAATTGACGATTGCAGTTCATAGTTTGATTCAGAATCATGTAATTGGAAAAGAAACTGAAGTATTAAAATATTTACAGAAACTTCTAAAACAAACAGTTTGGGAAAAGATATGCATTCAGGGGAAAAAATACAGATCCATGAATTTTGATGTTCCCGATAAGTAACCAATAATACTTACCTACTTGTATGTATGGATGAGAGAGAAGTTACTGTATTAACTACTCCAAGGTATGATAGGCCTTAGAAGACACTTGGCCTACCAGCCAGCTGTTGGTCTCACACCCACATGCTATCACAGAGATTGATGATAGCACTGAGCAACAAAAAAGATACTCTTTTTTGTCTCAGTAAGAAAAATTTGTGATTTTGATAGTAGTTTTTCTCCTGATATATGATATCAGTATTTCTCCATCGCGCAAGGTTTCCGAGAGACAGGAATTTATAATTTCAAAAACTTAATATTTTCTACATTCGTAACTACACAGTATTCAAACATTCGGACTCGCCTAGAAAGTAAGAAATGACAATTTTCTGCTATATTTCGCCTGTGGAGCATCCCTCTTGATGGTCCAACAATAATCGGCCAGCATTTTAGGATTCCATTTGCCTTGATATCTCTTTTCCATAGTTGAAATCTCCTGTTGAAAGTGTTCCCCGTTTTATTTTACAATGGACAAATGGACAAAAAAATGTTTCAAAGTTAAAATTGGGAAACACATTATGAGGTTCTTAATTAATAAATTAATGAGTCATTTTAACATCTTACCTCATATTTCATGTTTTATCAAACACGGTAACTATAGTTTTCAAATGATCTTGTCATAAGTCATAAAGGCGGTTGAAAATGAATGACAAGATCATTTGAAAACTATAGTTACCGTGTTTGATAAAACATGAAATATGAGGTAAGATGTTAAAATGATTCATTAATTTATTAAAAAAATGTTTATTAAAAAAATAATTATTTAAATCCATTAATTGAAATTGAAATAAAAAAAACTGTGTGATGGAGAAATTCCAAATACATATTTGAAAACACAATAAAAAACTGCATTAAGTACAACTATTGGTACTCATGAGACAAAAATCATGTTGACCAGTATAATCCAGCCGGTATATAGGGATGAATTTTGATCAACATGTTGTCCCCTAGCCATTATAGCTAGTTTTCTCAACCTGGAGCTGCTACTTATTTTAGCTACCCAGATTCCTCACAATGCTAAGTGGGCACTAGTCCCATACTGATTGAAATTCCATCAGAAAATTTCTTCTCCCTCGTGGTCGAACCAATGGAAGTCCTATAGGTCTGCATTTATGCCTTAAACTGCTCGACTACGGCATTGGACAACATATATTAAGATAATATCTACATCAGTTAGGAAAAACCTGGGTAAGTCAACTTTTGGTCGAAAATGAGTTATTAACATCTCCCGATAGCTTTTGGTCCGATGCACATTTGGTAAAAATGGGTAAGTTGTAAAGCGAATAGTGACGGTATTATTAAGCATTGAATTTTCGATGTATGCACTCTTTGATGTAAGTCATTGAACTAGTTTTTGCTCTCCTGTTAAAAAATCACTTTGAAGACTTACCTGGTTTTTCCTAACTGATGTAGATATCATAATCATTAATACATTAAAACAGGAAGTAACATTATGAGGTTTTTCGTAATAAATAAGGTGAATCTGGAATCATCTTACTTCATAAATCGTTGTATTCTATTTGAAACATATTTGAAGAGAAAAAATATATGCTCAGACTGGGGTTTGAACTCAGGATCTTTCGCATTTCCATGCAAATGCTCTACCAACTGAGCTACCTGAGAAACTCCAATCTAAATGCAAATTTTTCTCTTATATACACTCTCAATTCCCAAGTGCCAAATGCTATGAAACCGTTGCTTTGATCTTGCAAATGGCACATCTTTATTAAGAAGACCTTTATTGGGAATTTTACATTGCATTATAAAGCCAGTACGGCCTGTTTCTATGTTTTTATTATTCATTTCATATTATCTCAATGATGGATAAATTATATTTGAAGAGAAAAATATATATTTTTCTCTTCAAATATAATTCATGATGTATGAAATGAATAATAAAAACATATTAAACATGTTCAAATAGAACACAATTATTTATGAGGTAAGATGATTCCAGATTTACCTTATTTATCATATTATAAAGTTTTGAAATTTTTTTGTGTTTATCGTCTTTAATGCTAGACTGTTTTCAAGGGACATATCAGTATTCTTTTTTTATATCATTTTTTTATAAAAATATATGATACATTTTTTAAATTGACATGAAGTAGCTCTCAAAACTTATGGTTGTATTAAACAATTCAAAATTGGCAGTTAAAAATTTGTCATCTTTAAACTAAAGTGATCAAAATCCAAAAGCATTGCTAGCTAGGTGCTGTCATGATTTCACTTAATATCTTATTAGATGGCATAAGCTGTTTCTTTTTAAATGTATAAACACAATTCTCCCAATTCTATCAAAACCAGTGGATATTGAAAGAAATTAATATGGTGAAAAGATATTTTTATATTTTTGAGATGAAAATTAAAATCAGGATAATATTAAGTTATGTAGATAGGAAATAACACTATGAGGTTCTTTAATATTGTTTATTTTTTATTATTTCACTCACCTCATACTTCATAAATCATAGCAGACCCTGGGTTTCTTCACTTAATTTGTGACATTGTCAATGCTGCGTCACGTTCACAACTGACGTCCAACGGCCTTCTATCCTGCAGACTGACCTCCGCGCCATCTGGTGGCCGACCGAAGAATTTCCAAATCAGTCCTCTTTCTTTATAACCGGGTATTTCAAAGTTCATAGTTGTATTTTCATTCTTGCATATGTAAATTTTTTCCCAAATTGTGAGTTCCTTTGGTTTTTCCAATTGTTTAAGTAATTTTGTTTTAAATTTGAAGAGAAAAATTTTCGCCTAGACCGGGACTCGAACCCGGGACCCTTGGCTTTCCGGGCCAAGTGCTCTACCAACTGAGCTACCGAGGCGAGTTACGATCTAGACGCAAAAAAAGAGAAAAATTTGCGTCTAGATCGTAACTCGCCTCGGTAGCTCAGTTGGTAGAGCACTTGGCCCGGAAAGCCAAGGGTCCCGGGTTCGAGTCCCGGTCTAGGCGAAAATTTTTCTCTTCAAATTTAATTTATCTTTCATTGAGAAATGTTAAATTAATAATAAAAACATCATTAATTTTGTTTTGTTTTCAATTCTATGTTTTTCTGACCAGGCATGTGCAGCTATTGCAGATTTTTCGGTTTCTCCATTTTTAACATTTCTGAGGTGTTCTTTTAATCTTGTATTTAGATTCCTTTTTGTTTTTCCTATGTATATCTTTTCACAATCTTTACAATTAATTTGATAAATTCCCGATTTTTTACAGTCTTCAATTTTTTCATTTTTGTTGGTTTTTATTAAATTACCTAAGCTGTAATCATTTTTCGGTGCTAATTTAATGTTGAATTTGTTGAAAATTTTTTGAAACTTGTCAAATACGAAAGGATGGTATGTGAACTTCTTGAATTTTTTGCCTATATTTTTATCTGTCTGAAGAGTACTTTCATTGATGACTTTTTGTTCTTTGAATTTATTTATTTTCTTGTGTATCATTTTCTTGTGAAAACACATTATCCTTAGCAATTTGTATGATGTTGTTCTTTCTCTTTTTTGTAATTTTCTTTGCTCATGGGGACATTCACAAGTCTGTGTGTTAAACTATTAAATACTGCCTGTTTGTGTGAAAAATGGTTAAATCCAGTAGCTTTTATATAATTGTCGATGTGAGTTTCTTTTCTGTAGATTCCAAATTCTATTTTCTTTTTTTCTTCATTCCTAATCAATTTAAGGTCTAAAAATGGTATTTCATGATTATTTTCTATTTCCACTGTAAATTTGATTGTTTTATTTTGAATATTTAACAGTTAAATATTCAAAATAAAACAATCAAATTTACAGTGGAAATAGAAAATAATCATGAAATACCATTTTTAGACCTTAAATTGATTAGGAATGAAGAAAAAAAGAAAATAGAATTTGGAATCTACAGAAAAGAAACTCACATCGACAATTATATAAAAGCTACTGGATTTAACCATTTTTCACACAAACAGGCAGTATTTAATAGTTTAACACACAGACTTGTGAATGTCCCCATGAGCAAAGAAAATTACAAAAAAGAGAAAGAACACATCATACAAATTGCTAAGGATAATGGTTTTCACAAGAAAATGATACACAAGAAAATAAATAAATTCAAAGAACAAAAAGTCATCAATGAAAGTACTCTTCAGACAGATAAAAATATAGGCAAAAAATTCAAGAAGTTCACATACCATCCTTTCGTATTTGACAAGTTTCAAAAAATTTTCAACAAATTCAACATTAAATTAGCACCGAAAAATGATTACAGCTTAGGTAATTTAATAAAAACCAACAAAAATGAAAAAATTGAAGACTGTAAAAAATCGGGAATTTATCAAATTAATTGTAAAGATTGTGAAAAGATATACATAGGAAAAACAAAAAGGAATCTAAATACAAGATTAAAAGAACACCTCAGAAATGTTAAAAATGGAGAAACCGAAAAATCTGCAATAGCTGCACATGCCTGGTCAGAAAAACATAGAATTGAAAACAAAACAAAATTACTTAAACAATTGGAAAAACCGAAGGAACTCACAATTTGGGAAAAAATTTACATATGCAAGAATGAAAATACAACTATGAACTTTGAAATACCCGGTTATAAAGAAAGAGGACTGATTTGGAAATTCTTCGGTCGGCCACCAGATGGCGCGGAGGTCAGTCTGCAGGATAGAAGGCTGTTGGACGTCAGTTGTGAACGTGACGCAGCATTGACAATGTCACAAATTACGTGAAGAAACCCAGGGTCTGCTATGATTTATGAAGTATGAGGTGAGTGAAATAATAAAAAATAAACAATATCAGGATAATATATTCAGATTGCATAATATTAAATATTTTTTATGTTCTTTCACAGATTTTTGTTGCATCATCTTGTGATGAAGATCCAGAACAACCCTTTATTATTTCAAAACTAAATAAAATTATTGATAGATTTGAACACATCATCTCTCTCCATATGGTGTTACCTGATACAGATAAAGGTAGGAAAACAAAATTATTCTATAATGAATCAAGATATATATATATATATATATATATATCGATGTTTTTATTATTAATTTCATACATCTCAATGATGGATAAATCATATTTGAAGAGAAAAATTATATGCTCAGACCGGGACAACGTATATAGAGAAAAATTTGCGTTTAGATCGGTACTTGCTCAGGTAGCTCAGATGGTAGAGCACTTGGACTAGAAAACCAAGGGTCCCGGATTCAAGTCCCGGTCTGAGCATATAATTTTTCTCTTCAAATATGATATATATATATATATACACAGGGTCTTCATTTTAAGACACAACCCTAGCGTCTGGTAATTGCTCTTGTATGGTAATCTCACCAAATAGATTTAAGTAGTTGTGAAAATGATTAGAGATTGCAATGGAATAAAATTGATTTTTGTGCCTTTTATTCCTTATGTTATGACGAAAGATTTTCAAAATTATCTTCTTCAGCTTCAATACAACATTCAAACCGGAAAATAATATTTTGAAACATGCTATCCAATTCGTGCCTTGAGATGTTGGAGATCACAGTTTGATAATTTTCTTTAAGTTCCTCTAATCTTCCAAGGATTTGAAATTGTGGCTTTATTTGGGACAGTTGTGTTAGAGAATTGACTGCAAAATTTACGATGACAATTTTTGTAAGATATTCTTTGCATATGCAAAAGAAAAAATACCCTCTGTTCACAACCTCACAGCTAAATACAAATTCACAAGTTTGTTTAAGAAAACTTCGGAAAACATGTCTGTACTTTACAGTTAACACTAAATGGAGGTAAAAAAATGTGAATAGAATCTGCTTAGCTGTCGCCCACCAGTTCACTGACCGGGAAATAGGGGGTGCTTTGACCGCTTGGCCTGCCGGCTGGTTGCCAGGCACTTAGGGTTGCAACATGTACTGAAAGTGGATTTAGAAATGTATTCTCTCCATTTGAAATTGGCAAAATTATTGGGTGATATTTGCTTAGAAAATTTAACAAGAAACTTTTTTGGAAGTTTGAATTTCACAATTAAAAAGAAAATTACTACATAAAACAAAAAATTTAATAGTCTAATCCTGAAACGTATTAATGTACCTAAACCAAAATCTAAAAAAGGTGGCTTTAGAAATGAATCAATAAACCAAATACATACTTTAAATAACAACAATGCACTTGGCCCGGAAAGCCAAGGGTCCCGGGTTCGAGTCCTGGTCCAGGCGAAAATTTTTCTCTTCAAATACAAAAATAACAATGTAGTTAACCTTTCTAAAATAGAATTGACCGAAGAAGAAAAATTATTGAATCTTGGACTAAAAACTTGTGTGAATTTTTCAAATAAAATAGAAGATTATGTGGCTGACATTGAGATCGCAATTTCAGATCTCAAAGTTGAAGATAAAATTATCATTAGAAAAAATGTTGAAAAAGTTTTTGAAAATATAAAAGAAAAACCAAAAAATAATAGAGCCATTAAAAATATGAAAACTTTAAGAAATATAAATGACCAAAAAGCAGTAATTTCTAAAGCCAATAAAGGAAATAAAATTATTTTAGATCAAGACGATTATCTAAATAGAATGAACCTTCTCTTAAATTCAAATTAATATGAAGAAATTAAATGCAATCCTCTTCCATAATCAATAAATCATTTAATAATACATTGAAAAACATAAAATTCATCATCAAGGATCAAGACAAATATAAGTTAAAAAGTTTCAAACCCACAGAATCCAAAACTGTATGGACTCCCAAAAATACACAAGGAGGGGAAAAAGATGAGACCCATTATTAATAATATTGGCTCACCGTGTTATATTTTAGCAAAATGGCTTACCAAAAAATTTAAAGAATTATCAAGTTTCGACAACAAAAGCATTGAAAATTCTATTGAATTAGTAAAGGAACTAAATAATGTATCATTGGATTGTAATGACAGATTGGTTTCTTTCGATGTCATTTCCAAGCATCCCAATTGGAAAGATGTTAACTATTTTAGAAAAATGGCTAAATTTCTTAAAACTAAAAAAAGAAATAATAGAAGAATATTTAATTCTTACAAAACTTTGCATTGATAATAATGTTTTCACCTTCAATGAAAAATTTTACAAACAAATCTCAGGTCTGGCTATGGGTAATCCACTTTCACCATTCTTGGCAAATTTATTTGTGTGTTATTTAGAGTCTCATCACCAATGTATATCCCTTGATATTTAAATGTTGGTACAGATATGTAGATGATATTTTCTCTGTGATAAATTCTAAATATATTGAAGATGTATTGAAATTACTGAACCTTCAAGATGGAACTGTAAAATTTACTATGGAATTGGAAAAGGATAAACAAATCCCATTTTTGGACCTTTACTTAATAAGGAATGAACTACAAGGAAAAATTGAATTCAATATATATAGGAAGGATGTTCATACAGACAGTTATATAAAATCTTCAGGTTTCAATCATATTGCACATAAACATGCAATTTTCAACAGTTTGATATATAGATTATTAAATTTTGGAAAATAAATAATTGTAAATAAATTAAAGAAATTCAGACAACAAAAAAGATTAAAAGAATACACTACCCTGCAATCTGATTCAAAGAAAGGAAAACAATTTAAGAAAATTACATAAATTTTAAAACATTTTCAAGAAATTCAATATATTACATTGGCACCGATAAATAAATTTAGCCTTGGTAATCTAATAAGAAATTGAACACCCCAGATAGCAAAAAAATCTGGAATTTATCAAATTAATTGTAAGGACTGCAATAAAGTATACATAGAAAAAACAGAAAGAAATTTGAACACTCGCTCTAAGGAACATTTAAGAAATATTAAAAATGGTGAGTTGAAAAATCAGCTACTGCAGCACATAGTTTATTGGAGAATCATAAAACTGAAAAAGAAGCCCTACTTTTAAAATAATTGGAAAAACCTTTAGAATTGACAATTTGGGAGAAGATATATATTCAGAAGAACAAATTCAGATAATGAATTTCGAGATTCCTGATGAACGTGACCTCATCTCAAAGTTCATCAAATGAACACCAGATGGCAACATTATTGATGGAGATTCCAACGAAAATCTGGTAGTCATAATGTCGGTTGAAAATGAGAGAGATCTTTCTCTCGAAAACTAGTTCCCGTGTTTGAAGAAACATAAAATATGAGGTAAGATAAGAATTAAATTAATCATGATTATTTCATACCTCATACTTCTATATTTCTTTAAATACAGCATTGCAGTATCGGCAATTTCTTATCACCATCATCAGCTGTTTTCACGATTGTCAATTTTTACTTTTGTTGATAATTATCCAAACTGCCATCTGATGTTCTTTTAAAGAATTATTTTCTAAACTGCCATCTGGTGTTCATTTTAATGAATCATTTTCTACACTGCCATCTGTTGTATTTTTGAAGAACTTTGTAATCAAGCTAGGTTCATCTGGAATTTCAAAGTTCATAGTTCTAGTACTTTTTTTTTATGAACTTCGAAATTCCAGATGTACCTAGCTTGATTACAAAGTTCTTCAAAAATACAACAGATGGCGGTTTAGAAAATGATTCATTAAAATGAACACCAGATGGCAGTTTAGAAAATAATTCTTTAAAAGAACATCAAATGGCAGTTTGGATAATTATCAATAAAAGTAAAAATTGACAACCATGGAAACAGCTGATGATGGTGATAAGAAATTGCCGATACTGCAGTGCTGTATTTAAAGAAATATAGAAGTATGAGGTATGAAATAATCACGATTAATTTAATTCTTATGAATTTGAACCTCATAATGTTAAAAATTCCCAAATTTAATATATAAAAATGAGGTAAGATGTTAAAAAATGACTCATTAATTTACGAATATACTGAAGTTTCTGTCTATAAACACTTCCTAACCTGAATTATCTAAAAAAACCTGTTTCAGAGACCATTTTACCAAACTTCAAAAGCAGTCTCTGTTGTGTCTGTTAAAACTCTAGTAGCAACAGCAGCAGCAGTTTTTTTATTTCAGAATCATACTTGTCATGTAGCAATAAATTAAGAAATGTAAGGTCAAGTTTATTAATCAGCAAAATTGTACCATTTTGCTAACCTGAAGCAAAAATGCTCTAGCCCTTCTTTCATTCCCCATTTGTGCCACGTATCCTGCCCATTGCAGTCTATGAGACTGAACTGTTCTTATTATATCTGGCTTCCCACAAAGATCATGTAGCTCACTGTTATGTAAGTCTTCTCCATTTGTCTGTTTGTTTGTCTCTCTTTGGTTCAAAAATTTTCCTAAGACTTTATTCTTAAATACTCGTTCCTTAAGATAAGAGTCTACGTTTTACATCCAGAATATACTGGGAACATAACTGTTTTACATGTTTTCAGTTTAATGATTTTTGAGAAAAAATAGAATGACAAATTAAATTGAGAAATCTGATTAATAAAACGAGTCTTTTCTTATCTTACCTCATACATCGTGGCTGAGAATGAGAGGGATGCCTCTTGAAAACTGCAGTTCACTTATTAGAAAAACATGATGTAATGAGGTAAGATAAGAATCGACTCATTTTATTAATACTTTTAAATACATTTTAAAGCACCATTGAGGTTATGTAATAAAATATTAAAATGTAAAATTAGTACCTGGTAAATAAGTCATCCTCATCCAAAATGTTCCAATATTAAACTTCGTCAAGTAGTTAAAATATGAAGGCCTTTCAAAAACAATGTTTCATATTCTGCATTTCAACTGGTAGTTGAGTACGACTGATTTACCAGGTACTAATTTTGTATTTTAATATTTCATATTATTTACTGAAGAACCTCAAAGTGTTATTTCCCATAATTAACTTATGAGAAATCTGATTTATATTTGAACAAATGTAACAGAAATTTTCTTTAAAACTGTTACAGAAACTCTTGAGAAACTAGCGATACCTGCACTCAACTTGGATGTAAATCACAATAGCAATGAGAATTCAAAAGCACCAGAGGAAAATAGTACAAGTGATGAAGGTGCTGTAGCATTATCATCAGTGGCAATAGCAGCTGCAGCAGCAGCAGCAGCAGCAGCAGCAGCAGCAGCATCATCATCATCATCTTTGAGTGCTGGAGGTGGTGATGGTGCATCTGCTCTAGGTGTATCTTCTCCTGCTAATGCAATGCGTGACAGTTCTCCACAACCTCTTGGTGATACCGAGGATGAAGGAATTGGTGCTACGGGTCATAGTGATCAAAGTGCCAGTGAAGATAGCAGTCTTACTGATAGTGACAGGACACTTGTAGGTGATGTTCCTGATGAATGCTTGGCACAGCTTTCCAGTCCTAGCAATTCACCTCCAGGATCTGATCGACATAATATATCTTCACCTGAGGAGGGAAATACAAATACTTACCATTCATTTACCAAAGTATGTATCCATCATTTGGTAAAAGGAATATGTCACAGTTTTATTAGTGTTTCTGATTACATCGAACTGCCAGTAAATAATTGGTCTATCTGATACATCACACAATTCTTTTAGTCACATCTATATGCATGTTACATAAGACATATTAAAAATTATTTATTGCTTATCATAAGGTTCTTGAAGCAAGTTAATACTGTTATCCCATTTTTCGTGATGGAATAACAAAGTAGAAAAATAATCTTTTCAATTTATATATTAAATTTGGGAATTTTTAACATTATGAGGTTCAATTAATAATAATTATTCAAAGTTAAAATTGGGAAACACATTATGAGGTTCTTAATTAATAAATTAATGAGTCATTTTAACATCTTACCTCATATTTCATGTTTTTCAAACACGGTAACTATAGTTTCGAAATGATCTTGTCATTCATTTTCAACCGCCATTATGACTACCGGATATTCGTTGGAATCTCCCTCTATAACGTTGCCATCTGGTGTTGATTTGACGAACTTCGAGATATCGTTGCCATCTGGTGTTGGTTCGATGAACTTCGAGATGAGGTCACGTTCATCCGGAATGTCGAAATTCATAGATTTAAATTTGTTCTTCTGTATAAATATTTTCTCCCAAACTGTCAAATCCAAAGGTTTTTCCAAATGTTTTAGAAGTTTAGCTTCTTTTTCAATTCTATGACCTTCCAACAAACTATGTGCTGCAATAGCTGATTTTTCAATTTCACCATTTTAATATTTCTAAAGTGTTCCTTTGTGCGAGTGTCCAAATTTCTTTTTGTTTTTCCTATGTAGAAGAAATTTGGACACTCGCACAAAGGAACACTTTAGAAATATTAAAAATGGTGAAATTGAAAAATCAGCTATTGCAGCACATAGTTTGTTGGAAGGTCATAGAATTGAAAAAGAAGCTAAACTTCTAAAACATTTGAAAAAACCTTTGGATTTGACAGTTTGGGAGAAAATATTTATACAGAAGAACAAATTTAAATCTATGAATTTCGACATTCCGGATGAACGTGACCTCATCTCGAAGTTCATCGAATCAACACCAGATGGCAACGATATCTCAAAGTTCGTCAAATCAACACCAGATGGCAACGTTATAGAGGGAGATTCCAACGAATATCCGGTAGTCATAATGGTGGTTGAAAATGAATGACAAGATCATTTCAAAACTATAGTTACCGTGTTTGAAAAACATGAAATATGAGGTAAGATGTTAAAATGACTCATTAATTTATTAATAATAATTAAATGAATCGTGATTTCTTCTTACCTCATACTTCTATGTTTTTTTAAACACAGCACTGCAGTATCGGCGACACATTGTTGTCGTCATCAGCTGTTTTCACGACTGTCAGTTTTTTTCTTTTGCCGGTAATTATCTAGACAATGTGTCGCTGATACTGCAGTGCTGTGTTTAAAAAAAACAGAAGTATGAGGTAAGAAGAAATCACGATTCATTTAATTATTAATCTTTTCAATTTTCAATGTTTATATTTAAATTAACATTTTCCAGTCCTGGATAGAATCTAATTTAAGAAAGAAAAATTAACGCTTGAACCCTGGTCCTCTCATTCTCCATACGAGTGTGTTGTCCATTACACCATTCAAATGATGTTACAAACATTGACTTTTTTTCCACCTATACAATTCTCATTCTTCCAAAGGCTAATAGCTGTTGGCACCATCATGTGAACTTATGTCTTCTGTTCAGAAGTATTTTTATTGAGAATTTAACATTACTTTTTAACGGTGAAGTTTCATATTTTCTTTGCTTTTATTTAAATTAACATTTTCCGATCCTGGATAAAATCTCAATAAAAATATTTCTGAATAGAAGACGTCAGTTGGTGTGATGGTAGCAACAGCTATCAGCCTTTGGATGAATGAGAATTGTATAAGTGGAAAGAAATGTTAATGTTTGTATCGTCATTTGAATGGCATAATGGACAGCACACTTGTACAGAGAACGAGAGGTTCAGGGTTCAAATCTTAGTTCAACCATTAATTTGTCTTTCTTAAATTAGAATCTTTTCAATGTTTATTATTTTTTTAAAACTGCAGAAAAATTTCCATATAAATTCAGATACTTAAATAGACAATTGGTTTAGAACTCTGGTGTAGTAAACCAGATACCTTGGATTCAAATCCCAGTATAGGCATACATTTTTCTAAGAATTAAATTAATATTTTTAATACCTCACCTCATATCCTTTATTCTTCTAGACTGCAGTTTCGGAGCTATATCTCTATCATCAGTAGCCTATTGTCGACTGGTTGACGAGAGGCTACTGATGATGGAAATATAGCTTCAAAACTGCAGTCTAGAAGAATAAAGGATATGAGGTGAGGTATTAAAAATATTGTTTTATTTTAAGAAGTAATATTTTGAGGTTCTTTTAATCAAGTTTATTGAGTCTGTAATATCTTACCTCAATTTAATGTTGATTTGTTCTCGAACATGTTTCGATTAGTCTTCTAATCATCATCAGCATGGCCAGACTGGTTAGATTTTATGTTGTAAACCCTGGATGTTTATATCAGCTCCCTCCTGACAAACAAAAACAGAGTTATGAATTTCAAAATACGAACTGAGCATGACCTTGTTTGGAGGTTCTTCGGCCAGCTGCAGGAGGGAGCTGACATCGACATCCAGGGTTTATAACATAAATCTAATCAGTCTGGCCATGGTGATGATGATTAGAAGACTAATCGAAACATGTTCGAGAACAAATCAACATTAAATTGAGGTGAGATATTACAGACTCAATAAACTTCATTAAAAATATAAATTTAATCCTTAAATTAAACCTCAATGATTTTTTCCTGTGAAAGTTAAATACATATTTCCCTTCAAATATTAATTTGTCTTTCATTGTAAGTGACAAATTTAAAATAAAAACCTTGAAAATATGAAAGTAATAACATTTAATTTTAGGAAGTGATATTTTGAGGTTATTTTAATTAAATTATTTTCAGTCTGACCATCTTACCTCAATATTAATTTTAATTATTTTAATTAATATTGAGGTAAGATGATCAGACTGAAAATAATTTAATGAAAGTAATAATTTTTTATTAAAATTTTATTTTGATATGGTTAAACATCTTTGATTACTTGTTTCTAAGATTATGGCTTTATACCAGTTACCTACATATGTTTATTGTGGTATTTGTGTGCCATGTGGAAATGACATCAATGTTAAATGTATTCGATTATTCAAAAATTTAAAGGATTGTCATATTGAAATTTCAACCCAGCAAAAAAAAAAATATATATATATATATATATATCCATCAGGTTGGTTTAGACCAGTATGTGAACTTGACTCTCCAAATATGAAGTTGACATGGAACCATCTTAGTCAACTAGTTCATAAAACCATAGGAATGCTGAATCCAAGTATAAATAAATAAAAATGTTCATCAATAGGCCATGGAGATCATGGGGATGTGGATACAAGGATCCAAATATTCTTAGTCAGCACAGGGATATGGCAAGCCTTATGCTTAATGTGACCTTATCCCCAGAAAATTCTTGATACTCTTTCAAAGGAGGTTGAATGAACATCCAGGATTAATGAAGTGAATGTGTCGTACACTGCAGGAGATGGTTTTTGTCCATAATGTGATCTGGGTTATTGCACAAAACCATATGTTGGACTGTTATATGCAGATAATGAGCAAGACAGTCATGAGAATTAAATGAATCGTGATTTCTTCTTACCTCATACTTCTATGTTTTTTTAAACACAGCACTGCAGTATCAGCAACCAATTGTCACCATCCTCAGCTGTTTTCATGACTGTCAATTTTTTCTTTTGCCGGTAATTATCCAAACTGCCATCTGATAAACTGTTCTTTTGAAGGAATTATTTTCTAAACTGCCATCTGGTGTTCTTTTGAATGAATCATTTTCTAAACTGCCATGTTGTATTTTTGAAGAGCTTTGTAATCAAGCTCGATTCGTCTGGAATCTCGAAGTTCATGGTTCCTGTATGGTTTTTTTGAATATATATTTTTTCCCAAACTGTTAAATCCAAAGGTTTGGATAGATGTTTCAAAAGTTTTGCTTCTTTTTCAATTCTATGATGCTCTAATAAACTATGTGCTGCTATAGATAATTTTTCAATTTCTCTACTCTTTCTCTATTAATCACGATTCATTTAATTCTTATGAATTGAACCTCACAATGTTAAAAATTCCCAAATTTAATATATAAAAAGACAGTCATGCCCTGTCATCAGTCTGAATTTTGCAACTGTCTCCTTGTGCCCTTTGTTGTTTACTTCTGCTACCAGTTTGTCTATTTTCTTCTATAACTTTCCCTTTGCTGTTCAAAGTTCTGTTGCATGTGCATTTGGAATGCTTTCTTCATTTCTTGAATCTTTCTGTAGAGTGAAGGTTGGTGTTTATTGTGATTTGGGTTCTGGTGCCTCTTTTTCAAGTTCGTCTGCCATTACAAGCTGACCCATCATCTGCTACTTTTTCTGTTATCAGATGTGACATATAATTTGTCACTCTCATTGTTTTCAAATTCAATTTAGTTCAGCTGTACTATGCCCATAGACAATACAAATAATATTATTTCTTCTTCTTCATCATCCAAGGATTAAGCCTGTTTGCTCATTCTGGTTTCATGAAAGCTAAATTTGTTAGAATTATTCAGATCATCTTCTGCATGGGCATCCAACATTTCTTCTTCCGTGTGGTTTATAATTCAGCAATACTTCTGGAAATCTTTCTTCTGGCATTCTATCAATATATTCTTTCCAGGTATTCCTATTTTTAACTATTCAATCTGTAAGTTTGGAAATATTTAGTTCCTTTATTATATCTTCATTTCATTTCTTATGCAGCAGAGTATATCCTGCTATATTTCTTAAAAAAATCTCATCTCAACTGCTTCCAATCTTTGTTCCTGTCTTTTAGTGATTGTCCTACATTCTGATCCATACATTAGTACAGGGACAGCCATTAGTTTATAAAATTTAATTTTTATTTCTTTTTTTGTATTTTTAAGAGTTTTTTTAATAGTGTATCACATTAGATTAAATTAGCATCAAAATTATCAAATGTCACAAAATGATAAAACAGTTATCCCATCTACATAAAAAAGTTGTACTTCAATGGATTCCAGCCCATTGTGGAGTGACAGGCAATGTAATAGCCGATTTTCTGGCCAAGAAGGGTAGCAAAATTGTTTCAAACCCAACTTCTACTCCAGTTTCCTTTCACTCTATCAAAAGAATTATCTCAAATAAATACATCAATAAACTTAGAGAAGAATACACCACCAAAACATCTGGAAAGGAATGGGAAAATCTACAAGCTTATGACATTATTACATTACAAAGAAAATCTGCAGTAGCAACATTCAGACTGCTAACGGGACATGACTGCTTGAATAAACACCTACACAGACTTGGCATAACAGATTCATCTAAATGCCCTTTTTGCAATTTAAATGAAGATATGGAAAGAAACCATCTCCTCCGTTGTCCAGCTTTTGTAGAAGAGACCAGCCTTTCTGCTAAATATTGGAGTGCAAGAGAGCGAATGATTTCATTATCAAGTGCTCGACATTAGATACCAACCAACCGACCATTAGATTAAATTTGTTTATTTTATCATTAATATCTTCAATGTTAACATATGATAAATTGAAACCTAGATATTTAAATCTATTCATTATTAACTATTATTTATTCATTATTATTAATTTCACAGCATTGAAGATTTTGGAACCCATAGGGTCGTATGCAAATACATTACTCTCTACTCAAATTACTTCCAATCACTGGTGAGCTGAGATCGAATTAACGGCCGCCTTAACCGGTCATGCATGAATGTTGACGTTTTCGTAATATTGGCAACGAATTACCCAGAATTCTCAGCGATAAAACCACTCCCGTTATTTTCGTCTGCTATAGAGGAATGCATTTATGCTTGCATCCCGCAAATAATACCGTATACAAACACGTCTGCGACGCGCAATATTACGCCGATTCTCCTGTTCTTCCAGTTGAATTCTTTGGTAGACTCTATCAAATTCCTCTTCTCTGCATATACCGAAAACATGATCGAAGTCTTCAAGGTCCGACATCTTGGATAAGTTTCAAACTACATCGGTTACCATCGGTTCCCTTCGGGATTTTCACATAAGTTTATATCTTGAGCTACGATCTTAAGGTACCTTGTCAGGTAGCTTTACAATTATTACCGCGTGAATAGATTTCTGAGTAAGAAAAATGTGTTTGAATAAAACTTTATCAGCAGAGAACGCCTTTTACTGTCTAATGCGTTCAAACATTCGACCCATAGGGAACAAATGTTGAATTAGCTATGTAAGAAGCTGCAATCTGGCAATACAGTAGCTGTATCTCTCATTTCCTCCATTTGCTACTTGACTACTGATGTTTAGTTGTATAATTAACATATATTCTACAATAGAAATACTGTTGGAATATACACAGAATAAAAATATATTTCTTTCAAAGTATGTAACTGTATAAAGACAAATTAACCTAGGTAAAATGCACATTGTTATCTAAATTGATGTAATTTGTGCAGTGAAACTTTATTATGAATTTATGCTTCTGCTTTACTAAGTTTGGTACAAGTTGTTAATGGAAAAATTAATAAAATTGGGTTGCAATCACTTTTGAGCATAGAATCTGTTCATTCTCAAGTTTTTAATTCTTTATTACTACAAGATCGGTCATAGTGGACTAGTGTTTATGCTCCTTGCCTCTGGTTCCGAGGATCGCAGGTTCAAACACGGCCATGGTTAATGGATTTTTTTGGATGGAAAAATCTAAGGAGCAAATTCTCCGGGAGAGACTTTAAGCTGTGGGTCCTGAATCTGAAGATTTTCAGGCTCGTAAAAGATCCTTAAGCCTGAATAAAAAAGGCCTCTAAGTAAAATTTCTTCTTCTTCTTCTTTCTTCCAAGTATTAGGTCAAGGCCTGTTAAGATCCTATAAAAAATTTTCCCTCCAGCATTTCATAGGACGGCCCAGAGATCTTCGTCTTCTTGGTATATAATTATAAACAGCTTTGGGGATCCAATTTGAACTCATTCTTTCAAGATAGTGTTTCCAATTTAGTTGGTACTGTTTAATATATTCCAAAATTGGCGTAGTCTTCAATTCTTTTAAGATATCGATGTTCCTTTTCCAATCTCATCTGGTGTAACCCGCTGTTCTGCGCATGAATCTCTTTTCACAAGCCGTTAAACTACTTTCATGTTGTCTTTTTAGTGTCCATGCTTCACTACCATAGGTCAACACTGGTCTAGCCAAAGTGTTATATAAACGTAATCTGGTGTTTTTTTGTACAAGGGATGGTTTCATAACTTGATTAATAAATAATTCCCAAACTTTTGTTATAACTAGTAATTTTTTCAGGAATATCCTTTTCATCCCAGATAGAGAGATAATATCCAAGATATTTAAATTGATTAGATCTCTCTAACATTTTATTCTGGAGACAGATTTTACTTTGTATGGGGTCCTTCCCAAGAAATGCCATAATTTTAGTTTTGTTGATTATTTCCATATTAAATTTGGCATCTATTTTTTGTAAATTATAAATTGATCATTGCAAATCATTTTTGGAAAGTGCCAGAAGAGCTAAATCGTCTGCAAAAAGAATAGCATCGAGTTTGAGATTCCTATTGATGGGTATATATCCTCATTGTGTTTTCCTCCATTCGTTTATTAATCTATTCATATATATATAGGACGAAGATCACTGGGCTGTCCTATGAAACGCTGGAGGGAAAATTTTCTATAGGATCGCAACAGTCCTTGGCCTATTACTTGGAAGGAAGAAGAAGAAGAATAATATAGATATATATATAATGAAAACACCGGTGAAAGTCCACATCCTGCAAAATTTACCAACCTCATTGTCCTAGTAATACCTTAGTTGCCTGTTGCATGTCTCATTGGGTCCATGTGTTGATCACATGACATGTATGAGCAAATAAGGTAACTAAAAAAAATTAACTTGGTCTAGTAACTCCTTATAAAGAAAAGGCTGTGACTCAACAATGGGCTATACCATTATAGATAGATAGATGCTACTACAAGAAAGTGCTCAGAATGTATTTTAAAAACTTGTTAACTATTCAAAGTTAAAATTGGGAAACACATTATGAGGTTCTTAATTAATAAATTAATGAGTCATTTTAACATCTTACCTCATATTTCATGTTTTTTCAAACACGGTAACTATAGTTTTCAAATGATCTTGTCATTCATTTTCAACCGCCATTATGACTACCGGATATTCGTTGGAATCTCCCTCTCTAACGTTGCCATCTGGTGTTGATTTGACGAACTTTGAGATATCGTTGCCATCTGGTGTTGATTCGATGAACTTCGAGATGAGGTCACGTTCATCCGGAATGTCGAATTAACTATGTTCACAACTTCAAACTGATTTTTCTCAAAACTATGAAAGTAATGAGTTGACATGTTTGAAAAGACAATAGGAAGTAACATGAGGTTTAACATAATAAATAAGTTTGGTCTGTATTATTCTTACCTCATATAGTTGTTTCTATTAGACATATGTTTCAAATTATTCAAAGTTAAAATTGGGAAACACATTATGAGGTTCTTAATTAATAAATTAATGAGTCATTTTAACATCTTACCTCATATTTCATGTTTTATCAAACACGGTAACTATAGTTTTCAAATGATCTTGTCATTATTAATAACCAATAAGAAAATGAACACCCTAGATAGTAAAAAATCTGGAATTTATCAAATTGATTGTCGAGATTGCAATAAAGTATACATAGGAAAAACAAAAAGAAATTTGGACACTCGCACAAAGGAACACTTTAGAAATATTAAAAATGGTGAAATTGAAAAATCAGCTATTGCAGCACATAGTTTGTTGGAAGGTCATAGAATTGAAAAAGAAGCTAAACTTCTTAAACATTTGGAAAAACCTTTGGAATTGACAGTTTGGGAGAAAATATTTATACAGAAGAACAAATTTAAATCTATGAATTTCGACATTCCGGATGAACGTGACCTCATCTCGAAGTTCATCGAATCAACACCAGATGGCAACGATATCTCGAAGTTCGTCAAATCAACACCAGATGGCAACATTAGAGAGGGAGATTCCAACGAATATCCGGTAGTCATAATGGCGGTTGAAAATGAATGACAAGATCATTTGAAAACTATAGTTACCGTGTTTGATAAAACATGAAATATGAGGTAAGATGTTAAAATGACTCATTAATTTATTAATATGTTTCAAAGCATGTTTGCCCCATCTTCAGTTGGCAAACATGCCTTGAATCATATTATTTATATTATTTTTAGTCTGGACATCTTACCTCAATATTAATGTTGATTTGTTCTTGGACATGTTTCAAAACAATTCTGTTTTATCGTCAGCTTCTGGGAAAGCTGATGATAAAACAGAATTGTTTTGAAACATGTCCAAGAACAAATCAACATTAATATTGAGGTAAGATGTCCAGACTAAAAATAATATAATTAAAATAACCTCAAAATATAACTTCCTAAAATTAAATATTAATACTTAAATCATATGTCTAATTGAAAAAAATTATTTATTGAGTTGACATGTATTTGCCATATTTTCATGTGACTCATAATTTATCTTTAATGTGAATTTAATATTCAGTCCGGTTGCATTCATGATTATAATAGACAGGGGTGTTAAATCTAAACGTCAAAAAATGGTAATAATAAATCGTGGTGTCAGACATGGGTGTCCTTTATCACCTTTTCTTTTTAATTTATATATAGATGAAGTTATGTTAAAGTGGCAGATTAATTTAAATAAACATTTTAAAATAATTAATAAACTGTTGGATACATTATTGTTTGCCGATGATCAAGTAGTGATTTCCAGTTCAGAAGATGATCTACAAAGAGCTATTTTTAATTTTGAAAAAATAAGTGCCAATTACAATTTTAAAATTTCAAAGAATAAAACTAAAATTTTAGCATTTAAGAGCAAAAATAATAATTGATGATACAATTTTAGAGCAGGTGAACAGTTTTAAATATCTAGGTTTCAATTTATCATATGTTAAAATTGAAGATATTCTTCTTCTTCCTTCCTTCCAAGTATTAGGCCAAGGCCTGTTACGATCCTATAGAAAATTTTCCCTCCAGCGTTTCATAGGACGGCCCAGTGATCTTCGTCCTCTTGGTATATAATTATAAACAGCTTTGGGGATCCGATTTGAACTCATTGAAGATATTAATGACAAAATAAATAAATTTAATCTAATGTGTGGCACTACTAAAAGAACCCTTAAAAACACAAGAAAAGAAACAAAAATTAAATTTTATAAAGTAGTGGCTGTTCCTGTATTGATGTATGAATCAGAATGTTGGACAATCACTAAAAGACAAGAACAAAGATTGGAAGCAGCTGAGATGAGATTTTTAAGAAATATAGCAGGATATACTCTGCTGGATAAGAAAAGAAATGAAGATATAAGAAAGGAACTAAATATTTTCAAACTTACAGACCAAATAATTAAATGTAGGAACGACTGGAAAGAACATATTGATAGAATGCCAGAAGGAAGATTTCCAAATTTATTGCTAAATTATAAACTGCATGGAAGGAGAAATGTTGGACGCCCACACAGAAGATGGTCTGAACAATTTTAACAATTCTAGCTTTTTTTATGAAACCGGAACGAGCCAACAGGCTTAATCCCTGGATGATGATGATGATGATGATGATGATGATGATGATGTGAATTTAATATTTATTTTAAAATATATTTTGCACTTGAAATTTAAATTAGAATTTATCATATTTTTGCATTGATGTTTTTATCTTAGTCATTCTTGCTTCTTTCAGGAACAACCAGAGAATTGGGATGATGAAGAAAGTGAAACTGTGGGGGCTACGACAAGAGCAACCAACCATTATTTCAGACCTGCTCCTTATAATGATAGAGACAATCAAAGAAGTAATTATTTAAATTTTACTTTTATTTATTCTACATGGTGTTGTAGGTACATACAACCCAGCTTATCTTGAAAACTCGTAGGGAATGTAATGCTTTGCTGGTAATGTCACATAGGATTTTACTTTGAAATTAATCAATTGTGAAAAGATCTTTTGAGTGCATTTTTCATTTTACATTGAGATGCCTTTATTTATGTACCCTCTGAATCTGTGAAAATATAACAAACTTTTATTCTTAGATGAAAGGTCCACCACTGTGGTCTCGGGGTAGCTGCTGCCTTGTCATGCAGCGGGGGCCCGGGTTTGATCCCCGGTCGGGACAGTTTTTCTGGGTGAGGTTTTTATCAGGGTTTTTCCTTACCTGTAAGACAAATGTCGGGAAAACTTTAAGGCCCAAACAGTCCCCGAAATCATATGGCCATCGCAATCATCATCATTCATATTCATCTTAGGTTAAGCTTAGGATTAGGGACTCTCCTGGTGCACCATTATCATCATCACCCATCATATCATCGGGGCAACGTAACCCTGCCTTCCAGGTGCCCCAACCTCAGAAGTGAGTTACAAGTATGCCATGCCAGGAGAGAAACCAGGAATGTCGAAAGAAAAAAAAAAAAGATTCTTAGATGAAATGTTTACAAATATCTGCTGTTAAATTTATTACACTTTCCTATTAGATTGATGTTTAGAATATACCTGTTTATTAACTTTTGCTTGAATTACAGTAAATTTATTGTGACTATTTAACTCATGCCCCAAATTAAAGTTAATGATCAATCACGTTTCAATGAATTTTGTTTTACAACCAATGACACTCGTGTTTCACCTCGCTATTTATCAAATTCTGTTTATCAAAATAAAGAAAGCTCCTCCTTTTTAATATTCTGAACAGGTCAAAGCATTATTTTGCAGTGACTGACTCTCCAACAAATATGTTGAATGTAGCAAATAATGAACAGATCCCTTTGAACTACACATTTGATAAATGTGTGTTCAATAATTGTGTTTTTAAATAATGATCTTACTGAGTTGTTTCTTTAAAAAATTAATAACCTATAATGTTGATTATAATTTACAGTTTGATGTGTTTCATTTTTTCTCCACTAGGGTGCATTCTTACAATATTGCGATTCTATTTGATAATAAATAATATGATCAAGTTGCAGTGGATGATCAAATGAAACATAACCAAACAGTTCTCATTTGTTTTCAAACATTGCCATTTACATGAAATATATAAGTATTTTAAAATACTGGTAAATATATTTAAATAATGTTTTTTTGAGTGAACAGCTTAATTTTAATCGTTATATAGTCCTAACAAATGCCACTCTTGATTTCCAAATCCTCTAGATAAATTCACTCATCACTTTGTGACATTGTGAATTTATCAATGATTTGGAAATCACTCATGACATTACTTATGCTAAAGTCTTTTTCCTAAAAAAAGAGGGCACATCTTAATGCTGGCAATATGGCAATTTCTAAGAATAAATAAAATATTTTAGTTGGTATCAACAAAGCAGAAAATAAAAAAAAAATATATATATATATATGTCGCAGGAAATTTTCTTGTAAATGGTGGAATAAGGAAAAATGTAATTAAGCAAACATTGCAGCTTTGCTATTGTATACCACTTTATGTACATATTATGTTAAGAGCACGTACCCAGCACAAAATAAGATCATAACTTTAGCATATATCTATTTCTGTAAGTAAACTGCTTTGAACTCCTCATAGTGACTCATAGAAACACTAATCTGCCTGCATTAACTAAAGTAAATGAGCCACTTAGCTGAGCTGTATGTTTCTGCAACAGGTTTTGTTTAACATCTAAAAATGTGTTTTGGACACATGAATTAAGTGATAATTATTACTTTCAAACTATCCATGATACCTGTTGTAACATAATTATTTTGGAGAGAAACATATGCCCAAAAATGTGAATTATATTTCAAACACAAAATTGGTAGGAAGTAACACTATGAGGTATTTTATTAAAGAAATTGAATCATTTATTTACACCTCACCTCATATATTGCTCTCTCACTTGGGACATATTTAAAATATTTCCATAATTTTCAGCCAAAAATTGGTGTAAATAGCACGGGACTGAACAGATGTGAGATCAGAACTGGCAAAGACCTAATCCGTGAAAGATAATGATGATGATGAACTGGTGTAAATAAGCAATTAAATTTACGTGAATATGTACGAAAATGAAATTTATGTTATTGGTTTGTCAGATTCAAATTTCCAGGGTCTCAACAGCAACCAACAGTGAGAGAACAATAACATGGCTTAAAAAAAATTACTACTGCATGGGAAGAAAGTATGTGTATTTTCTAATGCCTCCCACTGCACTTTACATGCTTTGGGTTCTGCATAGGGCAGATGGATGTGTCACATTCAGTACCAGGCACTGAGCAGGGCATTTAAATCCACAGGCCAGCAATTTAAATACCCCAGCTACCCTTTTCGTGGCACTTCAGAAAATGGACCATTATTCACAAACTATTAGTCCTAGAAAATGCAAATTTTGTACATACTTAAAGGAGATATCCTAATGGGATTTGATGGTGAAATAACTTGGGTGATTGACATCACATGGTATTGGCGTATCAATTTCAGGAAGTGGAAGTTCATCTTCACTTTCACTTTGTGAATCTTCCAATTCCGGAATCGTTTCATCACCTGAATCATCATTATACAAAATATTCACTAATTCTTCTTCAGTGAGGTATTTTTCTTTCGCCATGGTTCTACTCGCGCACAAACAACAGTGCGATAACGAGAAACATATACGACTGCATGCAAGTTTGCCTGGATGCAAGTTTGGGTGAACGAATTCCATGTGTTGTTTGTTTTAAAAATAAAAGGGGATTCACCAAGGTTAAACATGTCAAACGGGAATAGAAAATGTACATTTACGTGCCATCTATGATCTCCAAGACATACTAAGCCAACACAATATTTAGGTGCCGAATATAAATGCGGTTTGTTTGCGCCCACTTTAAAATGAGTTAACTGACCGACGGCCGCATACACGATAGTCTCTTTAAATGCCTTAACTGGTTTACGGTACTGAATGTGACACATAATATGGTCTGTTTTCAACTTACGCACCACTTTGGCAGACCACTCTACGTAGATGATGTATTCTTGTATTGTGTACTGAGAAGAGTGTAGGATGGATGTATGTTTGTGTAGTATAAAGTGTTGCATGAGGCATGATGTCGAAGATAAGGTGCCGACATGAAGCCTACTTCTATTGAAAAGCACCAAGGTGTACCACGCTTAACATTCCCATCTGACAGATGAATTGCTATCAATAGTACCATGTGCCTTCTCAACATATATCACACCTTGTGAAGAAGATGGCCACAAGTGTAAAAAGTTTAGTTCTGTGTTATTAACAATTAAAGTTTTAAAAAAGGAAACTTAGTTTTATTTGATTTTCATACTTATTAAGATATAATTCAGTGTCGACTGCGGTGGACTAGTGGTTATGCTCCTTGCCTCTGGTCCCGAGGGTCGCAGGTTCAAACGCGGCCAGGGTCGATGGATTTTTTAGGACGGAAAAATCCAAGGAGCAAGTTCTCTGGGAGGGACTTTAAGCTGTGGGTCCCGAGTCTGAAGATTTTCAGGCTCGTAAAAAATCTTAAGCCTGAATGAAAAGGCCTCTAAGCAAAATTTACCGAATTTTCCCGTCCTAGTACTACCTTGGTTTCCTAGATGTCAGTATGAGGTGGAACGCTGACCACGGACCACTCAAAAATGACATCTATACGAAAACAAGTGTAACTAAATTAGTGTGGTTCAAATTCTTCCCTGTAGGGGGAGAGCACCTAAATCTCTGTAAAGGGAAAACATAGGCTTACAATACAATACAATACAATAATTCAGTGACAGCCTTTCTTAATAAATATGAAAATCAAATAAAACTAAGTTTTATTTTTATTTAATTAATAAATATGGATTTTCATCAAGTAAACACCAACTCAATTGATTATTTTAAAAAAGGTATAATGCATACACTATTTGGTAGGGACACAATTTTATCCTGTCTCCATATTCTTGTACATGACTTGTGGCCATAAATAAATTCTAACAGATAGTAATCTTAACTCAATTTATGACATTTTTACACTTGTGGCCCTCTTCTTTCCAAGGTGTGATGTATTGCGGAGAGCTTTGTGATTTAATGCAGGAATCTGGTGCATAATCTAGCGATTGAAAATTGTACACCACCACCTCTCCTGTCCCGAGATTGAAAATTTTGCAGTTGAATTAATTAAATTAATTTAACAATAAAAATTGTCAACATTGCTGGGTATCGAACCTGGGCCTTCAATTCAGGAAGCAGGCATGCTACCAACTGAGCCAGCACGGCAGACTTGGAAAGAAAGTGTCAGAGCAACAATTCAACATCATTCTGGAGTTATATTATTTTGAGTCTGTTTATCTTACCTCAATATTAATGTTGATTTGTTCTTGAACATGTTTCGATTAGATCTTAATCATCCTCAGCATCTTGCCCAGACTGGTTGGATTTATGTTGTAAACCCTGGGCAAGATACTGAGGATGATTAAGATGCAATTGAAACATGTTCAAGAACAAATCAACATTAATATTGAGGTAAGATAAACAGACTCAAAATAATATAATTAAAAGAACCTCAAAATATTACTTCCTAAAATAAAACATCATTCAGGAGTTATATTTTATTTTATATTAGAATTATATTTGAAGAGAAAAATTTACGCCTAGACTGAGACTCGAACCTGGGACCTTTGGCTTCCGAGCCAAATGCTCTACCAACTACCGAGGCGAGTTACAATCTAGAAGCAAATTCTTCTCTTATATACGTTGTAATTCCCTCACGCCAAATGCTTTGAAACCTTTGCTTCTATCTTTGCAAATGGCAGCTTCTTAGTAAAGAAGAAATTTATTGGGAATTTAACACTACTTTATAAAGCCAGTAGGGCTTCTATTGACGTTTTGATAGAAGCAATGGTTTCAAAGCATTTGGCGCAAGGGAATTACAACATATATAAGAGAAGAATTTGAATCTAGATCCCAACTCGCCTCGGAAGCTCAATTGGTAGAGCATTTGGCCCGGAAAGCCAAAGGTCCCGGGTTCGAGTCTCGGTCTAGGCATAAATTTTTCTCTTTAAATATAATTTATCCTTCAGTGAGAAGTGTTAAGAATAATAAAAAGTCAATCATTCAGGAGGTTTACCAGGGGAGTCCAATTAAATTTGTTCACCATGCCAGCAGGTAATTAGGGTCTGAAGTTAACTGTTAACAATGTAATGCCTAAGAAGTTATGTCTTTATGGATATAAGATTTAGTTGGTGCACAAACTGAAATCTTAATTAATAACTGCACAATTAAAGTTTGCTATTGACATGCGGTCGAAGATAGATAATAAAAATTCTCACTTACTCTATAATATACTAAAAACCACATTATCATCCATCAAATATTTGGTGAATTATCAAACTTTCATATTCGTAATTTTTGTCCTAAAACCCATTATTCATTTCATATATGCTAATGAAATATTATATTTTGTTTTAGTGTTGAAAGTATTGGTGGATAAGAGGATGTTACTGGGCACGTTAAAGAAGGATTTAGAACCTTACGTTGGAGTTCCTGTTGAATATTTCAAGATTTACCGCATATACAGTGGTCAGCAGGAGTTTGAATGCGCTCGTCTCACAGAAAGTTTAAGTTCATATCGTGATGATGAAAAATTAATAATTAAACTGGGTAGAGCATTAAGGAAAGGAGAACACAGAGGAAAAGTGTACCAACTCTTGCCTAATTCGCCAGAAGTAGGTTTCTTTAAATTAAAAATATTCTTAATATAATTATTGTATTTAATAATTATTATTAAACAAAATTTCTATAGTGCTAATAAAAATATAATAAATGTTCATTGCTAAAACTGCTCAATTACCAGTAAGTAAACAAAATTTAACTTTTATAGGAATTAATCACTATGAGGTTTAATTTATGGTGAAATTAAATGTTTCTTACCTCTCTTCATATAATCTTCTAAGTAGATTGCGATTTCGAGACCATAATGGTCTCATCTTCAGTACTTCTTTGGTGACTGATGTTATGTCGCTCGGAAAAAAACTCTCCTTCTTCCCTCTGATGTTATGTCGATCGGAAGGAACTCTTCTTCTTCCCTCTGTTGGTGGACCGATGAACCTCTGGATCAGGTCAAAATTTGTGGGAATTTCAAAGTTCATAAGTTTTCCTTTGTTTTTCTGAATGTGGATTTTTTCCAAACCGTGAGTTCCTTTTGTTTGTCTATTTGTTTAATTAGACTGGCTTTTGATTCAATTAAATGTTTTTCGGACCAAGCATGAGCAGCTACTGCTGACTTTTCCACTTCTCCATTTTTGATGTTTCTAAGATGTTCTTTCACGCTTGTTTTCAAATTTCTTTTCGTTTTTCCAATGAGGAGAGGTAAGAAACATTTAATTTCACCATAAGTAAACAAAAGTTGTATTTGAAGAGAAAAATTGTGTGTTCAGACTGGGGTTTGAAGCCAGAATCTTTGGCTTTTTAGGCCAATGCTCTTCTCCTGAGCTACATGAGCACTCCAATCTAGATTAAATTTTTCTCTTATACACACTGTTAATTCCCAAAGCAACAGTTTCGTAGCATTTGACGCTCAGGAATTAACAATGTATATAAGAGAAAAATTTGCATTTAGATTTGAGTGCTCAGGTAGCTCAGTTTGGTAGAGCATTGGCATAGAAAGCCAAACATCCTGGGTTCAAACCCCAGTCTGAGCATATCATTTTTCTTTTCCAATATAATTTATCCATCATTGAGATGTATGAAATGAATAATAAAAACAAAAGTTGTTTATTTTACTTTATGGAAGTATCTAATATTAAAATTCTGTAATTAATGACTCATTTTTACATCTTACCTCATAGTTTGTTTTCTTACACATGGAAATTGCAGTTTTCCCATATTTAATTTTGAATCAAATTCTGTATTTAGGATTATTTTTTTAATGTAATATTAAGTTTAACATTTTCCAGTTCTGGACAAATTTATTTTCTGAAAAGATAAATTAATGCTTGAATTGGGAATCGAACCCCAGACCTCTGATTCTGTGTGTCAGCAAGCAGTCTATTACACCATTCAAGATCCGATACAATTGTTAAATTTTCTATTCTCTTACGTCTGAAGGCAGATAGCCAGTGTTTTTAACACCACTATCAGACAACGTCGATTCAGAGTATTTTTAATGAGAATTTTACATTACTTTTAAGCGGTAAAGTTTAATATTTTGATTTTATATTTTGTTTTACAGTTCTGGTCCTGGGAAAATTTATTTTTTAATAATAAAAATTAATGCTTGAATGGCTATCTGCCTTCAGACATAAGAGAATTGTATAAGAGGAAAGAAAATTAAAAAATTGTATCGCGTCTTGAATGGTGTAAAGGACTGCATGCTAATGCAGAGAGTCAGAGGTCAAGGGTTCGATTACCAGTTCAAGTGTTAACATTTCTTTTCAAAAAAATAGGATTATTAGTTTTAAAATCATTAGGAAATAACATTATGAGGTTTAATTTAATAATTGAGTTTGTATTTTTTAAATATTCTTATGTCCAACAAAACTACCATATGAGTAAGAATGTTTAAAAAATACAAACTCAATTATTATTAATTTTGTCTATATGGGATTTCAAGAGAGATTAAAAATATTTTTATTCATTTTTTATCTCATTTTTGATTGTCTATGAGCTCTTGGTATGAGCTAGTCCTTATTCCTCTTAGGGCTTAAAGTAATAATACAAAATGAACTTTATAATAATTTATTTTCTGAAGAGAAAATTTTTGTTGAACTGGAATTTAAACCCAATATCTCAAGTTTTATGTACTAGTGCACTAAACAATTGTGGTATCCGGACAGATGTATCTGAATATAGATGCCAGGAAAACCAATATTTGAAATTGAAGATCTTGGGTTCAAATCCTAGTTCAGGCAAAGAATTCTCTCTTCAAAAAAAATATATATTTAGACAATCAACTTAAGTGAATAAATTTACATAGGGCATTATATTAAGAATAATTTATTTGTTTCAGCCAATTAAGTTTTTGTGTGACTGGATCCTTGGGAAAGGAATGACTGTTGGAGAAGCCAAAAAAGAAATCCTTGAAGAAATTAAAAGGAAGTATTCTATTGATATCCCTTACGAGAGGTAAATATTTATAATTAATTGTTAATTAATTGATATTTTAAGAATTTGAGGAACTTGGTAACAAAATCCAATGTTGCTTAAACCAATTAAGCAAATATTCTTCTAAGTTACTGCAGTTCGTTGTCTTTCACTTGATCAATTTTGACCACTTTTAATTTTTTCAGTATTTTGGATTCATTTTTTTTATTATCATTGACATATGAAGGGCAGCAAGAATTTCAAGAAGAGAAAAAATTAGGAACTCAGTTATAAGGGAGAAAATGAAGATTGAAGATACTATTTTAGATTATATTAAAACTCAGCAATTAAGATGGTATGGGCATGTCCAGCGAATGGAAGAGGATCAGCTACCAAAATCTATTTTGGAATGGAAACCTGAGGGAAGATGAGGCAGAGCAAGACCTAAAACCTGGAGTCAGGGAATATATTTATACATGAAGGAGAAACGTCAAGAACCAGGAGATTGGATGGACCGACAAAATTGGCTATTGGGAATCGGACGATGCCAAAGACATTAATCAACTGATGATCTATCTATTGACAGAGTACTTATCAGCAAGCCAATTTTTTTAGTGACGTCTTTCTTCTTATTTACAGCTTCTATCATTTCTAACTTTTCAGAAAGACCCAAACTTTTTAATTTTTGTTTAACGGCACTCATTTTAAAATATTTGAATTTTCCATAATAGATATGTTAGTACTATTGGTGTAAGCCAGTAGATAGCAAGACGTTAACTAAATTCTGTTAAACAATTCTACAAATTAAGACTTTGGTCGGTAGAGCTCAAAGGAAAGCCTTCTTCTTCTTCTTCTTCTTCTTCACGGTTTAGGCTTATTTACTCCAGCTCCAAATTGCTGCTCTTTCCATCTTTTCCTCGGTCTTCCCAAACTTCTTCTTCCTCGTGGTGAATAGTTGTATGCTGCTTTTGGTATTCTATTCTCAGTCATCCTTGCCAAGTGTTCTTTCCGGTTTGTTCTGTATTTCTCTAATAAAAATAGGCAAATAATACAAATATATAACAATTAAAACCATAACTTAATTAAAACCACACCTGGTGAACATGTGTTGAGTTGACTGGTCTTATCTTTTCCTCGAATTACAAGGGCTACTCATTTACAAACATTGAGACAAAGAGGTGATAAAACAACATATGTTCTTTTCGAGATATGGAGGTCAAATACATTTTTTTTTTAGTTATAGAGGGAAAAAATGCATTGAAATGCCTTAAAGGGAATGATGGGTGGTTTTGAGTAACAGAAGTCTTATATTGAACTTTTGATTAATATGAGGAGAAGTAATGCAACATTTTAATCTATTAAGGTAGAATATTTTTTATCACTCACCTCATATTGTTCTTCTTATTTGATTATAAACTAGTTTCGGAACATAGTTTCTGTTCCATCCTCAGTATCGTCACGACCGTTGTTCTGTCGTCTTGAAGAGCTGTCCTTCTCTCCTTCCATTGGCTGACTGAAAAACCTCGAAACCAGGTCATTCTCACCGGGAAATTCAAAGTTCATTAATTTCTTCTTTTTGCTCTTTTGAATGTAGATCTTTTCCCAAACAGTAAGTTCTTTTGGTTTTTCTATTTGTTTTAATAATTTAGCTTCTTTCTCGATAAGATGTTTTTCAGACCATGCATGGGCAGCCACTGCAGATTTTTCTACTTCCCCTTTTTTGACATTCCTGAGATGTTCTTTCACTCTAGTTTTCAAATTTCTCTTAGTTTTTCCTATGCAGAATTTTTCACATTCTTCACATTAAATTAAATGTGATAGAAGTAAGAAGGAAACCGCCAAGAAACGACATAACACCGGTCGACCAGAGGCTACTGACGATGGAGATAAGCTCCGAAACTGCAGTATAGAAGAAAAAGGATATGAGGTGAGGTAATAAAAACATTAATTTAATTATTGAGTCAAATAAACTCGAATTTAATTAAAATAAACCTCATAGTGTTATTTGCTACCTACATATATTTGAATAATATTGTCTGAACTATCAGCATTTTGATAAAATTGTTTACTTCAACTATAATTACTATATAATTGTTCTCCTAAGCATTAAATAAATTCTGAGTTAAATCATTCATAACTGCATACTTATATGGGCTTTATTTTGCAAACTAAAATTTATTAATTACCATATTACAAAAGAGTCTATAACATGACAGGCCTCACATGTGTCAGTTAAGAGATGGATAAGCCTTCAGCCAGTATAAGGGTAACATGTGGTCAACATTTCTGGTCCTCAAGCCATTATCATACTACATAGGGAAGCGGTGTTTTCTTTACATTGATTTTTGTTTCTCTATTGTTTTTCAAGTGTTTAGTAATAATAATAATAGCTGTATTTTACCTGACAGAGTTAAGACCTTAAGGCCTTGTCTGCCACTGAACCAGGTTTTAAAAATACAAAAAAAAAATAGTCTTGCATCTAAATTACAATAAACATAAACAATTACATGTTATGTATACAATTATTATTTATAATGTATTTTGATTTACTCTAGATTTAACAAATTAAATATAATATGTACAAGATATATATAAAAAGAGAGAAAAAATTATTAATGACATAGTATAAATTTAAGTAAATAGAGAAAAATGAATTATCAGACGACAGGTAACTGTATAAGCGTGACTTAAAAGTGCCAAGTGTGCGGCAACCCCTGATATCTTGAGGAAGCACATTCCAGGAGCGTGCAGAGGCTACTGTGAGGAAGTAGAATAAGAGGAAGTGCTATGAAGAGAAATTGTTAGCAGACTGTTATCTTATGACCTAGTGTCAATATTGTAGTAAGAAGATAACTTCTCAAATCTGGACGCAAGGTAACTAGGAGTGTAGGAATTCAGAAGCTTGAAAAGTAGTGAAAGAGAGTGCAATTTACGTCTGTCAGTAAGAAGGAGCCAAGAGAGGTTATTGAAATGTTCGGAAATATGGTCATAACGACGGATATTGAAAATTAATCGAATGCAAGCATTATGAACACGCTGCAGTCTCTGCGACAAGTCATAGTTTAGATCATTATATATAACGTCACAATAATCAAAGTGTGGCAACACAAGATTCTGCACAAGGAAAAGAAATTATTGTAATTTGAGTTTTATTAAGTTATGTAGATAGGAAATAGTGAACATGACGCAGCATTGACAATGTCACGAATTACGTGAAGAAACCCTGGGTCTGCTATAAATTATGAAGTATGAGGTGAGTGAAATGATAAAAAATAAACAATACAAATTTGAGTTTTGTTTTTTCTAATATAATGCAGGACTAATTCAATTACGAATGCGCACTCAAGTAACATGTTTTAATTTCTTTAATTCACACTTTGATATGCAAGTTAATTATGTGCATTAAATATTTATTTATTTATTTAATATAGGTGTCGTCTAAGAAAAAAGAGTTGGAAGAACCCAACCAAAGTTTGCTTGGATGATGAACGATTTGATGTTGATGTTAGTCTATTCCCTAATTGGGAAATGTTCCTCCAAGAGTTACCTGAACCTGAAAAAGTGAAATCTGATAACCTGTTAGTTCTCTTTGTTCGACGCTGGTGCCCATCAACTTTAGAACTGAAACCTTTTGATGAAGTTATTCTGGATGGGACGACAGTAGATGAACTCAAAGCCAAAGTAAGTGTTCATTTTTGTTATATAGCAAATGTCCAGTTATAGAGACCTAAGATTCCTTGAATTAACAAACAATAAGAATAACTAATATATATATATATATATGTGGGGAGACAAGGAGATCTCGATAGTGCATTGCCAGTACTAATAAAATTTCGTTGAGGTATTAGTCTCCATGATGCAACAGGCCTAGAAGACTCTTGAGGTACTAGCTGGCTGCAGGCCTTTTGTTCCACGTGTGTTAATCAGAGGTGTACCATCATTCAGCCAGTATAGGGATGACATCTTATCAGCATGTTGGGTTCCCATCTGTTATAGCTGATTTTCTGAACCTGGAGCCACTACCCAAATTTTCCGTGATGCTAGGTTGGTGCTGATCCCATACTGGGTGAAATTCCATGAGAAAATTTCTTCCCTCATGGGGACATAAACCAATGCAAAGAGGCATTATTATAATTTTTTTTTTTCAATGTCACCATGTCATTTTGACATTCTGGTATTCTCTCCTGGCATGGTGTTATTGTAATCCACTTCTGAGGTTGGGGCATCTGGAAGGCAGAGTTACGCTGCCCCGATGATATATATGGTAATAGGTGATGATGATGGTAATGATGCTACCTGGCGAGGTGACTTTGCAGAGAACGAATCGTGAGCAACCCGATGGGAACCGATGGTAACCGATGTACTTTAAAACCTTGCTGCGTACCTTGCTGCTTTATCCAAGATGTCGTACCTTGAAGACTTTGATCATGTTTTCGGTATACACGGAGAAGAGGAATTGGATAGAGTCTATCAAAGAATTTAACTGGAAGAACAGGAGAATCAGTGTAATATCGCGCGATGCAGGCGTTGTCGTATACAGTATTATTTGCGGGACGTAAGCATAAATGCATTCCTCTAGCAGACGAAAATAACAGATGTGGTTTTATTGCTGAGAATTCTGGGTAATTTCTTGCCAATATTACGAAAAACTACTTTCATGCATGACCAGTCGGCGACTCGCTAATTCAAACTTTGCACGTTCTCACGGATAACTCAACTCACCAGAGACTAATGTATTTGCATGCGGCCCTTAATGATTTGGATATTGTAAGTGAAGAAATTGACAGAAGAATATAAAATGCTGATAATGCATTTTATATAAAACACACACAAACACAGTGTTAATGTATGGGAATGAAACCTGAACACTATCAAGGAGTTATATATCAAGATTGAATACTTTTGAGACCAAACAAGAAAATATATGACCCTATATGTGATAGAGAGTAGCAGATAAGTTGCACCATTAGTTATACCAGTTAATCAAGTCTCCTCATGTTATAAACTTTAAAGATTGTGATGGCAGGACATCTGGGGAAAAAAATGACTGGATGTGAGATTTCTAGGAAAATTATGAGGAGAGTAAATCTGAAGATAAAAGAAGTATAGGTCAATCCAGATTGTGATGGATGGATGGAGTTTAGGAGGACATGAGTGAGTTAGGAATTGAAGGGTGGTAGCTGGCTGCCAAGGATAGGAAAAGCCTGAAAGAGGTTACTAAGGGACAAAATTCTGTCATGGTTATGATACATAGAAACTGATGCCTGGTTTTTGACCTGAAAATTAGGTTGGATTTCAATCAGAGTGCATGTTGAACTATTGTAGGAAATTTATAGTTTAATTTAAAATAAAATTCTTTACACTTCACTCCATATCCTGTCTTCTATTTAGACCGATTCCGTGACCTTAGTGGTTACATCTTCAGTAGGGTAACAGATGGAATGAGTTGCAGTGCTCCTGGACCACAGAACATCGGTCATGTAACTACTAAAGATGTAAACACCAAGTATGAAATCAGTTTAAATAGAAGACAGGATATGAGGTGAGGTATAAAGAATTTTATTTAAAATTTGTGTGTTTATTCATGAAACAAAATGTATATTTTTAAAAAGAAAATGTTGTCTATTTTATAGTTATGCGTAAATTTAATATATTTTGCTTATTTCAGTTGTCTGAATTAAGTGATATTCCAGTTGAATATATAGAATTTGCAAAGGGACAAGGATCTTTCCCATGTGAAATGTCAGTTCTTGGCGTCCATACAGATCTAGACTGGAATTCTCAAGCATCATCATTAGATAGTTGGCCTTTGAACATCTTCGAAGATGGACACGTTATTTTGTACAGGTATGAAAACAATATAAATGTAGAATTAAAAGCATGTGTGATTTAAGTGTGTGTGTTCTAAAGCCACCCACTGCACTTTATGTGCTTCAGATTACGTAATAGAACTAATGTGGTCTGTTTTCAATTTACACACCACTTCATCTGACCACTTTACGTAATCATAAACAATTTTACGTTCCATTTAAACTTAATAAGAAGTAACATTATGAGGTATTGATAACTAAATTAAAAAAATATCATCTCTCCCCTTATTTTCTCTTCTTTTTAGACTGGTTTCAGAATAATTATTCCATCGTCAGTATTTTCACGACCTTTGTTCTATCGTGTTGCACTGCTTTTTCCATTTTTCAGTAGATTGATGCTCCTTCAAATTAAATCACATCCCTGGGAATTTCAAAATTCATTAATTTCTCCATCTTATACAAAGGAAAAACAAAAATAATTTGAAAATCAGAGTGAAGAAACATCTGAGGAATGTTAAAAATTGGGAAAGGGAAAAATCTGCAGTAGCAGCTTATGGTTGATCAGCGAAACATTAATTTGAAAGAAAGGCTAAATTAAAAAAACAAATAAAAACTTAAAGAGCTTACGGTTTGGAAAAATACCTACATTAAAAAAAAACAAGAAGGAGAAATTAATGAACTTAGAAATTCTCAGGAAATGTGATTTGATTTGGAGGTTCATTGGTCTACCAAACAGAAGGAAGAAGAGGCAGTGCATCACCATGACAGAACAATGTTTGTGAAAATACTGACAATGGAATAATTATTCTGAAACCAGTCTAAAAAAAAAAGATAAAATATGAGGTGAGGTGATATTTTTAATATTTAATTTACCTTCCAATGTTTATTGTGTTTTCCAAATACCCAGATATAAAATATTATATTCCCAAAAATTGCAAAACAAACAAGAAAATCAATTTTTTTTTCTTCCCAAATGCACCAGGTGGTCTTTCGACATTCCTGGTTTCTCTCCTGGCATGGCGTACTTGTAACCCCCTTCTGAGGTTTGGGTGCCTGGAAGGCGGGGTTACGTTGCCCCGATGTTATGACAGGTGATGATGATAGTGGTGCGCCAGGAGAGTCCCTAATCCTAAGCTTAACCTAAGATGAATATGAATGATGATGATGATGATGATGATTGTGATGGCCATATGATTTTGGGGACCGTTTAGGCCTTAAAGTTTTCCTGACATTTGTCTTACAGGTGATGAAAAACCCCGATAAAAACCTCACCCAGAAAAACTGTCCCGACCGGGGATCAAACCCGGGCCCGCTGCGTGACAAGGCAGCATGCTACCCCGAGATCACAGCGGTGGATGAAAATCAAAATATTATCAACTAGATTTTAATTCTTTTTGTCACAATCTCAGTACTTTTTCATCTTTTAATAATTTTGATATGCTAAGACTTGTTACTTCATTTCATAATTTTCTTGTTTATTTCTCTAAAAAAGTCTTTCTGTACTCTCTTATCATATCTTATTAAATTAATATTAAGAAACTAAAGCTGTTACTACGATTGAAATAAGTAAATTAATGGACACAACTAAATTGTTGTAATCAAATGGTAAAGAGAAAAATTTATGCCTGAACCGGGAACCGAACCCCGAACCTTCAGCTTTCCATGCTGATGCTCTATCCATTGAGCTAATTCAGGCTTCCTTCCCATCCAAGCATAAATCCTTCCTTTACCTTACTCTCTTGTTCCCGGTTCAGGCATAAATTTTTCTCTTTACCATTTGATTACAATAATTTAGTTGTGTCCATTAATTTACTTACTTCAATCATAGTAACAGCTTCAGCCTCTTAATATTAATTTAATAAATAATGCTTAGCTATGTGGAGTCCCTTCATGTCTTCTTCAGGTAGAAGCCATTCATTGTGTATTTGTGAATGATGATTCATTACATTTGAATGTGGGACCAAGAGAGTAAGGTAAAGGAAGGATTTATGCTTGGTTGGGAAGGAAGCCTGAATTAGCTCAATGGATAGAGCATCAGCACGGAAAGCTGAAGGTTCGGGGTTCGGTTCCCGGTTCAGGAATAAATTTTTCTCTTTACCATTTGATTATCATATCTTCTTTTTTTTTCTGCACAGGGATAGCAGAGAAGAGGTGAAACAACTCGTAAAGAAATTGCTAGTAAAGAAGGTTCTCGTGTGACTAGACTGGGTGGTACTGTGTCCTCTTATTCGCCACGAAAAGAGCGAGCTCTAAAAATATATTTGGATACATCACCTAGAAGAAATGATGATGTTGATATTGACTGAAATGTGAAGTGACTGTTTTGCATTATACCACAAATATAAGCTGGCATTGCGTTACACATTAGTGGTTGGTGATGATATTTGCAATGTGTAATCTTGACTATTGACAGGGTGGCATTCTTTTTGGAATCAGACCTTCTCCTGCTGCAGTCAGTATGGGACCCATTGTTTAATTAATTTATTACTGTCCAAATGAAACATGCTATCTTCGTTGGATGTAGTGCGACATCCACCCAAGTCTGTATATAGTGATCTTCTCTCCAACAAAGTCTGTGATGCCAATTGCTGAATTCTGTGACTGATAAGAGTAAATAGCTATCTGCTTTTCTTGCTCTGAATCCCAGTGAAATTAGTAACAATTTCATTGGCCAATGAAAATAGCATGTTTTTGGACACTGAGTGTGCTTTTAATACGTGTTACATCCTACTGCAAAGTAACTCCTTGTTTCATTTGTTGTGATGGAATTAGTTTGCAGTAGACTTTTGTTCTAAAATATCCATTGCATAACTCAGGCATATAAAAATTGTATTAAGTATACTGGAATATTACATAACATTTTGAATAAAATTATCTCAAACATTCTTTATGGAAATAGCTTATTCGACATCAAAAGATAAATTGAAAAATATTAATTTTTAAAATTTATTAACGACACTCCTAGCTCTAGTCTAGCGGGTAGTCTTATTGGTCTGACAAAAAGATATGCACCCAGTAAATGCCTCTTTCTATGTAAGTTTGCCTTAATTTTTTCATGAATTTTGCACCTTGAAGTTTATGGGTGCTTTGAAATCGAGAGTTGTAAAGAAATAAATAATCACTGTCTGTTTTACAAGTTGCTTCTGCTATTCACATCTTGATTATATTTTTGTTTGTCCTTCGAGAGGGTCTCTTATTTGTTAATGATTGGATGCTTGCCATTGCAAAATTGTTTTGTAGAGAAGTTCAACTTGTGCTGTCAGGATATTTGTCAATAATAAAGATGATGTGATGATTTCGCAGACCTAATTTTATATGACACAAGTCAGATATAACTAAATGTGCTTTGTAATATGTTGTTCCTCATTCCTTTCATTGGCCTTTGTATTTGAAATAAATAATATCGTAAGGAATATTTAATTCAAATAATGGAGTATGCATATATTGAAGTATCTATCGACACAGTTTAAGCTCTTTAAGAAAGAAGGTAACAGAAAATAAAGTTAAAGAATAACCCATATCAAATTTGGTTATACCAAAATATACAGAATTTATGTAATATATCCAGCATTACTTAGCGCAAAGACATAATTGAAAAAAAAATTAAGATACCCATTGAATGTACTTACATCAAATTGTATTAAAATTGGTATTTGCAAAATTGTTGCCTTTTTATTTTAAAAGCGCAATGTTCTTTATTTGGATTTAATTATTGAAAGCTAGTAACTAATACTTATACAATTTTTAAGTAATCGTATTATCATATGTACTTCTTTACATAATTTTTAAGCAATTATGATTTTTAATTGAGAGCTTATGTCCATGCGGCCATGAACCTATGGGTTCGATAGTGCCAGTGAGTAAATAATAGCAATTTTATATTTAATTAATGTTGGGAAGTAAACATTATGAGGTATAATCATTAAAATTCATTGGAGAACATATTGTTTAACAACTCACCTCATAGGATTCATGCTTCCATGATATCGCGATTTCAAACATAGTCATGTTCATCGTAGTCGGAGTTATGGCTGACGATGAACATGACTATGTTTGAAATCGCGATATCATGGAAGCATGAATCCTATGAGGTGAGTTGTTTAAACAATATGTTCTCCGATGAATTTTAATAGCAATTTTACTATAACAATATATTTTAAACTTATTATTACACTGGTCAACAGTGAATTTTGCCAAACATTGAATTATGTTCTGAGGCAGAGATCAACATGCTGATCCTAGTTTTGGTTTCATTTTTATTCTGTCATATTTAGTTTTCTAATTATTCTCAATTATAAGTTATTTTATTGATGCTAGTGCAGTTAGCCCATGAGAGGAAGATGATACATCTGTGTGCAGCACGTCTTTCCAAAATAATCTTATCGTTTGTAGCTCATCCTGCAATTTTGGAAGAGATAAGACACATTTATCCCAAAAACATCCACCTCAGTCACATTTTGATTGTGATACTGTGAAGTTGTGGGAATAATCTTAATTTAAGAGGTAAGTACAAGTGCACGTAACCTTATATTAAATTAATGTTGGGAAGTAAACATTATGAGGTATAATTGTTAAAATTCATCGGAGAACATTTTGTTTAAACAACTCACCTCATAGGATTCATGCTTCCATGATAACGCAGTTTCAAACACAGTCGTGTTCATCTTCAGCCATAACTCCGACTGACGAAATTCTTCGGCCATCAACTGTTCTATTGTTGCCATCTATGGTAGAATTTATGAACTTCGAAATCAATTTTATTAGGGATATCAAAATTCATTGATCTATCTTTATTTTTCTGAATGTATGTTTTTTCCCAAACTGTCAATTCCAAAGGCTTCTCTACTTGTTTTAAAAGTTTAGTTTCTCTTCCAATTTTATGATGTTCTAATAAACTACGTGCAGCAAAAAATCTGCAATTGCTGCACATAGTTTATTAGAACATCATACAATTGGAAGAGAAGCTAAACTTTTAAAACAAGTAGAGAAGCCTTTGGAATTGGCAGTTTGGGAGAAGATATACATTCAGAAAAATAAAGATAGATCAATGAATTTTGATATCCCTAACGAAATTACTTTGATTTCGAAGTTCATAAATTCAACCATAGATGGCAGCACTGAAGATGGTGACAATAGAACAGTTGACGGCCGAAGAATTTCATCAGTCGGAGTTATGGCTGAGGATGAACACAATTGTGTTTGAAACCGCGATATCATGGAAGCATGAATCCTATTAGGTGAGTTGTTTAAACAAAATGTTCTCCGATGAATTTTAGCACTTAACCTTATTTATTATTGCATATTTTATTAATTAGGGAACATTTCTCCTATGAGACCTGTATTTTTTTTGCTTGCAATGATCTCGTTAAAGAAATGGGAGTGAATGGATGAAGGAAGAAGACAGAAGAGAATAGAGGTGAGTTGTTGGGGTGGTCAAGGTCTATAACAGCTGTGGCACCTGTGATAAATGATCTTGCAGGAAGTGATCTTCTATCATTTGTTTATTGATCCTAAAAAAAAATTAAACTTTGATACGTATGTGGTTCATTCAAACCAAAATCTCAACGATGCGCAATCATTCCGTGGCATGAGAAATTGTACCAATTGTACTTCAGCAGATAAAGGCTGGGCACCACATGTTATAGGTATCTTGTTTAACAGGATTAGGAGATTGGTTGCATAAGAAGAAAAGTTGATGTCCTTTGCAATTCCATTGATTTGGTGGGAACCAAGAAACTACACTGATGACTGCCATTTTTGCTGTGTAAATATTAAAGAATTCTCAATACAAAACGATCATAAAATTGTGTTAATAGTGAGTGGAGAACACATTTTTAATGACTCACCTCATACAATTTCAAATTTCTGTGATACCGATGGTTTCAGACAATATTTTGTCCCTCTTCAGTCATGACTTCCACTGATGAAATTCTCTGGTTGTTAATTTCTCTATGGACATCATCTCTTGTGCTGCCATCTTTGGTTGAGATTATAAATTTTGAAATTAAATTATTATCCACCGGAATATCGAAGTTCATAGATCGATATTTATTCTTCTGAATGAATATCTTTTCCCAAACTGTCAATTCCAACGGTTTATCTAGTTGTTTCAAAAGTTTTGCCTCTTTTTCAATTTTATGATGTTCTAGCAAACTATGTGCAGCAATTGCTGATTTTTCAATTTCACAATTTTTAATATTTCTAAAATGTTCTTTAGTGCATGTTTCCAAATTCATTTTTGTTTTTCCTATGTATACTTTGCTACAATCATTACAATTAATTTGATAAATTCCAGATTTCTTACTGTCTGGGATGTTGATTTTTTTTTATTGGTACTTGGAAGTTTTTCCAGACTAAATTTATTTATTGGTGCTAGAGTAGTTTTGTGTTTGTCAAACTACTGGATGGTAAGGATTTTCTTGAATTTTTTCTTTTCTTTACTAACAGTTTTTAGGGTAGAGCATTCTTTAAGTTGTTTTTTTATTTTTGAATTTCTTTACTTTGTTTGATATTATTTACTTATTAAAACCATTTAATCTGGATATATTTAGGATATTCTTGTATTCTTTCTTAAAATTGTCTTCTTTTAGTGGGACATTTATCAATCTATATAAGAGGCTATTAAATATTGCATGTTTATGTGCCAAAGGATTGAAGCCCGTTGATTTGATATAATTATCAGTATGTATATCCTTCCTGTATACATCAAATTGAATTTTTTTGGGTTTTTTCATTCCTAATTGTGTATAAATCTAAAAACGGAATTTGGTTTTCAATTTCTGATTCTATGGTAAATGTATCAATTAAATTTACCATAGAATCAGAAATTGAAAACCAATGGTCGAAAATTAGTACACTAATATTTACATTTTTCTAAATGGCGTAAATTCAATTAATATCCAGTTAACCATTTTATATAAATAAATAACTTAATAAAATGTTTTGTCTGTATAATTCTTACCTCATCGTTGTTTCTGTTAGACATGTTTCAAGGCTTGTTAGCCTCCTCTTCGGTAGTTATATATGTGTAAAAACATATGTCTAAGAGGAAAAAATGATATGAGGTACAGTGGCGGCTGGTGCTATAAAAATTAATATGAAATGTATAAATAAATATTATACTACTCACTCAACAGCGAAAAATAAAGTCCATATGACGATTCTTCTTACTGCAAAATTTATCAATCACTCTGGCATCAAACCCTTTTATGTTGGAAAAGCAAGTCTTCTCAATTGAAAGAACTGCAAGTGCACTTAATCGTTCTTGCAGCATGGTGTTCTGAAGGAAAGTTTTTATTTTCTTAAGGGAGGACAAGCTACTTGACAAGTCATGTTGGAGGTTGCTTTCTCTAAATTTAATAAACAATCAAACTGTCCTTTTATTTGAATGCCATATTAACAGTACTCAATTTGAAATTCCACTTTGTTTGTGGTCCGCAATGGATCCAACGAGCCGTCACTGCATGTAGTACTGATATTTGCTGCGGTGACCTTGATGTGAAAACAAGGATAGCTGACACACGCTGACTGATTCTGGGATGCATTATTTTCAGTTGGTGCACATAACAGTGAATGAAATGAGCATTAGGAAAATGTTTTATTTTTGTTTTGGCTCCTCCTATCCACAATCGTTACATTTGCACCATCATAGGCTTGAGCTATGACTTTGTGTGATGAATCCTTGAATATTGTATCTAATTCATTTGGAAATTGCATCCGTGATTTGTTGCTCTGGATTAAAAAAATCTCTAGAATATTTCATATGGAACACCATTAGTCTCTCATCTTGTAGCGAAACACTATCGCTGACAGTGTCTAGTCAGAAATATCTGTGGTCTCATTGGCCATTATTGCTATAATTCCGCTCGTTTCATTTCTTATATTATCAACTTGCGATAAATTTCCAATATGCAATTCAACAATTAATTTTGAATGGTTTTTGATGTCCCCTTAAAAATCTGATTAGAGATTTCATGTGTTGTTTCACTGTATTGTCTACGCTAGAAATTAAATCTGTTTATCCCAAGAAAACTCCCGAATTATCAGACATGTCATACTCATCATGTCCCCTTAACGTGAACTCAAAGACACCACAGAATTTGATACAATAAATTATTCTAGAAAATACATATATTTTTACTTGTCTGTGTGTTCATGATAGACACAACTTGTGTTGCAATATTCACATTCCTAAAACACCTAAGATCTATAACATTATTCATGTGTTTCACATTTTTCACTGTATTTTTAATTAACACATTAAGATGCCCTAAATCCGTCACACCGACTGTAATACATTGTTACCAAAAAGTAGACATGGGAAACAAGAGAGAGAATTCACAATGTCATTGGGCCTATCCACACACCCAATTATGATCATACATCTGTCTGTTGAACTTTCGTGTGCAAGTCAATTTATTTATTTTACTTATTTTTTTTATAATAAGGTTCGGTATAGACCTACCTAATTGTTTTATTTGAATTTTCTCTGGAGAAAGATGTTTCTAATAAATTGTCTACAGAATTCCCCATCCCTTATAAATATAACATACCTCTTTCAAATAACTAATTATAATTTATAGCACTTTGAACAGATCAAATTTCACTTTACTTTGAAACTGCACTGTGTCGTTCAAAACAGAAAACATACATATGGAACTTATTATAATAATTGTTATGGGAAGGAGTAAAGCAATTTCTACATCAAAAATTAAAAAGATGACTGCAATTAAGAAAAGTCGCAGGGAAAATGGTAAGCGGGCAGAATTTTTATGCATACTGTATGAACAAACATTTAGAGAGGAGAACTGCGCAAAAATGTGATAGTGTTGCCAACTGTGCTTTCTTAAGTTATGCTTAAACATACTCAGAAACAATTAAATATAAATATTAAACATTCTTTTTTAAACCATCCCTTGTACAAAAAAACACCAGATTACGTTTATATAACACTTTGGCTAGACCAGTGTTGACCTATGGTAGTGAAGCATGGACACTAAAAAAAACAACATGAAAGCAGAATAACGGCTTGTGAAATGAGATTCATGCGCAGAACAGCGGGTTACACCAGATGGGATCGAAAAAGGAACACCGATATCTTAAAAGAATTGAAGACTACGCCAATTTTGGAATGTATTAAACAGTACCAACTAAATTGGAAACACCATCTTGAAAGAATGAGTTCAAATCGGATCCCCAAAGCTGTTTATAGTTATATACCAAGAGGACGAAGATCACTGGGCCGTCATATGAAACGCTGGAGGGAAAATTTTCTATAGGATCGTAACAGGCCTTGGCCTAATACTTGGAAGGAAGAAGAAGAAGAACATTCTTTTTTTTTCTGATACTATATGTCTAATAAATTCAAAATGCCTATAGCAGGGAAAAATAAGAGGTAAAATTTTGCATTAAAATGAATACTAAAAAAAAAGTATTAATATAAAAAAAATTAATCAGTACAACAGTACATAGAAATCACCATCTGCACGTCGGGCTGGAGAAATGACAGCCACAGTCGCGATGAAACAGATCAAAGAAAATTTAGTCTCTGCACACACGTGTAGATATGATGAAAAATTGAGAAAACAAAAATTTGGTTTCTGCACATGCAAGATGCGAGATTCAATATGGCAGTATGATTCACAGCACATTCCAAAGACACTGGAGATTGGAATGAACAAGTAGAGTGCGTGAACAGCCAGCATAAATAAAGGAACCTGCGCTGTTTAAAATATAATTATTTATTTTTTGTTCAGTACTTTTCCCTGCGCTGTTTAAAATATAATTATTTATTTTTTGTTCAGTACTTTTCCCCTTCACAATTAAGTGTACTTCAGCACATAAGGGGCGGCTGCCATTGATGAGGTAAAAATTATACAGAGAACAATTTTTATTAAGTAAAACCTCATGATGTTAGTTCCTGCTGTATTTTCAAATAACTTCATAATTTATGATTTTCTTAATTTTGCATGAATATAAATTTATGTAAATTCTAAACACACATTTAGTGCTGTTGGAGTAAGCTAATTTACTTCATCAATATTGATAATTATATTAAATGGGTCTATAATCTAACTAAACAATTAATCTGGAATAAAGATATACCCACCAAGAGTAAAATGGCAATGTATAAAACTTATTCTAACATATGCATCTGAGACTTGGACATATACAAAGAAGGACTTGAGCAGAATCCAAGCTACAGAAGTGAAATTCTTACGAGGAATGGTACTTAAGACAAGGAGAGATAGAATAAGTAATGACAAAATCAGGGAGACATTAAGTGTAGAAAAATTAACAACACATAGAGAAAAGTAGACTAAAATGGTTTGTACATTATAAAAAAATGTAAAAGGAAAGACTACCACAAAGACTGTTAAATCTCAAGAAACAAGGAAAACGACCATGAGAAAGGTGGATTAACCAAGTGAAGAAAAGTCTACAAAAAAGAGGATACGACTGGGAAGAACTAAAAGGAAGCAAAGCATGGAAAGATAGAGACGGTTGGAGGCATATTTGGAATCAAACTTCTAAAAGGAGGACATGATAATAGGATGATGATGATTATGTAGTTAAAACAAGTTATTGCTTAACATATATGGAATGATCTTCACTTATATAAAGGCGAACTTTTAAGTTACACTTAACTATAGAATATTTTCTTTTGAATACACTTACCTTCACTGATTAATATGTTCTTCATTTCTTGGTTCCTTGAGTAAAATTTAACGAAAATTTCCTTACTTATGTTAGAATTGCATTTAATAATGATACCACTTGACTTTTTAGGAATTAACAGTGTGAGGAATAATTTATTTTAAAATAATTGTATCAGCTCACCTCATATTCTTCTGATTAGACCAGTTTCAGGACCTAATTAGGTTCTTCAAGATGACGTAACAATGGTCATGAAAGTATTGAGTCTGAAACCTAATAAAGTCCCGAAACTGGTCTAATAATAAAAAAAAAAAAGAATATGAGGCGAGGTTTTACAATTTTTCTTAAATAAATGATATCACTAATTAAATTAATGTTTTTTATTACCTCACCTCATATCCTTTTTCTTCTATACTGCAGTTTCGGAGCTTATCTCCATCGTCAGTAGCCTCTGGTCGACCGGTGTTATGTCGTTTCTTGGCGGTTTCCTTCTTACTTCTGTCGGTGGACCGATGAACCTCTGGATTAGGTCAAAATTTGCGGGAGTTTCAAAATTCATGAGTTTTTCTTTTTTGTTTTTTTGGATGTGGATTTTTCCCAGACTGTGAGTTCCTTTAGTTTATCTGTTTGTTTGATTAGGCTAGCTTCTGTACCAGGATAAGGCGTCGGCGCCAAAGAAAGTTTGCCGCTATTGCGTTGAGAGGTTTAGATTGTGGACAAAAGGGAAGAAAATGTGCATGCCATTTGCGATTCCTATGCTGTGGAAGGAGCCTAAAGACCACCTTAATGACTGTTACTCCTGTTTGCTTAATGTTCAGGGATGTAATTAAAAAAAATAAGAACCAAATTGTCTATCCAATCATCCCTTCAGCCATTAGGCTAGTTCCACCTGCCTGTTCCTCTTCCTCCATCTGTTTGAGAGAACCTGACAGAATATAATGTTGAAAGTGAACTTAATGCAGTCACTGACGACGATACTGATGATATATATATATCAGCCTGAAGATGGCTTTACTCCACAACGGTTCTCTCAAAGTGACCTTAATGATCTAGTTCGTGATCTGAATTTGCTAAAGGAATGTGTGCCTAAAACTAAAAATGTACTACATGAACCACTTGTAGACCCTCAAAAAGTCCTGCTTCCACCACTACACATAAAATTGGGCTTGATGAAGCAGTTTGTAAAGGCTCTACCAAGGGATGGACCTTGCTTCAAGTACCTTTGTAAGAAATTTCCATCCATCACTCAAGAAAAATTGAAAGCTGGAATTTTTGTTGATCCGCAAATAAATAAATTGCTGAAGGATGAATATTTTGAATAAAACATAATGAATGAAAGAGGAAAAGAAGCCTGGACCGCTTTCTGATCTGTTACTAAAAACATTTTAGGCAACAACAAATATCCTAATTATAAGGTAATTGCAGAAAATATGTTAGAAATTTTCAAAAAGTTGAATTGTAACATGAGTGTGAAAGTTCACTTTCTATGTTTTCATATCGACTACTTCCCCAAAAATCTGGGACATTATAGTGATGAGCAAGGTGAATGTTTTCACCAGGATATTAAAGAGATGGAGAGGAGGTACCAGGGGACATGGAATGAAACTATTGTTGGATGTTGATGAGGGAGACTAAAAATGGAGGAACTTCAAGGAAGTCAAAGATGGAAAGGTTTCAAAATTAATGGAACACCATTTACTTTGTTTTGTTACAAGGTAGTCAAGAAATTATTAGGACAGTTCCTTACAGCATTTTTATCATGTACTTTTAACAAAAATTAATCTTGTGTGAAATGAAGTTTGGATATTTGTGCTCATAGTAGCTAAAACATGAAAATATAAATTCACATTTTGTACAAAAACCTGATGTGATAGACAAAAATGGAAATCATTTCTGGTATCAGTATAAAAAATTGATTTAAAAACACCTATTTTGAATAAATCGTCTGAAAAGTTTTAAAATGCAGACTTGTGTTATTATTCAATGCCACCATATCAATTCGACATGGCATTATTGTAACCCACTTCTGAGGTTGGGGTGCATGGAAGGCAGAGTTATGCTGCCCGAATGGTATATGATAGGTGATGATGATGGATATGATGCGCCAGGAGAGGTCTCAATCCTAAACTTAATGAATGTTAATGATGGCCAGATGATATTCGGGAACCGTTTGGGCCTTAAAGTTTCCTGACATTTGTATTACAGGTGAGGAAAAACCCTGAAAAAAAACCCATCACCCAGAAAACTAGTCCCAACTGGGGATCGCTGCATGACAAGGCAGCACTCTACCTTGAGACCGCAGCAGTGGACATACGCAGTATTATTATTTATTCACTATCTTCATTTTGTTCACTGTTATATTGGTCATCTCCCTTAGAAATTGCCAATCCTGCATATGCATTTATTGCATCAATTGTAGAGCCCTGTACATGAATGGATGAATATTAAAATTCTTTATCTCATATCATGTTAACTTTATGACCAATATTTTTAGGCCATTTTTATTTACATGTGTTGCTTACTGTCCTCTATAAATATTGAGACATTCTGAAGAAAAAAAATTTATGTCAAGTTTATGACTGAGGATGTCAAGAGAATAAATTCAAAGATTATTCAAGCATTTTGTAAATCTCAAATTGTTATCCTATCTTTATCTGATTTAATTTAATCTTAGGTGACTTCCTAGGGGTATACTAACCAGCACAAGAGCAAATAGTGGAAATAATTTTTGTAGCTCCATAATTTATCACAGAATATCTTCAATTTTTAAGTTTATTCATTATTTTCAAAAAACAAATTACTTTTTTAAATGAATCGTGATTTCTTCTTACCTCATACTTCTATGTTTTTTTAAACACAGCACTGCAGTATCAATGACCATCGTCACCATCCTCAACTGTTTTCACGATTGTCAATTTTTTCTTTTGCCGGTAATTATCCAAACTGCCATCTGGTGTTCTTTTGAAGGAATTATTTTCTAAACTGCCATCTGGTGTTCTTTTGAAGGAATCATTTTCTAAACTGCCATCTGTTGTATTTTTTAAGAACTTTGTAATCAAGCTCGGTTCGTATGGAATCTCGAAGTTCATGGTTCTCGTATGGTTTTTTGAATATTTTTTCCCAAACTGTTAAATCCAAAGGTTTAGATAGATGTTTCAAAAGTTTTGCTTCTTTTTCAATTCTATGGTGCTCTAATAAACTATGTGCTGCTATAGCTGATTTTTCAATTTCTCCATTTTTTATGTTTCTGCAGTGTTCTTTTTTTATGAGTTTCCAAGTTCCTTTTTGTTTTTCCTATATATATCCTGTTGCAATCTTTGCAATCAATTTGATAAATTCCAGATTTTTTGTTGTCTGGTGTTAACTTTATTATTAGTTAACAGAAGATTACCCAGGCTGAATTTGTTAATTGGAGCCAATGTTATATTAAATGGTTTTGATGAAGACATAATAAAGAATAAATTTAAGAAATTTAAACAACAGAAAAGGTTACAGGAATACACCACCCATCAACATGATTCCAAGAAAGATGTAAAATTCAAGAAATTTACCTGAAGTTCATAATAAGTTTCAAAAAATTTTCAGAGATTCCAGATGAACCGAGCTTGATTACAAAGTTCTTCAAAAATACAACAGATGGCAGTTTAGAAAATGATTCCTTCAAAAGAACACCAGATGGCAGTTTACAAAATAATTCCTTCAAAAGAACACCAGATGGCAGTTTGGATAATTCCTGGCAAAAGAAAAAAAAAGACAGTCGTGAAAACAGCTGAGGATGGTGACGATGGTAGCTGATACTGCAGTGCTGTGTTTAAAAAAACATAGAAGTATGAGGTAAGAAGAAATCACGATTAATTTAATTCTTATGAATTAAACCTCATAATGTTAAAAATTCCCAAATTTATTATATAAACAAATTACTTTTTTCCAAAAATACTATTTGTATATTCAAATGGAAGAAATACAGAATGTGGCATAAGTCAGTTAACCACTGCACATAGTTTCAAGGAAAAAAATCAGATTGGTTGAAACTGGGGTTTGAATAGGGACCTTCAGAATGTAATCTCAAACACTACTGCTTGAGGTAATTTGCTAATTAGGGAACTATTTCAGTAGTTGTTTTTTATAAATGTTGTAAGCTACAGAAAATAATATACCGTGTCCCATTCAAACCTCACACATTTTAATTAATCATAACTCTCAAAGTATGCAGAATTATGAAATGAGGTTGGTATTAAAAGAAAGAGAAACTCAAAGAATTTTTGTTTTTATTGTTGCAGTTAATTCATCTGTCGCATGTTGGACAATAATGACATAAAACAAGATGGCGACTCCTCAGCAACGAGCACAAACTGTTTTCTGGTATGCAGAGACAAAGTCAATAATTACAGTGCAAAGTAATTACCGGAGAGAATATGGAGGAAATGCACTTGATGGAAAGACCAATAAGGCATGGCTTGAGAAGTTTCTGGTGACTGGAAGCGTTAAAAAAAGAATCAGGAGGTGCTCGTACACATGTTTCAGAAGAAAATATTGAAGAAATTAGAGCAGGATGGTACACATATAGAGGTGTTTTAGTGTGTGGCAATGAAAATTCTTTGAGTTTCTGTTTCGTTTAATACCGGTCTCATTTCATAATTCCGCATACTTTGTTAGTTATCATCATCATCATCATCTTCTTCAAGGTATGGGCCTGTTGGCCCGTTCCGCTCCCCAGCACACTACAGGCGCAGGTCGTCCTTCCAACGACATTTTGGTCTTCCTACATTTCTTCGGCCTAGAGGTCTATAATGAAGCAGCTGTTTTGATAAACGATTATTTGACATTCTTTGTATATTTTCAAACCAATTATGTTTATTTGTGTGTATTCTCTCGTTTATATTATAGATTTGTAGTTCATCTCTGATATCTTGACTTCTCTCTTTTTTCTTTCTTTTCTTCAATAAGTTTTGCTATTTCCGAATTCCAAATTTTAAGACTACGCTTTTTGTATCTTTTCTTTCTTTTACCTAGTGCTTCTTCTGCAGCTTGTAATATAATTGCTTTTATCTTCTGCCATTCTAAATTTATATTTAAGCTTATTGGCATTTCTTCCATTAATTGATTTAATCTTAATTAAAATGTGGGAGGTTTGAATGGGACATTCTGTATTTGCATTTTTGTTTAACTGACTTATGCTGCATTCTGTATATTAGGAAAACTGTTGATATGTTATGTAAAAGGATATTTATTTTTCATGATCTAATTTTGAAGGAAATTTACTGAAAGGATAAATTTAATGCAAGATGATTCTTTACGATAATAATATATTTATATCATTTTAAATCATTCTTAGTTGTGATATGTCAATATAAACATGAACATCAGAGTGATAAATATACATATATAAAACAGTAAATTTAGTGAAGACTCAATTAACTTAAGGACTATTAACACTTACAGATAATAAAGATGTGTGTGTTTTTTACAGAAATGGATCAAAGGAATACAATTATTTTGTGTTCAAGGAGAAGAATACCGTGCACATTTAGGAACTACAAAGAACACATCTACTCAGGAAAGAATTTAATTATTTACAGTTTATGGTATGTAATTCCCATAGTATGGTTGAATTTTGCTTTTTATTGTATCATTCAGTACTTTAAATATACACTTAACCCATTCACTTCAGGTTTAAATGCTCAATGCACTTTTCCAGAAACCGGATTTAAGTTACTGTAAATTATATTGTCTATTTTCAGACATTCAAAACAAGCAAAATATAACGGTACTTGAGATCACAATAAGGGTGAAGGCAAAAACACATTCCTCTACTATTCATAAATGTTAACAAAAGATTACCCTGCCAAGGGATGTATAAAATATTGCAAAATATATAACAGCAGAGTTAAGCGAGTGCACCTCGTCTTCTGAGTTGAAGGTCATTTAACTGCAGGCAAGTCTGCCTCGTCTTTTTAGGCGAATGGGTTAAAACCTTGTTATTTTCAAAAAACAAAATCTTTATTTCAGTCATTTCATTTAACACTTTTTTTTTTCCATGTATAGTTTTCCCTACAGTATATATATATATTTTTGTATCAAAGAATACTATAATATAATTTTTACTGTATAATAATCACTCTTCATAAATTATTTGACTTAATACTAGAATTATCACTAAACAATCTTTGCTTTTATATCATATTCTGGTTCATACAAGAAGACAAATAAATATTCAAAATGAAATTATATTATTATCCTTCTTAATTACTTGGAATTGTTCTTTAATCCTGTGTTTGTAATCTTGGGAATTTAATTACATTGTTAAAATTCAACTTAAAACAGATTTTACAGTAATCTTCATAATTTTTTAAATTTCATTTTCAGACTTCTTTCATTAAGAAAATTCTGCATACATTAATAATTATTTTTTGTTTCCTCAAGAAAAATTCTCAAATAAATTAGTTCATTTTAATATAAACATGTGTTTTAGACAAGTGAATTTGTTGTTCTATATTTGCTCATATTATACTATTTTCATGTGATTTAATTCCTGAAATTGTATAGTTTATTTTGATATATATATATGTATGTGTATATATATATATATATATATATATATGAAAAGAAAAATGAATGCTTGAGTCGGGATTTGAACCCGAGTCTCTAAACTCTGTATGTTTAGCGCTCTAACGACCTGAGCTACCCAAGAATTCCAACACAAACATACATTTTTCTTATACATGTAGTATTCTCAATTCACACAAGAGGTAGCGGAAATTTGTTCCGACTGACATCTAGTAGCTAACATAACAGTTAAGCAAATTTTTAAAGAGAATATTTACTTTATAGCAGTAACACTTGTATATATATATATATATAGATGTTATAACTATATATATATGTGTGTGTGTGTATTTCAAAATACATATTGAAATCTATGGTGTATTATATTTAGCAATTCAATATATTAGATCATACACAATATAACTGTACATTTCACTGTTCATAATATAAATATAATTTTACAAATTTATCTTTGAATATGACCAATTATGTTTATTTTATGCTGACTATAGAAAATGTTTTCAGGATCATAGAAGGAGAGGATCAACATAATGGTACTGTACCATCTGGTGAATGAAATAAAACAGTCTTAGACACTGATGAGCTTGAGGATATTGTCAACCGTTTTGTAAAGGAACTACTTTAGAGTTCCTGTGAGTTTCAGAAAAAGGTGCCAGAATCTTACATAATATATACATATTATATAATTTTGAATAAGTGTATCTTCAAGAAACTACATCAGAACTAGCTGTTTCTTCTTCATGCAATATAGCTGATGATAGATATGGACTAGAACAACAATAAAAAAATACAAGAGTGTGAAAAATAAGCTTGACTTGAAATAAAAAAAAACAGATTCTGAACAAAAATTTTAATATTCAATGCATTCCATGATTTATATGCCAACATCTGAAACCTGTTAGACTTCACTACAATTTTTAACTCTTTTTCTCTGAGGAGAAAATAGTGAATCTGATAATAAAATAATCTATCTGGTAAGCTGCTCAGAAGAATTTTATCCTTAATCTGAAGTCACTCTGAATTTTAGCATATCTGAGGATATACTAAATATACTAAAACAGGATGCATTGGTCATCAGAGGATGATGTGCTGTTGGTATTGGAGGAGAGATTGTTGTATCTCTCATAAAGCTAACACCTCAAGAAGTTTTCAAATTGTATTTTGATAACTATTGACATCTGTAAAGCTCTTAAAGTTCTTATCCAATGCTACTGGAACCATTTAAAAAGATTGGACAGAAAAAGTCCTTTTTCTTCAATAAATAAAATTAGAAAGACGAAATGCAGAAGCAACAATTTCTGTTCTTCCTAAGAAAATCTACTTGTTAGATGGAAGGACAATAATGTTGTTACAATTTCTACAAATCATGAGAAAAAAAATTGTAATCTTGTTCTAGATGGTCTAAAGAAAAATAAAACAAATGTCCCACAACTTGATACAAGTATGGGATTATTTTCAATTGAAGGAAAAGCACAGAGTCTTCTGAAGTTTCAAAGAGATTCAAGCCTTAGCTTACTGACGGACCAAATCACCATCAAGAAGAGGGAGACAACCTAATGATCAAAGCAGTGATTGCCATTTTGATTAAAGAAATCACTGGATCATTTCTGTACCAACTGAGAAGTGCTGCCACTATGATAAACAAAATATATGTGTGAAAAGCATAAAGTTGGCATACAGCTATAATATTTCAAAGATTATCATTCATTAGAACACACTGATATTGTGTCAAAAATTTCAAACAGTCAATTACATATGGATACATCTGTTGGTGAAAAATAAGAAAACTTCACTTTAATGTTCTCTTTGCATATGATCCAATTTTTTTCAGATGCCATAATTATATGTATTAATGTATTGAGTTCTAAACATTTTTGTTCATTTCAATATGTTACTTTTGGACTAAAATTACATAAATTATTAAAAAAATTAATAAAACAAGTTGTAAGAAACTTCATAAATGAATGGGTTAACATTTAAAAAAATGTTAAAAGTATTATTTTTTAAAAATAAAATAGATTTCTGTTAATATTTAATTTTAGGAAGTTATATTTTGAGGTTATTTTAATTATATTATTTTTAGTCTGAACATCTTACCTCAATATTAATGTTGATTTGTTCTTGAACATGTTTCAAAACAATTCTGTTTTATCATCAGCTTTTCCAGACTGGTTTTATTTATGTTGCATTATGTTGCACAACCTACATAAAACCAGTCTGGAAAAGCTGATGATAAAACAGAATAGTTTTGAAACATGTTCAAGAACAAATCAACATTAATATTGAGGTAAGATGTTCAGACTAAAAATAATATAATTAGATTTCTGTTCTCTTCCCTCAAGTTTTGCCTTCCTTTTTTGTGGGACTTACCTTGTGAGAGGAACCATTTCTAGGTGAGAACATTGAGGGTTCTACGTTGTGTTGTGCAAGCCATCTGGTAAAGAGAAATCAAACACTTGCAAGGGATGAGCTTATTTAGATTAGGTGAAAGGCAAATCCCAGTTATTTTATCATTTTTGAATAAAGCAATGAATCTATTTCAAATTAAAGTTGTGAAGTAAATATTATGAGGTAATATTCACTTACTTATTTTAGGAATTCATACTATGAGGTATATTCATTTAGGTAAAATTTGATCACTCACCTCATATTTTTCTTCTTATTAAACTGTAAACTAGTTTTGGAACTAAGTTTCTGTTCCATCTTCGGTATTATCACGACCGTTGTTCTGTCTAAATGAGGTAATATTCATTTAACATTGGTCAGAGTATATTTTAATAACTTACCTCACAAATTTTGTGTTTTTTATGATACCATGGTTTCAAATGGGATCCATTCATCTTCAGTCATGACCAAGGTATTGTGAAAAACACAAAGTATATGAGGTGAGTTATTAAAATATACTCTAAACAATGTTAAAAGCAATGAATGTTGAAGGGTTAAATATGTAAGAACATTTGTTAAATTTTTTTTTGAAAAAATACTTTAGAAGACATTTAACATCATTTTAAATATCATACATTTAAAGTAAACAGGTGAAAGGATATAAATTTTGTAAAATTTATTTTCTCTTAGGCAAAAAAATATTATGTCCATGACTGTAGATGGTATGGGTAAGTTTTACTCTTGTGATACCATTTTATTGGAGTTTACGAAGACTTGCAATTTATAATTTTCTAATATGCACTGTATGATAAAATTAGAGTCTTCTTCTTCATCCAAAGTCTTAGGCCTGTAGGCCTGTTACAATAACCTTTTTTGTCAACAGAATTATTCTTCCAGTCCATCCGAGGCTTGTTGTGAGAATTGAAAGCAACTCTAAAGTACTACCCGACATGTTGCTAAGCCTGAAGAGGTAAAGTGATGGGGTTTCCATCCATACAGCATTTACTCTGCAAGTAATGTTATGGTTATACCGCTGATACTTGGTCCCTAGAGCTTCATCTGTTATAAGCAGGTTGCACCACGCGCAGTTGAGATTAGGTTTTGGATAGGAGAGGTTTTAGAATGTACTTCACTATCCAATGCTACAATTTTTCATATATATATATATATATATATATATATGTAATATATCCATGAATTTATATACTGTTTGTCTTAAATAGCAGAATAATCTTAAGTGCATTTAAAATTTACAGAAACTTGTTATAATTGTCTTGTGTGGAATAAATTGTACTATTAAATTCCCAAGATGATTTTCCACAGTAAATGGAATGATTCTTTCTAACAAGTAATTGTTTATTAGAATTAAATGAATCGTGAATTCTTCTTACCTCATACTTCTATGTTTTTTAAACACAGCACTGCAGTATCAGCGACCATCCTCAGCTGTTTTCACGACTGTCAATTTTTTCTTTTGCCGGTAATTATCCAAACTGCCATCTGGTGTTCTTTTGAAGGAATTATTTTCTAAACTGCCATAAACATAGAAGTATGAGGTAAGAAGAATTCACGATTCATTTAATTCTTATTAATAAAACCTCATAATGTTAAAAATTCCCAAATTTATTATATAAAAGGAATTGTATATTGTTTAAAATATATAATTTTATTATAAAACAATAAGAAAAGAACATCTTCACATCCACAAAGAGCTTCATGAATAATGGAGCTCTTAACACAGAGTTGCACAACTAATCTAAAAGTTTAAAGCTTGACTAGTAAATAGGCTTCTGCCATGTTTGGAGATAATGCACCTTGTACAATACATTACTAGCACCACACTGGCTTGAAATGTTCACAAACTATTAAAATGTCAGTTCAAAATTATAGTACGTACTGTAGTTCTCAATATGATACTAGGTCTGTTATTTTTAAGTTTAATACTGTTGTAAATATTTATCCAATTTATAGGCTACTTCCTCACTTTTTAACACATTATTTTAATCTGAGTAAAATCCCTGAACGTGTTTTCTTAAAAAGAAAAGTTATTTTTCACAATACCATGCTCCCATTTAATTCTTCAAAGTTTCACTATTGGCTCCTCTTTATGCCAATATTAATTAGACATGTCTAGTTTATCTGATGCTTAATTTACATCAGTAGTATGTAGAATGGATAATAATAATATTAATATAGGAATTTCTGAATATCATGGATCAATATTAATTTAAATTAACCAAAGTATTCTACTGGAATTTTTTTTTTTCATTGTCACATTCAGTACCGTAAACCAGTTAAGGCGTTTAAAGAGACTATCGTGTATGCGGCCATCGGTCAGTTAACTCGCTTTAGAGTGGGCGCAAACAAACCGCATTTATATTCGGCGCCTAAATATTGTGTTGGCTTAGTATGTCTTGGAGATCATAGATGGCATGTAAATGTACATTTTCTGTTCCTGTTTGACACGTTTAACCTTAGTGAATCCCCTTTTATTCTTAAAACAAACAACACATGGAATTTGTTCGCCCAAACTTGTCCCCAGTCTCCAATGCAGTCGTATATATTTCTCGTTATCGCGCTGTTCTTTGTGCATGAGTGAAACCATGGCAAAAGAAAAATATCTCACTGAAGAAGAATTAGTGAATATTTTGTATAATGATGACTCAGGTGATGAACTGATTCCTGAATTAGAAGATTCACAAAGTGAAGTGAAAGTGAAGATGAACTTCCACTTCCTGAAATTGATACGCCGATACCATGTGATGTCAGTCACCCAAGTTATTTCACCATCAAGAACTACTAGGATATCTCCTTTAGGTATGTACAAAATTTGAATTTTCTAGGACTAATAGTTTGTGAATAATGGTCCATTTTCTGAAGTGCCACGAAAAGGGTAGCTGGGGTATTTAAATGGCTGGCCTGTGGGTTTAAATGCCCTGCTCAGTGCCTGGTACTGAATGTGAATTAACACAGTATGCTCTTATATTAAATCAAGAAAACAATTAATTTTTATCATCTTAACAAGGAATATTAGCTTTTCAGAAATAAGGTTCACAATTGGCTACACTGATATTACAGTAATTTCTGTAAACAATTAAAAATTCTTTAGAAGCCATTTTAAATAGAGAGCTTTTTCAAAATAACTTTTTTTAATTATGATTGCAGTGTCTAAAAGTACTTATGACATGGGGATTAAACTCATATTAAGTAATAGTAATAGAAATAAATATTCTAAGTTTCAAAATGAGAAAGAATTTGCTGTTATTTTACAAATAGCTAAGGTCTTTTGTACTAGATATACTAAGAATTATTCCGAGGTGAAACATTGTCTTTAGATTTTTCTTTATGCAATTTACACACAATTAGATTATATTCTGCAATTAAAAAATAATCACAACCTAAAATATTCAGTACGGTATTTAATTTAAACAATTATACAGTAAGTAAAAATATATTAAGTTGTATAATATATAATTCAGGTGGTAAGGCATTTTACTATTAAACTGATGTTTTGGATTTGATCCCCACAGCAGAGGGATGACCTTATTTCAGCTTTTTGTATCCTTTATATTGAGCACTTGAATTTTTTTGGGGGTTCTAATTGATTTGCTTCCTTCTGATGTTGATTAAGAATATATTGATCCTTGTATCCACATACACTTTGGACTTTTATGATCCATCAATTGAATACCTCTATCTTTTATCTTATTAAACAGTGTATATTCTTTTCTTAACCCGAACCTGTTCATATCATCTTAAATTTATTCTAATAAGCCATTTTGCTGTGAATTTTCCACAGAAGCTAATATCATAATAGCAGTCCATATAACTTTATATGTATATCTATGTTTATTTCTGAATTTCTTATTTGGTTTTAAATGTATGGAATTTCTTGAAGTTTTTAATTAGTTTTTCTATAGAATATGGAATTGTTATGATTAAACTGCAAATACAAAATTGTTTATAAAAGAGCTACAGTATATTAATTTTTTATCAAAGATGTATCAATATATCAACTACATTATGAATAAATTATAGTTCAAATATAATTATCAGAAATGGAAATTTTGATTTCTCAGAACTTTTAAATGTTTACAGTGAAACCTTGATAAGATATTTAATATATGTAGGTATCATGATAAGATACTTAGGATCAGAAACATTTTCCCCCTCGTTCCTGCACATACTCATAACACAAAACACCTTATAAAATATGTCATTTATTGGACTCAAATCCTGCTTCTTTTTTTTTTCATGGATATTTTTAATTAATTTTCAACAATATTTAGAAGAAATTTAAGATTCTAATTCCTTGTCATTCATAATTTTAAAGTTTTAGTCAAAACAGTTAATCACTCCCAAACCTAATGGTACTAACTACTAATCTAATAGAAAAGGGAAGCTATAATTATTGTATTTTGACTAGTACATATTGTACATTAAATTCACACTTATATACAGGGCTTCCAATATAAAACCAGACCGGCCTCACTGAGTTTCACCCGGCACACAGTGCTGTCTCTTCCTCCTGCAATTCACCCTGCCTGCTACCCGTCCTTGAACTGTTTCTTACCTTATAGAAAATGCTGGAAATGTTGTCCTCCCGCAGTTATACAGGCATTATACCGAGTGAACACATTTTGTTGCTGTATGTGCAGAAGATACTGAAATCCCAACTTGTGCTAATTTCGGTAATGATTTTTGTGGTGAACGTTCCAAATTTTCGCCAATTTCGTCTAATTTTTCTTCGGTGAGAACCGTACGCCTTCGCGTGTGTTTCTTATTTTGTACTGAACCAGTGGTCTCAAATTTAGTCACAAGATCGTGGATTGTCGATCTGGAAGGAGGTAATTGTCCAGGGAAATTCCAAATAAATTCCTCGCGAACGCGACGAGCTGATTCGTATTTATAATAACATTTACACACATAAATGCACTGCTCTAATGTCAGCTAACGTCTCATCTTGTCGAACGATAGTAAACTGATTAGTTCAAGGACGAGCGGCTGGCAGAGTGAAATGCGGACGAGAGAGAGAGCGCTGCCTGACGGTGAAACCCCGTGAGGCCGGTCCGGGTTTATATTGGAAGCCCGTTAGCTTTACAATTTATAATTTAACCTAAGTTCTGGATAATTATGTATTTATTATTTCTCATTTATTAATCAAACCGTTAAAAGTGTTTTAATGAGGTTTCACTGTAATAACTATTGAGTTATTAATGAAATTCCTCCCTGTTGTGTTGTTGGATTTTGAAAAGACCTTAGCTATAAATAAAATAATAAAGTATTTGTTGATTTACTATTATTAGAAATCATTTAACGCCAAATTAGTTGCTTAAAAACTTGACACTTATACATAATCGGAAGGCACAGTAATGGTTTCAGTGATGGCAGCAAGCCGAGGCATAGTTTGTCTTCTGAGTGCGATATCACCCCCATCCCAACTAGCAGATGTTGAACTTGTGGATGCCAAAGCAATCCCTACTGCTTCATAGGTTCTATCTGGCCCTGTTGCACAAGACAGGTCAGAATAATATGCACTGCTAGGAGCAGAGGCATCAGGATCTGTGTCTGAACCATTATATGCTGTGTTTTTGATAAGCTGGGCTACTACTTAGTTCTCTATCTAGCTCTGCGTATAAAGCTTCCCCCACTGTTGTGTATGCTTCGTCCAATGTGTAGTGATTCTCTGCGGGTGTAGTTGCTGCTGGACTGCAGAGCTGCGCAGGTCCTGCAGGATTTCGACGTGTAGTAAGCCACATCCAAACTCGGGCTCCTCCTCCTCCATTGTTACCACTGTCATACTGCGCTGTCACCTCCTTACCGTCTTCTTGGTTTTGAATCCTCTCTGGTAAACTGGGTGATGTTGCAGCTGCTGGGTTTGGAGACCTGATCATGCAGAGGGAGCAGAGACCTGTAGAGGCAGATGCATTGTCATGGCAACTAGACTACCTGTATTTTTTCAGAGATGCCAACTTATATTTCCTTTTTAAATGTGTATGCTTTACTTTTCAGATTTATACACAATTGAAAATTGAATGTTTGAATCATTTACAGTGCAAATTCTTTTTATTTGTGGTTATTTAACTGTCAGTGACACAATTATAAAACAAAATATATTATTTTGTCATCTTTGGTTTTGGTTCAAATCTTTGGTTTTACTATGATACTGGAAATTCATGAATCTAAGAATCTAGGACAGATTTTATCCTGCAATTGTTATTTCATTGCGAATGTATTAATTTGCTCTCTGCACTAATAGACAATTCCTTTATTCTGTTTAAGTTATATATATCGCTAATACATTAGTAATTTAATATTATATAAAATTATTTATTTATTTACCAATAGTTAACTCTTTGTTTACTCAATTTTGAAATTATGTGAAAAAATATTGGGTACATTCTTTATTTATAATAGGGTTTGGAGTTATGATGTATTTCATTTTCCAACTTTTGAAATTATAATTTAGTTAAGACACGTTTCTTCCAATCAACACTGGTAATAAACAATTAAAACGCAGCTGATAAGAAAATAACTTAACTTATATGCATGTTGCTTCTAACCAAACTGGTAAAGAAAGGGTTAATTAGTTTGGGTACATATTTAAGAATTTTAATTTATAAATCCATTATTGCTAATGGATTGTTTTAATTTTTATTTATTACTATTTACTTTTTTTGTAAAATAATTATATTTTTCATTTTTAGTTCTGACTACTGTAATCACACACAGCTATGCAAAATCTTGTTGTACAGTTGAATATGATTTACCGCTTTGGTAGTAGGATGCTAGAAGTATGAAATAAATATGACTTTGCATAGATTTGCAGTACTCTACAATGAGGGTGAAATGTGTATTCTGATATCCATATTATGTTGTTTCACTTTATCTCTTTATTTATTGTGAATTGGCATCTCTGATTCTACTAGGTAACTTTTTTTTTTTTTAGAATTTACATTGGATCATGTGTCAATGAAAAATTTTTAATGTTAGACCTATAATTTGAGGCAGCTAGCTCATAAAAGCCTTAAGCCTAGAAATTGAGTTCCAAGAAAATTTGACAATTATGAAATTTAATTTTTACATTATTTCATAAGATCCAATTTTTGTTTTTCCTTTGTTTTATGTTAGCCTTACAAATAATCAGGTAAAAATATTTTTGCTTCTACCTCTTATAAAATTTTTTAAGAGGTCAAGTCTAACTTTCCATTTAGGATACTTTTTTTTTTGTCTAATGCCACCAGGTTGTCTTTTATGGACATTTCTGGTTTTCTCCCCTGGCATTGGCGGAATTGTAATCCATTGTAAGATGGAGTTACTTTACTCCGATGATATGATGGGTGATAAATGATAATGAAGTGCCCAGAGAGTTCTTTACTAAACTTAACCTAAATTCCAGACCATGGGTAATCACAGGAATAATTCCCTTTAAGGAAAAATTCCTATGGTTTGACCGGGAATCGAACCCGGGACCTCATGAACTGTAGTCAGAAACGCTGACCGCTAGACCATGAGTTAGACTTTAAGATATTAGGAATAAGCATAAACATTGAATTTAAAAAATAGATCAAATTGCGCTCTATTCCTCCATACCATTAAATGCATTATTCTGAAGTCAATAATAATAAACACTAATAACTATAATAATAAACAACTATAATAAAATAATAATAATGAAAAATAACAAGCAATAATATTAACATCGATTGAACAAATGAAAGCAATATAGTTGCATATTAAAGTTTTCTCTTACAGAAGAATCCTTACATTCCTGATAATGTTATTCACAATGATTGAAAATTATCTCTTACGGATGAGTTGACATATTGTCTTCAGGCCGAAGCTTAGCTGAGGCCTAAATTTCGAAAGGAAGTTGTAATTTTCAATCCTTGCAATGTGTATAATTTTATTTTGCCGAATTTAATTATTTTTAGTAAATACATTTTTAGCATGTACTATACATAACCTATACAAAACGACCATTGTTTATTCATACGTATGTTGGCGAAAGTTATGTCCGTTTTTCTGGATGTTACTGTATTTGGTACTGTAATGTTTCATTTTCCGTCCTTTCTGTAAAATCATGAAGTATTGACATGACATGAAATGAAAAATGTTTATAGTTTTATAAGGTAAGGTAGCAATAAACGTTTTAACTTTCTGGCATTAAATATGTGTAATAGTGTTAATATTCTATGATGGTGCGAGTATGAGAATCGTGAAAGCCGTGATTTAATTTCCGCGAAAAGCAAAGGTAACGATTGACTTTTGAAAGTGAAAGATATTCGAGACGAAAATGAAGTGGAAAGTGATCGATAACCATTTTTCTTGCAATGTTTATGAGTCTACAGTGCGTTAGTGCAATGTTCGAGCCTTGTGACAACCGAAGAAATACTTCATGTAAGGGTAAGTTAATTTGACATGTTTCAGTTTGTTGTATTATGAATATAAACGATATATACTATGAAAACTTCCTAAAATTGTTATACTGAAGCTGTAAAAGCTTTAAGAGCTAATGACCAAATTACATGTTCAAGCCAAATCTTTGACAATTTAGAACATATCTTAGGAAGTAATTATGAACAATATAATCTCACATTTATTTAAATTAAGAGCAGACAGAATTTCGAAGTAGGTAGGTTGTATGAGAAATTTAATTGGGATAAAAGTGTTTTGTAATCATGTCACCTATGATTGAAATTGTGTTTTTACCCTGTGTTTTATGTCATTTAATCATTCATAGTTAATAATGTATTATTTATAGGCTCTAATTATACTTTTATATTGTTTCGTTTATTTAGTCCCTCTGATGGTACATTTACCTTGTCTTGGAGTTACTTGCGTGTTTAAATGATCCCGAGAGCTATGCCGACGGTAGCATTGCTGCCAAAAGAGTTCATCCATGCCGGACAAATCAAAGGCGGTAAGCCTTGGTCGAAAGAGTGACGATCGTTCACTGTAAAATTACAACCGTCAAAGAAATGCGGATACGGCCGTTCCGCTTGGGTTAAATGGTTACAAATTCGCATCTCCGGGCGTGGAATTCTTCAGGGGATCCATGGTAAAGGCTTAAACATGGGGACAAGTTTTTAGGAACATGGAGTGTTAGAACATTTTATAGTAGTAGGGCATTAAAAAATTAGCATTTAAACAAATTGCCTTGGATATAGTCGCTTTGCAGAAAGATGGCCAGTAGAAAGTAGTTAGGAATCGAAAGCTTTACTTTATACTACAGATGTGCAGTGAGACCAATATTCGGAGTGGGGTTTTTAATCCATGGAGGATTCAATGCGTTGAAAGACAAAAATGTTTATTGTGAGTTATTCGTAAAAAGAGAGACATGTTGTCGAGGACTTTTTTTTATGTTTTTTTAGATATTCTATTATGTGTATATTAATTTGGTGTATTTGTTATGGTTTAGGCAGCATAACTCATTTAAGATTCCAAAAAGCTACTTTTTTAGTGCACCGGTGCTTTTTTTTTTTAGCTCCGGCCCTATAGTACGTAGGTAATATGTTATATACGTTAATTGTCCCAGAAAAATTCTCTAAATGAAATAAATATCCCCATTCAAATCAGTAGTTTTTGAATCTATAAAGGACAAACAGACAAAGATTATTTAAACCAGTATATAGAAGAACATTTTAGTTTTATTGAAATGTGACATAATGGACATGGCCCATTTAATACTCATGGGCTGATATCTATTTTATCGCTATAAGTGTGTACAACTTTGGTTCTTGACGGATATTGAATAATAAAAAAATACACAAATATCAATGAAAATGGAGGATGTGAAAAAATATTTAGTGAACACTTACATAAAACTTAAGTACTGGCACAAAGGAGTTATTAACCAAACGTAAGAATAGACTCGTTTTGGCTGCTCGCGTTGTGGGTGGTCGTAAAGTCACGCAATATGAACAACAACCCAGCACCTCGTGTTAGACTACACACCACACATCACTGTCATGCAAATTGCCGACGCGAATCTTTGCCATCTCTTGTAATAAAACTCTTATTTTCAAAAGAGATATTATAATCATTTTCTCCCGCTGAGTTTCAGGGAACCTTGACAACAAGAATTACGTAAGATTGTTGCTGATTCTGTGGGTGGCTGGGTTTTGATAGTATGATTCATGTAAACAAGTTCCAGCTAAAAACCAGTTTTAAGTGATCCAAAATATAACTTGTTATTTATTGGATGACATTTAATAACATTACAATTTATACTTCAATGATTAGACTTCATAAACAAAGGTCTAAGTATTTTTTATTCAGTTGGTTGTACAAATTCAAATGAAGTTTTATCTATCAATTCAATAATTTTATTTCTTAGTGCAGTCTGTTGCATAATTTCTTGGATCTATTCTAAGAATAAAGCATAGGAGATAACCAGTATACACCAAAGTTAAAATAGAATCTATCAAAAATTTAATTATTATTAGGTAAGAAAACATTTTCCTGCCTGCAATGAATGAGAATTTTTAAATGGTTCTACTTTTAACAATTTAGGGACTCAATTTACTTCCAAGACCCGAGATCATTAATATTACATTACGGATACTAACTAGTTCAAGTGAAATATATATATAATTGTAGCTTTCGATATGGACTTACACTTTGGTTAATGGATTACATTACATTACCAAACTATAGAGATAAATATTACTGAGTTTATATACAATTTTTGTAGCTAATCATATTAGAAATACCATAAATAAAATGGAGAAATGTTATCATGGTTTATATTCACAGTAGTATACTGATAATAGTCATATGCGTATATTTATTTTACTAGGATATGTGAATGTGTGTCGAATAGTAGTACCGTTATAATAGGTTAAGCTAAGTATTATTCTGTTGGAGATAGGCGTAAATGCCATGTGCTTGTAGTGTCACATGATTGATGATCGGGGCAAGAGGTACTATACCAGGATTCTTAGCCAAATTTTGGAATTCCTTAGATTTGGACAGGGTGTATCTTTCTAAAATTGCCATCGCTGCCATTAGAGGATGCATTTTAAGAAACCATATTTACAAAATTTCTACTTTATAGTATGTATACTTCAATTAGGCCTACAATTTGAATTTTTTAAATGTATTTACAAAATGTATTTCATCAATTCCAAAAATTAATTGTCTGTATCACTTTGTCCTTGAGGCAATCCTCTAATGAGGAAAGTTGTATCTAATAAAAAAAAGCCATAGAATGTAATTATATAAGCTGTTACGTCCGGGTATGTTGTATGTGTAGATACGCAGGTGTTATCGCACATTTTTATTAGGTTAGATGAATATGCTCAGGTGTTATTGCGCATGTGCTCATGTAGGTGATGGGTAATGCATAGAATAATGCTACTATTCCATTTTTTATCATGTTCTTGAACTGTAGGCCTATTAGAATTAGTATGTGTTACATTCGAATTGATATATCGAACAATGGTACGGTGGGTGAACTTCAAATTACATTTTCTATATACTAAGGAAGGAGTCGAAAGTAGCCTAGTGTAAGTAGCTACATAGGTAAATAATATTTTTATTTTCGAAACTCTTTAACATATCTAGTCATTAGTGCTGTAATTCAAATTTGGGAGTGAAAGAACCTACAAATTGTATAGATTATGTTAAACAACTAATGATAAAATTATTATTCTTTTTTAATTTTGTTTTGTAATTATGTAATCGATAATGGATGTTTTATTTAGTGTTGGAGGTTCCCACGTGTATTTATCTTTATGATTGAAAAAACCATTCCATATTTTAAAAGATGATTGTCTACATAATTCAAATAACCTTTCTCCAGTCTCATTTAAAATGTTTTTTTTTCAAACTTTCCTACTACTGGATCTCCAAATTTACTTCCTGTTCTTCCATTCATGTCTCCCAACAATATCAATTGTTTCCCAGCGCTGATTTTTCTTATTTCTTCATTAACTTTGTGAATTTTAAGTACAGAAATTGATGTTTTAAGAAGATCAGCTGGAAAATCTAGAATGGATAGAATACGAAATAAAGAAATAAGATAAATTATGGGTGTACAAGAGGAGCCGGACATCATAGACATTATAGAAAAGATTACAGTGGTATGGCCATGTGAAAAGAAAGCCAGAGCAAAGATTGCCTAAAATTGTTATGGAATGGACCCCCAATGGAAAGGAGGAAGACCGAAGAAAACTTGGATAGAAGATGTACAAGCGGCTATGAATATTAGAGGATTGGAGGAAGATCAATGGATGGACAGAGAGAAATGGCGTTTGGTTTCCGGAAGACGGCGGCAGCTGTCATGATACCGGACGATTATTATTATTGTATCATTTTTTGAGCATGAAGTTCTTTCACATGTTGTCTCTTTTTTGAGCATGCAGTTCTTTCACATGTTATGAATCTATGGCACGAGACCCATAACTTTGCTTCCCTTCCGAAGGAAGGATTTTTACTCTGAATTTTTATATCCTTAAAAATTAATTGATTCAGCCGGGTTTAACCCGCGAATCTCGGAATCAGAGACGAACAAGGTAGCCACTGGTCCATCGGGAGTGGTGGAAAGTACGTTATATATGATCATGAGGAAATGCAAACTTCATAGAAATGTGATTATTGCATAAACAATTATCAAAACTTTAAAATTCGTTCCGCATTCAGCAAACAGATGGCGTTTATTTAATTTTAGAGCCTCTAACCTATCTTTTCAATATATATGTATGAAGGGGGGAGGGGTTTGGAACTAATCCCGGTATCTGGTGAACAATTTAACGATTAAAAATGTTATACAATTATCGCTCTAACGCAATTATTAAATAAATAAATATATAATTTTCCAACCTCACTGAGTATCGAAGCTGTTAGTCAAGAAGTATGTGTGCTGCGCCATCTGAGCTAGCTCTGTGAACAAATTCCTGTTAATATATGTTGTATGTGAATGGAATTTTCGTAAACAAATGTCAATAGTAACAAATTGAAATTATAGAATGTAATTGGAATATCATTGACTGAAATATAACAGCGAAGCTTGGGTACTAAATTCTAAAATCGAATCAAAATGACAAGTGGCACAGATGAGATTTTTAGTCCACTCCTAGGTTTGATAAAAATGGACAAAGGAACACAAATGTACACAATAAATTAAAAGTTCAAAATATATTTGAAAAAAATCAAAATTATCAAAGCAATTGGATACAAGATGTCCAAAGAAAGACTCACCTCACATTCCCAAATTAGCATTGCAGTATCAACATGAAGGACCACGAGATAGAGGAAGCCCAAAATTAAGATGGACTGACCAACCACATATTGAGATCTCGCAAGAACAGGCTCAAACGATCTAAACCTAAGTAATTGCATCATGATGAATGATGTTATTTGGTATAATTTGACCTTTATGTAACTCTGCTGTTCTTGATCATCTAATTATTATAATTCATTCACTTACAACATTTACTCACCTGGCACATCTGCGTTTTTTAATCTGCTGTAGAAAAAAAATGAAAAAAGTTATTTGTTTAATTGTCTAGCAATAGTAATCTAATATATACATATAACTGCATTATTCGCTTATTTAAAGTATCTTAATATAATAATAATAATAATAATAATAAATTAATATATTATAATTGTTTTACAATATATCAAATAGTTAAATAAATTACCAATCTATGCATAAAAACTAAATTGAAACAGCGTAGAGTATTTCAATCTCACATGTGTCTCTGTATTTTGTAATGTACACATAATCTATAGCATATATTTTAAGTACAGTAGGTTACATTTTAAAACTAGAATTATTATTTTTTGTTGGATTACAGTATTCACTTTACGATTACAAACTGGTTTACAATTTAAATGTTATGAAAAAAATATATCACATTAAAATTTGCATTCTTTTTAATTCACGTAATCAAAAATCTAAAAAATTATTGTTTTTTTTTCAAATCCGTAAATTATAATGCTTCCTTTTTATGGGTATTTGCCTAAAATAGTAAGTAAGATCTGAAATATAGTCCCAGAAAACACTATATATATATATATATATATATATATATATATATATATACGTATGTATATATACATACACACGAATGATTAAAAAAGTTTTTTTTCTTTATATTTTCCGCGACAAGGATTCAAAGTTGGCCTCTGGCCACTAGTTCCAACATTTGGACATAATCCCACATGCCATTATCAATGAATGATAGGTTCGACCTACTGATATAGGTCTTATAAACCATCATCAATACATATCTGACACGCTATTGGACAGTGGCTAGTAATCCATGTGCTGTTAATTAATCCTTGACGCGAAAAAACACAAGAAACCTTTCTTAACCATATGTATCCTATATCCGCGAAAATCAACAATATTATATATATATATATATATATATATATATATATATATATATATATATAATACTTGAAAGGTGTTATGTCCTCAGGTACCTACTCGGTCTGGTATATAGAACGATTCAGAATTCATATTTCAAATTTATTGCTCTGTTGCTCAAATTACCGCCTTTGAAATTCACAAGTGACGCTGAGAATCAGGTCTCGCCTTATATGGTAGATGAGGATTCGTGAACCGGCGACTCACACGTCGGTAGGGCCCGTTAGGAACTTCCAGATGCGTCTCTGATTCGCTTTCTGGAAGAGTCGGCCTCTCGAGCCTTCCATTGGACAGGAGTCTACAGTGGGATTCCATAGAGTTCCTACCGTCGGATATATAAGGAAGTCGGTCGTGTCCGAATTGTGACCTAAGTGCGAAGCTAAGTAGATGTGTTAAATGAAGTCGCCAGCAAGTGCGAATGACTAGTTATAAAATAAACGATGAAGACGAGACTCTTATAGCAGTAAATTATATACGTAAATATGGTGAAATATTGTGAAATAAAGAAAATATCGAAATTTTGGGTAAACATATGTGACATTAAAATCAAGAAACCCGGCCTGTATCTAGACACCACAACCTGCGAGACAATAGCATAAAATATAGTATGTAAATACACATTTAACTTACATACGTAGGAAAATATTAAGACTATTTAACTCATGCCACAAATGGGAGTTAATGACCAATCATGTTTCAATTAATTTTGTTTTACAACCAATGGCAGTCGTGTTTCATCTCACTACTTATCGAAATTCTGTTTACCAGAATAAAGAAAGCTCCTTCTTTTTAATATTCTGAACAGGTCAGAGCATTATTTTGCAGTGACTGACTCTCCAACAAATACGTTGAATATATCAAATAAAGAACAAATTCCTTCGAACTACACATTATTTGTGTGTTTTTAAATAATGATTTTACTGATTTGTTTCCTAAAAAATAATTAATCACCTGTAATGTTGGATTTAATAAACAGTTTGATGTGTTTCATTTTTTATACACTAGGGTGCGTTCTTGCAATATTGCGATCTTAGTGGGTTATCGCTGATTGCGATCCTATTTGGCAATAAATAATATGATGAAGTTGCAGTGAATAAATATAACCTCACATTTCTGATTTGTTTTCAAACATCGCTGTTTACATTAAATATATAAATATTTCAAAATTCAGGTAACTATATTTAAATAGTGATTTTTGAGTAAACAGCTTAATTTTTATTCGTTAAATAGTCCTAACAAATGCCACTCTTGATTTACAAATCCTCTAGATAAATTCACTTGTGAATTTGGAAATTATTCGTGGCATTACTTATGATAATTTTACAGGATTGCCAACATGGGACTCTCTAATTAATTTATAAAATGTGGATTTACTTTATTGAATGGATTTGTAAGGTTCTGCATTTTTATTTCGTTATTATATTTATTGACGCTTCAACATCATATCACGTTTTGCGATCTTTAGGTGTAAGTAGCGTAGTCATTAGTCTGTGTGTTTCTATTGACGCCGATTAGATATGGATGATTATGACGGCCAGATGATGTTCCTGACATTTGTTTTTGCAGGTGAGGAAAAACTCCAAAGAAAAAAAGGACATTTGTCCCGATCGGGAATCGAACCCGGGTCTGAGGCAACACATTACCCCTAGATCACTGCGATGAACTTCATTCTTTTAATTACTGTGAAGTAAACTATAAATACAATACAATACTTTTCTAAAATATCAGATTGGAAAATATGGAAATCAGAAATAGAGTTAAAGGAAATACAACATGTAACGCGAAACATTTTTTCTAAGTTCCAATCATACACTATGCGCATGCGCCAACAAACGCGAAGTGGTTTACACTATGGAATCATGGGATGCAGCCAACATATACACGATGTTTAACGTAGGTAAAACCTAACCTAGCGCAATTTAAGTACTCTAACCTGTAAAAGACCAACCTAAAAGCTAACCTAACGCAATTTAAACACTCTAACCTGTGAAAGAATGCAACGCCCGAAAACAAATGGTAAGTTCTAAAATTCTGAAGTATATGTGTACAATTAATTAGTACATACTCTGTGTTGGCTGCACTGGAACACGTCTTTGGTGTTGCATACAATATTTGTTATAATCAATATGGCTGTCACACATTCATGTTAAGTATATAATTAAATATCATAGAAAAATATATAGAAATAATTGTTAGAAAAATGTAAACATCATTGTAAATGGTGGGAAATAATTTAAAAAATGAAACCCTTCTTCTTCTTCGGCTTTCCCCCACTTATAAGTTTGCCGTCTTCAGTTTCCATTTATCTCTATCATTCCAATCTCCCTCTTCCAAATCCATTATAGTTCTGACGTAGGTTTTCCATTTCCATCTTGATCTGCCACGTTTATTTCTTCCAGGGGGTGACCATTGGTATATATATTTTTTGGCCATCTTTCATTTTCGATTCTTTGTACATGGCCACACCATTTAAGCGTTTGATTTTCAATCCTCTTAACAACAGATGTGGTGACCTTCATTTCACTCCAAAGGAATTCATTTCTTATTTTATCCTGTCTTGTTCTTTTGGAGGCTTCTTCTAAAATAATTAAATTCAACTGTTCTAATTGTATTCTTTTGTAATTCCGTCAGAGGCCAAGTTTCACTTCCATTTGACAAAATATTCTGTATTATACTCTTATACATTTTCATTTTAGTTTCCTTTGTAATATTTTTATTCCAAATTATTCCATGCAATGTCTTAGTTGCATTTTTTGTCATTGCAATTTTAGTCTGTACATCTCTCTCACAGGTACCTCAACTTGTAATTATTGACCCAAGATATTAAAAAAATTCATTTTTTTTTATTTTCCCTGTTTCGAGTATGAGGTCATCCACATCCTTTCCCAAACACATATAAATGGAACCCTAAGAATAACATTTGACAGGAGTTTATGAAGGAATTAAAAAAAAGTCGCGTCACATGTTGTAAATTTTAGCCGAGTTAATATATTCGTTTTATGTCTAAGAGGTTATTCACTTTTGAAGGTATCACTTTATAAGGACTACTGTTGCACATGGGCATAAGCAACGTCGGCGGATTCTGTGATGGCTTGGAAAAATCTCGAGCAAGGAAAGTTTAGTGGTCAGACAACTTTAAAGAGTCGACATCAGAAAGACAATGGTGGACAGTGCAATAGACTGACATAGACCTATTGTAAGATTGTTATGCATATAGCGTTTACTGCAACAAGAGTCTCCATCTTTTCTTATTTCACATGTCACTAACTCACTGGCACTATCGAACCCCTAGGTTCATGGCCGCGCGGACATAAGCTCTTCATACTTCTCTATCCTGAGCTAATATACTTTCCTCAAATCATAGTTAATATTATTCTCCCACCTCATTCTTGGTCTGGATTCTGGGCACTTTCCCTTTGGTTTTCCTATAAGGAGCTTCATGCCTGTTTTTCATTTTCCATTTGTGCCACGTATCCTCTTCATCGCAGGCTACGAGACTTAACTCTTCTTATTATATCTGTTTTCCCATAAAGATAAATGTAGCTAAATGTTATGTAGTTTTCTCCATTCACCCGTCTGTTGATCTCTCTTTGTCCAAAATGTTTCTTCTTCTTCTTCTTCTTCTTCTTCGGCATTCCCCCACTTATAGGTTTGCCGTCTTCAGTTTCCATTTATCTCTATCATTCCAATCTCCCGCTTCCAAATTCCTATCATCCATAATAGTTCTGACGTAGGTTTTCCATTTCCATCTTGGTCTGCCACGTTTATTTCTTCCAGGGGGTGACCATTGATATATATTTTCTGGCCTTCTTTCATTTTCCATTCTTTGTACATGGCCATACCATTTAAGCGTTTGATTTTCAATCCTCTTAACAACAGATGTGGTGACATTCATTTCTCTCCAAAGGAATTAATTTCTTATTTTATTCTGTCTTGTTTTTTGAGGCTTCTTCTAAAATAATCAAATTCAACTGTTCTAATTGTATTCTTTTGTAATTCCGTCTGTATTCTTTTGTAATTCCGTCAGAGACCAAGTTTCACTTCCATATGACAAAATATTCTGTATTATTTTAGTTTCCTTTGTAATATTTTTATTATTTTTCTAAGAACTTTATTCTCAAATACTAGTAATCTCCTTTCCTCCCTTAAAGTAAGAATCCATATTTCGCATCCACATAATATAACTGGTAGAATAACAGTTTTATTTATTTTCAGTTTAATGTAGGCTATATATATATATATATTTTTAGAAAAGTTAGTTAGACAAGAGTCTCTGTAATGCATAATAGCACACATTTCCAGAATTGAGCCTATGTTTAATTTCTTTCTGCACTTCATTCTTGTTTGTAATTATTATTGTTCCTAGATATTTGAATTCAGCCACTTCTTCAAATTTCCCTCATTTGTCCGTTTCCCTCATTAACTGTCTATTTCCATGTCTATTTCAACTGTTCTATTTCTATGTGTGATCATATATTTAGTGTTATTGGCGTTTACTTGCAGTTCCAATTTATTACCATTACTCAATAGAGTGTGCGTGTTGGCTCTTAGTACCTCCTCGCTATCGCACAAGAATACTACATCATCAGCATAAACTAAAAGCTTATTAATACCATTGAGTTGTAGGCCTTTTTTCATCCTTTGAATATTTGATGGCAAGTTTTAGTACAAAATTGAATAGTAGAGGAGATAGTGCTTCTCCTTGCTTTAATCCCCTTGTGAATTTGAAAAATATCTGAAAACTGTTTGCCTACACTCACCCCACATTACACAATAATAAATATCTATAGAGTAGGCCTATGTAGAAATTCTAACTTCAAAGATAAAACTAGGCCTTGTCAAGTAACAATTAAAAAAGTTAGGTTATACACAATTTTTTTTATAATGTTACTATAAAGTAGTCCACCGCTCTGGTCTCGGGGTAGCGTCTCTGCCTCATACACAGCGGTGTCCGAGTTCAAACCCTGGTCGGGACAAGTTTCCTGGGTGATGCTTTTTTTTTGCGTTTTTTCTCACCTCTAAGACAGCTGCCAGGGAACTTTAAGGTCCATACGGTCCCCAAACATCATCTGGCTATCATAATCATCATTATTATATTCGTCATGTTTAGTATGAATGTATGGGTGAATGTCGTCTTAATGTCGTGTTGTCTCGGAGGAGGCCCTGACATTGAGCTGATCCCACATTATGGGAGGCCTCCATGTCCTTGTGTGGTCAGAAAATATGTATGTGATTCATAGTTTAAATCCCTCTCCCGATAGGTGGTACCACTGTAAGGCCCGGATGGCGTGTGGCACGTAAAAGTGCCTGTAAGGTGAGAGGTTAAACTAAGTTAATGGAATGGATTGTTACTGTAAAGTAAGGATACAATTTTATACGACCAATCATACAAATGGTGAATAGAAAATTAAATATATAAACTTGTGAATAATTGTTGTTTGCAGATGATCAAATAATTTTTGCAGGGGATGAAGATGATATGAAATATATGTTAAATAAACTAATGGAAGAATATAAAAAATGGGGACTGAATATAAATTTACAGAAAACAGAATATATGTCTGGGAAAGGATATGGATGACCTCATACTCGAAACAGGGAAGATAAGAAAATGTGAATTTTTTAAATATCTTGGGTCAATAATTACAAGTTTAGGTACCTGTGAGAGAGATGTACAGACTAAAATTGCAATGGCAAAAAATGCAACTAAGACATTACATGGAATAATTTGGAACAAAAATATTACAAAGGAAACTAAAATGAAAATTTATAAGAGCATAATACAGAATATTTTGTCATATGGAAGTGAAACTTGGTCTTTGACGGAATTACAAAAGAATAAAATTAGAACAGTTGAATTTGATTATTTTAGAAGAAGCCTCCAAAAAACAAGACAGGATAAAATAAGAAATTAATTCCTTTGGAGAGATTAATGTCACCACATTTGTTGTTAAGAGGATTGAAAATCAAACGCTTAAATGATATGGCCATGTACAAAGAATGGAAAATGAAAGATGGCCAAAAAATATATACCAGTGGTCACCCCCTGGAAGAAATAAACGTGGCAGACCAAGATGGAAATGGAAAACCTACGTCAGAACTATAATGGATGATAGGAATTTGGAAGAGGGAGATTGGAATAATAGAGATAAACGGAAACTGAAGACGGCAAACCTATAAGTGGGGGAAAGCCAAAGAAGTAGAATAGGAAAAGCGGTCATAGACATTTTTATAAAACGAGATGACTATACAATTACGATTCCTGGCACGACTGGTTCGAAGAGCCAAAGCCATATGAAATTCTTGCGGTCACTGGCTATAAAATCAAGGTATACAGAAATCAGTCTCACTTGCACTACTTGGTTTTAATTCAGATCATGCAAGAATTTAAAAGTTGAACAAACCACAAGATTCACCTAAAAATATTCTTAATTCAACATCGAGATTGCAATTTTAATGTTAAAATAGCGTAAAGAATCACACGATTAGCGTGACGAAATCCCTTAATCCTAATTTTCTTAAGCGGATTTCACTGCTCCACCATTCAAATAGATTTTCTTTACGAGAAAGAGTGGAACTTATTCAGACTTTAGATTCGATTTTTTATGATAATGCAATAGACGAGAATCGAACATGAAACCTAGTTAAATATAATAATCGTGGTGGTCCTGACTGACTTCTCTAATGATTAATTCAACGGTCTTTACGTTCAAAAAATTATAGTAGTTCTATTATTTGTTTTAAGATTTTTTCTACTAATTAAGCTATATTAGGCCTATTTTGTTTTAATATAGGCCTACCGTATATAGGGCAAACTCGGCTAATTTCGTGACACGGATATTTTTTTTTATAACGAAGTTCTGCTGAGAAGAAAAAAAACATATTTTTCTGTCTCGTAGATGTCAGAAAGTCTTTCTTGCTGTGTTTTCATATTTGTGATAACAGCGTTCCTTGGGTGTATTTTGTGTTAACTTGTAGAGGAAGTGTTTTCATTCATGTTAGCAGTTGTAGATTTAATACTTGTTTGTGTTTGAAGAACATTTTTGAGTAGATATTCTTCGACAATAAAGGTGAACGGATACAATGTGATCTGTGGTTCCATGAAAAGTGTCAAGGGTTGACTGTTTATAAATGGAATTTCAAATGAATTGGATGTAACATGGAGAGTGGTTAAAAAGTATGTCACGAATTTACTCTAATACGTCCACCGCTGAGGTCTCGGGGTAGCGTGCTGCCTTGTCACGCAGCGGGCCCGGATTCGATTCCCGGTCGGGACAGTTTTTCTGGGTGAGGTTTTTATCGGGGTTTTTCCTCACCTGTAAGACAAATGTCAGGAAAACTTTAAGACCCAAACGGTCCCCGAAATCATATGGCCATCGCATCATCATCATTCATATCCATCTTAGGGACTCTCCTGGCGCACCATTATCATCATCACCCATCATATCATCGGGCGCCCCAACCTCAGAAGTGGGTTACAAGTACGCCATGTCAGGAGAGAAACCAGGAATGTCGAAAGACAAACCTGGGGCATTTGAAAAAAAAATTACTCTAATACTATCACGAAATTACCCGAGTTCTTCAAACCTCCAGAAAAAAAAATTGCCTATATGTAATTTATGTGATATACTTACTTACTTACTCACTGGCACTATCGAACCCGTAGGTTCATGGCCGCGCGGGCATAAGCTCTCCATACATCCCTATCCTGAGCTAATGCTTTCCAATCATTCCCTGTATAATCTACTTCCCTCAAATCAAAGTTAATGTTGTTCTTCCACCTTATTCTTGGTCTACCAACTGGGCGTTTTCCCTCTGGCTTTCCTACAAGAAGCTTCCATGCACGTCTTTCATTCCCCATACGTGCAACATGTCCTGCCCATCGCAGTCTACGAGACTTAACTGTTCTTATTATATCTGGCTTCCTATAAAGACCATGTAGTAATTTATGTGATATTGACAATAAAATAAAATATATATTCGACAACTCAGCATAGCCTATATATTTCATTCATATATCCTTAACTTTAATATTTCTAAGACTCTAATCAGGAATGTTCATAATATTAAGGTATAATAGTCTAAAACATTAGTATCACAAAATTAGCCGAGTTTGCTATATATGGCCCATTGATATAATTTTTTCTTTAAATTGGTCGCCTTTATAATTGAGAATTTTTAACGGATTTATGAGCATCTAACTATTCTACTGTATAAGTTGTCAGAGTCCTTCAAGGTATTATTCATCACATGCTAATACATTTCAGTGCGGTTTTAATTGAATTCTATTATACCGACAAAAAAGTGCGAAAAAAATCGATTCAGGTATTACCAATCTTTTTTCCCCCCAATTTGATAAGTGAACTTGTCGGTTCGAAAGACTGAAGCAATGGATGTATAAACTGTTTCTAAAAATTGCTGTTTTAATTAAAGTTTCTTTGAAAACATTTAATTTCTAGTCAATTTTCTTTCGTCAGATCTTAACAATATATTCAGTTAAAGCAGAGTCATAAATAGCGGAGAAATAATTTCGATTATATTGCATTGAAACAGGTTTCAGTTGCTTGCAGGGATAAAAAAGAACAAAATGGCATTTTCAAATCAGCAGAACATACTAGCATCTTGAAAATGCTTGTGTATTCGTAATAAACACTTCTCTTAGGAGATAGGTATATTTTATGCTGCTTACATCTTACTAATAATTTCTTGCGGTAGGCCTACAGTGTCAAGTATTTAAGAATTTTCTGAAGATAATGAGCTTATGGAAGAAATATAACAAACAGTCCGTTTTTCGTAACAATGGAGTAAAATAATTCTGGAGAATCCAAGAGAATTGACTGAGAAGATAGCGTTTGAGATTCGTTTTCGGGAGGTTCGGTGTTAAGGAAATAGCCTATAGGCCTAAATATTATATACAGAATTTTTTATAAGCACTGCACACTACAAATAACTATATTTTAAATGTCAGTACACGTTAAATTCAATATTTTGAGAGAAATATTTTAAAAAAATACATTTCAGTCTTTATTCTACTCTATGTGATAGGCTATAATTAGAAGGTGATATTTGGATAAGAAGGGGAAATTGTAAATTGTATGAATTATATAGGGAACCCGATTTAGTGAAGTATATAAAAATTAATACTTAATTAAGTCCCGCGCCGTAGCCGAGCGGTTAAGGTAGGAAGCCTTGGCGCAGAGCTACGGGATTTGCGCTGGTTCGAGTCTCCATGGGGGAAGAAATTTTCTCATGGTATTTCGGCCAGTATGGGACCGGTGCCCACCCAGCATCGTGAGGCAATTGGGTAGCTACAATAAGTAGCGGCTCCAGGTTGAGGAACCAGCTATAACGGCTGGGGGACTCGACATGCTAACCACATGTCACCCCTACACTGGCTGTTGATCATCTACCTCTGTGATTGACACATGTGGATGTGAAGGGCCAGCAGCCGGCTGGTAAAAGGGCAACCGCTGAAAAGTGGAAAGACCCTCAATCGGAATATAAAAATTAATAGATTGGCCTCGGCTGGACTTTTGATACGTACGGACAATAATAAAACTGTTAAAAAGATCTACATGGCACAATCATGAACATTGGAACACCAAAATTAAGATGGGATCATTATGTCTTACAGGATATTATAATTAGTAAAATTAGAAATTGGAAGAATTTAGCAGCAAATAGAAGAGTCTGGAAGAACATTCTGAGGAAGGACCAAAATGGCTGTCATGCCATATATGATGATGGTATAATATAATTATTATTTAATAGATTTTAAATGTATACATCTTCCTGTATCCAAAATTAAGTTTTGATTTTCTTCCTCTATTCATCACTATCATTCGAATTACCATCCTGCAGTTCCCTGTCCTTAATCAAATTCATAATTCCCTCTATCCATGTCTTCTTTTCCTTCGATTTGGAATCCACTCCAAACTCCTAACTGGCAATCTATCTTCGTTCATCCTCTTCATATGTCCAAATCGTTGTAATTATTTATTTCCCACAAATTGTGTAATTATTTCGTTAATATATAATTGAGACTATTATTTTAAATTGTAAATTTTTTCTTATTTTTCTGAAAGGTAACTTCTTTAGTTACGTGTAAAATTTAATTTGTTTAATTAATTAATTTAAGATAAAATTTACTCCACTTGCAGTTTGCCTTTCGATACATTTTGATAAGAGTTTAATTCTGATAAGTAAAGAAACAAACTGTTCCCAAATCAACCAAACAAATTAAATGAAAAAAATCATACAGCAGAAGAAAATACATAGTTTTTAGAAAAAATAAAATAAAAATGATACAATTTAAAAATGTTATCGAAGATGCCACACACTGACTGAAATTTTCGTTTGTGTTTTGTAAAATTCTTCTCCCAATATATTACATTTGTCGTGTTCGAGCATTTTTTAAATTCTGTTTTTACTTATATGATGCGTTAATCTAAGAAAACCCTAAAACTTATTTTATCAGTTAACCACAACACACCCAAGAATTCCAAAATGGCCGAGTAAGGTGATGTAAACTTTGATTAGTTTAGTACAAAATTTCGTTTACTGGAGCATTACCAATATAACATGAAGTTAGGCCTAACTATAACGTAAAGTGATCCTACTACAGGCCTCTACCCTTGGGGTAGCAGGAGGTCAAGGCTCCCACTTTTTCTGGACAATCGGCACTTGATGTCAGCCGGATTGTCAGCCCTGCGTAACGGCCGCCTTTACCTCCAGAACAAGTGCCTGGTACTTATTTTCGTTAGAGGCTGAGTCGACCACAGGGCCATGGTGCCGCCAGAAGGTTTGGGTCAATTTAAAAATTCTGACCCCACCGGGAATCGAACTATATCATTCATATTTAATAATAGGTATTATTGCAGCCAATGACCATGTAGAAAGAATTGTTTTCATGTCTTACAGAAGTCTGTTATCGATGTTCCTATGTTTTTACACTGTAATAGGTGATATCGGTCGCAGTGCGACCCCACATAGTTTGTACTTGCATATTTAAATATGACGAAATTTGCAGTATCGAAACGAATGCAACAAGCTAGGAAATTACTAATAATAAAAAAAATAATTGTGGAAACAATTTCAGAATTGTTTCTTAGGAATCAAATTTACATTAATGGAACTATATATTTAGAGTCTCGGTACGATCCAATAGCAATTGTCATGGATTAGGTGTTTGATTTTTAGTAATTTATTCCAGTTTGGTCGTAAAGCGAATTTTCTGATATTCATTTTGAAAACTTACTTTCGACACTGTAGTACAGTGACCATGATAATTGCGCCCACCGCTGCAGACAAAATGGACACTATGGCTAGAGTTAGCACCCAACCTAACTCTCCTGAATTTTCTGAAAAAAAAGAAAGATAATGATTAAACGGTATATTTGAATTGAAATATCTATATATTGGTTATCTGACATACAAACTGTTAAACCAAGGTGTTCCAAAATCAGTAGAATTGCCTCGCAGACTTCTTGGAAGTGTGGGAAACGTTATTATCTTTTTAAAGATTTGTCGATTATTTTTTGGGATTCTAATTTCCTCAAACTGAAGTGAATCTTAAGCACCTTATGCGATTAGTTGAAAAAAAAAAGAGTAGAAAATAACACTATGGACACAGTCCTAAAGACTATTCAGATATTTGGGCTGAATGTTTTTATGGGAACAACCCAAAATTTTCTGTAAATACATTTCAAGGCCAATATAAAATGCAACGTTTAATACGATTCTTACTTTTACATAACATTTGATAAAGCTTTGATTTTATATTGCGATTGCAAGATAATAAGACTATGTAATTGCGGACAGAGAAATGCGGCATTGTTTTCTGCCTATGGATAATTATTATACAGTAAAACTTGTTCAAAGTGGAATCGCATGGGACCAATTTTTTTCCACATTAGACAACATTCCGCATTATAAAAAATATTAACCAATCATAGATTATAAAGCACCGTATATATATTTTTATGTAATTAAAGTGTAAAGTGATCCCACAACAGGCCTCAGGAGGCCCTTGGGGTAGTAGGAGGTTAAGGCTCCCACTTTTTCTAGACAATCGGCACTTTATGTCAGCCGGGTTGTCAGCCCTGCGTGACGGCCGCCTTTACCCCAGAACAAGCGTCTGGTACTCATTTCAGCTAGAGGCTGAGTCGACCCCAGGGCCATAGTGCCGCCAGAGGGTTTGGGTCAGTTTAAAAATCCTGACCCCAACGGGACTTGAACCCTCCACCCTCCGGCTTGTAGCTCAGTGCCTTAACCACTACGCTACCTTGGATTAATTGTAGTTCCGCTGCCTTTGGAAAGAGAAGTAGTATGTACGTGCGACTTCGACGGTAACGCGCGAAAAAAAACAGTCCCGTATCGTCAGCGTTAAAAATGCTCTTAGGCGCATATCCTGAAATTAAAGTATGCAGTTTCCACTCACTAACTATAATTTCGTCCACATCCTGTGATTCCCCGCAAATTTCATTATTCCACACTACATTATGTCGTCTTTTAAAACTGTCCACAACCAACCTGAATTACCTTGAAATCGTTATTCACTAGGTATATAGCAACAGCTAGAGCTTGACTGTCCGGAAATTTGGAGATTTGTTGATCGTGAACTTGGAAAACACTCCCACACCTCGCTAATTTTTTGTTGTTCTTCATTTGACCATTTCTTTGCGTCCATTCATTCATTATTTTTTCTTTGTGTTTTAAAATCTCATAAACTTGGGTTTTTTCACATTTCAATTTATAATTATTTCGCGTACTGAGAGTTTGTTTTTCTTTATCTTCAATCACTTTCACTTTTTCGTTTAATGACGATGATATATACGATTTAGCCATCTTTATTCCGTAAATTCAGAACGCTACCTGTGAAAGATAGTACACAATCGGTCTCAGATCTTAAACTAATTTAAGATTTTACAGTGCACTCGTAATGTGTAAGACAGATGTCACACGCCAAATATTTGATAACGAACCTGTATTTCTCCTCAAAACGGGTGTGCAGTGAGGCCGAAAGAAAATTCCAGATACAGGTAGAAACTCTACTTCTCCGGGCAGCAGGAATCATCACTTATTGTTAATTCGCCTAACGGGAATTCAATGAAATGGAAACTAATTTCTCTCTTTCCGCTTTATGAACATTTTTTTCATGAATTGTATAGAAATATCCTTCCGTTTTCGTGTTGGACAGATTTAGTTTTATACTAATAAATACACATAAAATTACTATTATTTTTGCGGGATCAATACATTTGTTCACATTGGACACATTTCCGTATTATTGACGTTCCGGATTAAACACGCTTTACTGTATAATTTTTCTGAATTTTTCACTGATGCAAGATTTATTTTCTGGCTGAGTGGAAGAAAATACCTAAGAGCTCTGACTGACCAGTAATTATATAAATAAATAAATAAATAAATAAATAAATAAATAAATAAATAAATAAATAAATAAATAAGAGAAAGTTGTATGGCTTTAACTTTATCAGTTAAAATATATCATTATTATTATTATTATTATTATTATTATTATTATTATTATTATTATTATTATTATTATTAGCTGAATGTTAGATGAACATTGTTAATATATTTTTACAGATTTATCACGCATTTACTGAAAGAAGACAAAAGTTTACCGTAATGTCTATACATAACGAGGGTTAACATAAATGCTAAAATCTCAGTAAATAGTATATTCTTATGGCTCTGATCTCCAACCAGTTGATGCAAAGAGAATAAAACCATTACGAATTAAACCCCATTATTTAAAATTTCTAATAATGCCTTAATTGATTTACCCTCTTCCTTCACCCCTTAGTTCATTGGTGGACAATGAAGAAGCTGGTTGAAGTATGGAAAATTAAAATTACAATAGAGAGATTAAATTAACTCTTTATTTTTCTCAAATCCGGGCGGTGTCGTTAAATTTTTAAGGGTGTAAAATAGGTACCGGAATAAGCCTATGAGTTCCTTCGAAAGACACGTAAAGACGTGGGTCCCGTGTTTTAGATTTATGTCACGTAAAATAATCTTAAACCTGGAAAAAGAGACCTTTGAGCAGAATCTGTCGGCTCTTTCAGCCTAGATTTGAATTGTGGTGCTAATAGCCTGAATTGTTAAATATCATCGTTAACCCTTAAATTGGCAACTCATTAATTTCTCTTCAGTTATTTAATTGTGACGGACCGCAGTGAAAACCATGCATAACTGTTATTATTAGGCATATTGTGTAACTGAACACACATTTAAGTAATTTCTACTCGTTCATTTTCTTCTGTTTTATTAAAAAATGTCAAACAAATTAAACCAATTGATGTATCCTATAGGATTCATTCTCAGCCGCGGTGGATTAGTGATATGCTACTTTCCTCTGGCCGGGGTCGATGGATTTTTAGGACGAAAAAAAAACCAAGGAGCTAGTCTTCCGGGAGGGACTTTAAAGCTGCGTGTCACGAGTTTGAATATTTTGAGGCTCGTAAAAGATCCTTAAGCCTAAAAAGGCCTCTAAGCAAAATTTACCGGCCTCAACGTCCTGTTAGATGTCTCATTGCCTTGTATAAAAAACATAGATTAATTCATTGTAGTTTATTACTTTCTTTGTATTTTTTCTTTCTTTTATTTTTATGTATAGTAGATTCGAGCTGTTATTCCTTTCTGTATTCATTATATCATTAATTTATTTTTAATTGTATTTAATTTCATTGTATTATTAGACATTATTTTCATTATTATTCAATTTGACAGATAATTAATTGTTTAGTATGACTATTATTGTATTTTTTTGTATTTATATGTAACATATGTTTGTCCTGGTGAGTGGAAGAGAAGGCCACATGGCCTTAACTCCACCAGGCTAAATAAATCTATCTATTCTAAATCTATTCATTGGGTCGATGTGTTGACCCCATGACATCTACGAACAAATAAGGTACGGGTAACTAAAAATTAATTTGGTCTAGTAACTCCTTACAAAACAGAGGCTATGGCTCAACAATAGGCTATGCCATTATAGGTAGAAGCAGATTCTCTACGGCACGTAAGGTTCCTCTACCTGTTCGGAAACCGAATTGTTCATCTGGTATCTTTGAATATGCAGAAACACTATGCATATGCTCACTATGCGGAGAACGCTGTGAAAAATACCATATCAACAAATACAGAAACAATAACAAATCGCTTTGTGACTATAGCAGAAACTAAAGAATTAATCTCCTATGCACGTTAGTGCGCTTTCCAGTTATTATTATAGATAGAAGATAGGATACATTGTCAATTTAAGGGTTAAAATAGAAACTAATTAAATATTTGCAGGCTGATACAAACGAGGTTACGCATAATTACAAATCCAAGTAATGATGCATAAATCTTCTTCGGGAAAAAAAGTAAAGTTTTCTTAAATAGAGAACCTTGAGCAGTGTCCACGGAGAATATTCCTCTGTCATGCCATGCCCAGGTACACAAGTCGCATGTTGTAACACCGTCAGGAGTGGCATGATCGTCCAGAAAATCGGGTCTAGGTGGCGGTGGCACAAAGGAGCTGGTCCAAAGACCTCCTTCCCCATCTAGAGACAGAGAGCGAATAGCATCTTCCTCGGCTGCACCAGCCCACCAGTCAGTGGTGTAATTGAGTTGTCCCGAACCTCCTGCTGCTGCCATCGGGAGAACCACCACCTGTGAACATAATTATACCCCATTCTTAGAAAAACACCTTCCTTCCTTATTATTCTCCCGCAGGGGCGAAGTCAACTCACACTCTGAAAATCTGACAAGGAGCGATCAGGTCACTTTTTATTCTTTTTTTGTTTACGCTCCCATCAATGTTGTTTGCATACAGAATGAAAGAATCATTTGAGACGCTCTTTAACATTTGAAATCATTAATATCTTCAAATGTTTTAAATAATAGTATAGTGCTTTTTTTATCCGTCTTCCTCAATTAGAATTAATTTTCATTCAATAAACTTCGTTAAATTATGAAATCATGAAGGTCATTATATAAACATTTTAGATAAATGGAAAGTTTCAGTAAATTCAGGAATAAGAGTAGATAATAAAGTATATATAAATAATATTTTGTTTAAAATTAATATAAAATTATAGAATATTCACCTGAAAGGTCCGTCTCCTCAACTTAATTATCATTTAACTGTAGCTGTCGACAGCCTGATAAACGAAAACGAACCCAATACATGCAACCCCCTCTACCAGATCTTCAGTGAAACACCAGTTTTGAATCCTGCCGATGATGGGACAAGTCCCGAAAGCGCTACAGTTAAATGATAATTAAGTTGAGGAGACGGACCTTTCAGGTGAATATTCTATAATTTTATATTAATTTTGAATAAACCTCAACGGAACACATCATGAATCTTATAAAAGTTGAATATTTTGTTTGCAGATTATTTAATTATTATACAGAAATATGAAGATGACTCACAGAAATCTTTGTATGAATTAAATAAAATATGTACAGTATACGATCTAAATATATCAATAAGAAAAACAAATATTATGGTTTTTAGAGAAAAATATTCAGTTAGAGCCAAAATTATCTTAGAAAACTAAAGTTTAGAACAGGTGTCTAGTTTTCAAATACTTGGGCTGCGATATTAGCTTCAATATGGAAAGAGGTATTGATTGCAAAATAAATACATTTCAGACGGAATGTGGAACAATACAAAGAACGTTCAAGAATAAAATTAAAAAAGACATAAAAACAAAAACGTATAAAGTTATGGCAATTCACACAATATTGTATGGTTGTGAAACTTGGGCTTCAACGAAAAAAAAACAGAAAGATAGAACACAGACGGCGGAGATGAGGTTCCTCACAAGTTACAGGATGTACAAAACTTGATAGAATTAGAAATGAAGATATAAGAGAAGAATTAAAAGTGCAGCCTTTATTGAGTAAAGTCACGAATATTATAGACAAAAGTGGATTGATCACATGATTGAAATGTATACTTTTATTATTACTTTATATTTTAAACTTTCTTTACCAAGCCATCTACTTAATCTAATTATAGATTATTATTTTTTATTATTTATAATTATAATTATAATAATAATAATTATTATTATTATTGTTATTACTATTTTTCTTTCTTACCTCTATCAACTTTATATTGAGTAGTCTATATCTACTATGTATCATTAATTATAATTCTTATTGTATGTACAATTTAACCCTGGTGAAGTGGAAGAGAAGACCTTACCATCTTAACTGCATCAGGTAAAATAAATAAATAAATAAATAAATAAATAAAAATTAAAAAAATAAAAATATCCATTGCTAGCAAGAAATTATCAAGTAAGAGGAAGACGTGATGTGGGAAGACCTAGAAAACGGGCTGATGTATTATCAAGTCGGAAAGGGCAATTGTGTAATCCTTGGAGTGACGACGACGACGATGATGATGATGATGAAGACCTTTCTAAACCATGTTTCATCATAGGCATGCTATTTGGTACTGATCATACTTATGTCGGCGTATAATTTATATAATGGGCTTACGTCTGTGGGTGTGTTCTCCTTTAGATCATTTATATTCTTTGCTTCTCTTGAAATATCCATGTTTTCTAAGATGCTAATCTTGTTGTTACTTTCTTTACGTGTGATTGTCATAGTATCTTCGATTTTGTTAAACTGATGACCTGTTTGTATATGTGTACCAAATATGCCGAAGATGAAACATGTTTGTGAAGGGCCTTCGTGATTTGATAATTTAACGAAGTTTATTAAATGAAAATCAATTCTAATTGAGGAAGACGGATAAAAAAGGTACTATATTATTATTTAAAACATTTCAATACATAACCTCAATTGTGATAATGATGTTGATGAATGTTAAAAATGTTGGTCATTAATGTCTTAATTAAAAGCTCCGCATGAAAGGGATGACACATTTTATTCAACGGCCTCGTATTTGGAGCAGTTCTTTTACGTTCTGTAAATGTATGACATAAAACTCACGGCTTTACTTACATTCAGGATTTTTACGCCCTGATAAAAATGACACCAATCGGGTTTGAACTCGCGATCGTCGGATCCGGAGGTAAACGTGGTAACAATCAATAATCATTCCAGCACAGATTTGAGGTATGCAAACATTGATTGGATATCTATATTATATCTACTTTTCATGTCAGATATTAAAAACAGGATAACTAAATGCATTAATTGTATGTCTAAAATGTCTGATCTTGTGCTCAGCCTCTTAGATACAGATGAAGAGACCCCAGTTCAATACCCAATCTTGTATTTGTGGATTTTTCTCAACATTTTATTAGAATGTTGGTGTGTATTATTGTTTTTGTGTGTATCTGTCCCTATGTTTCAAACAAGTGTAAAAAGATAGCCTATAGTTCAACGGCAAAAATAAAAGGTAACGAATTAAAGAGGACGATAAAATATGTAGTTAATGTAAAACTATTTTTCCTAGATGTACTATTGTTCATATTTGCTTAAAATTTAATCTCCAACTACGCGAGATGTAAAGTAGATATCGACGAGAATACTTGCATACCTCAATACTCTACACAATAAAACTATATTACAAACTAAAAACATCTTAGTATTAAAAGATTCCGGGCTATGTGGCCGTGGTCTATAACTGGCGTTTCTTCCAGACGTTTCTCCCTCAACTGCGGAGGGCATCTTCAGTGGCGAGCGCTCCCAGCTGTTGTTTCCCTGTCGTTGCGAGTCTACGACAGGGAAACAACAGCTGGGAGCGCTCGCCACTGAAGATGCCCTCCGCAGTTGAGGGAGAAACGTCTGGAAGAAACGCCAGTTATAGACCACGGCCACATAGCCCGGAATATTTTAATACTATGATTACCGGCCGTGAAAGCCTGCATTCCACAATAAAAACATCTTATTAATATACACATCCGTCATTTTATGTAATACTAGCGTGCGCTGCTATACCTAAATAAATCATATGTTTTTTGCATTAGTTGAATAAGTAAAAGGAAAAATAAATATAAATTTATATAATTATTTTTAGATACACCGTGCTGATTACCCGGCATTGCCTGGGAATCTACGCATCCCGATGTACTTGGCATAAATGAGCTGAAAGACAAAATTCTTAATTTTGAGTTATCCATGAAAGAATACTCGCCGTGCGCTGCTTATGCTTGCCCGGGAATCTACTTATCCCGATCTTCTTGGCATCAATGAAAGACAAAAATGGCTATTGTGAGTTATCCTTAAAAGATAAACATATGCTGTCGCGAACTTTTCTGTAGTTTTTTGAGATATTCAATTCTGTGTACAATAATTTTATTTGTCATGGTTTAGGCAGGCTTAAGCCATTTAAGCTTACAAAAAGCGACATTTTTTTCACGTTTTTTCACAAGAGAAGGTGATTTTTAAGGGTGAAGGGTTTGAGAAATAAAACTATCTAATAACCTATAACCTTCCCGGGAAAATCCTGAACATTTTGCAAAAAGCCCCATGACAATCGGATGAATGGTATGGCAGCACATGCTTGCCAGGGAATCTACTTTATCCGAACTCCTTGGCATCAATGAAAGACACAAATGGATATTGTGTGTTATATGTAAAAGTATGCTGTCACGGACTTTTTTGTAGAGCTTTTGAGATATTAATTCTGTGTACATTAATTTTGTATATTTGTTACGGTTTAGGCAGCGTAAGCCATTTAAGGTTAAAAAAAGGGATTTTTTTCACGTTTTTCACTACAAAGGGTGTTTTTTTTAAGGATATAGGAGTTGAGTATCTCAAATCTCTTATAGCCTATGTTCATCCCGGGAATCTCCTGAACATTTTGCAAAAAGCCCCATCACAATCGGATCAACCGTATGGTCGCGCATAAAGTACGAATAAACAAACAAACATTCATTTTTATATATTAGATTAACTAACTCACTGGCACTATCGAACCCGTAGGTTATGGCCGCGCGGACATAAGATCTCCATATATCCCTATCCTGAGCTAATGTTTTCCAATCATTCCTTGTATAATCTACTTTCCTCAAATCATAATTAATGTTATTCTCCCGCCTCATTCTTGGTCTACCAACTGGGAGGTTTCCCTCTGGTTTTCCTAAAAGAAGCTTCCATGCACGTCTTTCATTCCCCCATTCCTGCCTATCGAATAACATTACAATTAATAATAAGTTATATCAAGTAATTAACGTTGACTATTTTAGGTCAGATCATTATTTTGCAGTGACTCTCTAAGAAATAACGTTAAATATAGCAATGTACACACTAAAATGTCCAGAATGTATATATAGTGCACGAATGTAAGCAGATACTGCTTGCGGGATATAATAGAAAAAACAGCAATTGAATATGCCACAATAAAAAGAAACCACTGTTTGCACTTTCTTAAATGTATTTTTTGCCAGGTATTAACGTTCCAGAAAAATATAATTAACATATTTACACCATAGGACATCAGAAATTAATTAATAACCCATAATGTTGGTTATAAACAGTTTGATGTGTTTCATTTTTTCTCCACTAGGATGCATTCTTACAATATTGCTATCCTTTGGCAATAAATAATATGATCTGGTTGCAGTGATGAATAAATAAAACATAACAAACATTTCTCATTTGTTTTCAAACATCGCCGTTTACATTAAATGTATAAACATTTTAAAATAATAATATTTAAATAATGTTTTGTGAGGTAAACAGGTTAATTTATTCGTTAAATAGTCCTAACAAATGCCTCTCTTGATTTCCAAATTCTCTAGATAAATTGGAAATCATTCGTTACATTACTTATGATAAGAACTGGATTCAATCGACTGAGGTAGGACGGAATTTTCCGGTTGCGTTAATTTTTTTATAGTCTGGTAGCACATCTTATAGGCCTAGTTTAACTTTCGAAAGTACATAGCTCTGTTGCGCCAATTTTAGCTCTCGTGTTGGTTTTGATACTGTTATCTGTTTAATTGTCTTATGCCTTCCACATGTCAATCGATATTTTTATCTCCTCATCTATATACAGTAGGCATATATTTACATTCTTAAATATAATAAAACATTTCAAATCGACACACAAGTTCCTATAACCACTTCTGCATGCATGCATGCCACTTAAAATTCGAAATGCGAGAAACACAGTTTTGAAATTCATGGAGAACACTAAAAACTTCACAACAAATAAGAAGTTTCGATTTCGTGAAATTATATCATATGCACTTCATTTTAAAATGTATAATTTAATAATTTTAGCAATGCGATGTACGAAAACACACACACACGCACACACATACATATATATATATATATATATATATATATATATATATATATTAGGCCTATACTGTAAATGTTCGCGGATATAAGTATGATTAAGGAAGTTTTTTTGGGTTTTCCGCGTCATGGATTCAAGATCGGCCTCTGACCACTGATTCCGACATTTCGGCATGATCCCCCATGCCATTATCAAGGAATAATAATGACATGTAGGATCATGCCGAAACGTTGGAATCAGTGGCCAGAGGCCGACCTTGAATCCATGACGCGGAAAACCCAAGAAAACTTTATTAATCATATATATATGAATGTTTGTACTAGACTTGCTCGGTAGCGTAATCGGTAGCGCACTGGGATATAAAACCAGAGGTCCGGGTTCAAGTCCCGTCCGAGCATTTATTTTTCTTATCATGTCATATATATATATATATATATATATATATATATATATATATAGGATAGAATCCAATTCTCATCTCCATAGTTAACTCTAAATGAATTAGGGACGCAACTGGGACATATGTTATTTTGCAATCATGAATTGGGCTGCGCCCGGATAGGGACCAATGGAGAGCCTGAGTGAGTGCGTCATTGAATCCACGAGTTTCATTAGTCATAGAGTTAGAGTTAACTCAACAACATCATCATCAAGCAGTCAAGGATAAAAGCCTGGCGACTTGTTCCGGTCTCATTTTCCATATCTCTTCTAAGTGGCCTACTTAGGCTTAGTACCCCGAGACAACAGCGGTGGACTGAATATGTTTATTAAGTAGCGTATAATCAGAAAATGTAGTGAATGTATCGTGTTAATCGTGGATAGATAACCTTTATTTTTTTTTTTTTTTTGGAGGCCGCGCTATTCGGGATTAAGATCCGTGAAATCTACCTTCGCCGTGAGGCTGCTGTTCTACTAATTTCACAATAGCATGAACATGGCCGACATTTAATTTCGTTATGAAAAATCTCCAAATTTATAGAGACGTCTATTACTCACTTTCTGTTCTAATTAAACAGACTTGTTAAACGTTTTCTGTAGTTCTATAGATAAAACACCAAACAATACAAATGGAGAAACTGGAAATATATATTATTATATTATATTATATTATATTATATTATATTATATTATATTATATTATATTATATTATATTATATTATATTATATTATCTATATTATATTATATTATATTATATTATATTATATTATATTATTTTATATTATATTTATATTTCTATTATATTATATTATATTATCTTATCTCTATTCTATTATATTATATCTTATATTATATTATATTATATTATATTATATTATATTATATTATATTATATTATATATATTATATTATATTATATATATTATATTATATTATATTATATTATATTATATTATATTAAGTGGAAAGCAACGGGAAGCTACCACACCTACACAATTCCCTAGTAAGCTGCAAGCATAGCATGAAAATGCTATGATTGCGGTGAAGGACCTGCCTTCAGGCAGAATTACTATGGATGGATGGATATTTTTATATTATTATATTATATTATATTATATTATATTATATTATATTATATTATATTATATTATATTATATTATATTATATTAATTATATTATATTATATTATATTATATTTATATATATTATATTATATTATATTATATTATATTATATTATATTATATTATATTATATTATATATAACTTCCCTCATTAGAGGTTGCCTCAAGGACAAAGTGATGCAATTAATTTGTTTAATTGATGAAATACATTTTGTAAATACATTAAAACATTTCAAATTGTAATTGAAGTAGGCCTATACATACTATAAAGTAGACATTTTGTAAATATGGTTTCTTAAAATTGAAATTGATCCTCTAATGGTAGCGATGGCAATTTTAGAAAGATACCACCCTGTCCAAATCTAAGGAATTCCAAAATTACATACATTTCAACCATCTTTATTCCGTAAATTCAGAACGCTACCTGTGAACGATCGGTCTCAGAACTTAACTAATTTAAGATTTTACAGCGCAATACACCCTCTAACGGTTTAAATAATCCTCATTGGAAAAAATGGCATTAGGGAAAAATATTTGTTTTGGTGTCCCCTACAACCTCCCAGAGTTTGTCGGTTTAAATAATTTTCACCCTGAAGAATTAAATATGGGATCTTTGTTAGAATAGGCTCCTATTTCTGTAAATGTTTCAAATGATATTAATTCTGTGAAGATTTACTGACCTTGATATCAGTAGTAACATGAACTGGTGTCAAGAAATAAAGCAGAAGATAGCAATGGCAAAAGAAGCTTTTAACAAGAAGATAAGTATTTTCGGGGAACTTTTAGCAAAATAATTACGGAAGAGACTAGTGTAGCATTGTATGGTACAGAGACTTGGACATTACGACGGAATGAGGAAAAGCGACTGGAATCTTTTGAGATGTGTCTATGGAGCATATAAAAAATGGACAGAAAAAAAATATGTGCTAGATTAGAGTGGGTGAAGGAAGAACAATGCTGGAACTTTTAAAGAAGAGGAAAAGAAATTGGATTGGTCATTGGCTAAGAAGAAGCTGCCTGTTGACGGATGCCCTAGAAGGAATGGTCAACGCAAAGAAAGTTAAAGGCAGAAAAAAGACATCAGATGATAGACAACATTAAAATAAATGGTTTGTTTGCGGATACAAAAAAGGAGGCTGAGTTAAGGAAATAGTGGAAAATGCTGAGTTTGCAGTGAAATACCTACTTTTTGGGCAGAATACTATGTATGTATTCCTGCCGTTCATCTTCTTGAGATCTGCCCAGTAGGCCTACTAGGCTCATATTTACTGTATGAGAAAATTCGTTCGATTTTAGTATATCTGACATTTTACTTGCCTTTTTTTATGTTAGAACCAGTTGCCATGAAGTTTTCGTATATTAAGAAACTGTATTCCCTTAATTAAGACATTTAGAATGTTGATGCCAGTCATAAACATTCAAATTACCTGCAACTAACGAAAATTTTTATCGCTCTTACATATCAACGAGGAAAGCAAAACACGCAACACTCCTCAATTAATTCATTGAGATTAAGTCATTAACTTCAATTTCTTTATTTTCCTATTTAAAAAAAAAATCTCTTCATAAGAACAACCTCAGCAGTTACATCCCTTTGGAACCTGAAATGCAAATATTTAACAGTTAATATGTAGACATATGTCCACCGCTATGGTCTCGAGGTAGCGTGCTGCCTTGTCACGCAGCGGGCCCAGGTTCGATCCCCGGTCGGGGCAGTTTTTTGGGTGAGAGGTTTTATCGGGGTTTTTCCTCACCTGTAAGACAAATGTCAGGAAAACTTTAAGGCCCAAACGGTCCCCGAAATCATATGGCCATCATCATCATCTTTATCATTATCATCATCATTATCATCCTTCACCGGTGTGGAAAGCAACGGGAAGCTACCACACCTACAATTCCCTAGTAAAGCTGTAAGCATAGCTTGAAAATGCTATGATTGCAGTGAAGGACTTGCCTTCGGGCAGAATTACTATGGATGGATGTATACATATAAGATCTTTGAGGCGAGAGTTATATACAGTAAAACCTGTCTTAGCCAGAACCTTTATAAGAAGGAAACCTGTAGAGACGGAAAAAAATCTACAGAACGGTACGATTTTACATGTAAAATCTTCCTGTATAAGCCGGAAATCTTCATAACGCGGAAACGGAATGATTGTTAAAGTACCAATAGTTAATTTTTACCTCAGTAAGACGGAAAATTATTCTTAAGCACGTTCTAATTACAGTATTAATGACCACACGTGAAAATTCTGCATATGACGCTTTCTGCATTATATCGTTTTACCTTGTTGTATTGCCATTGTATTGCGGGGATACCCAAGCTTATGTGTGACAGCGGGGAATCCCTCGCTATTCCTTGCCTGCTTGCGAGGGAATTGGAAAACTCTTCAGTCTTCCTGTAGTTGAGTTCCTTCTCGCTTTTGTGTAATAAAGGTGTTTTGTATTGCCGTGCAAACTGAGCTGTGTTACATACTCCGTTTTGTCTGTATTTCAGTCAATACGTTATACCTTTAAAGCGTGCATGTAAAACCCTTACACTGCGTGAGAAAATTCAAGTTTATAATTTGGGAACCCTTTATAGCAAGGAAAACTGCCAAGACGGAAATATATTTAAGGAACCGTCATATTCCTTCATAGACAGGTTTTACTGTAATTAAAAAAATCATACATTTTCTACAAACATTTATGATTATCATTATCATAGTATAATAAACCAAAATCTGTTTTGGAATGGAAACCTGAGGGAAGACGAGGCAGAGAAAGACCTAAAACCTCCTGGAGTCAGGGAATATATTTATTCATACATGAAGGAGAAACATATACAACCAGGAGATTGGATGGACCGACAAAATTGGCTATTGGGAATCGGACGATGTCAAAGATAAGTTATTAATCAACCGATGATCTATCTATAATAAATCATTCTTTGAACTATAGCAAGTTAAAAAAAATCTAGGCTAATTTATCCTTCAAAACTCTCGCCCTTCCGACTATTTTATTTTTATTTATTTTATTTTATTTATTAATTTTACCTGTTGGAGTTATGATCGTAAAGGTTTCTTTTCCACTTCACCAGGGTTAAATTATACGTATAATAATAATTATGATTCCATCCATAGTAATTCTGCCCGAAGGCAGGTTCTTCACTGCAATCATAGTATTTTCATGCTATGCTTGCAGCTTTACTAGGGAATTGTAGGTGTGGTAGCTTCCCGTTGCTTTCCACACCGGTGAAGGATGAAGATGATGATGATAAGAACGATGATGATGACCATATGATTATGATTAATTACACATAATAGATATAGACTACACAATATAAAGTTGACAAGGGAAATAAAGAAAGAGACAAAAAAATAATAACCTATAACAGCCATGAAAACGGGCTAGCAACCTACTTCAAGGTGTATCTTATACATTGCTCGCAGTCTCAATGACCAAGCCTCGGATCAAAGACGGAACAGTGAATGCACATCCAATACGTCTTCATCCGAGGAGTGATTTTGGAAATAAACAGGATGAAAATCCTACAAATTATGTTTAAGAAGAAGAATAACCTATAATTAGATTAAGCAAATGGCTTGGTAAAGAAAGTTTAAAATATAAAGGAATAATAAAATTATACATGGAACACGGTTATATGTTATATTGTCTACGGAAATATGAAGTGAGTTTTTTTAAACTGTTTTTGAGTCGGGCAGGTCCTTGATATACGAGGGGAGGGAATTCCAGAGACGGGTATATAGGCCTAAATAAAATTTGGGTTCTGAAGATATTAAGGAGTTCCAGAACTATACATAGGCCTATGGTTTGCGACCAACAACAAGATATATAAAACTCGATGAAGATTAATATAGGAATTCCTTTATGCGACCAGTAAAAAAAAAGCATGTATAGAGATGGATTATTTCAACTTATATCCGGACTCCCATCACCTAGGACAAGTGATTGAAGTTTGCAATGCCATTAAGACGACGATATGCATGCCCATAGAACGTCTCTTGGACCCTTTCTAGTTGAGATTGAATCAAGTCAACGCATAAATGAGAGTATGGTGTATGATAACGCCGATTAAATAAAAAAATACACATAGTTTTATGTACTGATTCATAAATTTAAAAATTCATTTTATATTATTTGAACTCCATATGATAAAGAACTGTAAATTTATTTATTTAGGGCCTATATATAGATTTTCTATGTTTACACATTTTGTTGTGCCTAAAGTTCTATTTTCTTCTCCATTCGTCTCTATCCATCCACTCCAAGTCCTATAGTCCTCTTGTTCTCATTCCAGTTATTATTTCTTGCATTCATGAGTTTCGAGATCTTCCTTTCTTTCTTCTTCCAGACGGACACCATTTAAATGTTTTTCTGGATGATCTTTCTTCTTATATTCGTCGTACATGCCCATACAAATTTAATAGCTTATAACTTATATAATCTGCTATTGACCGACGCTATTAGGGCATCCGAGGGCTAGGGAGTCTTTTCTTTCCTTTATTTTCTTTTCTTCTCCAGAAAAGCCTGACCAGAGGCTTTAAGATGGCAGCCCCATCACTGATCTTGCCTTCCTTTGGCCAGCAACCAATCGAAGGGACTATTATTATGCTTTCAAGTCTTATACGAGAATTTCCCGGAAGGATCAAACTATTTACGCTGGAGGGAAAATTTTCTATAGGATCGTAACAGGCTTTGGCCTAATACTTGGAAGGAAGAAGAAGAAGAAGAAGAATATTTAATATTCATTTTTTCTCGTATGATCATTCTAGGAGTATTTGGTTTAAATCAATATGAAGCACCTACGAAAAAAAAAGTTTTATGGAAATTTGAATAATGTAATAAACGCAATTGGGAACTCAGGAGAAATTATTATGATTGGAGATTTTAATGGTAGAACTGGTACTAGAAATGGAAGTGAAGTGGTGGGTCCTTTTGAGAGGAGAAAATAATCGATTATGGTGAAAGACTAATAGAAATTTGTGAGCAGTATTTATTTTAAAAAAAAGAGCTATAAATACTCAAATTATTGTATTTGAAGCAAACGATACCTGATTGTGCGTATGATTACAAGATTAGTGTCTATTTCTTTTAGAGGTGGACTACAACTGGGGTCTGTACTCCTAGTTGGAGCAGTCATCTACATTGGCCAAAGCCGTGCTACCACAGTGATATGCACACATATCTGATAATCAGTGACAGATGCACACAAACCCATTCATTATAGCAATAAAATTAATTATATTGCCTCGGTCGTCGCGCAGGTTCAAAAGGACCGCGATCTACATTTAGGCAGATGATGCAGTTCGAAAAAATGTGTTATATTCTCCAAGTAACATTACTACTCTTTAACTACTGCAGTATAGTATAATGAAATCTGCACAGCACACCAGAACTACAGTTAAACTAGATCAACTACTTGAAACTGCTGAAAAAAATAAACCTCCATGACGCGTCAGGCTAGAAAGCCCTTGACAATACCACCCGTCTGTTGGCCTCACATCCAAATGTGTCAATCGTAGAGGTGGCCAATAATTTTTCCAGTATAAGGGTCAGCATGTCGAGTCTCCCAGCCGTTACAGCTGATTTTCTCAACCTGGAGCAGCTACTTATTATAGCTACTCAAATTCTTCACGATTCTAGGTGGGCACCGGTCTCATACTGGCCGAAATTCCATGAGAAAATTTCCTCGCCCACGGGGACTCGAACCAGTGGAAGTCCCGTAGCACTGCGCCAAGGCTCCATGCCTTAAACCGCTCGCCTGCGACAAGAGACATAGTTCTTTGAAGTCCACATCTGGATCCTAGTAAACAGCTGAAGCTCCATACAATAACTTCAGAGCTGCTAAGATGTTCATGATGAAACAGGAATAAACATATCAACAGTAATCTAACAAGAGGTTGTATTTTTCTGAGAAAAAAAAAAGCACGAGCGACAAAGTCACGAGTGATTTTGTCTAATGAAAAACTCAACCTCGCGTTGGATTTGGAGTGACTATTTAGCGAATAATACAACATCAGAAGCTAAAAATAGTTTAATATTTTCTAAATGTGGGGTTATGTATTCCGATCTTACTTCCGGGAGATTTCTAAGCCGGCTATATAATTATAAATAGCATATCTTTACTATTAAATCTCTTTGGGCTTGGGAAAAATCAATAACAGGTGATTGCATCAGAAATAACTATTAACAATAATGCAGACTCATTATACAACATTTGATAATTTTTTAGAGTATCAGAACTAACTTTTTTTTGTAATTTTTGAAGTTTTCTTTTGGCATTTCTTGCTGTACCATATCGATCGTACATTGTTGAATCTATATCCTTGTCAAAGAAGTTAATTTGCGGAGATACCTCTCATTACGAACAGGAAGAGGCAATTTTATCAACAGGAAGACGCAAAATTATCGGTCTATGAGATAAATAGTCATAAGTAATGCCACGAGTGATTTCCAAATTATCGATAAATTCACGACTCACGAAATGAGGAGTGAATTTATCTAGACTATTTAACTCATGCCCCAAATGGGAGTCAATGACCAATCACGTTTCAATGATTTCTGTTTTACAACCAATCAGAGTCGTGTTTCACCAAATATTTATCAGTGTTATAATTACCATATTAAAGAAAGCTCCTCCTTACAATATTGCGTTCCTTTGGCAATAAATTGTATGATCTGGTTGCAGTGATAAACAAAAGAAGCAGTAGAAGCGTACCTATCGTTTCTCATTTGTTTTCAAACATCGCCGTTTACATTAAATATATAAATATTTTAAAATAACTATAGTTAAATAATGATTTGTGAGTAAACAGCTTAATTTTATTCGTTAAATAGTCCTAACAAATGCCACTCTTGATTTCCAAATTCTCTAGATAAATTCACTCCTCACTTCGTGAGTCGTGAATTTATCGATAATTTGGAAATCACTCGTGGCATTACTTATGAGAATTTGGAAATCAAGAGTGGCATTTGTTAGGACTATTTAACGAATAAAATTAAGCTGTTTACTCACAAATAATTATTTAACTATAGTTATTTTAAAATATTTATATATTTAATGTAAACGGCGATGTTTGAAAACAAATGAGAAACGATAGGTACACGCTTCATCTGCTTCTTTTGTTTATCACTGCTACCAGATCGTAGTATTTATTGCCAAAGGAACGCAATATTGTAAGAATGCTCTCTAGTGGAGAAAAAATGAAACACATCAAACTATATATTAATTCATTTCTGATGTCGTATGATGCAAATATGACAATTATATTTTTCTGGATTGTTACCTGGGAAAAAATACATTTAAGAAAGTGCAAACAGTGGTTTCTTTTTTTTATGTGTTGACATTCATGCACTATATATACAATCTGGTAGCCGTATTTCTCATAGGCTCAGTCACTGCAAAATAATGGTCAGACCTGTTCAGAATATTAAAAAGGAGGAGCTTTCTTTAATATGGTAATTATAAATCTGATAAATATTTCGTGAAACACGACTCTGATTGGTGTTGTAAAACAGAAATCATTGAAACGTGATTGGTCATTGACTCCCATTTGGGGCATGAGTTAAATAGTCACCACAATACAACTGGTTTAAAGCAATGAATTCTGGAGACTCCATCAGAACAATACCACAACGAAATGAACAGGCAGATAATATAACAAGAGTTAGAACAGCGATACATTAAAACTCTTACAATAATAGACGGGAAGAAGATATTCCCAAACTGCCCATGTGTAATATAAAATAAATGTGACAATATAAACTCCAACAGCTCGGCAATTGATTTCTGGATTCAACCTGTAGATATAATAAAACAATAACATCATGGAAATAGTTTAGAAGAATCTGGGATAAGCAACAACAAGAACAAAGATTACAAACTTGTATAAACGATTTGGTCGTTGCTGCCACTGAAATATGCACGATGTTTGCTAATTGTTTGTGTAGTGGCCGAATTTCGTTTGTATGAGATTCACGCAAGCCCTGGGGCACATAATGCGTGCAGAAAACCGTGGCGTGTGTCTGTTTTCATCTTCCGGTAACACACGTCTCAACAAGAGCAATTCGTGAGAAAACTGCTCTCCTGTTCAGTGAACACAATTAACAACTTATAAAGGCCTGCATGAATATTTACTTGTAATTAATTATTTTATGTTGTGCCTTTGTGTACTTGTTTTCTTCTGTATTTAATATTTTTTCATGGTTAAGTGGAAGAGAAGGCCTAATAGGATTAACTCTGCCGATTTAAACAATAATAGTAATAATAATAATAATAATAAATAATAATAATATTAATAATAATAATTCTGAATTCCTCAAAATTCAAAAATGTTCTACTCGTACCTATCTACTCAACTATAAATAAGGACACGATTTCCAACACATAGCCAGTCTGCAGCCGACATTTGAAGAGTTAACAAGTCAAAGAACACGCAAAATCTCCTGAGGATGTCTACCGCAGTAGTAGACGAAACGTCGAGTTTTAATAAAACCAGACCACGGCCATTTAGCCCGAAAGACATACAATAGTTTTCATTTTTTAGTTCGGTTTTCTAATAAAGCGTGTTGTTTTAGTTTTTTAAAACTATTTTTTATTATAGGTATAATTGATAGCAGCTTACGCCAAATAAATAAAAGACATCCTCCGAACGGAGGCTTAGTCTTACATCGTGACTCTAAGCGGATATAACAAGCGCGAATGCCGTATTGTTTATATACACACCAATATCATGGAATCGCGTCCGAACTTTCTCTTATGATCCTTAGGGAAATATTATTCTGAGAAATGTAAGTCACACCCCGAAACTTTGTCTGTATCCGAATATTTTCATGACTGTGATTATATTACTATTTTACTAAATAAATTACACTGGTCAACATGATTTTTGTCTCATTGAGTACCAATAGTTGTACTTAATGCAGTTTTTTTATCGTGTATTCGGAATTTCTTCATCACCCACAGTTTTCTTTTTATTTCAATTTCAATTGATGGATTTAAATAATTATTTTTTTAATAAACGTTTTTTCGTCCATTTGTCCATTGAGCGATGAGCACGGGGAACACATTTATCAGGAGATTTCAGCTATGCAAAAGAGATATCAAGGCAAATGGAATCCTATTATGCTGGCCGATTATTGTTGGATCATCAAGAGGGATGCTCCACAGGCGAAATATAGCAGAGAATCGTCATTTATTACTTTCTAGGCGAGTCCGAATGTTCGAATATTTTGTAGTTACGAATGGTATGAAATTATAAATGCCTGTCTCTCGGAAACCTTGCGTGATGGAGAAAAACCGATATCATATTTGAATTCAGGAGAAAAAAAAAATACTATCAGAATCACATATTTTTCTTTCTGAGGCAATAATAAAAAGTTTCTTTTTTTGTTGCTCAGTAGTATTAATAGCCCTTATAAATGGTCTCGTCTATTGCAAAACAATTACACTCTGAGGGAAATTTGGTGATTTTACAAAATCAGCTAAGAGATTTAAAGCGCATACATTCTTTTTTCGTCCACATCTGCAAAACCTCATACAAGTGTTATTAGTCATCGTTATAACTGGTCACATATTAGCGGTCACAGCTTAACAGGTCACATATACATGTATAATTGACCGTAACTGGAAAGCTATCTCTTAGTCATCGTTACAGAAGGTCACGTATGAATTGACTAGTTACTATATTTTTCGAAAACTTTTTTATTCATAGCATATACCCAATTACATGTCCACCGCTGTGGTCTCGAGGTAGCGTGCTGCCTTGTCACGCAGCGGGCCAGGGTTCGATTCCCGGTCGGGGCAGGCTCCTAGGTGAGTTTTTTTCGGGGTTTTTCCTCACCTGTAAGACAAATGTCAGGAAGCTTAGGGCCCAACGGTCCCCGAAAATCATCCGGCCATCATCATCATCCTTATCATTATCATCAACATCCTTCACCGGTGTGGAAAGCAACGGAAAGCTATCACACCTATAATTCCCTAGTAAAGTTACAAAGCATAGCATGAAAATGCTATGATTGCAGTGAAAGACTTGCCCTCGGGCAGAATTACTATGGATGGATGGATACTCAATAACGATAAATTTCCTGATACTTGTGCTCTATAGCTCCTAGTTACGAAAATATCGTCTTTTTTATACTTATCATAGGCTAATTAGAAACGATTCTCAAAATTCTTGATTCTAAATCTGTATAAAGCACTTTTAGGGGGGAAAAAAAAACTCCTGTTAATATCTCGATACTTTTATCTCAGCTACATTTATCTCTTAATTCTTGTAATGATGGATGACTTTTTCTGTTATAGTGTTTTCTGTAGGCATGCGAAACATTTCCAATCATTTGGACGAAACATTGGACTTTGCTTCCTCTTCCTCTTCTCCATTCCTTTACGATATAGTCTTCAACGTAGTCAAAAATGACTGTTAGTTCATCATCAATATTTCCTTTCATTTCATCAAAAACTATCTCAAGATCTTCTAACTAACTAACTCACTGATACTATCAAACCCGTAGATTCATGGCCGTGCGGGCATAAGCTCTCTATACATCTCTATACTGAGCTAATGCTTTCCAGTCATTCCCTGTATAATCTGCTTGCCTCAAATCCATAGTTAATGTTATTCTCCCACCTCATTCTTGGTCACCAACTGGGCGTTTTCCCTCTGGTTTTCCTACAAGAAGCTTGCATGCACGTCTTTCATTCCCCATTCGTGCCACATGTCCTGCCCATCGCAGTCTATGAGACTTAACTGTACTTATTATATCTCGCTTCCTATAAAGACCATGTAGTTCACTGTTATGTAGTCTTCTCCATTCACCTGTCTGTTCATCTCTCTTTGGTCCAGAAATTTTCTAAGAACTTTTTTTCTCAAATACTCGTAATCTGCTTTCCTTCCTTAAAGTATGAGTCCATGTTTCGCATCCATATAATATAACTGGTAGAATGATAGTTTTATATATTTTCAGTTTAGCTTTTTTTGAAAGGAATTGGGACATCAAGAGTCTCTGCAATGCATAATAGCAAGCATTTCCAGAATTGAGCCTATGTTTAATTTCTTTGTGCATCTCATTCCTATTTGTAATTATTGTTCCTAGATATTTGAAATCTCAAGATCTTTTATCGGAATAAATGCTAGCGCAATATGAGAATAAAACTTTGCTCTCATTACATTATTGTCTTACCTTCTGTATTCTAAATTGTATGGAATGAAATGATTAAGGAATATATTAGTGAACAGTTTATAGGATCTATGTGAAATTTATTGAATGTATTCGATTTTAAGTGAGATGGTATGTTTTATGTGAATTAAAAATCATATATCATCTTTTTTTTACTACAGCAGTTGCAACTAAAAATTATCTTCAATCACGTACAAGTGAACTATTATTCTACCAGTTATATTATATGGGTGCGAAACATGGACTCTTACTTTAAGGGAGGAAAGGAGATTACAAGTATTTGAGAATAAAGTACTTAGGAAAATTTTTGGACCAAAGAGAGATGAACAGACAGGTGAATGGAGAAGACTACATAACAATGAACTACATGGTCTTTCTAGCAAGCCAGATATAATAAGAACAGTAGTCTCGTAGACTGCGATGGGTAGGACATGTTGCACGTATGGGGAATTAAATACTTGCATGGAAGCTTCTTGTAGGAAAGCCAGAGGGAAAACGGCCAGTTGGTAGACCAAGAATGAGGTGGGAGAATAACATTAATTATGATTTGAGGGAAATGGATTATACAGGGAATGATTGGAAAGCATTGGCTCAGAATAGGGATGTATGGAGAGCTTGTGTCCGCGCGGCCATGAACCTACGGGTTCGATAGTGCCAGTGAGTAAGTAAGTATCACGTACAAGTGGCAAACTAAGTTATTTGATGTTCTGCACAATGTCAGGTGCGTAGAGACTCCTGTATGGAGAGTACGCTGTCCACAGCTATTAGAATATCAAATTGCTACAGAATGGACTATAATATATTCAATTGTACATGAGGTCTGTTGATATATTGAATAAGACTTTTATAATACGTAATTCTGAGAATTTATTTACGTGGTTATGAAAGAGGAATAGTCAGTGCGGTCTGTCATTCAGGATGCTATAGCTATAATTTTCTTATTACTTCCTCTTTTTAACATGCACATGTGTATCATATCAAACGACATCTCAATTATATTTTGACATTATCTTTAAAAACGAGATATTGTAATTAACTATGAAAATATCCTGAGAATATCTTAATTCTTAGTGTGCGTGTGTCAGTTCAAATCTCTGTTTCGCATCTAAAAAATAAATATAATAATAAAGCCAATGTTACCGGTATCTAAAAAAATAGCCTAATCATTTCATATATTAACGTTCTGAAAATACTAAAGGATATAAATATTTTATATCATCTTCCACAATTTATGACTTCATTGATATTGTTAAATAGACACTATTCTCTTCTTCTTCTTCTTCACTTCCTGTTCCGTCTTCACTAATAGATCTAAGACCATCTCTTCCGAGGACGTCCGACATCTCTTCTTCCTCTTGGAAAATAATGGAAGATTTTATTTGGTTATCTACTTTCTTCCATTCTTTCTACATGTTCTTTCCAGTGTATCTTGTTAAATATATTTTCTTTTATGGAGTAAATCTGCAGTACTTCACGGATAGTCACGATTCTTTAGGGTGAATACAATGCACATTGGCCTGCATATTTAAAACTTTTACTTTATTTAATCATAATACTAAAATTATAAATTATTTATAACGATTCGCAATTCATGGTTTTAGAATTTAGGCTTTGACAAAACATCGTGTGTGATTACAGTTTAATTACACTGATCAACATGATTTTGGACTCATGAGTACCAATAGTTGTACTTAATGCAATTTTTTTATCGTGTTTTCAAATGTGTATTATTCAAAATTTCTCCACCACCCACAGTTTTTTTATTTAAATTTCAATTAATGGATTTAAATAATTATTTTTTTAATAAACCTAGATTTCTTCCCAGAAAATCTTGGCGCAGTGAGCGATGAGCAAGGCGAACACTTTCATCAGGAGATTTCAGCTCTGGAAAAGAGATATAAAGGCAAATGGAATCCTAATATGCTGCCCGATTATTGTTGGACCATCAAGAGGGATGCTCCACAGGCGAAATATAGCAGAAAATCGTTATTTCTTACTTTCTAGGTGAGACCGAATGTTCGAATATTGTGTAGTTACGAATGTAGAAAATATTAAAGTGTTTGAAATTATAAAAACCTGTCTCTCGGAAATCTTGCGTGATGGAGAAAAACCGATATCATATTTGAATTCAGGAGAAAAAATACTATCAGAATCACATATTTTTCTTTCCGAGACAAAAAAAAAGTTTCTTCTTTGTTGCTCAGTGTTATCGGTAATGTTGCCGAGAATCGAACGAAATGCTCTATATTTTTATTTTTATATAATTTTTAAAACATCTATTTTATGCTATAAGCAAAGATATATACTTATTGGGAAGTTTCTTATCTAATAAAGCGACTACTTGTTCTAAAACTTAAAAATGTCCTCTAGAATGCTATAGACCAAGTGCATTTTATTTGATGAAATTCCATCATCGTATTATTTTTATATTATTAGATCATTAATTTTAAGGGATACGTTTATCTGATTTCACTAAAGAGTAACTTAACAGTTAATTAAATATAATTTTAGATGTATTCTAATTTTTCATTTCTTTGTACAACAATTACCGATATAATCGAGTTGGTGTTTACTGGATGAAAATCCATATTTATTAATTAAATAAAAATAAAACGTAGTTTTATTTGATTTTCATATTTATTATATAATTCAGTGACACCTGTTTCGGTACACTGTACCTTCTTCAGACATGGTAACAAATTATGAATTGTGTTCCAACTGATCTAAGCAACAATACAACAATATTTATTTAATTTTTTTTTATTTAACAAAGGGGATTCATTCAAATCAAGTTGAGAATTTAACAGTTTTTTACTACTTTTCAATTGATTAATTTCTACAGCCTCCAAAAGATCTAACTTCTTACCCTTATCACAAACATGTAAAATTTCAAAATTTGGATCGAAACGATGATTAAATTGAAATAGGTGGTTAGCATATTTTGAATATTCTAAATTTCTGTTATATGCTCTCATGTGTTCCTTTATCCGAGAGATAAAAAGTCTACCAGTTTGTCCTATATAGACATTGTCATATGTGCCACACTTCAATTTATATAAGAAAAAGATAAATTATCAGGTGTATATAAATTGAAGCGTGGCACATATGACAATGTCTATATAGGACAAACTGGTAGGCCTTTTATCTCTCGGATAAAGGAACACATGAGAGCATATAACAGAAATTTAGAATATTCAAAATATGCTAACCACCTATTCCAATTTAATCATCGTTTCGATCCAAATTTTGAAATTTTACATGTTTGTGATAAGGGTAAGAAGTTAGATCTTTTGGAGGCTGTACAAATTAATCAATTGAAAAGTAGTAACAAACTGTTAAATTCTCAACTTGATTTGAATGAATCCCCTTTGTTAAATTAAAACAAATTAAATAAATATTGTTGTATTGTTGCTTAGATCAGTTGGAACACAATTCATAATTTGTTAACATGTCTGAAGAAGGTACAGTGTACCGAAACAGCTGTCACTGAATTATATAATATATATGAAAATCAAATAAAACTACGTTTTATTTTTATCTAATTAATAATTATCGATATTTATCCCAATATAACATAATGTTTTTATTCAATGCCACTACGTTGTCATTTCGACATTCTGGTATTCTCTCCTGGTATGGTGTTATTGTAACCCATTTCTGAGGTAGGGGCGCCTGGAAGGTGGAGTTACGCTGCCGATGATATATGATAGGTCATGATGATGGTAATGGTGCGCCAGAAGAGACCTTAATCCTAAACTTAATGAATATGTTAATTACTCGTATGATAACGATGGCCAGATCATAATCGGGGGCGATTTTGTACATTATACAATTTTGACTATTATTGTTATTCATGAATTATAAAATATTTCTATAATTTTTTCTTATTATCACATTTCATATTGTTTAGATTAGTATTTCACGTGGCGTTGTATATCTTGCTAAATTAGGTATTCATAATTTGGGGAAGTTGTGTTAATAAATGAGTATTCAGTCATTAATTTACGATACTTTATTAGAAGACGATTAGATATTTTAAACAATATCAGTCTGAGGACGAAACTAATTTATTCTCAATTGTGTTTGTATCTGTAGTAATGGACATGATTGTACGGAATTTCTAGTTTCAGTGAATAATCCTACTTTCTGATCTTTGAGGTAACATACTTTAATGACTCTATTGTTATGAGGTTATGGGTTTACTGACAGCTGTTTGTCACATAAAGTGTTGTGTTCTCTCTTTTTCAAGGCTTTCGATCTATAAAATTGTTGTTTTATAGACAAGATCCGAGTATCATTCTAATCTATCAGTTGATTTTATCACATCTTCTGGAACTATTCCTGAATGTAATTCAACCATCATGACGAAAATAGTTTTAATTACTATAAAAATTAAATACCTTGGTCCATTTTATTAATCAATATTCTAGGTCTAAGGTCTTTTATGATTTTTAACCCTTAAATTTGTAATGTATCTATTTGGATACATCAGTTGATATAATTAATTTATCATTTAAAATAAATCAGAAGAAAACGAACAAAAACAAACCACTTAAATATATCTGATTATACAATATACGTAATAATAACTGTTATACAATATTCCGTTACCACTGCGGTCCGCCACATTCAAATAACTAACAGAAGAAATTTGTGTTTTGCTAATTTAAGGTTTAAAGTATTTTCTTATTTCTTGATTTTTATTCCTCCCATGTGCCTGAATGATAGTTAATATATATTTTTTTTCTGTTATAGGCTAGTGTTTTATTTAGTTTGCACACACACACACACACACACAGATAGACACACACACACACACACACAAATCTGGATTCAGGTGGAATGTAGATAATTATTATTTTTAGAGAAAATTCTGAAAATGATTACAAGATCAGGAGACAGGTCAAGGATCGGAAATTAAAATATTTCTGGAAAATTCATGTCATATAACTATTCACAATTTTGTTCACGGAACGTTGCAGAATTTCTACTGTTTTCAGCAGATGTAGATGAAATCTCTATTTTATGTGTGCTTAAACTTGAATCATTTTATGCTGCCGCGCTAATTAAATATGTAGGCATATGTATAATGCGTCCACCGCTATGGTCTCGAGGTAGCGTGCTGTCTTGTCACGCAGTGGGCCCGGGTTCGATCCCCGGTCGGAGCAGTTCTTCTAGGTGAGGTTTTTATCGGGGGTTTTCCTCACCTGTAAGACAAATGTTAGGAAAACTTTAAGGCCCAAACGGTCCCCGAAATCATATGGCCATCATTATCATCATCATCATCATCCTTCATCGGTGTGGAAAGCAACGGGAAGCTACCACACCAACAATTCCCTAGTAAAGCTGCAAGCATAGCATGAAAATGCTATGATTGCAGTGAAAGACCTGTCTTCGGGCAGAATTACTATGAATGAATGAATGAATGTATAATGCTTATTCCAATATTTTAAACTTTTTGTAAGGATAACATTTATATTATTGATTGTTTTAATATAAATAATTTATTGTAGGTCTACTACTGGGTTGATAACTCAGTTGATAACACACCTGCTACAAGGTAGTTTTTATCTTCTAACATTTTTGTAATTTGAAATTAGAAACAAGTAACGATAGGGACAATTTTTCTACATTGCAAACTAAAGCTTTCTATTGGCATAAAATATTAAAAACTCCCGCAAAAATATACATTTATTCATAAAAATCTGATACAATTAAAACTTCAATTGTTCTGAAACCCCATAAGTTAATACAAAACGATTTTTTACAAAATGTTTTACATTCCTCACATATTTTAATGCATGTAATTTCTTTGGAACTCAATAAATTGACTTCAGATTGTCTTGGAATTACAGTGTCGACGATTGTCGGTGATTTTTACTTTTGATGTATAACTACATTCGTTATGGACATGTAATATTTTATTTAACGGTTTTTTAACTGCTCATTTTATTAGCGTTACAATTTAAATCTGGGCTTGGTAGGTCCAATAAACTTTGCTGAAAGGCCTTTATTTTTCAGACTTCAAATTCTTTTACGTGCCGTAAATAGGACAAGAGACTTGAATTCCATCTGAAGGAAGATACGCTCAGATTTTTACGCCCTTTCAAATTCACTTACTTCGGTCGGGATTGAATACGCGAGAAACTAGAGAGAACATTTTCACATTAATTGGGATATTGTTCGATTAGAAATACAATGTAGCTACAATAATAGCAATATGTAATCAGAGTTTTAACACATTTTTATTTATTCATTGATGTTTTTCTTCAACCCATCTTCAGTTAACATGAGTTTAAAAAATACATAAATGACTTATAGATTATCAGTTTATAAAACACCTTCACAAATTTCCCTTAATCAAAGTTGTCTGTCCTCTGTGTCTTGATCCGTTACAACAAATTTCCTCATTGAATGTTGAATGTTATTCTTCCAGGTTGTTCTTGGTCTTCATTTTCTGCTCCTTCTTTCAATTTTCCATGCACAGACGGCCTTTGGTAGTCTTCCATCCTGCATTCTTCTTACATATCATACCATATTAGCCGTCTATGTTCAATCTCATCCATTATACTTCTTTCTTCTAACTAACTAACTAACTAACTCACTGGCACTATCGAACCCGAAGGTTCATGGCCGCGCGGACATAAGCTCTCCATACATCCCTATCCTGAGCTAATGCTTTCCAATCATTCCCTGTATAATCTACTTCCCTCAAATCATAGTTAATGTTGTTCTCCCACCTCATTCTTGGTCTACCAACTGGGCGTTTTCCGTCTGGCTTTCCTACAAGAAGTTTCCATGCACGTCTTTCATATACTTCTTTCTTCATTGAACTATTTTCTAGTTTCTGTATTTCTATTCTTCTTCTTCTACTACTACAAGGTTTAGGCTATGCAGCCTGTTCCGGCGAAGTTAAAAGTGGAGTCCATCTACTACGTGGTCGGCCAACATCTCTTGTTCCTCTGGGATTATACAGGAAGGTTCTTTTTGGTATTCTTTCGTTGTTCATTCTCATTAAATGTTCTGTCCATTTCTTATTATTTTCGCTGATTTTATCTTCAATTTTATATATATTTAATTCTTCTCGCATAGTTTCATTCCTTATTCTATCCGCTCTTGTGCATCCTTTCTTTCACATTCCGTAAAAATAGCATTTCCGCAGTCTGTATCCTATTCTTTCCAGTCGAAATTTTCTAGCAGGTCTTCTCCAAAAATCCATTTCAACTGCAGTTATTCTATTGGCATGTTGTTGTGTCATTGTACAAACTTCCGATCCATTTAAAACGTTATACTTTCTAGTATAGAGTTTTAACACATATTTAAAAAAAAATCATGTATTACGTAATTCCGGAGTATGAGTAATTATAATGATATCGGAACATACGGAACTCTGCGAGTAATTGACTCATTGGCAGTATCGAATTCAGAGCTTCATGGACACACGGACTTATTCTCTCCCTACAACCGTATCTTGAGCTAAAATTTTCCAATCACTCCCTATAGGCCTATCATTTACCTCCCTCAAAGTTAATACCATTCTTCCACCTCATTCCTGGCCTACGTATGTAGGTTCTATAACTCGTTTTAATGTTATTACATTATCATGAAAGTAAATTAATTGTTCATTATATGTAAACATTTTCCTCACCTGTAAGACAAATGTCAGGAAAACATTAAGGCCCAAACGGTCCCCGAAATCATATGGCCATCATCATCATCCTTGTCATCATCATCTTCATCCTTCACCGGTGCGGAAAGCAACAGGAAGCTATCACACCTACAATTCCCTAGTAAAGCTGCAAGCATAGCATGAAAATGCTGTGATTGCAGTGAAGGAGCTGCCCTCGGGCAGAATTACTATGGATGAATATGTAAACTACTAATTATAAATTAACAACAATCCATGAAATACAATTTATTAAAATTGTAAAAAAATTCAACATTCAATTATTCAATTATAACAATATATATATATATATATATATATATATATATATATTCTTATCATACCATATTAAGCTTGCATTGCTCAATGTTAAAGATTTAATTATAACATCGATAAAGCGTCACTGCTATAAAGTAAAATAAATATTCTCTTTAATCTGCTTACTTGATATAGTCAGCTACTAGATGGCAGTGAAGACAGTGTTCTCGCGACATCTAGTAATAATGGAGAGTATAATACATATATAAGAAAAATAAGTGTTTGAATTGGATTCGCCTGGTAGTGTAATGGATATCACGCTGAGGTACAGACTCAGAGATCCGGGTTCGAATCCCGTCCAGGCATTTATTTTCCTTATCATACCATATATATATATATATATATATATATATATATATATATAAATTATTTTAGCTAATAAATGTTTAGTAATTAAGATGAATCGTAATTCAATAAAGGGTCAAATAAATCTTGAAATTTAATTTCCATCTCCTTGGGTAAACATGCAGTTAACGCGTTCAGATGGTGAAGAGTTTCTATTGGTGATAACATCGGAAGCACGATTTGCTTCAGGAGTAGCAGAGGCGGTATTCAAACTACACAATGTTTGCGTTTCTGATTGTAAAGCTAATCGGAAATGTAAGTGTTAAAACATTAGTTCTTTTTAACAGGTTCATAGTTACTTCTAAGAAGTACATATGCACGGGTTAAATTTACTATGGTGCAAATTCATTCTCATCAGTAGTAATACAGCAAACCATTGCAGGCCTACAAATCCAATACAACGTTAAAATACGTATTAGAATAGGTAGGTTTATCTGATGTAGCAGTCATTCTCAACTAAATCAACTTCTGTTTAATAAAACTTATAGTGGTTAAAACAATGAAGGCCTTTCAAAATCAAGTTTCATCTTCTGCATTCTATTTGCTAGTTGATTTAGTTGAGGACGGCTGTTATATCAGGTACCTATTTTAATATTTTTGCGCGATAGTGCGTTTTGTCGTACTTACAGCAACGGCGACCACGATTGAAAGTTCAACTTCATATATTTCGGGGTTGCCAACCTAAATAACTATGCTGTAATAAAATAACTATACTGTAATATTACATATTACAAACCACGTGTGGGAAGTGAAACCACTGCCTTTTATGTATACTACGTAGTACAATATATATACAAAACATATCCAAAAAATGTTAATATACTCGTACATTAAAACAAATCACTGCATTTTAAATGAACTGAACTCTATTTGAAACAATAATAAAACAATAAATACGTACTTGCCGCCATTGTATGACTAGATTGGTGTCACGACCTCCTGTAATTTCAACTATTAAACATTGCCTACACTGTTAACGTTAGTCAGTTGTTTATAATGAACACAAATATTTCCAACAAAGATGTTATTTTTTTACTAGTATTTATTATTTTGAAAACACCATCGCGCAAAAAATAATATACAACGCACGTTTGTGAAGTGTTTTACAGAATCTCGGAAATTAAAAACCTCGCTATCGCTCGGTTTTTAAATATTTTCCTTATTTCTGTAAAAACCACTTCCCAACCTCGCATTGTAATATACTAGTAACGTTATATTAGTCCTGCGCCGTAGCCGAGTGGTTAAGGCAGGGAGCCTTGGCGCAGAGCTATGAGACTTGCGCTGGTTCTAGTCTCCATGGGGGAAGAACTTTTCTCATGGTATTTCGGCCAGTATGGGACCAATGCCCGCCCAGCATCGTGAGACATTTGGGTAGCTACAATAAGTAGCGGCTCCAGGTTGAGAAAACCAGCTATAACGGCTGGAGGAGCCGACATGCTGACCACATGTCACCCCTACACTGGCTGGATGATCATCTACCTCTGTGATTAACACATGTGGATGTGAGGCCAGAAGCCGGCTGGTAGGCTAAGAACCTTTTGTGCCCGTCGCGCCAGGTGTTAGTTTTATTAGCGTTATATTACGAGTACATAATCTTAACGGTGTTTTATAATGTATTTTAGAAGTATTGACTACAAATTCGATTAAATTACAGCTTCTAAATTGATAATATTACAAAACACTTTTATCCCCAAATGTATTACAATAGGCTACTTTTTGCGTTATGTTAATTTCTGGAAAACAAACGCTAACTTTAACTTTCCCATGTTTACTTGTTTCTTCTAAAAATAAAACTCTATTTTTTTTAAGAGATCATACCATTGTACCAAGAAGATCGATGCATTTCCTAATTATGATTTTTGATTTCACACTGCTGATGATGCCTTGTACCATCCATTTCACTAGGCAGAGAAGCCTACAGTCATACCATCTTTGCACATTATTATTAAAATTTTCCGCTATTCTTATTGATTGCAGGTCCATGTGTAGAATAACGAAAGACTTCCTCTGTTACATCACAAGCGATATTGAATTTCTTAAAAAAAAAAAAAGAATATTACCTTCGAAATAATTGGATTCACCAGTTCGTATTTCTTTCTTTCTTACCCACTTCAACGACAAATGTTTATTTCTAGCTTTTATAGCTGATTGAAACATGAGACAAGGTTTAAGATACCCTTTCACCACGAAGTAACAAAAGTATTCTGTTACTTGCTGTTAAATCCTGGATAGTTGAAATTAAAATTTTAGCAAACACATTTTTCTATAAATAAATTGCTCTTTCCGCTATCCTTCATGTTTGGCTTATCGCACCTGGCGGCGGATTTTGAATTTATTTTCCAAATCTCCCAAAAACGTAATTGTAATACAATTATTAATTCACGATAATCACTTCTTGATGTTTTATTTGACGATTTCATTCGAAAGATTTTATGAAATGCCATATATATATATATATATATATATATATATATATATATATATATATATATTTATTTATTTATTTCAAATGCCCCAGATTTGTCTTTCGACATTCCTCTCCTGGCATGGCGTACTTGTAACCCATTTCTGAGGTTGGGGCCTAGAAGGCGGGGTTACGTTACCCCTATGATATGATGGGTGATGATGATGGTGCGCCAGGAGAGTCCCTTATCCTAAGCTTAACCTAAGATGAATATGAATGATGATGATTGCGATAGCCGTATGATTTCGGGGACCGTTTGGACCTTAAAGTTTTCCTGACATTTGTCTTACAGGTGAGGAAAAACCCCGATAAAAACCTCACCCAGAAAAACTGTCCCGACCGGGGATCGAACCCGGCCCGCTGCGTGACAAGGCAGCACGCTACCCCGAGACCACAGCGGTGGACTGAAATGTCATATATTTAATTTCACATTTAGTAAACATTATTTAATTGCGTCTAGGGTAAGTCTGAACACTTTGACCTATATCTTTGCAGCTTTTATAAGATCGTTTGACTGTCAGGATTTTTTGAAAAGTGAAGTATTTTACTTGTGCATTATGAATTAATAATTCGTAAATGTGATGGGTTAAGTAAAAAAACAACAATACTCTATCCAACTTTTATTAATTTAATGTGTAGGTACAATTAATGCAGCTAATATTTGAATCTGTTGTAAAAACAAACAAGTTGACTTTTATCGTCTAATTTGTACTGTTTTAGTGTATACCAGAATTATTTCGCCTCTGCTTGCCTGTACGTGGATTGTTCTGTCTCTCCCTGCATATAATGTCATAATTATAGATAACTTCCATCCACAGTAATTCTGCCCGAAGGCAGGTCCTTCACTGCAATATCGCATTTTCATGCTATGCTTGCAGCTTTACTAGGGAATTGTGTAGGTGTGGTAGCTTCCCGTTGCTTTCCACACCGGTGAAGGATGATGATGATAATGATAATGGTAAGGATGATGGCCATATGATTTGGGGACCGTTTGGGCCTTAAAGTTTTCCTGACATTTGTCTTACAGGTGGGGAAAAACCCCGATAAAAGCCTCACCCAGAAAAACTGCCCCGACCGGGGATCGAAACCGGGCCCGCTGCGTGACAAGGCAGCACGGTACCTCGAGTCCACAGCGGTGGACATATAGATAACTTTTCATATTTTTAAATCTCTTCCATTTAATGAGTATCAGAGTGTACTATTCCATTGAGCTGTCAGAAAGTCAGGGATTAATCAGCATTAATAAAATTCATATTAAAACTCCGGTGAGGTGTTAGTCATAATATTAAAATTATAACTATACCTTGAAGGTTCCCCTCCTCAACTTTTTAGACTAAACAACTGTTGGCCTTTCGGGACTATTCCCATCATCAGCAGGAGATAGCAGGTCAATTGCCATTTACCCTGGATGAAATACTGCTGATGATGGGACTAGTCCCGAAAGGTCTACAGTTGTTTAATAGTCTAAGAAGTTGAGGAGACGGAGCAAGGTACGCGATTTTATAACTTTATATTATAATTTTAATACAGGGATGTTTAATAAAATATTTGTTTAATAATTTATATATATTATGCCTCTTTCTTTATTTTACCTGGATAAATCGGTTAAACATAAACACGTCCTTTAAACTGCCTAATATAGTTTTGGAATAAACAAATATTTGATACTGGCGCCGTATCTTGGAATATTTCTCAAGTTCCTCTTGAGCTGTTCAGGTCAATTGGTCAAATTCAGTACGACGCAGATAAAATTCGTCATACTTTGTAAATTTAAGGAAAAAAGTCTTGCCAGATTCTAATTATGATTGTACATTTAAGTAAGTATGAGTAGCCTATTAATAAAGGAAACTAAAATGAAAATTTATAAGAGCATAATACAGAATATTTTGTCATATGAAGTGAAACTTGGTCTTTGACGGAGTTACAAAAGAATAAAATTAGAACAGTTGAATTTGATTATTTTAGAAGAAGGCTCCAAAAAAAAAAGACAGGATATAATAAGAAATTAATTCCTTTGGAGAGAAATGAATGTCACCACATCTGTTGTTAAGATGATTGAAAATCAAACGCTTAAATGGTATGGCCATGTACAAAGAATGGAAAATGAAAGATGACCAAAAAATATATACCAATGGTTACCTCCTGGAAGAAATAAACGTGGCAGACCAAGATGGAAATTGAAAATCTGCGTCAGAACTATAATGGATGATAGGAATTTGGAAGAGGGAGATTGGAATGATAGAGATAAATGGAAACTGAAGATGGCAAACCTATAAGTGGGGTAAAGCCGAAGAAGAAGAAGAAGAAGAAGAAGATGATGAGTATCAATACACTTCAATTGGCTATAAAATGCCCTATCAGGTTACATACTGGTTGATTGTGCCTTCTGCCTTGTACTGGGGGTAGAAACATTTTTTCTACCATGTAAATGTATGTTATGTGTGACGATAGAAATGTATTGTTGATGACTATTTAACTCGTGCCCCAAATGGGAGTCAATGACCAATCACATTTCAATGATTTTTTATTTACAACCAATCACAGTCGTGTTTCGCCTAAAATTTACCAACTAATGTTTATCATATTAAAGAAAGCACCTCCTTTTTTAACATTCTGAATAGGTCATAGCATTATTTTGCAGTGACTGACCCACCAAGAAATACGGCTACCAGATTGTATGCGATAGATAATATAATATAAAAACATTTGTAACAATTGATTATACCACAAAAAAAAGAAAAAAAACACTATTTGTACTTTCTTAAACGAATTATTTTCCAGGATATGACGTCGCAGAAATATATAATTCACATATTTACATCATAGGACATCAAATTAATTAATACCTATAACGTTGCTTATAAATTTCTCCACTAGGGTGCATTCTTACAATATTGCGATCCTTTGGCAATAAATAATATTATGATCTTGTTGCAATGATGAACAAAGGAAGAAAATGAAGCGTACCAATCGTTTCTCACTTGTTTTCAAACATCCTTTAAATATATAAATATTTTAAAATAACTATAGTTAAATAATGATTTGTGAGTAAACCGCATAATTTTATTCGTTAAATAGTCCTAACAGATGCCACTCTTGATTTCCAAATTCTCATAAGTAATGCCACTCTTGATTTCCAAATTATCGATAAATTCACGACTCACGAAGTGAGGAGTGAATTTATCTAGAGAATTTGGAAATCAAGAGTGGCATTTGTTAGGACTATTTAACGAATAAAATTAAGCTGTTTACTCACAAATCATTATTTAACTATAGTTTTTTTTAAATATTTATATATTTAATGTAAACGGCGATGTTTGAAAACAAATGAGAAACGATAGGTACGCTTTATCTGCTTCTTTTGTTTATCACTGCAACCAGATCATACTATTTATTGCCAAAGGAACGCAATATTGTAAGAATGCACTCTAGTGGAGAAAAAATGAAACACATCAAACTGTATATTAATTCATTTCTGATGTCGTATGATGTAAATATGACAATTATATTTTTCTGGATTATTACCTGGAAAAAAAAAAAAAACATTTAAGAAAGTGCAATCAGTGGTTTCTTTTTTTGGTGGTATAATAAATTGCTACAAATGTTTTTATATTAACTCCTGCAAGCGCTATGTGTTGACATCTATGCACTATATATGCAATCTGGTAGCCGTATTTCTTTGCAGGCTCAGTCATTGCAAAATAATGGTCAGACCTGTTCAGAATATTAAAAAGGAGGAGCTTTCTTTAATATGGTAAATTTAACACTGATAAATATTTATTGAAACACGACTCTGATTGGTTGTAAAACAGAAATCATTGAAACGTGATTGGTCATTGACTCCCATTTGGAGCATGAGTTAAATAGTCAAGATAAATTCACTCCTCACTTCGTGAGACGTGAATTTATCGATAATTTGGAAATTACTCGTAGCATTACTTATGATAAATTTTGATTCGCTGAATTGTTTCTGTGACAAATTTTCTCTGATGAGTTATCCCCAAGCCCCTTCTGAGAATTTAAAACTAGCATTATCATCACATATTTTATGTGTGAATTTTAATGTTTTACACTTAATTTTTCATTAGATGTGTAAAATTATAAATATCAGTGGTGTTTGTGCTGATATTTTCTTATGTAATTTCTTAAGTATGAGATAATTAATTATGTAATTTTATTGCACCATATTTTCTGACAAGATTTATATCTGAAAAGTATCCTGTGCAACAAAGGGAGTTAAACTAAGTTAAACTAGATAAAGAAAGAAAAAAAATGTTAATTTTATTTCTTTATTGTTTTGGAACATAATGTGAACTAAAAAAAAAAATAAAAAGCAACGAAGCAATGAAGAAATATATTTTATTTGCTCGTAAACGTAATTATAAAGTTGTCGCTATGTGATGTGCCGTCACACTTCTTAATGTACCATAATTCTAGTTTCCTTCTTTTCCATGGTTCATTATTTATTATGAAAACAGCAGTATAAAATGCAATGAAGTCAAGGATGACATTATTTATGCTGTGAAACTGAGATAGGCCTAACATTCAATTGTTCTCTGTATAATAAAATATATAATATCCTCAACTCGGTCCAACTCAGCGTTAGGTCGAGGGATAAGATGAGATGAAGCCCATATACTGATAGAGGTCTGTGAACGACAAAGGTGCCGGCCGACCACGGCTGACGCACCGTCACCGGCCCGGATGAACGAAAAGGAACGAAATGGATGAGATGAGTATGGAGAAATAGTGGAATGTAATTTGTAGCAGGGCAAAACGGAAGAAAAACCTTTCCAAGCTCCGTTTTGTCCATCACGAAATTAACATGGAATGACTGAGACTCGAGACCCCAACGGTGAGAGGTGATTGTCTAACAGCTTGCGCCACGGAGCCGCCTCTCTGATACAAATTTTAGTAAAACAAATTGATAGTTGTCAGAACAACATACAGAAATATAGAAATAGAATAATGTTGGGTCGTCTAGCATAAATCGAAGTACAGCGGCATCTTATGTCACTAAGCTGAAATATTCAAGAAAAACCGAGTGCCACAGCTTACAAATTCGAGGTCCAAGTTTGCAGTTGCGATAAATCAGTTCTGAAAATTTTGCTTTATTGGGACCAGGAATATGTCAGTTGATGGAAAATCCACTTTATTCGCACAATATTATGTAACAATTTATTCTTAATTTTCTTCTCTATCTCTCCTTGCAAAGGACTAAATGTCATTTTATTTAAGTGAGCAGTTATATAGAATGGCGTGCATTTCAATTATAAAATATTATTGTTATATTTTGTAGTGTCTTTTGGCCTTGGTTTTAAAGATAACATTTTTAATACTAGATTTTAATTTTATATTAGGAATTCGCTTTTCACAACTTTAATATAATTTTAATAATATATTAAACAGATTTAACGTTATGATGCATTAAAAACACTGAGCAACAAAAAATAAACTTTTTTTTTTTTTTTTTTGCCTCAGAAAGAAAAATATTTGATTCTGATAGTATTTTTTCTCCTGAATTCAAATATGATATCGGGTTTTCTCCATCATGCAAGGTTTCCGAGAGACAGGGATTTATCATTTCAAACACTTTAATATTTTCTGCATTCGTAACTACACAATATTCGAACATTCGGACTCACCTAGAAAGTAAGAAATAACGATTTTCTGCTATATTTCGCCTGTGGAGCATCCCTCTTGATGGTCCAACAATAATCGTGCAGCATATTAGGATTCCATTTGCCTTGATATCTCTTTTCCATAGCTGAAATCTCCTGAGTTAGCTCGTTTGGTTTTATTTTAAAATGGACACATGGACGAAAAAACGTTTATTAAAAAAAATATTTAAATCCATTAATTGAAATTGAAATAAAAAAACTGTGGGTGATGTAGATATTCCAAATACATATTTGAAAACACGATAAAAAATTGCATTAAGTACTAATACTGATACTCATGAGACAAAAATCATGTTGACCAGTGCTATTTTATTATAGGCTAAACACTGAAAGGTAAAATAAGTACATATTACAATCATAATACATTCTAATGGTTTTAGAGATATAAATAATTAATTTGCGAAATTGTCAATTGGCAAACCATTACATAAGTTCGTGACTAGTGTCACCAATTAAACCCATATTTTTTTTAATGCCCCAGATGGTCCTTTTGGACATTTCTGGTGTTATTTCCTGGCATTAGCGTTATTGTAACCCACTTCTGAGGTATGGGCGCCTGGAAGGCGGGGTTACGTTGCCCCGATGATATGTTGGGTGATGATGATGAAGTGGTGCGCCAGGAGAGTCCTTAATCCTAAGCTTAATTAAAGATGAATAATGACTATTGGCCAAACATTTATATAAAATAGGAATCTACACGATTCCAAATTGCCCTCTACGCAACAAAGATGAAGAAATGAACGAAGAATATCTACAATCCTGTGAAGTATTACCTGTTGGACCCACCATAGAGAAATATTGGAGAGCAAAAACGCTAATGACTTCGTTGCCAAGGCCCAGCATTTGAAAACCAACAACAACAATTTAAGATGAATGTGAATAATGATGATGATGGCCATATGATGTTCGGGGACCGTTTGGGCCTTAAATTTTCCTGACATTTGGCTTACAAGTGAGGAAAAACCCCGATAAAAACTTACCTAGGAAACTGTCCCAACCGGGGATCGAACTCGGGCCTGCTGCGTGACAAGGCAGCACGCTACCTCGAGACCACATCGGTGGATTAACTCATAAAAATAACCCTTTATAACGTCAACGATTAATGGGATTATTGTATATTGGTCAGCATTGAATCTAACAACTAGAACAAATCGAAAAGAAACTGATGTTAATATCAGTTAATGATATGAGAATGTAAAGTTGTTTATAGTAAAGTAATCCCACTACAGGCCTCAGGAGGCCCTTGGGGTAGTACGAGGTTAAGGCTCCCACTTTTTCTAGACAATCGGCACTTGATGTCAGCCGGGTTGTCAGCCCTGCTTGACGGCCGCCTTTACCCCCAGAGCAAGCATCTGGTACTCATTTCCGTTAGAGGCTGTGTCGACCCCAGGACCATAGTGCCGCCAGAAGGCTTGGGTCAGTTTAAAATTCCTGACCCCCATGGGACTCGAACCCTCGACCTTCCGGCTTGTAGCGCAGTGCCTTAACCACTACGCTACGGCGCGTTGTTTATACAGATCCAAATTGACTGTAAAGTCATTTGCCAGCATAGAGCTTTTATATTTATATTAATTTTATTTTTACACGCTTTATATTAGCTTGACCTATATCTATCTTTCAACACGATTTTCACCCACTTAAAACATTGGATCGACTTAAAACGTTTGTATACTTGTAAAGGACCAATGACAATACAATAATTTCATAAATAATATATAATAGGTTGCGGACTTATCGACTTTTTAGTCCATGGTTGTAAGAAACTAATATTATATCCTCTGGTAGCTCAGTTGGTAAAGTGGTGGACTGTAGTGGTATATAATTTCAGTAATCCATAAGTCGCTGATTCAAATCCGGCCCGGAGGATTTTTTTAGAACAGTATTACTTTTATCTCATTTTAAAAAAACTAAAAGAACACGCTTTATTAGAAAACCAAACTAAATAATAAATAATAAATAATAGTTTAAAAAACTAAAACAACACGCTTTATTAGAAAACCGCACTAAAAAATGAAAAATAATTTTAATTTCCAACACGCTTGGTATAAAATTAAAGTGGTCAACAAAAAAATTATCTCCCTCCAACACATCTAGAATAAAAGTAGAGTTATCTACAAAAAAAACATAATTTTACCATAAAAAGCATGGGGTGCTTTTTATGGTTTTTATGTTTTCTTCTTAGAGACTTTACCTTTACCAATATCTGTTTATTACAGAATATATTAATTGATATAGTGCACCACAAGCTTTTGATGGTAAAATTACTTTTTTTGTAGATAACTCTAGTTTTATTCTAGATGTGTTGGAGATTATTTTTTTGTTGACCGCTTTAATTTTATCCCAAGCGTGTTGGAAATTAAAATTATTTTTTTAATTTTTTAGTTCGGTTTTCTAATAAAGCGTGTTGTTTTAGTTTTTTTAAAACTATTATTTATAATTTGACTATTTTGCTCAGAAGATTGCTCAGACCATTGCTATATTAGAAGAGTACTGAGGTTAGAATGAGAGAGAATAATCTAAATTCGGCGATCTTCTCTCTACTGTACATGCGTACCGTTAAAAAATATACTGTAGGTACCTGACCCATATTCTCACCGGCCTCTTGTTGGTAACAACAATATTCATTCGAAAACCAGAGATATTGTTTCAAATCCCGATTTAGACGCATATTTTTCTCTTCAAATTTAACAATATTCATATTTATACATTAAATACAAAAACAATGACCTTCAAGGGCGCTCATCCAGTTCGGACAAAGATAATATTAGAAAATAAACCAATAGAACAAGTGGTAAGATATAACTTCCTACGTTGCGAAACATCATACACAGCGGAAACAGATATAAATTCTTCTTCTAAGCCCGTGTTTCCCTTAAAAGAGATTCAGGCGCTCTTCCCCTAGAAGGAAGAATTTGAACAATATAAATAACAAACTAAATAAGTTTAATTATGTAACAGGTACTAAAAATAACTTCGAAAAATAAAGCCAGGAAAGACTCTATAATGAAATTATACAAGACAATGGCAGTGCCTATTATTACTTATGGATCTGAAACATTGACAGTGACAACACAACAATCTTCCAGAATACAAGCTGCTGAAATGAAATTCCTCAGACCAATAGCAGGATATCAAAGAACAGACAAAAAACACAACACAGAAATAAGACAACTAAAAGTAGAGGAATTAAATACAACAATAGTGAAATACAGGACAAACTGGAAAAAACATTTGGCAAGGATGACTGAGAATAGAATACCAAAAGCAGCATACAGCTATTCACCACAAGGAAGAAGAAGTTTGGGAAGATCAAAGAAAAGATGGAAATAGCAACAATTTGGAGCCGGAACAGGCTAGAAAATAAGCCTAAACCGTGAAGAAGAAGAAGAATAAGAAATACTATTACTCGTTTAACTCTACAGGTTATGCAACCCGTATTCAATCACTGAAGTTCTCAACCGGTCCTTGTACTCAACTAAACGAATCCGTTTCATACTCTCGACATCCAATTCACTAAGATTCATTCGAATGTTATTCTCCAATCTTCGCCTGGATTTTTCTGGTTTTACTTTTCCTAAGTTCTCCCCAATTAAAATTTTGAAATCATTTATATTTTCACCCTTCTAATTGCATGACCTACTCACTTAAATGTTCAAGATTTAATAACTTTAACTGTATTAGTTTAATTACATAATTTATGAACTTCCTTATGAAGTTTACTTAATTCCAGATTTTCATTCATAATGAATGTGTCTTGAGATTTTGTTTAGACCTAAGAAGCGATGGAGGGATCAATTTCTATCCAGAAGCAGAACAGGCCAATGGCCTAATCCATGACTGCAATTGATGATGATTCTGTTACTTCAGTGCAGATGACAGCATTTTATAATCACCACAATTGCGTACTTTATGCGCGGCCATACCGTTGATCCGATTGTGATGGCGCTTTTTGCAAAATGTTCAGGAGATTCCCGGGATGAACATAGGCTATAAGAGAGTTGTGATATTCAACTCCTACACCTTAAAAATCGCCCTTTATAGTGGAAAACGTGAAAAAGGTAGCTCTTTGGACGCTAAATGGCTTACGCTGCCTAAACCATAACAAATACAGAAAATTAAAGTACACAGAATTGACTGTCTCAAAAAGCTCCGCAAAAAAGTCAGCGACAGCATATGTTTATCTCTTACGAATAACTACCAATAACCATTTTTGTCTTTCATTGATGCCAAGAAGATCGAGACAGTACATAGATTCATGTGCATATGGCGGATATTCTTTTACGGATAACTCAATAATAACGAATTTTGTCTTTTAGCTCATTTATGCCAAGAAGATCGACATAAGTAGATTCCCGGGCAACACCGGGTAATCAGCACGGGGAGTCTTAAAATAATTACGATATACATTTATAATTATTTCTCATTTTACATATTCAACTAATCATAAGAAGTAGCCTACATTAATTTTTATCTTTCAGCTCATTTATGCCAAGAAGATCGGGATGAGTAGATTCCCGGACAACGTCGAGTAAACAGCACGTGGTATCTAAAAATAATTAGGATATACATTTTTCCTTTCACTTATTTAACTAAGCATAAAACACATTAATTTTCGTATTTCAGATCATTTATGTCAAGGATATCGGGATAAGTAGATTCCCGGGCAACGCTGGTGTATCTAAAAATATAGATTTATAATTATTTTTCCTTTTACTCATTCAACTAAACATAAAAGCACATTAATTTTCATTTGTTTAGGCGTAGCAGCGCTCGCCAGGTATTAGCTAGTTTTTTTATATTTTAGATTCCTAAAGAAGAGTTGAGGAAATAGGAAATTTTACATAGAACGATGCTGTACATTTTCTGCCTTAAGCTGGCATTCAATTCATAACCTGAATTATTTTAAAATTTAATGAATATCTTAGATATTTAAAGGTACTGCGTTTTCATAAGTATTGTTAGTTATCCTGTTATGGTTGCTACATTTCGATATTGTACATTACCTTGTAACTTATTTATGTTTTCTTATACCAGTTTTCTTGCACCATTTAAAGGTTTTTGCATTTCTTGCTATTATAGTAGGCTATATCAATACTAGGTCTACTAAATTCACGTCTTCAGCATAGACCGAAAGCTGGTAAATGCTTTCATTTCTAGATTGGAATTATTTTAGGTAATTTTCAATTAAAAATATGCACATATTTTCAATAATGAAACGTGCAAAATGTTGGTGATTACAAGAAGTGACACGACTGACAAAAGACGTGATATTGAAACAGATATATTTTACCTTACTTAATTTGGTCTAATAAATATTGAAGATGGGCGTTATTGTTTGCTCATTATTATTCGACTTCGTGAATCTTGGACCAACCAACAGACTGAAGGAACAACAATGTACATGGTTGTTGGTTCCAGGCGACTGGTCAGAACCGAGGTGTAATAAGAAACGTGGAGAGAAGAGGAAGACTCGGCAGCCAAGTATAGTTTATTGTGCCGCAATGGTGCCCATTATTTTAGCTGACCGAAGAAGAAATGGAGGTGGAGCCTAATGTTACCGGCCTTGAGCTGCCAGCATCATAGACATCTTCATCGACTGCAAGTTGGGGGGCAACACAAGAATGGGAGGAGAATACACCGCGGCACGACTAAATTGCCATTTCACTGACTTAAAGTTTTCTTCTTATTACAATCATACTCCTCCTTTATACTTTCGGTTCATTACACGTTCAACGAACTCCACACTTGGATGCAGAATCTGTAAAACACGGGTACATACTGCTTCTTCGACCCGTTAAACCGCCCGTAGGAGGAATTTAATTAGAATTTAGTTGAAACAAAAATTATTTATTACCAAGACACAACATTCTAAATGTAAATTAAATACAGGGTGATGCACAATAAGTATTACAAACTTCTAGGGGTTGTAGAGGGGACCTAGTAGATGAAGTTTTGATGAGGAAACCATGTCCGGAAACGTACCATTTTGATGTAAAATAAGTTCAAAGATCGAAGCACAGTGGGCAGATATCGTGTGTCTTGTGTTTTAGAATCATTACAGACTTCTAAGGGTTGTACTCGTACATCTGTCGAGTCGGAGGAAAATCTTCTTGCACCAATTCTGGCGGCAGTAGAATTTATTGAGCACACACCAGGTCTTGTGTGACGTGTGTATTAAAACATGCGTCGCAGGTACATTTTGTGCAACGAACAACAGGTCCACACATGGAACCACACTTGTAGTAGCCTACAACCCCTAGAAGTCTGCAATACTTATTCTGAAACACAAGACACGCGATATCAGCCCAATATGTTCCGATCTTCAAACTTATTTTACATCGAAATGGTACGTTTCCGGACATGGGCTCAGTATCAAAACTTTATGTACTAAGTCCCCTCTACAACCCCTAGAAGTCTGTAATACTTATTGTGAATCACTCTGTATACAGAAGAATATCAAATAATTAAGTTGATGAACTATTCAACCTCAAAAACAATTGTTACTTTCATTTTGCTTTCATAGATTTTGAGAAAGCGTTTGACACAATTAAAAGACAGTCTTCTTCTTATTCGTCACGGTTTAGGCTTTTTACTAGCCATGTTCCGGCTCCAAATTGCTGCTGTTTGCACCTTTTCTTTGGTCTTCCCAAGCTTCCTCTTCCTCGTGGTGAATAGTTGTATGCTGCTTTTGGTGTTCTGTTCTGAGTCATCCTTGCTAAGGTTCTCTCCAGTTTGTCATGTATTTCACTATTGTTGTGTTTAATTCTTCTACCTTTATTTGTTGTCTTATTTCTGTGTTGTGTTTTTTTTTTGTCTATTCTTTGATATCATGCTATTGGTCTGAGTAATTTCATTTCAGCGGCTTGTATTTTGGCAGATTATTAAAAGACCAATCATTTAAAAATATTGCAGCAGATAAATAACTCCACTTGCCTTTTCATATGAAGGAGAAACACATATACATATAACGTTTTAAAAACTACAAATTTAGGGCTAATAAGTTATATTTTTAAGGCTCAGTTATTTAAAAAAATATTAAAAAATAAAAGTACGTAAAACTATAAGTCCTTCAACCTTTCCTATAGGTAGCAGAGAGATATGGATCCTACAGAAAAAAAATATATACAGATACTTAAATGAGCTGAAATGAGATATCTTCGGAGCAATACTGGGTAGACATTATTAATAAAAAATAGATGAAGACATTTTAAAACTTCACCTAGGACTTTTAGAAAATAACATTTTCGAATATAAGATTAGATATATTCAACATATTTTTCGAATGGAAGATGGCAGGCTGTCAAAGCAGATGCTTGCCTATCATCCTATAGACGTCCATTCAAAAAATCGATGGATGAAACTTCTATTGAAGCCGAAACAGGTCAACATAATTGCCCAAATTTGTGAAGGTAAGATAATGATTATGATATATTTTAACTCTTAACTTTACTATGTATCTTATAAGATACATTGATTTCATTTTTTATTATTGTTTATAAACTAATAAAAAAACAAATGATTATAAATTAAGTTTGTTTCAAATTACGTAATAAAGTACAATGAAAACTTAAGAGGTTCACATGATTTTGTTTGCTTTGCGGTCCGAAACAGTTGAAATTACACTGGTCGACAAAAAATGAAATTTTTTTCTTTCACAAGAATAAAAATATGAGATTTTAGAAGTATTTTTCACCCTAAATTTAAATATGATTTCAGTTTTTTCCTATCAGGCAAGAGTTTTCTGTGATATTCGTTTACATTTTTTATAATTTTTAATAAAATCCATCTAACTCATTCTGACGTACCTAGAAAGTGGTAGATAGTGATTTTCGGGCATATTTTGCATCTGGAACATCTCTCTTCTTGGTCCAACAGTAGTCAGTCAGCATATTAGAACTCCACTTGCCTTGGTACCTCTTTTCCATTGTAGAAATTTGCTGATGAAAACGCTCACCGTGCTCATCAGAGACAGTCCTTAAATACAGCTTGAATAAAATCGCTACATATAAGGTAAAGGTTCCTATGACAGGTCAAAGAAAATGCTAAAATCAATTTTAGAAAAGTAGCTGTCACAAAAAAAACTGTGCCTGATGGAAAAATTCTGACTACATATCTGAATTTAGTATGACAAAATGCACTAGATTCACTAATCAGATTTCTTGAGAAGAAAACCTTGTCGACCAGTGTTATTGTTTCGCCAATTTAAGGGCTAACACTATGATATTAAACTGCCTGCGTCATATTAAAAGAATGGGCAAGAGCAGATCACTAAAACTATTTTGGACAGCAAAATGATTATTTAAGAAGAACGAAGCAATGCCAATATAATTTTGTTTATTGTAAATCCATTGATCGTTTCTCGAGGCTATTAAGCTGGCGATGAGTGTAAAGTATACAACAATGATAGGATAAATGTTATTTCAAATATTAGGTTGAGAGTAAAACGAGTAAATGTCGAGCTATATTAAGGAAATATATAGAAGGAAATATATTTAAGAAAAAATTGAAAAAAAAACTTCTAAGGAAAAACCTTTTTCTTCGCTGTATTGTATATTTAATGAAGAATATTAGAAATATAGAAACAAGACAGTTTCATAAGGTACCATATTATAAAAAATGTTCCTCAAAATAATGGAAAAATATAACTAAAAATCTGACAATATTAACTACATATCTCATGAGTAAAATTAAAAAAGAAAACTCATTTTTGCTCATTTCCTTAGGATACTTATTTTGCTTATTTATTTAGTTTTCTTTTGCTTAGAGTATAATAATAATAATAATAATAATAATAATAATAATAATAATAATAATAATAATAATAATAATAATAACACTAAGAAATTGGGACTGGAAGTAAATATCAGTAAAACTAAATATATGGTAACACGTAGAAATTCATTATATAATGGAAATGGACAGCTAAGGACAAATGAGGGAAATTTTGAGGAAGTGGCTGAATTCAAATACCTAGGAACAATAATCACAAATAGGAATGAGATGCACAAAGAAATTAAACATAGACTCAATTCTGGAAATGCGTGCTATTATGTATTGCAGAGACTTTTGGTGTCCCAACTCCTTTCAAAAAACGTTAAGCTGAAAATATATAAAACTATTATTCTACCAGTTATATTATATGGGTGCGAAACATGGACTCTTACTTTAAGGGAGGAAAGGAGATTACGAGTATTTGAGAATAAAGTTCTTAGGAAAATTTTTGGACCAAAGAGAGATGAACAGACAGGTGAATGGAGAAGACTACATAACAATGAACTACATGGTCTTTATAGGAAGCCAGATATAATAGGAACAGTTAAGTCTCGTAGACTGCGATGGGCAGGACATGTTGCGCGTATGGGGAATGAAAGACGTGCATGGAAACTTCTTGTAGGAAAGCCAGAGGGAAAACGCCCAGTTGGTAGACCAAGAATGAGGTGGGAGAACAACATTAACTATGATTTGAGGGAAGTAGATTATACAGGGAATGATTGGAAAGCATTGGCTCAGGATAAGGATGTATGGAGAGCTTATGTCCGCGCGGCCATGAACCTACGTGTTCGATAGTGCCAGTAAGTAAGTAAGTAAGTAATAATAATAATAATAATAATAATAATAATAATAACAATAATAATAATAATGATAACAATAATAAAATAAATATCACTATTTTGTTGTAAGTAGTAGAACGAATTTACAAATTTATAGGGCCCAATGATATGCCTACTTAAGGATACGGAAATAATTTGTTTTTTGCAACCATCAAACAATAAACATCTTGTTATGACATCCAATATCGTTAATAATGATTTACTGTTTCAGTATGCGTTAAACAAATTTAAAACGTATAAAAATGTATAAATCGGTAATCAGACAACTTTATACATATAGCCTACAGCAGAAACTAGACCAGAAACAAGTGATACGCGACGCTTGCTGGAAACAAGTGAAATGAAAGTTCTGCCAACAATAGAAAACATAACATTAAGAGATCACATTAGAAGTGATAAGATAAGAGAAAATTTACAAATAGAACAAATTTCAAATTGGATAAATATTAGGAGGAATGAATGGAATTAACATATAAATAGAATGTCAAACGACAGAATAGTTACAATAGATAGGGATAAATTCCCAATTGGGAAAAGAAATATTGTAAATTTCCATATTTTCTTCGGTCGTCCAATATTTATCCCTAGCTATTGTAACTATTTTTAAGTAATTTATCAACTTTTATAATTCTAAAATTACATAAAACGTATTCAACTCGTGTAACTTATATTTTTGATTTCTGAAATTAAGAATAAAATATAGGCCTACATTTCTTTATAAACTACACCTTTCCATCCATCCATCCATCCATCAATCCAATAGCTGATTGGCTCAAATTCGAGCTTTGGCCTCCCTTAACTTCTGCCTCCAATCATTTCTATTTTGCGCAGCAAGCTTCCAGTTGCGACACTTAAGTAGATTTGCAGCATTTTCCTTAATACCATCTTCCCATCGTTTTTTCGATCTTCCAACCCGTCTATTCCCCATAAAACTTGCTGTAAGCACCTTTTTTGGTGCTCGGTCTGTTAAGAGCCTTTGCACATGGCCAGCCCATTCTTATTTCTTTAATTTAATAAAATTGACAAGATCGGGTTCATTATTTGTCATACAGTTCTTTGTTGTATCGTTTTCTCAACTGACCATTTACATTTATCGGTCCAAATATTTTCCTGAGTACTTTTTTTTCTCAAAATTATTTAGGGCTACCTCTGATCTTTTAGTGAGGCCTTATTATAGTTCTGAGTGTATGTTATTACTCTTTACTTTCACTTGTACAAAATGTAGGCTTGATGCTACTTTTAAAACTAACAACTTTTATTAAGTTAATTTATTTATATATAGAATTTTAATGTTTACACGTCTTTCTGTGCCTAAAGTTTTATTTTTCTTCTCCACTCGTCTCTCTCCATCCAATCCATGTCCTCCAGTCCTCTTGCTCTCATTCCAGTTATTTCCTGCATCCACGAGTTCCGAGGTCTTCCTCTCCTCCTTCTTCCAGGTGGACACCATTCCAATGTTTTCCTGGGTAATCTTTGTTCTTGCATTCGTCGTACGTGCCCATATCAATTTAATTGCTTATACCGTATACAATCTACTATTGAATAACCAATTTTTGTCGTCTTGGTTTATTTCCGTCCGGCTTTAAATTTTTTAGGCTTTTTAACATTGTTATGTTTTTTGTGACGAACAGGGAGCTGACCTGATGCATTAACCCCCCAACCTGGAGGACCAGGTAGTTTTTGGTCAAGGTTTTCTTCCTCTAGCCTTTGTCAAACCAATGACGAACTGCAAGGCAGCAGTATCTGTACCCTAGATAAGGGGCCCTCACGGGACTATCAGCCGGGCGTCCTGAACCCTGGTTTTTTAACGAGGTTATTACTCCTCCCCCTCACCCTTTTCTAACCTGGCTTGGGACAGGCTAAGTTAATAAGAGATGTAATAACTTAGTCACTGTATTTCGAATGCAGCGGATAAATTAATCGATAATTTTAACTATCCCTGATTAACAATATTTTACGGTTGTCTGATTACGTTATGCTGAAGGTATCTTATGAATTAGTAGAGCATCAGAATCTCATCTGATTATTATGGTTGAATTGAAGTGTAGAGAAGGAAAAAAGTGTCCACTTGAAGCTAGTAATTGCCTGTTAAAGACGGAAATGGGTTTTCAGAATTAGGTCACCTTGTGCACAAGGTAGTCATTAACATGTGATGTTCAGTAAAGCATGCAATGAGATCCATTCTCATTATAGATTAAGTGAATTTTCTTGTAAATTGAGACGTTTTATCATTTTCTGTCACATCTGCTGTCATTCCTTTAATTATTTAGGATGTCAAAATAGAAATAATTTTAATTATGAGTTAAAAATATATCAAAATGTGTTTGACATTTAATAAGAAAAATTAATTCAAGACTTGTAAATATACATTGAAGCGTCTAAAATTATCTGAATAATTAAATTAATTCTCACATTCATTAAAAATTTAACACGCTGATTGGTTGATGTCTTAAATCATAGCAACAGACGAGTAAACCAACCACACATTTCAATGCGTGTAACTAACTTCATTCGATAAAAATAGAGGATTTTATTGCAACAGTTATTCATAGCAATAAAGCAATGAATACTGCTATTAAAGTTAATACTGTACAAATACTATTTCAACTCTCTTTCTGTAATTGCACATAAAATCGAGGTAAAGATATATGGCTGCTGCAAGTATATGCCTACAGTGTGAAGTAGCGTTTAATTTAACATTATTACCATAATTGCTCTATGCTCTTTATTAAATAAATAATTTTCCGGTTGAGAGAAAATATACACTATCTTACTATAAGTACAATTTTGCATACGGAATTGGAAGAAAAGGACTGCTTATACAGAAGGAAATTTACATCAGGAACAGAGCAACAACGCCAGTTATAACAATCTCTGTAATAATAATAATAATAATAATAATAATAATAATAATAATAATAATAATAATAATAATAATAATAATAATTCATCATCATCCTCTTATCGTGTCCTCCTTTCGGAAGGTCGATTCCAAATACGCCTCCAACCATCTCTATCTTCCCATGCTTTACTTATTTTTAGTTCTTCCCAGTCGTATCCTCTCTCTTGTAGTATATCAATATAATAATAATAATAATAATAATAATAATAATAATAATAATAATAATTATTATTATTATTATTATCATCATTATTATTATCATTGCATAGATCCATATTTCTAAATGACTTGACATGTTAAATGAAATAAATAGGCCCCACGGTATGTATAGACGAATACATATATTCCTTACAAAATAACGTCATAAATAAATGCATAAACAGAAAACTTCTGTCGTTAAATTATATTCAGTCAAGAGCCCATGATATATATATATATATATATATATATATATATATATATATATAGTATAGATAGATCATCGGTTGATTAATTTTGTCGGTCCATCCAATCTCCTGGTTGTAGATGTTTCTCCTTCAGATATAAACATATTCCCTGACTCCAGGAGGTTTTAGGTCTTCCTCTGCTTCGTCTTCCCTCAGGTTTCCATTCCAAAACAGATTTTGGTAGCCGATCCGCTTCCATTCGCTGGACATGTCCGTACCATCTTAATTGTTGAGTTTTAATATAATCTAAAATAGTGTCTTCAATCTTCATTTTCTCCCTTATAACTGAGTTCCTATTTTTTTCTCTTCTTGAAATTCTTGCGGCCCTTCGTATAAAATCCATTTTATATAGTATAATATATATATATATATATATATATATATATATAGTATAATATTTAGTATGTGGCGGCTACGTGGCCCTAGCAGTTTAGACGCTTGTTTCTCACCGCTGGGGTCCCGAGATCGAGTCTCAGTCACTCCATATGGGTTTCGTGGTGAACGAAGCGGAACTTGGGCAGGTTCTTCTCGGGGTTTCTCCCGTTTTCCCCTGCCACAAATTTAATTCCACCATTTCTCCATACTCTTCTCGTCCATTTTGTTTCATTTCGTTCATCCGCTCCTGTGACGGTGCGTCAGACATGTCGGCCGGCACCCTTGTCGTTCATACACCTCTATAAATATAGAGGCTTCATTTAATCTCATCCCTCGACCTGACCCTGAGTTGGACACGAGTTGAGGATATTTATTTATTATATTTAGTAGGTAATTACAACAGTCAGAGAGATAGATTAGTTCGACTATTTAACTCATGCCCGAAATGGGAATCAATGACCAATCACGTTTCAATGATTTCTATTTTACAACCAATCAGAGTCGTGTTTCAAGAAATATTTATCAGTGTTAAATTTACCATATTAAAGAAAGCTCCTCCTTTTTAATATTCTGAACAGGTCTGACCATTATTTTGCAGTGACTGAGCCTGTAACAAATACGGCTACCAGATTGTATATATAGTGCATAGATGTCAACACATAGCGCTTGCAGGAGTTAATATAAAAACATTTGTAGCAATTGATTATACCACCAAAAAAAGAAACCACTGTTTGCACTTTCTTAAATGTATTTTTTCCTAGGTAATAATCCAGAAAAATATAATTGTCACATTTACATCATACGACATCAGAAATGAATTAATATACAGTTTGATGTGTTTCATTTTTTCTCCACTAGAGTGCATTCTTACAATATTGCGTTCCTTTGGCAATAAATAGTATGATCTGGTTGCAGTGATAAACAAAAGAAGCAGATGAAGCGTATCTATCGTTTCTCATTTGTTTTCAAACATCGCCGTTTACATTAAATATATAAATATTTTTAAAAAACTATAGTTAAATAATGATTTGTGAGTAAACAGCTTAATTTTATTCGTTAAATAGTCCTAACAAATGCCACTCTTGATTTCCAAATTCTCTAGATAAATTCACTCCTCACTTCGTGAGTCGTGAATTTATCGATAAGTTGGAAATCACTCGTGTCATTACTTATGATAAGCAAATTATAGACATAGTTTGAATTAGTTTGAATTTTATGCAATTAATGAGTCCACATGTTCAATATGTAGGCCTAATGCGCAACTATAGACATGAGTTAAGGTTACGTTGGTGAAATTTCACATGTATCTTGAAGTGAAAGTGTGTTTAATGTCTACTTGTGAACGTTTAATTAATTTTGTTCAAACACAATCGAAAATAAATTTTAATTAGACTTGAAACGCTTCATGTTTGAGGCATTGTTTGTACTGCGGTGAAGATGGTGGGAGAACTTCAGTACTTCACAAAATTCATCATCCTGCCAACTGAAAGACGAGAGTCACCAGCCTATCTAATTACTTGCATCAGATAGTCCAATCCTAATATAAATTGAGATTGAAAAATTAATTTAGATTATTATTAAACTATTAAAATAATCAAAATAATCTTGTTTAGTAAATTTAATACTTAATAATGTCTTTGCTAGGCTAATAAGAAATCAGAGGCCAGTTCCTATATCTAGCAACATCTTAAAATATGTTTTTTGCACGACTATTTAACTCATGCCCCAAATGGGAGTCAATGACAAATCACATTTCAATGATTTTTTATTTACAACCAATCATAATCGTGTTTCACCTCGATTTTATCACTTTAAAATTAAGCTCCTCCTTTTTAACATTCTGATTAGGTCATAGCATTATTTTGCAGTGACTGCATGTGGCTAGCAGATTGTATATGTAGTGCATGAATGTTAGCATATAGTGCTTGCGGGATAAAAACATTTGTAGCAATTGATTATACCACAAAAGAAACCGCTGTTTGCATTTTCTTAAAACATATTATTTCCCAGGTAATAACGTTCCAGAAAAATATAATTCACACATTTACATCTTAGGACTTGAGAAATTAATTAATATACAGTTTGATGTGTTTCATTTTTTCTCCACTAGGGTGCATTCTTACAATATTGCGATCCTTTGGCAATAAATAATATGGTCTGGTTGCAGTGATGAACAAATGAAACATAACAATCGTTTCTCATTTGTTTTCAAACATCGCCATTTACATTAAATATATAAATATTTTAAAATAACTATACTTATATAATGATTTGTGAGTAAACAGCTTAATTTTATTTATTTAAATAGTTCTGGTTTTATTTATTATTAAAACTCAGCAATTAAGATGGTACGGACATGTCCAGCGAATGGAAGAGGATCGGCTACCAAAATCTGTTTTGGAATGGAAACCTGAGGGAAGACGAGGCAGAGGATGACCTAAAACCTCCTGGAGTCAAGGAATATATTTATACATGAAGGAGGAACATCTACAATCAGGAGATTGAATGGACCGGCGAAATTGGCCATTAGGAATCGGACGATGTCAAAGACATTAATCAACCGATGATCTATCTATAAATAGTCCTAACAAATGCCAATCTTGATTTCCAAATTCTCTCGATAAATTCACTCCTCACTTTATGAGTCGTAAATTTATCGATAATTTGGAAATCACTCGTGGCATTACTTATGATAATGCGTTCTGTCATACTTACAGGAATCGCGACCATGAATAAAAGTTCAATTTCCTAAATTTCAGAGTTGCCAACCTGTAAATAACTAAATAACTAATATTGTAATATTACAAATTACATACCTAGGTCGGGAAGTAAAACGATTGCCTTTTATATATACTACGTAGGCCTACAATGTAGGGCCTATAAAGAAAAATGTATAAAAAAGTAGTGTTAATATAGATTAGGCCTATATGAAACAAATCACTCCATTTTAAATGAACTGAACTTTATTTGAAACAATACAAAACAATAAATTCGTATTTGCCGCCATGTTATGCCTGATTGGTGTCATGGCCTGCTGTAGTTTCAATTAAATTACTTTCGGCATTTACCATATTTACATTGGCCAGACTGCTAACTTCAGTCATTTGTTTATAATTAATGCAAATATTTCCAATAAAGATGCCATTATTTTACTTTTATTATTTTAAAAACGCCATCGTGCAAAAAATCCTATTACCATCGTATATCTCAAGATTGTTTAACATGACACATAATGCATTACTTTTTCTCAAAACTTGGTAATTTTATTAAGCCCACGATATCTCGGTAAAATGCCATATTAAATTTTATACTTTTACTTTCCGAAAGAAAATGAGTCCTCGAAAAATTCCATCGAGTTCAGAGGCAAATGAACAAATCCGAATAATTCAAAATTGTCTGTAGGCTTACCCATCTTACAAAATAAACATTTTAAAATTATTTTAACGTTTTTAAGTTATCAGGCATTCTCACGATTTTATTGCAATTATTTTACCCCATATAGGTGCTATGTAGAAATTCATTAAATAATGGAAATGGACAACTAATGACAAATGAGGGAAATTTTGAAGAAGTGACTGAATTCAAGTACCTGGGAACAATGATCACAGATAGGAATGAGTAAACACAAAGAAATTAAACATAGGCTCAATTCTGGAAATGCATGCTATTATGCATTGCAGAGACTCTTGATGTTCCAACTCCTTTCAAAAAACGTTAAACTGAAAATATATAAAACTATTATTCTACCAGTTATATTATATGGGTGCGAAACATGGACTCTTACTTTAAGAGAGGAAAGGAGATTACAAGTATTTGAGAATAAAGTACTTAGGAAAATTTTTGGACCAAAGAGAGATGAACAGACAGGTGAATGCAGAAGACTACATAACAATGAACTACATGGTCTTTATAGGAAGTCAGATATAATAAGAACAGTTAAGTCTCGTAAGCTGCGATGGGCAGGACATGTTGCACGTATGGGGAATGAAAGACTTGCATGGAAGCTTCTTGTAGGAAAGCCAGAGGGAAAACGCCCATTTGGTAGACCAAGAATGAGGTGGAAGGATAACATTAACTATGATTTGAGGGAAGTAGATTACACAGGGAATGATTGGAAAACATTAGCTCAGGATAGGGATGTATGGAGAGCTTATGTCCGTGCGGCCATGAACCTACGGATTCGATAGTGCCAGTGAGTAAGTAAGTAAGTAGGCCTATAGGTGCTATTTTGTTACATGTTCCATATCATATTTATATTATTATTATTATTATTATTATTATTATTATTATTATTATTATTATTATTATTATTATTATTATTATTATTATTACTACTACCTACTAAATATAATAAATATATATCCCTCTGGTTTTCCTATTCTACTTCCTTTACAGTAGCCTCTGCCCGCTCCTGGAATCTCCTTCCTCAAGATATCAGGGGTTGCCGCACACTTGGCACCTTTAAGTCACGCTTATACAGTTACCTGTTTTCTAATAATTAATTTTTCTCTATTTATTTAATTTTATACTATGTCATTAATCTTTTCCTCTTTTTTTATACATCTTGTACATATTATATATTTAATTCGTTAAATTTAGAGTAAATCAAAATACATTATAAATATTAATTGTATTATATTCATAACTTGTAATCGTTTATATATATATATATATATATATATATATATATATATGTGTGTGTGTGTGTGTGTGTGTGTGTGTATATTGTAATTTAGATATAAGACTATTTTTTTTGTATTTTTTTAAACCTGGTTGAGTGGTAGACAAGGCTTTAAGGTCTTAACTCTGCCAGGTAAAATAAAGCTATTATTATTATTATTATTATTATTATTATTATTATTATTACAAGAAGCATCCATGAGCATCTTTTATTCCCACATGTGGCACATGTCCTGCCCATCGCAGTCTACGAGACTTATTATTATTATTATTATTATTATTATTATTATAAACATCCCTCCATGGTATCTTTACCTTTTCGTGGTGGAGTGGCTTGCGTGCTTAAATGATCCTGAGAGCTATGTCGGCGGTAGCATTGCTGCCGTTAGGATTACCCATGCCGGACTGGTCGAAGGTGATAAGCCAGACGAAAAAGTACCTTGGTCGAAAGAATGACGATCTTTCACCGTAAAAATGCAACCGTCAAGAAATGTGGACATGGGTTCAACTGGGGTAAAATTTTCCGGTCAAATAGTCCCCCATTCGGTTCTCCGGGCGGGGACTACTTCAGGGAACCCATGCCTAAGGCCCAAATACAAGAACATGTTCCTAGGAACGTGGCATGTTAGGACGTTATACAATAGCGGGGCGCTAGATGTATTATTATAAAAAAAACATAATCGGGATCATCACTATATATAATCATTAAATAACTCTAAAAATTCAGTATTCTTAACTGGAAATGCGAATGTTGTGATAAAAGAAGAATCTTTCAATTGAAATATTCAACTTGCGAATACGTGAATTAATTATTAGATGAGTAAGATATTGTTTAGAGAAGACATAATAATTAAATAACACTGGCATTCTTTCTTGGTATGGCAATGAATCATTCTTCTCCTAATAGTTCATCTTCATTGAGCGGTGGAGGGGGAAGTTATTAATTGGAGGATATGAACTGTTCTATTGTTGAATAACCTCTTATTACACGAGCTTTGTTTAATAGGCCTACTGGATCCTATGCCATTAATTAATTATTGTTTTGTTTTTCTGTTTGTATTTAATAAACCACGTTCTTGCTAATGATGAAAAATTGCACTTTGCCAGTCGGTCTTGTTGGATAGTGTTTACCTATGATCGCTTCTGGATCGGAGGTTCGCAGGGATGGAGGGATTTTACGGACATGAAAACACTGGGTACATATTCTTTCAGAAGTGAGGCAAAGCATGAATCCCGTGCCATTCATTTACGATAGGCTACATGAAGCAACCTCAAGTCTGAAAGAACAGCGCTCTGAGCATAATTTGTGGATCCTTTCGCGCCCAAATTTGAATAGCAATACTAATTATTTGAGTTTTTAAAGGTCATCCTAAAATAAAACATTAATTAATTGCAATTTTTCTTAAGTATATCGAATAAATACTCAAGTTCCTAATAAATTAACTTAATTGGTTGAATATAGGCCTATTATTATTTTTTATTTATTTAGGAATATTCCACAATACAGTGTTTCTCCTTCAACTGAAAGTGATTGTCTCCAGAGGTACCTGTCTAAAGCATCTTCTTCCCTCAAATCTCTAGCTTCCATACTTCTCTTCACTCCATCCATCCATCGTTCTCTAGACCTGCCTCTTCCACTTCTTCCATTAGCTTTCCAATTAAGGATCTTCTTTGGTATTCTCTATTCTTCCATTCATATTCTCTATTATTATTATTATTATTATTATTATTATTATTATTATTATTATTATTATTATTATTACTATTATTATCATCATCATCATTATATTAACTAGACTAACTCTACTGTCATACGATAAAAAATGAATATTATATATTCAATAGTAGATTGTATAAGATATAAGCAATTAAATTGGTATGGATATGTATGACGAATGCAAGATGAAAGGTTACCCGGAAAAACATTGGAATGGTGTCCACCTTGAAGGAGGAGGAACGGAAGACCTCGAAACTCGTGGATGCAAGAAATAAGAACTGGAATGAGAACAAGAGGATGGAGGGCATGGAGTGGATGGATAGAAACGAGTGAGAAGGAAAATAAAACTTTAGGCGCAGAAAGATGTGGTAAACATTACAAATCTGTATATAAATGAGTAATAAATAGACTAACTCTATGGCTGGCGGAGTCCAGAAGATTCAATACTGAATTGATTAAATGTCCCAAAGTCCCTAACTGAATAACAGTTAATGGAGAATGGAGATTAAATAACTTGATATCTACAGGGAATCTATTTTAAGCGGAAACCTTTTACAGCGTTGCAGCGGCTTTCACTTTTCCCGCTATTGTGCTTGCACCGGCGGAGAGTGTGTTCCGTTTCTATCGGAAAATGAAGACAGAATCTACAAAATACAAATAACTCAACTAAATTGAATTATTATAAAATAACAAGCCTACACATAGAGGCTTATTACTCGCCATCTATTTGAGATACTGTTGAAAATGACGCCCGTCCGCAGTAAGACATGCCTCACATCGTTTAAACAAATTATCTGCCACTTTCTGTAATTCCGCTTCGGTAATAAACTGCATTGCACATGTTATTTCGACCTTAAGTTCTTCTAAGGTATGAGGATTATTTCGGTAAACTTATCCCTTTAGGTATCGCCAAGATAACAATAACAGTAAGTTAGGTCCGCTGATCTAGGGGGCCATGAACCTATGCTAATTATCCTGTCATCGAAAACTTCACGTAAAGTTTCTATAGAATTATGAGCGGTATGCGCTGTGGCACCATCCTGTTGAAAAAATCCATAATCATTTTCTTCCTGTGTCAATTCATTAAGAGATGGACGCAACATTGTTGTCACATAAACAACTGAGTTTACACGGTTTTAAAAACATATAGGCCCAATTATACGCCGTGCCTATTTTAATGGGATGTAAAGGCACTTCCTGCACAATATGCGGGTTCTCAGTACTCCAATTTCGCACATTTTGGGAATTTACATGTCCTGAAAGATGGAACCATGCCTCGTCAGACATAAACATTAGCTGTGGATCCAAAATTCCATTATACACACTTCTAAGAAACCAATAACAGCACCTTATTCTTGCGGCGAAATCTGCCTGTTTAATTTCCTGCACAAACCTTTGTTTATAAGGTCGAAATTTCAGCAGTCTGGTCGCTTTGTGGGCTGACCCCTTGGATATGTTAGTTTCCTGCGTCAAAAGTTTTAGTGATTTTCTAGGACTTACTTCTAATCGCACCGAATATCCTCAAGTTTCTCTATTGTTAAGACGTGCCTTTCACATTTCTTCGGTATGTCACAAACTGAACTTGTTTTGTGCCACTTTTTCATCAACTTCGAAAGGCACCATTTTGTAGGAATTGTACAGTCAGGATATTTTTGAGAAAACCGCCTTCTATGGTTATTTCTCAATAAGTAACATTCCACCAAATAAATTCGCTGTTCATTTTCGATTACTTTCTTATGTAACACACGACAACAGGTGACATGCGTCCCACTACAACACACTGAAGCAACTAACCGCTGGGATGTTGTGTACAACTTGTCTCCCACGCTGCGATCATACTGCTCATTGCGGCGGCGGCAGGATGGTGCGAGGTTTCCTCTTAAAATGGATTCCCTGTATAATTTACATAATTCACATAATATAGTTAGGGTTATTTAATATCGGATATTGAGTTGGCAGTCCATGCAGTTAAAATTATTGATAAAGAAATACTTTGAAAATTTAATTGTCAAATGTTTGGAGACTACAAGGCGTAAGTGTTCATAAGAAATTATTATTAATATTATTAAGGAAATAATTTGTTTGTAAAAAATAGACAATTATGTATAAAGGATGGAAACATATTTTGCTTCAATAATTTAAAAAAAATATAAAAGTCATTTACATATAGTATGAAATTCATCATTTTTCCGAATATGCTTATATATTTTTGTTTTAAAAAGAGGGGCAAGGAAGCTTCTTGAAGGAAAACGCCCAGTTGGTAGACCAAGTATGAGATGGGAGAATATGATTTTAGAAATATAGATTGTACAAAGGATGACTGAAAAAAATGTTATCATGATAGGGATGTATGGAGAGATATCCGTGCGGCCATAAAGCTACTGGTTCGATAGAGTCAGTGAGTTAGTTGCAGCTTATACTTTGGAACATTTGAGTGCAATTATATTTTTCTCAATCTCGTGCACCTCATTATTTTTCTCAAATCAACAAATTGGTTGCTAAAATTTGCATATATATATATATATATTTGTTAATACACTGTCCTTAAGTTAAGAAGAATTTAAATTGACGAAGCGTCATCCGTATTTAGTTCATCTATAATTATTTAAAAGTCTCAAAATTGTTTGCATGGAAGATTACTTTTTCTATTTCCCTCAATAATAATAATAATAATAATAATAATAATAATAATAATAATAATAATAATAATAATAATAATAATCAACAACAATCACGAATTAAGCCCATGTGGCTTGTTCTGGTCTCATAGGTTCTCATTCAAAAGTTGAATCCATCTCTTTTTCGGTCTACCAATGTTCTTGTCTCCTCTTGGTTTGTAATTAAGTATATTTTTTGGAATGCGATCATCTCTTTTTCTTTGAACATGTTCTTTCCAGTTTTTTCTCTAGTTTCTTTTATTTTATCTAAAAGTTTAAAAATATTTAGCTCATTTCTAATATATTTACTTCTTCTTTTATCTAGAAGTTTGCTTCTCAGAAATATCATTTCAGCTGCTTCTGTGATCTTCTCTTCTCTTTTAGTTAAAACCCAAAATTCACTACCATACAATAGCAAGGGGACAGCCACTGCTTTATAAAATTTTAGTTTTGTTTCCATTCTTGTGTTTTTAAATATTCTCATAATTGTGCCACATACATAATTAAATTTATAAAGTTTGTTAAACAGATCTTCATTTTTAAAATAGGAGATTTAATAACCCAGGTATTTAAAATGGTTCACTTGTTCAATGGGTTTCCCCTCCAGAATTATTTTACCTCTCACGGTATCTGGTCCCTTAAAAGCTAAGATTTTCGTTTTACTTATTGATATTTTCAAACTATAATTCTGTATAATGTTATTTAATTGAAAGTCATTTCTGTAGACCATCTTCTGAGCTAGATATTAGAACTTGGTCGTCTGCAAAAAGTAAGGTATCTAAGATCTTATTTCTTATTTTGAAATGTGAGTCCAAATTTATGTGCCAATTATATATGATATCGTCAAAATAAAATAATAATAATAATAATAATAACAATAATAAAAATACTAATAATAATTAAGTTTTATTTATTCTGGCAGAGTTAAGGTCATAAGGTCTTCTCATACATTTAACCAGCACAACTATACAAAAACATGTTTACAGTATAAATTATATGATTAAGAAATGTTTCTTGGATTTTCCCCGTCAAGGATTCAAGATTGGCTTCTTGGCCACTGATTCCAACGTTTCGACATGATCCCACCTGCCGTTATCAAGGAATGATCAAACCAACAAACGTTTCATAATCATAGTTACATCCGCGAAAATCTAAAATATAACACACATACTACTTTTAGGGAGATTTTAATTAGGGTTTAATTTTAGGTAAATTACTCCGGGCTAAGGTTCTCAGGTACATATGGTTTCGGTATACATGGATAAGATTTCACTACAAAGGCCCATAATCCTAATTAAAATATTTAAATGGGCGGGATATTTACAGTCTCTCTCTTTGCCTTAGTTTAGCTTTTCCTGCGTACCAGTAGTTACTTTTATGTCATATCCAATGTGTTTCCGGTCCTTACAGGGACACAAGCCGTCGAGAGATGATTTTTTAAACTCTGGATCACACATAGGCCTACAGCCTGTTTTTGACCACAATAACGTGAAGGTCCTCCCTGTATGAAGGTATTCATCTCAAAGCCGGGTCAAATTCCAATAGAAAGCGAGCATTTGAAAGCAAAGACACGCCATTCACTTATACGCATGTTATTAGTAAACAAGACGAATATGAAGAATGATGGTGGTCAGGGTGGAAATTGGTCCCTCTGCGTCTAAGATAACATTTTTACCCGTAGATACAACGGAGAACTGGCTAAAATTACAGAAGGAATTAAAATAAACTGCACTGATGTATGGGAATATTTTGTGATTGTTTATATAAATTTTAAGAAAACATGAATGTGTCCGCTGGTGTTGTTAATTGGGCGTATAAAGAGTTCACGTATTTCGATTTTATGGCAAATAATGTAACCTACATTTCTGAATAGCCAAAATTGTCTGAAGCGGTTTTTATTATGAACTAGCAGACTACATAAAGTTGCATGATTTAGTGACTCATTTCTCAACCGTAGTTTCAGTTTTTAAGCTAATTTCGTCATTTCTCAATTATAATAGCTATTCAGTTTATCCTATCTACATAATCGTCGTCTTCTTCTTCTCCTTCTTCTTATTCTTGGCAGACAGCTATTATAGTTTACTAATGACTCCCGTTTAACATTATCTTCAGCTCACTCTCATTAAGTGACCTACCCACCTGTACCCAAAGAAAAAAGAACTGTAAAATAACCCGGAATAGAATCCGGGTTATGCTATTGAGACACACTAATGAATAATCTACTAATCAATACTTTTAAATTTCATTTTAAAGCACCGTTGAGGTTATGTAATGAAATATTAAAATATAAAATTAGCACCTGATAAATCAGTCGTCCTCAAATAAAATAAACTTCTGTTAGAAAACTTCGTCAAGTAGTTAAAATATGAAGGCCTTTCAGAACAATGTTTCATCTTCTGCATTTCAACTGGTAGTTTTTACCTACTTGACTGGTACTCAGTTGAAATTCAGAAGATGAAACATTGTTTTGAAAGTTTGAAAGGCCTTCATATTTTAACTACTTGACGAAGTTTTCTAACAGAACTTTATTTAGTTGAGGATGACTGATTTATCAGGTACTAATTTTATAATAGACCACCGCTATGGTCTCGAGGTAGCGTGCTGGCTTGTCACGCAGCAGGCCCGGGTTCGATTCCTGATCGGGACAGGCTCCTGGGTGAGGTTTTTTCGAGGTTTTTCTTCACCTGTACGACAAATGTCAGGAAGCTTAGGGCGCAACGGTCCCCAAAAATCATCCGACCATTATCATCTTCATTTTCACCGGTGTGGAAAGCAATGGGAAGCTACCACATCTATAATTTCCTAGTAAAGCTGCCAAGTATATCATGAAAATGCTATGATTGGAGTGAAAGAGCTGCCCTAGGGCAGAATTACTATATAATCTAATTCTATATTTTAACATTTTATAAAATTCCAACCAGGGAAATGAAAAGAATTTTAAGTATAGAAATGGATGTTTTAAGAAGATCAGCTGGAAAATCTAGAAGGGATAGAATAACAAATAAAGAAATAAGGGAAATTATTGGTGTACAAGAGGAGCCGGACATCATAGACATTAGAGAAAGGAAAAGATTGCAGTGGTATGGCCATGTCAAAAAATGCCAGAGCAGAGATTGCCCAAAATTGTTATGGAATGGATCCCAATAGAAAGGAGGAAGAGAGGAAGACCGAAGAAAACTTGAATTGAAAGGGTACAAGTGGCTATGAATATCAGAGGATTGGAGGAAGATCAATGGATGGACAGAGAGGAATGACGTTCGGTTTCCGGAAGACAGCGGCAGCTGCCATGATACTGGATTATGATGATAAACTACTAAATCGATCAAATTACGTTGTAATAATACAGTTCTTATATTAAACACAAGATGAACTCTGCATCCACGAACCTTCTCTCTCCAATATTTAAATTACTAACCAATTAACTAACTCGCTGATATTATAAAACCTGGAGTTCATGGCATCCCTATCATGATCATGGAATCATGTTTTCCAATAGACACATAGATCATCGGTTGATTAATGTCTTTGACATCTTCCGATTCCTAATAGCCAATTTTGTCGGTCCATCCAATCTCCTGGTTGTAGATGTTTCTCCTTCATATATAAACATATTCCCTGACTCCGGGAGGTTTTAGGTCTTCCTCTGCTTCGTCTTCCCTCAGGTTTCCATTCCAAAACAGATTTTGGTAGTCGATCCTCTTCCATTCGCTGGACATGTCCATACCATCTTAATTGTTGAGTTTTAATATAATCTAAAATAGTGTCTTCAATCTTCATTTTCTCCCTTATAACCGAGTTCCTAATTTGTTCATTTTCTTGAAATTCTTGCGGCTCTTCGTATCAAATCCATTTCCGTTGCCAAAAGGTACTTATTTGTTTTTGTTGTTAATGGCCAAGGTTCTGCTCCATAAGTAATGATGCTTTTAATAATTGTATGATATATATTAATTTTATTTTTATTACTTTTTTATCCCACAATATTCCATTGAGGCAAGCAATTACTAATTTTCCTTTATTATTTCTATTTCTTATTTCCTCTTCATAACTCCCATTTTTATTTATTTTTATTTCTAAACATGTGATCTCACTACAAGATTTATTGATTCTCCAGTCTCCAAAATTAAATTTTGTTCTGGTTCACTAATTGATAAATATTTTGTTTTTTTCATGTTCAAATTTAATCCTCATTTTTCATATTCTTCTATTAATTTTCTAGTCATATATTCTAAATATTCATAATCTTGTGCAATTAACAATTGATCATCTGCAAAATGTAAGTTGTATAAAGTTTTGTTGTTTGAAATAGGAATTCCCATGCTTGAACATTTTCTCTTCCAATTCTTTAATATTTCATGTACATATATTTTAAACAGAGTCGGTGATAGACAACAACCTTGACGAAGACCTTTATTTATCGTAAAACCATTTCCAATCATTCGCTATACAATTCACCTCCTCCAATATGGTTAATGTTGTTCTCTCACGTCATTCTTAGCCAGTCTACTGAACGATTTCCTTCTGGTTTTCCTACAACAAATTTCCATGCCTCTCTTTCATTCCCCATTCGTGTCATATGTCCTGACCTTCGCAGTCTGCAAGACTTGGCTATTATTATTACATAAAGATCCTGTAGCTAAGTTTTAGAGTATTTTCCATTCACCTGCTGTTCGTCTCTCTTTGGTCCAAAAATTGTCCTAAGAAATGTATTTTCAAATTCTCGAAATCTTCTCTCCCCTTAAAGAATTGTATCATGTTTTCATATAACTGAAAGAATAATCGTTTTATATTTTTAATTTAACTTTTTTTTTTTAGAAGTTAGGATGACAAGAGTCCCTGTAATGCAATACAGCATGCAATATGTGCATATGTAAAGAAAGTTATTTCTGCAGGAATCTGTCACATCCGATTTCATCGCGTTTTGCCATCATTACGGAATTATTTGACGATATATATATGAAGGGCTTAGAGAAATAACATGATAAGCCATATATTTGTTTTTCTGAGATATAAGGATTTTAATGTTTCAAAAAATTACAAATATTAATTGGGCAGTATTGTTGTCTATATGTGTGTCTATATGTTTTAACTCCTCACTGGTGCACTTACAAATGATTTTATGGATATTTCAATACATTTATTTGCTATCATTGTAATCAATTACATTTCTTAACAGAATGTGGCTTATCATGTTACTGCCCTAAGCCCTTCACACACACACACACACACACACACAACACACACACACACACACACACACACACACACACACACACACACACACACACACACACACACATATATATATGCACATTTAAACTATAATAATACTATATTAACTTCCTTTCTAGTCAATATTATTTTTGATATTATTGTGTATTTTATTTTGTGATATTTGCATGTTAAAATAAACCAAATATATTATGATTGAATCTGCAAAATTCGAATTAATTAGCTAACACTTTACTAATGATTCGAGAGCTTACTGTAGTTTTCATTTTATTTGTAAAACTACTTTTTCCTGCTGTATTTTAAAGAGTATTACGATTTTTTCTACATAAAAATTTGTGGATAACGGATGATTTGTGGATGAATTAAATGATGGTATAAATAATACACTTTTACAGTTACAGAATGTTTTGTTACTTCAGATTCATCAACTATAACGACACTGAATAAAATTATCGGTTCAGTGATTCAAAAGTTTTTTCAACCCAAAGGGACCGCATCACCGATTTTTTGAATCATTAAACTCTTGTTATTGTCTCCGTAAGTTGAGAAATTCCCAATGTTCAGACAATTGTAAACTCAGATAACCCTAAAGCTTCAAATCAAGTTTCTATTAATGGCGGTCTTGAGCAACACACACCAACTTTGCAGAGTTAATATAGGCTATGATGATCTTGTAGAAGATTTCCGGGCTGTTGGCCATGGTCTTGAGGCTTTTAGTTCCCCGACGTTCCTCCAGAGACTGCGTCCGGCATCCTCAAGGGTTGTTTTTGGATTCGACGTTAGATATTATTTTATCCACAGGTATAACTGAAGGTGTAATAGAATACAACCCTTGAGGATGCCGGACGCTGTCTCTGGCGAAACGTTGGGAAACTACAAGCCTCAAGACCACGGCCAAAGCCCGGAAATCTTCTACAAGATCATCGTAATAACTCCGGCCGTGAAAGCCTAAGTCAAGATATAGGCTATGTTTGCTATGTCAGATATATAGGGTTAAGAGGCTACAAGATAAAGCAATGAATGAGCAAAGAATCTTGGATTGAAAATAAACTTCTCTAAAACAAATCAGAATCAAAATAAATTAAAAGTTAATGATTTTGACATTGAAGAAATTGAACCCTTAATATATTTAAGAAGTAAGGTTAGAAAAACCGGAGGAGCAGAATAAGATATGAAAAGACGAATTTGTCTAACTAATGGAGCATTTGCGCAGTTATATCCCATATGGAAAACTATGAACATCTCTTTGAAGACAAAACTTAGACTGTCCAACACCAACGTAAAATCAGTCCTACTCTATGGTTGCGAAACATGGTAAGTTATGGAAGCAACAAGTAAAAAGTTTCAGACCTTTGTAAGATGATGTCTGAGGCGTATTTTAAATATAAGATAGCCGGAAATAATATCAAATAAAGAACTGTGGGGAAAAACCAACCAATCTCCAATATGTCACCAAATAAAAGAAAGAAAGTGGAATTGGATAGGCCACACACTGAGAAAACCAGACGGAGCAATCAAGAAAACTGCACTAGATTGGAATCCACAAGAAGTAAAAAAGAGGGGACGACCTAGGAGAACTTGGAAGCGATCAGTAGATGAGGAAGCAAAGAAAACAAGGAAAAGCTGGAAACAAGTGAAATGGCTGGCTGGAAGGAAAGTTCGCTGGAGGAACTTTACTGGTGCCCTGTGTTCCATTTAGGAATTATAGGAAATAAATAATAAAAAAATAGTAGCCTACACGAGAAAAAAATAAAATTTAAATTATTATATATATAACATTTCATTTATTTAATTTAATGTTAAAGTTATGTAGGTTGTAGTTAAACTTATCTTCTCTTAATATAACTCATATGGCATTTTTTTTTATTTTGATAGGCCTACATTATAAATAATTAAAAATAAAATTATTTTTGTATGAATTTTTTCCGGATGATTTTTTATTTGTAGTAGTACCTGCATTTGGTAAGGAATGTTTATAAAAAATCAATATCGTAATAGTTAAGATTGATTCTTTTTTTTTTCTTCTGAAAATAAGTTATAATTTCTCAAGTACGATTGACATTTTGTTTAGCAGATCTTAAATGCTTTCTAAAAAAATTCTATGTTGATAGTAAATTACTTTATAATAATGGAGAATTGTGTTTTATGTACGAGTTGAACAGAACTTTTGAACGAATACGAGTATATGAACATATGTTAGCCATACTATATTTTATTTTATACTAACACGCCGTAGCGTAGTGGTTAAGGCACTGCGCTACAAGCCGGAAGGCCGAGGGTTCAAGTCCCGGTGGGGTCAGGGTTTTTAAACTGACACAAACCTTCTGGCGGCACTATGGCCCTGGGGTCGACTCAGCCTCTAACGGAAATGAGTACCAGACGCTTGTTCTGGGGGTAAAGGCGGCCGTTACGCAGGGCTGGCAACCCGGCTGACATCAAGTGCTGATTGTCTAGAAAAAGTGGGAACCTTAACCTCCCACAACCCCAAGGTCCTCCTGAGGCCTGTAGTGGGAATACTTTACTTTACTTTTACTATGTTGTATTTCTTACATTTAATTAATTATAATGTGTAAATAAGACATAAGATGCTCAATTCAGGGCCGCCATTTAGAATGTCGTCAAATATGGAGGTAGCTTTGAGTGGTCATTAGGAAATTCCGCAAATTATTCTAAATTACGAGTCAAAAGAAGGAAGGAAAATATATGTGTTTAACTGAAATATTATATTGAGCGTATATTATTAAATAAGAGGTAATTAATTCAACAATTGTCTTCTTCTTCTTATTCTTCCTTTCCAGGATTAGGCCAATGCGACCTGTTCCGGTTTCAAGTCCATCGCTTCCAAGGCCGTCCCAATAATCTTTTTCCATGCGGTTTGTAGGTGTTGATCGTTTAGGGTAATCTTGTATTGTTCATTCTGTCTAAATGTTCTTTTCATCGGTGTTTGTGCTCTTTCGGTTTAGAGAGTATTGAAAATATCTCTAGTTCATTTCTTATTGATTTCTTGCGTGTACATCCATTTACGGATCTTAAAAATTTCATTTCAGTGGCTTGAATGTGTGAGATATATTTTATTTTTGTAAGTGCCCAAGATTTAGATCCATACAAAAGAACAGGAACAGCCATAATCTTATAAAACCTGAGCTGAGTTCCTGTTCCAGTCTTTCGAGCGGTTCTTCTTGTGGTGCCGCACATAATTTGATAACGGATTCATTTATTATGTATATCTAATCATAGCTAGGCCTATATGTTATATCAGAACCAAGATACCGTAGTTAAAGTGTGCTATATGTTCTATTATTTCGTAATTGATTACGTATTTTTGCTTTGAGTGGCAATTTGCCCTGAAAAGCCAGAACTTAATTTTTGAAGTTGAAACTTTAAGATTAAGATAAAGTCCTAATTGATTCAACATGTAAATATCTCTTTGTAAATCATCCTCTGACTTCTGTATGATTATCAGATCGTATGCATACATTAAAATTATATATATATACACACACAAAAAGTACTACCTTGTCACGCAGCGGGCCCGCGTTCGATCCCCGGTCAAGCAGTTTTTCTGGGTGAGGTTTTTATCGGGGTTTTTCCTCACCTGTAAGACAAATGTCAGGAAAACTTTAAGGCCCAAACGGTCCCCGAAATCATATGGCCATCATCATCATAATTATCATCCTTCACCGGTGTGGAAAGCAACGGGAAGCTACCACACCTATAATTCCCTAGTAAAGCTGCAAAGCATAGCATGAAAATGCTATGATTGCAGTGAAAGACCTGCCCTCCGGCAGAATTACTATGGATGGATGGATATACAAAAAGGTTTATAACTTTTTGGACTTTTGTGAAATAAAATATCTCCTGTACAATGGATGGATGAACTTTTACTTGAAACCATTGAAAAATGCCTTAATTTCACTGAGCTTCAAGAAAAGGTCACCCCAAATCAATATTAAATATTGATATATATATATATATATATTTGGGGGTGACCTTTTCTTGAATCTCAGTAAAATGAAGGCCTTTTTCAAGGGTTTTAAGTAAGAGTTCACCCATCCATTCTGCAGGAAATATTTTATTTCACAAAAGTCCAAAAAGTTATAACCCTAATATATATATATATATATATATATATATATATATATATATATATATATATCCTTATTAATTTTTATTCCTATTGGACTTGACTTTTTTTTTCGTATAACCTCGTCAAAATATATGTTAAACAATATAGGTAATAATGTATATACACCCTTGCCGAACTCCTTCATTTATTAAAATTTATCATCTGGAATAATTGCCTAAATTAAGGATAATTTTCATGTCATTATAAAGACTTTTAATTCCCTCTATAAATTGAGTCGGCTACCTTCTTGCCTAACAATTCTCTCGAGTTTTCATTACTCATTTCATACATCTCAATGTTGGGTAAATTATATTTGATTAGAAAAATTAGCTCACTCGGTAGATCATTCGCCTAGAGTGCTAATGGTCCTGGGTTCGAGCCCCAGTCTGAGCGTATAATTTTTCTCTTCAAATATAATTTATCTAACAATTCTCGTAACGTCAAGTTAATTGTTGGCCGCGCGCGACATTCAGTTTTATTATTCACGATACAATGCTGCCAATATGAGGCATGTAAAGTATACGTATAGCCTATAGCTGTTTTCTATACGTTTAAAGGTTTCTACTTATAGTAACGTGTTGTGAACGAGTTTTGAGGATAAGAAACACATATTTAAATGTCACGGGTCTGAATTACTGCTTCGGGATCGTATATACCGGTATATACACACATAGATTATTCTTAATATTGTAGGCCTATATTTTAAAATGAGTCACCACACCCAACATTTTAGTTTTTATGTTGGTGAAAGTTGGGTGTGGTAGAGAGTCTGGGAACTGTAATAGTTGGTTTTCCGTACTAATTATAAAAACGTAGAGAGCTATATCAATTTCAACGTAGTATTAAATAAAATATTATCAAACCATTGTTACTTTCGGAAAATATAACCATATTCAATCGAAATGCATATAGTATTTTAATATTTTGAACCATAAGCAACCGATACTGGAAATCCAGGAGTAGATTGGATAATAACATTAAATTATATTCTTGGCATATGAATAAATAAATAAATCGCACCATATTCCAAAAAGCACGACTTTTCGCCTCTTAAATAGGCCTATCAGAAATTTATCATAACATTTGTAATTATTTAATGTTATCGTTTATACGATATTATATAATTCTAGCTAAAACCCGGCGTGCGCTGTCACGCCTAAATAAATGAAAATTAATGTGTTTGTATGTTTAGTTGAATAAGTAGAAGGAAAAATTTATAGCGTAATTATTTTTAGATAACCCTTGTTGATTATCCTGTGTTGCCCGGGAATCTACTTATTCCGATCTTCTTGGTGTAATTGAGCTACAAGACAAAATTCGTTATTTTGAGTTATCGGTAAAAGAATACCCGCCATGTGCTGCTACGCTTGCCCGGGAATCTACTATCCTGATCTTCCAGGAATCAATGAAAGACAAAAATGGTTATTGTGAATTATCCGTTTAAGATAAACATATGCTGTCGCGGACTTTATTGTAGAGCTTTTTCAGATATTCAATTCTGTATACGTTAATTCGGTGTATTTGTTATGGTTTAGGCAGCGTAGGTCATTCAAGCGCCCAAAAAGCTATTTTTTCACGTTCGTTTTATAAAGGGGGTTTTAAGGGTGAAGGGGTTGAGTAATACAACTCTCTTATAGCCTAAAACTATCCCGAGAAACTCTTGAACATTTAGCAAAACGCCCCTTCACAACAGGATGAACAGTTTGGCAGCCCATAAAATACGAACAAACATACATTTTTATATATTAGATTCACAGTAGTTTTGTGAATATGCTCGTATATATTAGAGAAAAATAAGGTATGCTATGAGTATAACATATGATGTCTTTTAAATGCCAAGCATTATAATTAATCAGAAGTGGAGAAATGTTATAAATTTCGAACTGCACGTGTTCGCATAGCACATTTTACTTTCATTCACTACACAAAGCATTTTAAAGAGACATGAAGCATTTGTCCTTCTTATTTCAGGAATTTAGCGTCCCAAAGGACATTTCTTTTGATGGTATTTCGTTCTGGTTCAGCATCCTCATAAACGATCGCTTAGAAAATATTTTTTCTCCCTTTTGGACACAAAATACAATCAGTTTTTACATACAGCTACCTAAAAAATATATCCGTGAAATCTATTTGTGGTGTAGTCTTTTCTTTATGAATAGAAGAAAGAAATGACGGTGTATCCTTACAATAGGCTTACTTATAAGTGGAGGCAACCTGAATTTAGTTTTGTGGTCGACTCTTGTCTGCGTAAGTCCGTGTAATTTTGTATTGGAGGTATTCACCTACACTCACGACCGAATCGAATGCTAAGGTCGGCTAACTTCAATAAATTGTTCATGGTTTCTCCTGACCACAGCGTTCGCTTTACGGATGGGACCATTCAAACGCTAGGGCATGCTTTATTATAGATATTCTGAAGGTGTAAGATAGAGTAAGCTTACGTGACAATTAACATTGTTAACGGATTTACAATTCATCAAATTAAGACAATGTTAGGAGATTTTCTTGTCGCGATATTTAAGAAAAATTGTGGTTTTGTAACTACAAAAATCAAGTGTTAAAACAGTCCACTTGTAAGCTGTACAAACTACGCAAACCTAACAATAAATCTTAAGAAACTAAACACTGCAAAATTCTGAGACCTTTTATTTTATATCAGGCACATTGTATTTTTGATTAACTCATTGGCACTATCGAACCCGTAGATTCAAGGCCGCGCGAGCATAAATTCTCCATACAACACTATCCTGAGCTAATGTTTTCCAATCATCCCCTAAGTAACTAACTAACTCACTGGTACTATCGAACCCGTAGGTTCATGGCCGCTCGGACATAAGCTCTCCATACTTCCCTATATTGAGCTAATGTTTTCCAATCATTCCCTGTATAATTTACTTCCCTCAAATCATAGTTAATGTTATTCTCCCACCTCATTCTTGGTCTACCAATTGGGCGTTTTCCTTCTGGTTTTCCTGCAAGAAGCTTCCATGCACGTCTTTCATTCCCCATTCGTGCCACATGTCCTACCCATCACAGTCTTCCAAACACCCTCTGCATAATTTAATACCAAATCATGGTTAATGCTATTCTCCCACCTCATTCTTGGCTTACCTCACGAGTGCTTTCTCTCTGGTTTTCCTACAATTAATTTCCATGCTTCTCTTTCGTTTCCCATTCGTGTCAAATGTCCTGCCCATCGCAGTTTACGAGATTTAACTGTTCTTACTACATCTGTTTTCCCATAAGAATCATGTAGCTGACTATAAGCTCAAAAACTATTTTCAGAAAATTGTAATTTGATTTTTTTATTAGGAAAATTTCTTCTTCAGAGTGATTTGTCGCAAAAGGTTTCTGTCTAAAGCATCATCTCTCAAATCTCTAGCTTCCATACTTCTCACTCCATCTGTCCAACGTTCTCGGTCTTCCACTTCTTCTATTAGCTTTCCAATCAAGGATCTTATTTAGTATTCTATCTTCTTTCATTATTATGAGGTGTCCATATCATTCCAAACGTATTTCTTCTATTTTTCTACTATGTTTTTTTTTTTTTTTTTTTTCAATTTTCATAATTTCCCTCATTGTGCTGTTTCTGATTTTATCCCTTCTTGAAATTCTTGTCAATCGCTTCCAAAAGTCCATTTTTACTGCTAACAGCATGTTGACTTGTTTTTTATTTACTGACCAGGTTTCGGACCCATATAATAAAATGCTTTGTAACAGAACTTGGAATATAGTTTTCTTCATCCTGTATAATTAATAGTATTCTGTATTAATTAATGCCTCATTTAAATATAACATTATTACATAAAAATCATCATCGTAGGACATTCACGAATTTAGGCCATTTGTTGACCTGTTTCGGCCTCAAGAGGAACATCATCCAAAAGTCTTTTGAGTGGACGTCCTGGTCTTCTTCTTCCTGCAGGTTGATATCTTAACATGTTTGGGTATCCTGTGATCTTCCATTCGATGAACATGTTGCATCCACCTTGGCTTATAATCAGAAATTTTGTTTTCTAAAGATTCCATGTGTAATTCTTCTAAGATGTCTTCATTTTTTTGTGATCTAGTAGTGTGTATCCTACAGTCCTCCGAAGGTATCTCATTTCAGCAGATCTAAGTCTCTGTACATCCTTCTGTTTGAAAGTCCATACTTCGCTACCATACAAAAGAGTTGGAAGAGCCAGTGTTTTATACACTTTTAGTCTTGAATGTTTTTGGACTAACTGTGACTTGAAGATGGAATTTATTAACTCTAAAATTCTTAAAAAATTTTGATATTTTTGTATTTACATCCTTTTATTCTTCATATTTGATATTGCATCCAAGATATGTAAAATTATTCACCTGCTTTAATAGGGAATTGTAGGTATGTTAGCTTCCCGTTGCTATGATTACGATGACGGACCTGCCCTCGGGCAGAAATACTATGGATTTATATATATATATATATATATATATATATATATATATATATATATATATACAGTAGCTTATATGAACAGACAGGTGAATGGTGAAAACTACATAATACATAATAGTGAGCTACATGGTCTTTATAGGATGCCAGATATAATAACAGTTCAATCTCGTAGACTGCTGTGGGCAGGACATGTGACACAAATGGGAAACGGAAGAGAAGCACGGAAATTCATTGAGGAAAACCAGAGAGAAAGCACTCATGAGATAATGGGGAATGAAAGACGTGCATGGAAGCTTCTTCTAGGAAAACCAGAGGGAAAACGCCCAGTTGGTAGACAGAGAATGAAGTGGGAGCATAACTTTAACCATGATTTGAGGGAAGTATATTATACAGAGAATAATTGGAAACAATTAGCTCAGGTTAGGGATGTATGGAGAGCTTATGTCCACGCGGTCATGAACCTACGGGTTCGATCGTGCCAGTGAGTTAGTTATATGACCAAATCATATGACATTTTCATTTGTCATTTACACAGTTCGTCACATGTGTCTACTTTTAAGTGTATACGATATGAAACACTCGTCGATTGGTTCTAGTTATGTAAAAAGGGTTAAGTAAACGGCCGTACGAGCGGTTGACCCTCACATTCCGTTCTGAAGGAACAATCTGTATCCCGGTGAGATGTTCCGCCGGATACCGGTGTGTCCCAGCATTCATTGTAATACCAACCATCCATTTTACTTACTAGCTCTTTTCTTTGTCCAATAACTTGTCAGCCGGAATGCCTATTTTCACGCTTTTAACCAGCATTTAAAACGACAGTCGTTGAAGTATTTCTGTGTTCTGTAATAAAGGCGATACATTCAGAACATATTCTTTGACAAAATGCGGTTTCTATAGTAGAAAGTAGTTGAAGTGCTACCTGCAGAGTTCTTTCAAAAACACAATAATATACTTATGCTAAATTTGTCTTCAATGCATCTATAACTGATAAGTCCATATCGGAAGAAATTTGTGAACAAGCTCAAGGTGGCAAGACTGGATACGATTTTTCACTCGATCAGATCCAGAATATCCGCGATATAGAAGATTACTCCCTACGGCTTCTGTCGGGTCTAAATTATATGTCCATTCATATGTAAATGAACAGCATTCCATTGATTGGTAAGTTCTTCGCCAGATTGTGAGAAGTGCCTAATCTCGTGATGACCACCAACACCATTAACAGATGTATATATTTGATTCTAGGTAAAAATTATTTTTCTTTCAAATCTGTAAAATTTATTCATAAATTAATTATGGGGAATAGCATTATTAGGTTATCAATTAATAACAATTATTTAACATTTTCCAATACTGTTATTTTAACACAGTTCCAATAGTGGATCGTATTATAATATTACAATGATATTGTGAAAAGAAAAATTAATGTGTGAACCAGGAATCGAACCGTGGACCTCTAGTTCTCCAGACTAGTGTGCAGCCCACTACACCATTCCACACCTGGCACAAACACTATTTTAGCACAGTTCCAATAATGGACCATATTATAATATAATGATATTGTGAAAAGAAAAATTAATGTGTGAACCAGGAATCGAACCGTGGACCTCTAGTTCTCCAGACTAGTGTCCAGCCCACTACACCATTCCACACCTGGCACAAACACATCTACCTGACAGCGGATGAAACGAAAATTATAGATTTGTATATGTGAAAAGAATTATTAGTGTTTGTGCCAGGTGTGGAATGGCGTAGTGGGCTACACACTAGTCTGGAGAACTAGAGGTCCACGGTTCGATTCCTGGTTTACACATTAATTTTTCTTTTCACAATATCATTATAATATTATAATAAGAATTAATTAAATGAGTCGTATATTTTCAGAAGAACAAATGAATTTCGAAGTTCTCGAAGAACGGGATTTGATCTCAAGGTTCATCTTCTAGTCATCATCATCATTATGAACAAACAAATCCGTTTTAGGCCATGTGACCTGTGACGGTAAGCCTAACGAAGATGGACTGATACAACAAAAACTAAACTAATAAGCACATGTGAAATGAAGATCTTAAGAACTATTCAGGGAAAACATTATTTGATAAAATACACAACACAGAAATTAGGGACAAATGTCATATTCAAGACATAACCAAATTTATTATAGATATACGAAAATATTGGAAAGTTTATATAGAAAGAGTGAAAGACAAACCGACTGCAAAGGAGTTAAAGAAGCTAGACCAATGGACGGGAGAAGAACAAGAGGAAGATCAGCTAAGAGATGGATAGACAGTGGATGCACATCCAATACGTCTTCTTCTGAGGAGTTATTTGGGAAATAAACAGAAACAGGAGGAAAATCCTACAAATTACGGATAATAAGAAAATAAGATATTCTAAATCTTCATAATCCTGTGCATTAATAATTGATCATCTGCAAAAAAAAAAAGTAAGTTGTATAAAGTTTTATTGTTTGAAATAGGAATCCCCATGTTTGAACATTTTCTCCTCCACTTTTTTCAAAATTTCATGTAGGCCTACGTATATTTTTAAAAAGTGTCGGTGATAGACAACAACCTTGACATAGGCCTTTATTTACCGTAAAACCATGGGACAATTTACTGCCAATTTTAATTTTAGATAAGCAATTATTATAAGTAATGCCACGAGCGATTTCCAAATTATCGATAAATTCACGACTCACGAAGCGATGAGTGAAACCAGAGAATTTGGAAATCAAGAGTGGCATTTACTAGGACTATTTAACGAATACAATTAAGCTGTTTACTCACAAATCATTATTTAAATATAGTTATTTTAAAATTATTTATACATTTAATGTAAACGGCGATGTCTGAAAACAAATGAGAAACGTTTTGTTGTGTTTCACTTGTTCATCACTGCAACCAGATAATATTTATTTATTGCCAAAGGATCGCAATATTGTAAGAATGCACTCTAGTGGAGAAAAAATGAAACACATAAAACTGTATATTAATTAATTTCTGATGTCCTACGATGTAAATATGTCAGTCATGTTTTTCTGGAACGTTATTACCTGGGAAATAATACGTTTAAGAAAGTGATAACTGTTTTTTTTTGTGGTATAATCAATTGCTATAAATGTTTTTATTTTATATCCCGCAAGCACTATCTGTTTACATTCGTTCACTACATATACAACCTGGTAGCCGTATTTCTTAGAGAGTCAGTCACTGCAAAATAATGCTCTGTCCTATTTAGAATGTTAAAAAGGAGGAGCTTTCTTTAATATGATACACTTATTTGATAAATTCCAGGCGAAACACGACTGTGATTGGTTGTAAATCAAAATTCATTGAAACGCGATTGGTCATTGACTCCCATTTGTGGCACGAATTAAATAGTCATATAAATTTTGTATATTTTTTGTTACCAAATTGAATTCTATAAAACTATCTGAACGAGTTTATGTTGTCAGCAATAAATTGAACATAGAAGCTAGAAATTACCAGTTATAGAATGTCCCAGACGTCTTGTATCAAATTCAGATCCTTTCTTGAGAAACATAATTCCATTTACGGATAACTTATAAGTAAATTTATTTATAATTTTGTAAAATTACAGTTTTTCTAGCAATAAATTATAATCACTAGTGTCTGCCAAGTGGTCGAAATTCGACCATAAATAACGCGCCAGTTTATGTTATATTAGACATTGTTACTTTAAATCATAATCATAAAAATGCAGGGTATATGTTTAAGCTGAAGTGTAACTGATAATGGAGGTGATAGCATTCTAAATTAACACCCAGAATTGTGAGGAATTTGAGTAGCTACAATAAGTAGCGGCTTCACGTTGAGAAAACCAGCTATAACGGCTGATGAACTCGACATGCTGACCATATGTCACCTCTACACTGACAGGATGATCGTCTACCTCTGTGGTTAACGCATGTTAGGCTCTATATGAAATATGCCTTATATTTCTACATTTGGAGTTTACGGTATTTCCCCAAAGTTTAAATGGGAGCTTCGGAGCTGGATTTTAGTGTCTTACAATTTAAAACCTGCAGATCATTTTTTGTACATAGCCTTTGTGTATCACATGCTTCTCTGTAAGAAATTTAACTTTTGCACCATAGAGATTTTCCATAAACACTGCCTTGCAGTTAAAAACGACAGAACTAAACTAACTATTTCCTTTTTTTTATTGATACGCTAAAGCTCGTCAATAGCTACTAAAAAATCGGTTGGCAGTTATGTAGATGAATTATTTCATTATAGTTTAAATGGGAACTTTGGCGCTGGATTTTAGTGCCTTGCAGTTAAAAACGGCAGATTTTATTTTGACATGGCCTTTGTAGTTCACATGTTTCTCTGTAAGAAATTTAATTCTTGCACCGTGGAGAATTTTTATAAACACTATCTTGTAGTTGAAAACGGCAGAACTGATTCCCATTTTTATTGATAATACTAATCATCGTCAATAACTACTAAAAATGGGTTGACTGAGGAGAAAATGGTACTTAACTGTTTTGTCTTAAGCTACTGCTAGTAACATTTTATTATTTAGTCTCGCTCATGTTTTAAAGATTTGGGACATGAATGGTGTCTGAAATAATATATTCACATGGTGTGTCTATAGTCCAGATCTTTCTGAAGATATATCTTTGTACAAAAATGAAATGACTCACTAAAAAATGAAAAAAGTAGAAGAATATAATTTATTGCGTCATTTAAAAGTTTGAAACGACAATGTCTATAGACATATCTCGGTATTAGCAATAGATAAACATCAGAATGAAGCTTAACAAGACAAAATAGGATTACGTTACTTCAAAAAATTGTCTTCTACCTGGGAAATATTTATGAAGCTTAGATGGTATTAAGATTTTCCTAAAGAAGATAAAAAAAATCTTCTTTGAGAAATAAAAGCTTGGTTGTAACATGTTCTTTAAAAGAAATGCCTAAATAAAACTTATACTAACTATAAAATTACTAACTTCCTTTTTTCTTCTTCTTCTTCTTCTGCTCAGTTTTCGTTCTTCCCCACAGTAGGGCCTATATTTAAAAATTAGATTTTGACTGTTTTTAATACATTATATTTACTTACTCACTACTAGTATCGAACCCGTAGGTTCATGGCCGCGCGGACATAAGCTCTCCATACATCCCTATCCTGAGCTAATGTTTTCCAAACATTACCTGTATAATCTACTTCCCTCAAATCATAATTAATGTTATTCTCTCACCTCATTCTTGGTCTATCAACTGGGCGTTTTCCCTCTGGTTTTCCTAAAATAAGCTTCCATGCACGTCTTTCATTCCTCATTCGTGCTACATGTCCTACCCATCGCAGTCTACGAGACTTAACTATTCTTATTATATTTGGCTTCCTATAAATACCATGTAGTTCATTGTTTTTGTAGTCTTCTCCATTCACCTGTCTGTTCATCTCTCTTTGGTCCAAACATTTTCCTAAGAACTTTATTCTCAAATACTCGTAATCTCCTTTCCTCCCTTGAAGTAAGAGTCCATGTTTCACATCCATATAATATAACTGGTAGAATAATAGTTTTATATATTTTGAAAGGAGTTGGGGCGACAAAAGTCTCTGTAATGCGTAATAGCACGCATTTCCATAATTTGGCCTAAGTTTAATTTGCAAGACTGTTTTTACGATTTAATTAAATCTATTTTAATTTATAAAATAAATGAATATCAGTCTAATTCAACATATTAACTTCTAATGTTTGGAAATACTGTGCTATATTTAAATTATAGAATGCGAATGGTATTTTTTAAAATAATTTAAGAGGTTTTTAATGTATACAACATCTTCCTGTACCCAATGTTAAGTTTTAATTATCTTCCTCCATTTATCTCTATCCTTCCAGTCACCATTGTGTAATCCCCTGTCCTTCATCAAATTCATAATTCGATCTATTCATGTCTTCTTAGGTCTCCCTCTTTTTTTTCTCCGATTTGAAATCCGCTCCAAGCTCCTAGTTGGCAATCTGTCTTCATTCACCCTCTTCATGTGTCTACACCATTGTAATTGTTTATTTTCCACAAATTGTATAATTATTTCGTTAAACTTCATTTTTTCTCGGATAATACTGTTTGTGATCTTAATTTAGAGCATCGAGCAGATATTCTTAAAAAATCCATTTCTGTAGATTGTAATTTTAAGTTTAATTTGGAATTTATAGTCCATGTTTCTGTTCCTAAGGTCTTTCAACTTCTTACTATTGATTTATAAATATGGATTTTATTTTCTTTGAATATCTGTTTATCCCACAACATTCCATTCTACATTGCTATTGCAGATCGATCTTCAAATATTATTTTTATTTTCAAATCATTGAATGGTATTTTTAAGTAGCGAAAAATTATTACAAAATATGTGTTCAGTGAATTATTTATACCTGAAAATATTAAAGATAGGCAACAATAAAAATAGTTATCCGATACATGTAGTTATTCAGAATTACTAACAATTACATTTAAACTTTATTTTAATAATACAGAATGGTACAACAGATTTAACCTGAATATATAAAATATTCTGATATTTTATTTGAAAAAAAAGTAGTGGACTACCTTACTGTAGGCTATATCTATTAATCTTAAAACAATTTAAAATGGCACCGTAAACTATTGAACAAATTCGCGGTTTCTTTACAGTCAGTTTGAACTTTGAACATTGAAATATCCATCCACAGTCAATCTGCCCGAAGGCAGGTCCTTCACTGCAATCATTGTATTTTCATGCTATGCTTACAGCTTTACTAGGGAATTGTAGGTGGTGGTAGTTTCCCGTTGCTTTCCACACCGGTGAAGGATGATGATACTGATAAGGATGGCCATATGATTTCGGGGACCGTTTGGGCCTTAAAGTTTTCCTGACATTTGTCTTACAGTTGAGGAAAAACCCCGATAAAAACCTCACCCAGAACAACTGCCCCGACAGGGGATCGAACCCGGGCCCGCTGCGTGACAAGGCAGCACGCTACCTCGAGACCACAGCGGTGGATCATTAAGATATGTCCATTTAAATATTACTAGTAATATTTCAATATTAATTTATAGTCTTTTCCATATTCTTCTCCCTTGCTTTGTCAAGTAGTAATTTACGAAATTATCCCTAAGATGCAAAGTAATTCCGATTTACGATAGCTTTTCTCATTTAGTTTTCAGTAATAACGCCCCTCTCAAGAGAAAATAATTAATTTAATTTTCTATTATGAATTACCATTAGCTATGAGGATTATTGAATAACTATTGAAAATATTATGGCTAATTATAATCATTAGAAATCGAATTTATATGCAAATTAATATTTGGTTCGCTTTTACCTATGAACTTCATTTAGCTTATGAAGTATGTTCAGCATTCTACCGTATTATTTTCATGTACCGAGTTTCATTACGCACATAAATGCATATTTAAAATGTTCCTGCAGATTTTATACTATTACACGAATAGAGACAAGTAGATCTTCTAATTTACATCATCATCATCCTTCAAGGACTAGGTCTTTGCCTGTTCCGATCTCACATCTGTTCAGGCCAACGCTTTCTTGATCTTCCTACCGATCTTCGTCCTCCAGTATTGATGCATCAGTGCCATCTTTGGTATTCTATCTTCTGTCATTCTTTGCAGATGCTCCTTCCAATTGTTCCTGTGTTCTTCTATTTGTTGAAGAAGTCGTTGTACTTTTAGTTCCTCTCTAATATTCTCATTTCTAATATGTTCTTCTCTTGCACAACCTTTCACAGCCCGTAGGAATCTCCTTTCCGCTGCCTGAATTTTACTTTTTTCTTTTTCCTTCAGGACCCAGGCCTCACTTCCATACATCACCACTGGTAGTGCCATCGTTGAGTAAAATCTTAGCTTCGTATCCTTTCTTACTTTGTTCCTCAGTGTTCGTCTGATTGTTCCACAAATATATTGCAATTTCTGCATTTTCTCATTTATATCTTGTTCTTCTTTGTAAGTTATATCGCATTCCAAATACTGGAAGTGTGAAACCTGTTCCAACACTTTATCTTCCATTGCTATTTTGTTCTTACTGGGTACTTTCAATGGAACGCCATTACTTTAGTTTTTTAATTTTGAAATTATCATATTACACCGTAGCGTAGTGGTTCAGACACTGTATTACAAGCCGGAAGGTCGAGGGTTTGAGTTCCGGTGGGGTCAAGATTTTTAAACAGACCCAAACCTTCTGGCGGCACCATGGCCCGGGGTCGACTCAACCTCTAACGGAAATGAGTATCAGACGCTTGTTCTGGGGGTAAAGGCGGCCGTCACGCAGGGCTGACAACCCGGCTGACATCAAGTGCCGATTGTCTAGAAAAGAGGTAGCCTTAACCTCCTACTACCCCAAGGGCCTCCTGAGGCCTATAGTGGGATCACTTTACTTCACTTTATATTATATTTCTTACATATATTTTATGTGTTTTATTAAATAATTACAATGTTTAAAATTGTACGATGAATACAAAAAGAAAGGTTACCTAGAAAAACATTGGAATGGTGTCCATCTGGAAGAAGAAAGAAAGGAAGAACTCGGAACTAGTAGATGTAAGAAATAAGAACTGGAATGAGAACTAGAGGACTGGTGGACATGGAGTGGATGGATAGGGACGAGCGGAGAAGGAAAATAAAACTTTAGGCACAGAAATGTGTAAATATTGAAAATTTAATGTGAAGTTAAGTTCGTATATATTATTGCCAGTCAATTATCTGAGTTCCCAGAAAGTAATTTTCACAGCTTAACAATTTTCTACATTATCGTCCTCCGCTAACCAAAATGATGTCGTTAGAATGGTAACATGATATTACTATACTAATGATGATGATGATGATGATAATAATAATAATAATAATTTATTTATTTATATACATAATTTTAATGTTTACAAATCTTTCTGTGCCTAAAGTTTTATTTTTTCTTCTCCACTCGTCTCTCCCCATCCAATCCATGTCCTCCAGTCCCCTTGCTCTCATTCCAGTTCTTATTTCCTGCATCCACGAGTTTCGAGGTCTTCGTCTCCTCCTTCTTCCAGGTGGACACCATTCCAATGTTTTCCTGGGTAATATTTCTTCTTGCATTCGTCGTACGTGCCCATATAATGATGATGATGATGATAATAATAATAATAATAATAATAATAATAATAATAATAATAATAATAGTAATAGTAGTAACAAGTATCCCACTACTTCTGCATTCTCATGGCATCTATCTCATCTGTTCCTATGATGGTGCGACAGGCCTGGTTAACCGATATGCGTATATATCATATGCCTATAGGCTACCTTAAATAATAGGGGCTTCATCTCATCCTTCATCCTGGCATGACGCCGGAAACGAATCAGATGTTTTTTTTATTGTAAAGTATGTTTGCATATTTTTCATTCAACTGACATAATCTTGATGATTATTAAAAATAATTTATAACCTAAATAATAGACCATTTATTCGCATACGAGTTTATATGTTCACTTAGGCATTTTTAAAGTTTAATTATGCTTACCGGAGTATTTTGTATGTTTTTGAAAGAGAAAACAAGTAACTTACGTAAGTTTCATCTTTTGATAGATGAGTACATTTGTTTGCCTCGCTACCTTAAATACAAATTTTTACATTGAATTTTTGACAACTTAGACATTACCATTCAAATAAAAAGACATTTGCAAGGTTATAAAAAATAAGAAGAATACAGAGTAATATATGTTAGCAACATTTGTAATCTTTAGAATTCATAATATATTATCAACAGAACCTGATTTGAATATTTCTGAACATAATGTACCAGAAATGCACGTACTTTTCGACTTTGTCTTTCACTCTCACGTCTAGCATTTTAATATGGGCCTTGTCGTAAAAAAATATATTTTGTGAATGTTCTATTACATGTCCACCGCTGTGGTCTCGAGGTAGCGTGCTGCCTTGTGATGCAGCGGGCCCGGGTTCGATCCCCGGGCTGAGGTTCTTATCGGTGTTTTTCCTCACCTATAAGACAAATGTCAGGAAACTTTAAGGCCCAAACGGTCTCCGAACATCACATGGCCATCGCAATCATCATAATTCATATTCATCTTAGATTAAGCTTAGGATTAAGGACTCTCCTGGCGCACCACTATCATCATCATCATCATCATCACCCATCATATCATCGGGGCAACGTAACCCCTCCTTCCAGGCGCCTGAACCTCAGAAGTGCGTTGCAATTACGCCAATGCCAGGAGAGAACACCAGAAATGACCAAAAGAACAAAATGGGGCATTAAAAAAAGAAAGAAAACATTCTATTACACACACTTCCAGACTATCTTTTATGTTTATAATATTAACTGATATCCAATATATTTTCTTTTTTTTTTAGCCTATATGTGGTATCAACATCATTTTTGATATATTAGTTTATTTCCTTCCGGCTTTGATACTTTGGGCATTTTAGCAATTACTTGTTTTAATGATGAATAGGAAGTTGGCATAAGAATAGATACCAAATTACAAATTTATAAATCCATAATTAGAAGCACGCTAACATACGCTTCAGAAACTTGGCAGTTGAATAAAAATTTGAGTTTAAAGCCTATGTCTACTGAAATGGATTGTTTTAGTCGCTCAACTAGACATTCTGAAATGGAAACAATCAGAAATACAATCATCAGATAAGAAATTAAAATCAAAAATTTAATATTAGATTTTGTATGATACAGACAACTAGAATGGTATGGTCATATACATAGGATGCCACAGAAAATATTACTCATACAAGCTTTGGAATGGATTTCATCTGGGAAAGGAAAGAGAGGTGGACCTAGATTTAAAAGGATGGATTATGTAAGAAGAGGTATGAGGGAGATATGTCAGGAAAAATTGGAATGGGAAGATAGAGAAGAATGGAGAAAGAAGATAAAAATTTAGAAAGCTTTGGGAACTGAAAGATATTAATTACATTGTAAACCTGTTTATAAATAAAAAAAATATTTCCAATTAATACAAGCCATGCTATTAATATTTTTATTGTTTTTTTATATTTTATGAGAGTTATTGTAATAATTTTTCCATGTAACATCAATTGAGAGGGACACTTCATTATTATTATTATTATTATTATTATTATTATTATATTATTATTATTATTATTATTATTATTATTATTATTATTATTGTTATTGTGTCGTATCGGAGGCGAGACGTGTCCCTGAGGACTTATTGTGGAGTGAAGTGGACGGTGGACGCTGGTGAATAAAAACTTGATATTATGCACATTGTGCGCTCTTCATTATTATTATTATTATTATTATTATTATTATTATTATTATTATTATTATTATTATTATTATTATTATTTATAAACGATTAAACGTTTCAGACAACGTCGTGTCATGGCATTTTGATGTAGGCATATGTCATTAGCCGTATGTTATTTTGTTATTTTATTTGTACCTTTTGAAGAGATCTTACTACACACACTAGGAGGCCCTTGGGATAATAGGGCATTAAGCCACCATTCTAGACAATCGGCAAGAGATGTTAGCCGCGTTATCAGCGCTGCGTCACATTCACCCCTTTCTCATAGAACATTGGTTTGATATTCATTTGTATTAGAGGCTGAGTGGACCATAGAGCCATGGTGCCATTAGACCAGTATAAAAATCATGACAGCATCTGGAATCGAACCCGCTACCTTCCCAGTCCATAGCGTTTTGCCTTGACTAACTACACTACGGCATGCTCATTTCTACCTTTTAGTTAGCCATGCATTTTTATAGGTCCACCGCTGTGGTCTCGAGGTAGCGTGCTGCCTTGTCATGCAGCGGGCCCGGGTTCGATCCCCGGTCGTGGCAGTTTTTCTGGGTGAGATTTTTATCGGGGTTTTTCCTCACCTGTAAGACAAATGTCAGGAAAATTTTAAGGCCCAAACGATCCCCGAAATCATATGACTGTCATTATCATCATCATCCTTCACCGGTGTGGAAAGCAACGGGAAGCTACCACACCTACAATTCCCTAGTAAAGCTGCAAGCATAGCATGAAAATACTATGATTGCAGTGAAGGACCTGCCTTCGGGCAGGATTACTATGGATGGAATATAATGATTTTGACTTTTAATATAATTTATTAAAAGAGGCTAGGACCAATTTTCATTCAAATACTTAGGAACAATAATTACAAATAGGAATAAGATGCACAAAAAATAAATATAGGCTCAATTCTGGAAATACATACTATTATGCATTACAGGGACTCTTGTCGTCCCAACACCTTTCAAGAAAATATTAAAATGAAAATATATAAAACTGTTATTCTATCAGTTAGGCCCATATTATATGGATGCGAAACATGAACTCTTACTTCAAGGGAGGAAAGGAGATTACGAGTATTTTCTTAGGAAAAATTTTGGACCGAAGAGAGATGAACAGGTAGCCGAATGGAGAAGACTACATAACAGTGAATTACATGGTCTTTATAGGAAGCTAGATATAATAAGATCAGTTAAGTCTCGTAGACTGCGGTGGGCAGGACATGTGGCGCGAATGGGGAATGAAAGTCGTGCATGGAAGCTTCTTGTAGGAAAACCAGAGGGAAAACGCCCAGTTGGTAGACCAAGAATGAGGTGGGAATATAACATTAACCATGATTTGAGGGAAGTAGATTGTACATGGAATGATTGTAATGCAGTAGTTCAGGATAGGATTTCCGCGCGGCCATGAACCTACGGGTTCGATAGCGCCAGTGAGTTAGTAACAATTTTCAGAATTACAGTATAGTATACAAGCTGTATCCAGATTTATTTGTTTACTAATTCTGTTACTTTTTTTAAATATTCTATTTAGACCGGCTTATTTTAATTATACTGCTCCAACACCTTGTAATGATCTTTAACTTTGTAATTGTTGGATTATTTCACTTATGATTTCTAGATCTGTTTAAAGCCGTCAATTGAATTACTTCTTTAAAACAGTGCAATTTGTAATTCTTCAGGAGGAAAACATTACAGTGTCTCCTATCTGCATGCGTAAAATTGCTTCATTCCATATTTTCTTTCCATTCGTTAATTCAAATAAAATGTTAATTTTGCTTGTATAGTTAAACTAGGCTGTAAATTTTACATTATTATTATTAATAAATGTATATATTTTATTTTATTTTGTGTTACGGTCCCGTTAGCAATAATAATAATAATAATAATAATAATAATAATAATAATAATAATAATAATAATAATAATAATAATAATAATTCTGTAGAATGAAAGAGGTGCATGGAAGCTTCTTGTAGGAAGACCAGATGGAAAACACCCAGTTGGTAGACCAAGAATGAGGTGGGAGAGTAACATTAACTATGCTTTGAGGGAAGTAGATTATACAGGTAATGATTGGAAAACATTAGCTGAGGATAGGGACGTATGGAGAGCTCATTTCCGCATGGCCATGAACCTATGGGTTCGATAGCGCCAGTGAGTTAGTTATAATAATTGTACTTTTGTTCATTTGTATTTAAAATATTGTTAGCTGTTCTTCGCATTTAATATGAGCGAAAAATAAACTTAATCATAATTGAGGGGTCTAGTGAGAGAGGGAGCTATGCCACTTTGAGAAGAAATGGAAATAAATTGTGTTTTAATGAGCATTATATTACGAAAGTCCACCGCTGTGGTCTCGAGGTAGCGTGCTGCCTTGTCACGCAGCGGACCCGGGTTCGATCTCCGGTCGGGGCAGTTTTTCTGGGTGAGGTTTTTATCGGGGTTTTTCCTCACCTGTAAGACAAATGTCAGGAAAAATTTAAGGCCCAAACGGTTCCCGAAATCATATGGCAATCATCATCATCCTTATCATTATCATCATCCTTCACTGGTGTGGAAAGCAACGGGAAGCTACCACACCTACAATTCCCTAGTAAAGCTGCAAGCATAGCATGAAAATGCTATGATTGCAGTGAAGGACCTGCCTTCCGGCAGAATTACTATGGATGGATATCACGAAATTATTTGTACGATAAAGGGTAGCTTTTTTTTCTTCTTTAACTTACTGTTATGTAAACTATGCAAAAGGAAGAATATAAATTTTAATATAAATATCACTGATTATTTCCATTTCTTCTCGAAGTGGCGTAGCTCCCTCTCTCACTAGACCCCTCAATTATAGCCTATTTTTTGCGCGATACTGCGTTTTGCCGTATTTACAGCAATGGCGATCATGATTGAAAATTCAACTCCCTACATTTCGGGATTGCCATCCTAAGTAACTATAGGTCTACTGTAATGTTGCATTTACACCCACGTGTGGGAATTAAAACGATTTGCCCTCTATATATACTACGTACAAGTATATACAAAAAATATCCAAAAGGTAGTGTTAATATACATTATACGAAACAAATCACTGCATTTTAAATGAACTGATCTTTATTTGAAACAATATAAAACAATAAATACGTACTTGCGGCCATGTTATCAATAATTGATCCACGACCTCCTGTACTTTCGACTAATAAACATTGCTCCACAATGTTAACGTTAGTCAAATTGTTTATAATGAACGCAAATATTTCCAACAAAGATGTTATTATTTTACCATTATTTATTATTTTGAAAACACCATCGCGCAAAAGATAATGTACAACGCACGTTTGTGAAGCGTTTTACAGAATCTCGGAAATTAAAACCTCGAGTTTTTTAAACATTTTCCTCGATTCTGTAAAAATCACTTTCCAACCTTGCATCGTAATATACTATTAATGTTGTTTCATCAAAATACTCCTTATTAACTACATTCCTTTTGTCTAAACTTGTAGGTTCCTAGACGGAGATTCCTAATTACTGGTAAAATCTGTGTTATTTTATATGTTTAATTTTATAAATATTAATCCTACTTTTATGAACGAGGAAGACAATGCCACCGAATGAATATTTGGTATTAATACAAAGAAAACTTTCCTCTCTGTTTATTAAATAAATGCCGGCGACAAATGTTTTGATACAAATGTAAACAATTGATAATCCAATGGTGAAGAGGCGAAGCATGATTTGATCCTGTTAGTGTTTATATGCACATGTAACTTTTTGGCTATCACCACAGAATTTAAAGAAGCCAATTGTTTATTGTTCAAGTCAAAGAAAACAGGTACAGTCATTTTATTTGAAGTTATTATAAACTTATTAGCTAAAGAATTAGGCCTACGTCAATTTATGAAATTAAAGAGTGAGAAAATATATATTTTTTTCAAATGATTTTCAATTAATACAAACACACACACACACACAGTACAACTGTAGAACCATAATATTTAAATTGGAAATACCCTTCAACGATGCACTGATTTGCAACAGCCTAAATGAAAATAATGGTGAGAGCATCAAGTAAAACAAGAACAAATTATAGTAAATAATTTCAGTTAAAACAGATATTTCATTCATTTAAAACTATTTTTGTTTATATAGAAAATAATTTTTTTACCAGTTAGAACACCTATTTGAGATTTAAAAAGTGAATAGCGCAGAATTTCGCTTGAAATATTGAAATTATAAACAATAATATTAAGATAAAGCAATATTATCCCATTAAAATAATAAAATAGGTGATTTCATTTTTGTAGTCTTAAAATAAAAAGTATTAAGTAGGCCCTCTTTTGTTTGAAGACATTATATGCAGCTATAAATGTAGTTAAAGTAGGCTGAACCTTGATCGCTATCTCATTAAAATCATTAAATTTGTTTTTGTAGTATTAAAACTATATAAACAATAATTAAATAATGATACTTTATTGCATATTCAAATATTTATGTATCGAATAAAATAATCATCATTGCTTAATCGTAATAGTTAAATTCTACGCTACATTCGTAAATAAGACATTTTGACTTGTGAGTGAATTTTTAGAAATAATTTGTACATAAAAAATTTCTAAGAAGGGTTTTACTGTATAGCGCTCTATACATTGTATATATGAATACAAATATCTTAATATGAGTAATAAAATGGACATAAGCAGATGAAATGTCATAAGCTGACAAGTTTTGAAGACATAGTAATAATAAATGTCATCGCCTGAGAGCTATCAAACTATGAAATTATGCAGAGAGGCGTTTAACAACCTGTTGAAAGAGCTCTACGTTGAATTGGCTACATTGACAATACTAACGTCAACTCGCCATTGTTAAGTCTTACCTCTTCCATGGGTGTTGTATCACCTCTCACACATGGCCACTCCCACATACACACACAAACTAATTACACTGATACTGACAATTTACAAATAAAATCAAGTCTATCCTCCGCACCTTGACACTCACTGACTCGATCTGGCCGCTCATCGGCCAGCCTGGTTCCAGCGTCGTACTCCGTGACGTCATCAACAGGTTGTTCTTCAGAGGTGGCCGGAGATCTGTGGGGGGTACTAGTGGCGAGAGAGGGGGGACAGATACATATAAAAAAGGAGCTAGAACTGCCGAGGGCGATACAAGTTTTCCCATGAAACGAGCATGAGGTTTTCAAACAGAAAGTTGCTGCAGAATTGTACAATTCAGTTGCTCTCATCAGGGATCAGGCAATCATATTATAATTAAGATGCTCAGGACATAAACCTGTTTAAAATAGAAGCAATAATGTAAATTTAAGTATAGACACTATCTCACTCAAGTGAGCATTTTATGCTTTGGAAATAATAATTCCTTCTTGAGTTATAAACCGCGGGAAGGGCAAATTAGAAATAAGATAATAGGTGCAGAGGTCTCGCCCGGAGACTTTGAAGTATACAATGAAACCCATTGTTTTCATCTTGCCTACCCTTCAATTATCTTCACCAAATAAAAGCGAAGCAGGAAAAAGACGACAGTTTCTTGATGATGTTAGTGATATGACACACGAGTCTTCTTGTAATAATGAATTACAATCCCACAGCCTCAAGAAGCAACTTCAGTTGCCATCAAAACGTTTATATTATTACAACAGCACTTAACAGCTAACTTTTTTTTATTATTCTGTATACATTTCTAAGTTACGTAAGTTCTAACCTATTATGTTTTTCGTGAACCTACATTTTTAAAGCTGAATTTCTCTCCTTTTTCTTAAATAGAACCAATAATATTCAACTAATGAAAGGAATTCCTCAACACCTTAAAGAGCCATTCAGAGTTTATATATAATAATAATAATAATAATAATAATAATAATAATAATAATAATCTTCTTCTTCTTCTTCTTCACTTCCTGGTTTAGGCAAGAGTTGCCTGTTCCGTCTACGCTGAGGTCGTCTTTGGTTAAGTCCGTCCGAGTTTCCATTGTGAAGAATACGAGTAATATGTTTTCCTCTGATCGCGGTACCAACGCTATGCAGAGTAGACCATTGGTGGGGTTGCCACCTCAAAGCTTTAGGTCCAGCTTCTGGATGTACTAACCCCATCTAGAGGGTTGCCACTTCCGCCAGATCCGCCGTGATGAAGGACTCCTTTTGCGCCGAATCTGCCGTTGAGGTCTTCGCCGTAACCCTGGCTAGGGGCCCTTACAGAGTACTATCAGTCGGAGCCAACTGAACCCTGGTTTTTTTACGAGATTGTTACTCCTCCCCCTCCTCCTTTCTCATCCGGGCTTGGGACCGGCTATGGCGGAGTTTAATAATAATAATAATAATAATAATAATAATAATAATAATAATAATAATAATAATAATAATAACAATAACAATAATAATAACAACAATAATAATAATAATGCTTTATTTATTCTGGCAGAGTTAAGGCCATAAGGCCTTCTCTACCACTCAACCAGCACAAATACAAATAGATATTTGACAAATATAGATATACACTATACTAATTATAAACAGTTAAAAGATACATTAAATGTAGCAATGTAAATTTTATGTATAAACAACATTTTATAGGATAATAACAATAATAATACTTACGATAATAATAATAATAATAATAATAATAATAATAATAATAATAATAATAATAATAATAATAATAATAATAAAAAATAATAATAATAATAATAATAATAATAATAATATAAATATAATAAATTATACGAGAAACGCCAATTAATATATATACCTTACACTGGGCAATAATGAAGTCGAGGTTAGAGCAAATATAAATTTAGATTTCTTTTAAAAGATGCCAATGTCCGGCAACCCCTTATTTCTTGTGGTAGGGAATTCCAGTTGCGAGAAGTGAAGATGGTATATGACATGGAGTGATGTGATGTCCTATGTTGCGGTATATTAAGCAAGAGACTATGCTGTGATCTTGTGTTTATAGAAACAAATTTTAAAATAGACTGCGGAGATAAAATTAGTAAACAAAACATAGAAATAAACTAGGGTGTAAGACAAGGGTGTCCATTGTCACCAGTATTATTTAATTTATACTTGGACCATGTCATAAATGAATGGCAAGAACAAATTAATATAAATAGTGTATTGACAACTCTGCTTTTTGCAGACGATCAAGTAATAATGACAGCATCAGAAAATGCTTTACAACAATTCCTTTATACTTTAAAAAATATCTCTCTAAAATACAATTTAATAATATCTACATCTAAAACAAAAATATTAGCTCTGAAAGGAAAATGTGCAATAAGAACAAAAATAATGATAAACAATGTAATTATAGACCAAGTTCAGAATTTTAATTATTTGGGATGTCATTTAGGTAATGACAGAAATTTAGATAAACACTAAAATACAACGATTCAATTATCTATGTGGCACAATTAATTATTGAATAGAACTAGAAAATAAACTATTTTGAAGTTTTACAAAGTATTGGCAGTTCCATCTCTTATCTATGGATGTGAAAACTGGACATTAACAAAGGCAGATAGTAAACAAATAGAGGCTGCTGAAATAAAGATGTTGAGAACAATAGCAGGAAACCAAAGGACCGATAAAAAGAAAAACGAAGATATAAGAACAGAACTTAATATATTTAATCTCTGTGAAAGAATAAAATATTATCAAAATGCTTATCTTCAGCACGCATTACGAATGAATGAACAGCGCATACCAAGAAGAATGTATAATTATAAATCAAAAGGGAGAAGAATGTTGGGAAGACCATTGAAGAGATGGAAGGACCTATAATGAGATCGGAACAGGTCATTGGGCTTAATCCTTGTTGTTGTTGATGATGATGATATTCAACTATTTTTTTCTTTTGAATAACATAATAGGTCTTCAAAATTTAAAAAAAAATTAAGTTAAATTAATTTTATTTAAAACAGTCGTCGATCTTGTTACTCTCTGAATAATAGTCTGCCTAAGGGTCGCGGGTTCAATCTCTACCAAGTAGATGGCCATTTTTGGGTAAGAAAATTCGAGGAGGAAAAATAAAAATCCCCATTATCGTTACGGAAAATCCCAGACGTACAAAAGCATTACGTGCTTTGGGATTAATCCGGTTGCAGAAGTAGGTGATATTGAACCTACTATAAACCGAGGCCTTTTGCAGTCGGATGAAAACATTGGTAATGATTAGAACCAAATTTTATCTTGGGTCGAATTAATTTAAGTCAAAATTCTTCTTATTCTCCTCTGAATTCGGGGAGGGGGAAAATTAAACGTCATAATCCCCCTCAGGGGTCCTCATCTAGGGGATATGTGGATGGCGACCACAAGGTGCCCAAGATGTGCAAAACATTTCTTCCGCTTACTTGTGTTTTGCACTCTTTTAACTTTACTATCTAACCTCTCTTGGTTAACTCTTGTTTTTTCGACCACAACGTTATTAGGGCATCCGAGGGCTAGGGAGTCTTTCCTTTCTTCCATTTCTTCCTTCCTTTATTTTCTTTTCTTCTCCAGAAAAGCCTGACCAGAGGCTATAAGATGGCAGCCCCATTACTGGTCTTGCCTTCCTTTGGCCAGCAACCAATCGAAGGGACTATTATTATGCTTTCAAGTCTTATACGAGAATTTCTTGGATGCTGGAGGAAAAATTTTCTATAGGATCGTAACAGGTCTTGGCCTAATACTTGGAAGGAAGAAGAAGAAGAAGATTTATTTAATCAGATTCATGTCCACAAGGTGAAGTAAACAATGCTACTGCCTGTGCAAAGTAACGTTCTTGGTTATTTATTTAGGTGAACGATGAAACAATATCATGATGAAAGCTAAAAATTAAATTGTACCTGTTGGTAGGTGCCGTCGTCCTCAAATTTTTAAAATATTGTATATACAATTAACTGGAGCGCTTTCGGAAGTTATCTTCCATCTTCTATTTTATATACAATATTTTAACAAAGTTGAGGAAGACGGCACCTACCAACAGGTCTTCTTCTTCTTCTTCTTCTTCTTCTTCTTCTTCACGGTTTAGGCTTATTTACTAGCCTGTTCCGACTCCAAATTGCTGCTCTTTCCATCTTTTACTTGGTCTTCCCAAACTCCTTCTTCCTCGTGATGAATAGCTGTATGCTGCTTTGGTATTCTATTCTCAGTCATCCTTGCCAAGTGTTCTTTCCAGTTTGTTCTGTATTTCTCTATTGTTGAGTTTAATTCCTCTATTTTTAGTTGTCTTATTTCTGTGTTATGTTTTTTTGTCTGTTCTTTGATATCCTGCTATTGGTCTGAGGAATCTCATTTCAGCAGCTTGTATTCTGGCAGATTGTTGTGTTGTCACTGTCCATGTTTCGTATTCATAAGTAATAATAGGCACTGCCATTGTCTTGTATCATTTCATTATAGAGTCCTTCCTGGCTTTATTTTTCAAAGTTCTTTTTAGTGTACCTGTTATATAATTAAACGTATTTATTTTGTTACTTATATCTGTTTCTACTGTGTATGTTATTTCGCAACCTAGGAAGTTATATCTTACTACTTGTTCTATCGGTTTATTTTCTAATATTATCTTTGTCCGAACTGAAAGAGCACTCTTGAAGGCCATTGTTTTTTTATTTTTGTGAGGATATTTCCATCTTGTATTTTTTTTTTATATTTCATTTAGTTTATATAGCATTCTTTGTACCAACAGGTACAATTTAATTTTTAACTTTCATCATATGACTTAACCTCAACGGAATTTGATATGAATTTTACTAGTATTAATAATATCTATAATAGACAAGCTGTATTTCTAGACCGAATGTTAATGGGAAACATTGTAAAAGCGATATCTATATATTAATAATAATAATAATAATAATAATAATAATAATAATAATAATAATAATAATAATAATAATAATAATAATAATAATTCTTTATTTAATCTGGCAGAGTTAAGGCCATAAGGCCTTCTCTTCCACTCAACCAGCACGAATACAAATAAATATTTGACAAATATAGATATACCAACGTATACTAATTTATAAACAGTTAAAGATACATTAAATGTAGCAATGTAAATTTCATGTACAAACAACATTTTATAGGATAATAACAATAATAATACTTACGATAATAATAATAATAATAATAATAATAATAATAATAATAATAATAATAATAATAATAATGATAATAATAATATGATAAATTATACGAGAAACACCAATTAATATATATATATATATACCTACCACTGGGTAATAGTGAAGTCGAGGTTAGAGCAAATGTAAATTTAGATTAGGCAAAAGCAAAACAGTTAAGTACCATTTTGTCATCTGAGAACCGATTTTTTGTTTTGTTTTTTGTTTAGTAGCTATTGACGAGCTTTAGTATTATCAATAAAAAATTGGAAACAGTTTGTTCTGTCATTTTTAACTGCAAGGCAGTGTTTATGGAAAATCTCCATGGTGAAAGAGTTATTTTATCCAGAGAAGCATGGTATGTAAAGTCCAAAAAATTATCTGCCGTTTTTAACTGCAATGCTCTAAAATCCAGCGCCAAAGCTCTCATTTAAACTACGGGAAAGTAATACATGTACATGTGTTAATCACATAGGTAGACGATCATCCTGCCACTGTTGGGGTGATATGTGTCAGTACGTCGGGTTTACCAACCGTTGTAGCTGGTTTTCTCAATGTGGAGCTGCTAGTTATTGTAGCTACCCAAATTCCTCACGATGCTGGGTGCTAATTTAGAATACTATCACCCCATCATCAGTTACACTTCGACATAAATATACATATTTTGTGAGGTATAAAAATTTCTGACTCAATTATGATTATGATTGAATTTCGTCCTCTTGGCGAGCACTAGTTATTATTATTATTATTATTATTATTATTATTATTATTATTATTATTATTATTATACTTACTCACTCACTGGCACTATTGAACCCGTAGGTTCATGGCCCCGCGAACATAAGCTCTCCATACATCCCTATCCTGAGCTAATGCTTTCCAATCATTCTCTGTATAATCTACTTCCCTCAAATGATAGTTAATATTATTCTCCCACCTCATTCTTGGTCTACCAACTGGGCGTTTTCCCTCTGGCTTTCCCACAAGAAGCTTCCATGCAAGTCTTTCATTCCCCATACGCGCAAAATGCCCTGCCCATCGCAGTCTAAGAAACTTAACTGTTCGTATTATATCTGGTTTCCTACAAAGACCATGTAGTTCATTGTTATGTAGTCTTTTCCATTCACCTGTCTGTTCATCTCTCTTTGGTCCAAAAATTTTCCTAAGTACTTTATTCTCAAATACTTGTAATCTCCTTTCCTCCCTTAAAGTAAGAGCCCATGTTTCGCACCCATATAATATAACTGGTAGAATAATAATAATAATAATAGTATATTATTATTATTATTATTATAATTTATTTAACAGGTCGCACAATGTTTCACGATATCTTCCGGCACCAAATTAGTCTACTGCTATTCTCTTCCACATATTTCTGTCATTCCAATCTCCATCGTCCAATCTTTTTTCCTTCATGCTGATCGAAACACCGTCAATCTTTGTTATTTTTGGCCGTCCTTTTCATCTTTTACCAAGTGGCATCCTGAAGAAAAGACAGGTTTTAGATCCACCATTAATCTATTTAGTTTAAATCAAATAATTGAGAAAATCCACCTTCCAACAACCAATTCACCTTCTATTTATTGATTTAGAGAACTCTTATAACAATATGCCCCTGATTAAATTATGGGAAATTTTACGTACAGTAAAAAAAAAAACAGTAATAAGGAGTACAAAGACATACGGTGCATAAACATGGGAATTGAAATCTAAAACAATATGTAAATTGAATTAATCGATACTTTTAAAATTCATGACAAAACCCATTGAGGTTACTATTGTAATATCTATAATATAATAAATAATTGTTAAAAAACTAAAACAACACGCTTTATTAGAAAACCGAACTAAAAAATGAAAAATAATTTTAATTTCCAACACGCTTGGGATAAAATTAAAGTGGTCAACAAAAAAATCATCTCAAACACATCTAGAATAAAACTAGAGTTATCTACAAAAAAAAAAGTTACCATCAAAAGCGTGGGGTGCTCTATATCAATTATTATATTTGATAATAAACAGATATTGGTAAAAGTAAAGTCTCTAAGAAGAAACGTAAAAACCATAAGAAGCACCCCACGCTTTTGATGGTAAAATTATTTTTTTTAGATAACTCTAGTTTTATTCTAGATGTGTTGGAGATGATTTGTTTGTTGACCACTTTAATTTTATCCCAAGCGTGTTGGAAATTAAAATTATTTTTCATTTTTTTAGTTCGGTTTTCCAATAAAGCGTATTGTTTCAGTTTTTTAAACTATTGTTTATTTTTTATTTTTTAGTTTGGTTTTCTAATAAAGCGTGTTATTTTAGTTTTTTAAACTATTATTTATTTTTTAATTTTTAGTTTAATTGTTTGTCATAAACCGGAATCCCATGAAAATTTAATTGCTTATGATATTTTTAGTGTCTAGGCACGAATATGATCATATATTTTTAAAATTACTATTATCTAACATTATTATGATATTTTTGAATATTTTAATATAGATAAATAGTTACAGTTAATCATATCCTTCTCATATTTTTTGAATAAATTACAATGTTGTAAGTTTACAAAATTGTCATTAATATTTTACAGAATAAGATAAAAATGCAAATACGAGTATCTTTAAATTCGATACTATTGTAGTATGAGCTAAAAGTAATACTCTTACTTACTTACTTACTTACTCACTGGCACTATCGAATCCGTAGGTTCATGGCCGCGCGGACATAAGCTCTCCATACATCCCTATCCTGAGCCAATGCTTTCCAATCATTCCCTGTATAATCTACTTCCCTCAAATCATAGTTAATGTTGTTCTCCCACCTCATTCTTGGTCTACCAACTGGGCGTTTTCCTTCTGGCTTTCCTACAAGAAGTTTCCATGCACGTCTTTCATTCCCCATACGCGCAACATGTCCTGCCCATCGCAGTCTACGACACTTAACTGTTCTTATTATATCTGGCTTCCTATAAGACCATGTAGTTCATTGTTATGTAGTCTTCTCCATTCACCTGTCTGTTCATCTCTCTTTGGTCCAAAAATTTTCCTAAGAACTTTATTCTCAAATATTCTCAAATACTCGTAATCTCCTTTCCTCCCTTAAAGTAAGAGTCCATGTTTCGCACCCATATAATATAACTGGTAGAATAACAGTTTTATATATTTTCAGCTTAACGTTTTTTAAAAGGAGTTGGGACATCAAAAGTCTCTGCAATGCATAATAGCACGCATTTCCAGAATTGAGCCTATGTTTAATTTTCTTTGTGCATCTCATTCCTATTTGTGATTATTGTTCCTAGGTATTTGAATTCAGTCGCTTCCTCAAAATTTCCCTCATTTGTCATTAGCTGTCCATTTCCATTATATACTGAATTTCTACGTGTGACCATATATTTAGTTTTACTGATATTTACTTCCAGTCCTAATTTCTTAGTGTTACTCAATAGTGTGTGCGTGTTGGCCTTCAGTATCTCCTCGCTATCGGCCAGTAGTACTACATCATCCCTCTTCTAAAAAAATCCTCCGGGCCGGATTTGAACCAGCGACTTATGGATTACTGAAATTATATACCATTATAGTCCACCGCTCTACCAACTGAGCTACCAGAGAATCTAATATTAATTTCTTACAACGATGGACTGAAAATTTGTTAAGTCCGCAACCTATTATATATTATTTATGAAATTATTGTATTGCCATTGGTCATTTACAAGTATACAAAGTTTCAAGTCGAACCAATGTTTTTAAGGGGTGAAAATCGTGTTGAAAGATTCCGTTACGTAGATAGACAGATACAGGTCAAGCTAATATAAAGCGTGTAAAATAGAAAACATGGCTAAAACCATAAAAAAGAAACAAGACAAAAATATAAGAATTGCCTTCACAACAACCAACAAATTAAATAACTTAATCAATAACAAAATAGAAGAAATAGACATTTACAAAAACAAAGGAGTTTATAAACTAAAATGCAGCAGCTGTGAGAAGTTTTATATTGGCAGAACAACTAGAAATGTTGACATACGATATAACGAACGTCTTAAGGACTTCAGATTTAATGAAGGCAAATCTAGCTATGCAAAACATGTCATAGAAACAGGTCACCAATTCAATACCATCGACAACACTTTATCCGTCATCCATAGAGAAAACAACAAACTCAAAATAAACATTCTCACTCGCCCAGTGACGTCAACCCGCTCTATAAAATCCTCAGAAACAACCAGTACTTCTCTATGACCAGTACCGAGCCGGGTACCGAGCTACAAGCTGTAGATGAAGCATATGCTTTGAAAATACTCCACACCCCACATCCAAAGTTGAGGAAGACTTACATCTAAGGTATTCTATTTATCATCATCATCAACAACAAGGATTAAGCCCAATGGCCTGGTTCCGATCTCATTATAGGTCGAATTGGTCCTTCCATCTCTTCAATGGTCTTCCCAACATTCTTCTCCCTTTTGGTTTATAATTATACATTCTTCTTGGGTATGCGCTGTTCATTCATTCGTAATGCGTGCTGAAGATAAGCATTTTGATAATATTTTATTCTTTCACAGAGATTAAATATATTAAGTTCTGTTCTTATATCTTCGTTTTTCTTTTTATCGGTCCTGCTATTGCTCTCAACATCTTCGTTTCAGCAGCCTCTATTTGCTTACTATCTGCCTTTGTTAATATCCAGTTTTCACATCCATAGATAAGAGATGGAACTGCCAATACTTTGTAAAACTTCAAAATAGTTTCTTTTCTAGTTCTTATTCAATAATGTGCGTTTAATTGTCCACATAGATAATTGAATCGTTTTATTTTAGTGTGTTTATCTAAATTTCTGCCACTGCCTAAATGACATCCCAAATAATTAAAGTTCTGAACTTGGTCTATAATTACATCATTTATCATTATTTATATATCATAAATATTAAATTAAATTATGCAGAAATATATTTTTGGAGGCGTTCAGTTCAAATTTCTAAAATATATAAAATAAGAAATAGTGTAATTAAACAAAATATATTTTTTTTACAAATGCCTCCTAGGTTGTCTTTCGACATTCCTGGTGTTCTCTCCGGGTATGGCGTACTTGTAATTCACTTCTGAGGTTGGGGCGCCTGACATGCGGGGTTAATTGCTCCGATGATATGATGGGTGATGATGATGCTAGTGATGCGCCAGGAGAGTCCCTAATCCTAAGCTTAATCTAAGATGAATATCAATGATGATGATGACCATATGATTTCGGGGACCGTTTGGGCCATAGAGTTTTCCTGACATTTGTCTTACAGGTGAGGAAAAATCCCGATAAAAACCTCACCCAGAAAAACTGTCCCGACTGGGGATCGAACACGGTCCCGCTGCATGACAAGGCAGCATGCCACCTCGAGACCACAGCGGTGGACCACAGAAGATAAATGTGTTCAAACTTCAATTTTTGTGGATTCTATAAAAAAGCAAACAAACAATTAAAATGGTATGGTCATATAAAGAGAATGACAGAAGACAGATTCCCAAGAAGAATAGGCCTACTAGAATGGGCGCCACTTGGTTTATTATTATTATTTGTTATTGTTATTATTATTATTACTATTATTATTATTGTTATTATTGTTATTGTTATTATTATTGTTATTGTTGTTATTGTTATGGTTATTATCATTTTCATTATCATTATCATAATTACTATTATTATATTATTGTTATCGTTATTATCATTATTATTATCGTTATTATTATTGTTATTGTCATTATTGTGGTTATTATTGTTATTATTATTATTATTATTATTATTATTATTATTATTATTATTATTATTATTATTATTATTATTATTATTATTATTATTAACTATGTACACAATTGGAAGCCGTTCTCCACATGTTTGTGAAGCACATTAATTCGACAAATATTCAAATCATGTTCTGTTTATAATTTATCTTGAGTAGCTTTAGGTTCATGAACGTTTGTAACATAAATCATTCTAATCTTCCTTTTATTTCATAATTCTAAGTGTCATAGAGCTTATATTACAAAATTCCTGGGTAGAATTTTTGTTACTATAATAAATATTAGAAAAAATGTTTTATCTCCAACATTATAAACCTAACTGAATATTTAACAATATAACAGACCAACAACTATCATTTCCATAATATAGAGAATAATAAAATAAATTGTATTTGCTAGATTGTAGGTAACTATATACTATAATAACTAGACATTATGGGTTAAACCTGGCCTAATTTCGTGAATTTTAAGTTAATGATACGTCCACCGCTGTGATCTCGAGGTACCACTCAGCGGGCCTGGGTTCGATCCCCGGTCGGGACAAGTTTCCTGAGTGAGGTCTTTTTAGGGGTTTTTCCTCACCTGTAAGATAAATGTCAGGAAACTTTAAGGCCTAAAAGGTCCCCAATCACCATCTGTCCACCATTACTTAAGAGACAACCTAATATATTCAAATCTTAAACAATTTCACGTTTTTTGTTCACCAAAGTAAATTAAAAAAATTAGAAAGTACAATTAGTTCCATCCATAGTAATTCTGCCCGAAGGCAGGTCTTTCACTGCAATCATAGCATTTTCATGCTATGCTTTGCAGCTTTACTGGGGAATTATAGGTGTGGTAGCTTCCCGTTGCTTTCTACACTGGTGAGGGATGATGATAATGATATGATGATGGCCGGATGATTTTCGGGGACCGTTGGGCCCTAAGCGTCCTGACATTTGTCTTATAGGTGAGGAAAAACCCCGGAAAAACCTCACCCAGGAGCCTGTCCCGACAGGGAATCGAACCCGTGCCTGCTGCGTGACATGGCAACACGCTACCTCGAGACCACAGCGGTGTATTACAATTATTTACTGAACATTATTTTGATGTTATGGGTACATTTGTTGTCGCAGGACTGAGGAGGAAAATCATGCTATTTATAGCAGTTTACTTGATATCACAATGGAATTTTGTTACATTTTAACTTTTTAAGCTCTTGGATATTATGATTTTTTCAATTAACTACTAATTTAATTTTGCAGTTTTAAAGAAAGGAGTTATAGATCATCATTATCCGTCAATAATTAGGCCTTTGTAGTCCTGTTTCGGCCCCATCTTCCCGGTTGACGATGTCCTGTGGGTTTATATTGCATCATTTTTGCAAATCTTGAATTATCCATTCTTTTATATGGTCTAGTCAGCTTAATTTATATCTGTTGGGTTTTTCTTCTACCTAATTCTACTTTAATTATTCTAAAATTTCTTCATTTCTTTATCTGAAAGAGTGTATCCTGCTCTCCTTTATCATTTTCGTTGCTTTGATTCTGCTCCTGTCTCATTTTCTTAATGTTCAAATCTCACTTCCGTATAAAAGGGAGGGTAATGCTAAAGAAAGAGGGGACGACCTAGGAAAACATGGAAGCGATCAGTAGAGGTGGAAGCAAAGGAAGAAGGGAAAAGCTGGAAACAGAGTTTGCTGGAGGAACTTTACTGCTTGCCCTATGTTCCACTTAGGAATTACAGGAAATAAAAAGAAGAAGAATGTTAAAGTATTATATATTTTTATTCTTATGAAATTTTGGACTAATTTAGGATTTAATATATTATTTATTATTCATAAGATTTGTGTAAATTTAGTGATTTTTCTTGTTCACTTCTTTTTTCATTTTGATAAGATATTTAACAATCTAAATAGTCGAAATTTTGTACTTGTTCTAGACATTGATTATTGGGTATTATCTTACTTCTGTTTGGATCATCTCCTAAGAATGCCATTATTTTTTATTTTTGTAATTTCCATTTGAAATTTCCATTCCAAAATCTTTTAATATTTTATGTAGTGTAGCCTATATAGTCCTATTTGTAAATTATTCTCTGAACTGGAAGAAGTTATAGATCAATCATTAAAATTAAATATTAAGAAAAAAAACCTTAGTGAAAAGAAACAAATTTTTAATGCTATGGGAAGCAGATAACCTCGATGTAATTATGAGAAAATGGATTCTAGTTGCCACCTGTATATTCATGTCTTACCAGGTATATACTCATTATTACATATGTCTATCATCTATGTTTCCTGTGAGGGATTTTAGAACCATCTACACCGCACTAATGATAATGATGACGAGCATAATTCCATTGAAAACGTTGTGTTATTACAGTACGAGCAAAGATTTTTGCAACTTATTTCGTACTGAGTAAGATATAATCTAAATTTTTTCATAAATTCTATGCACCAAACCATGCTCACTGCTACCAAAAAATTGCAACACGCTCTGCAAACCAAAAATTACATCGTACCACTCGCGTGTTCGTGCTGGGTTGTACCAATGTTGTTTATAATTACTTTGAGTTGAAAATATGCTTAAATCAACATATCTTTGCTCGGGCCCATAAAAGGCAAAGATTAATTCACCTTTCCTTATTAAATTGTTAAGCATGTAATATATTGTAAGCTACACAGATTACAATCGTGGAAGTTTTAAGGAAAGAGGAAATCAAATGCGCTTGAGAAAGCTTTGCAACTTTATACTAATATCTGACATGACTAGCTACTCAATCAATAAACAGAAATTAACTAAATAGAAATAGCTTATATTTAATAAGAGTCAAAAAGTCAGATATAACATTCAAATAATAAAAAATAAATTACTTGATATTGAAAAATAAGTTATGAAACAAAACTCTATAACAATAATGATAATAAACATACGTATACTCTTCCACTCACACCAGTCCCGCCAAGGGCTAGGGTACACGGTCTTTGTGGCCCTACCCTGGCCTAAGGGACCGATTAACCAAACAAGTTCCTACGAGCTATATCGACTTGACTCGGTGAATCTTAAAGAGATGATGACCCTGATGTTAATGAGCACAGCTTATTTGAGGATTTACTTAGCAGAGGGGAGGATGCGCATTAGCACACGGCGCACAAAGGAAAGGGGGGTATTTAGGAGAGAATTTGGCACTGTTCACTAAGATCACTGAAGAAATGAAGACGCGATAACGTAGTGGTTGCGCAGTATAACGTAATCTCACGTACCGAAAACTTGATTTCGGTACATCTACATGCCATGTTTATCTAACTATCCATATCTATCCAGCTATCAATCGATATCTATATATCTATCTATCTATCTATCTATCCATCCATCCATCCATCCATCCATCCATCCATCCATCCATCCATCCATCCATCCATCCATCCATCCATCCATCCATCCATCCATCCATCCGTCCGTCCGTCCGTCCGTCCGTCCGTCCGTCCGTCCGTCCGTCCGTCCGTCTGTCTGTCTGTCTGTCTGTCTGTCCGTCGGTCCGTCCGTCGGTCCGTCCGTCGGTCCGTCTGTCCGTCGGTCCGTCCGTCGGTCCGTCCGTCCATCCATCCATCTATCTATTTATTTATCTATTTATCTATATATAACTATCTATCTACACCCATCTATATCCATCTATCCATCTATCTATCTAACTATCTATATATCTATCTTCCTATCTATCTATCCATCTATCTAATTATCCACCTATCTATCCATCAATAGGCCATTTTCTATCTGTCTATCCATCCTATATCTATCTACCTATCATTCTATCTTTCTACTTGTCTATTCATCCATCTATCATGTCTAACTGGCTGTCTATCAGCCTATTTATCAATATACAAGGTGTAACAGGACCTCACCGACAAAATGATGGGGATGATAGGCCATGCAGAGAGGATCATATTTTGTGAAGGAACATATAGTCGCAAACACGTCGTTTATGAGTTATGGGCAGATGAAAGTTTTCACCCGTAAGGGTCGGAATTGAATACAAACAATTGTACACGTATCATTTTATTGAAAAAGGCTAGTTTTTACAATAAATGTTCAAACAGTCAACCCTGTGCCTCATTACGTGTCTCATATCGTCGCATCAACGATCGGCCGTCGGCCAGCACGGCCGATCATGGCAGGATTTTTTTTTTCACGTAGTCGAAACACTTATTGTTTGAACACTTATTGTAAAAACATGTTTTTTTTTCAATAAAATGATACGTGTACAATTGTTTGTATTCAATTCCGACCCTTACGGGTGAACACCTTCATCTGCGCATAGCTCATAAACGACGATTTTGCGACTATATGTTCCTTCACAAAAAATTATCCTCTCTGCATGATCTATTATCAACTTTTATAAGATTCATGATGTTTTCCGTTGAGGTATTATTCAAAATTAAAATATAAAATTATGGAATATTCACCTGAAAGGTACGTTTCGTCAACTTAATTGGTTATTTAACTGTAGCGCTTTCGGGACTTGTCCCATCATCGCTAAGTTAAATAACCAATTAAGTTTAAGAGACGGACCTTTCAGGTGAATATTCCATAATTGTATATTTTAATGATCTATCACCCCTATCATTTTGTCGTCGAGGTCCTGTTACATCCTGTATTTCTCTGCGTATTCTTCAATGTATGTACTGTATGTATTTTTTGGGCATTATTTCCGGCTTTTTCCATCACTACTACTGGAAACCTCGATGTTTTATATTTATACAGTATCTACTAGCTATAAACATTGTATAAATTATGACATAATACGACATTTGCAATTGAACAGTTGCCTCGAAAACAGATCTAACTTATATACTGCTACTCATGACTTGACTAACTTCATCAGTCATTTAGTCACTACTAGTGGTCGCCCAGTGGTCGAAATTCGACCACAAATCATTAGATTTTAAGTCTGTCGTAAATACGTCATTATGCATCAATTTTCTATTTATTTTAAAAATACGAACGATAGGACATATGTGGTATAGCTTGGCTAAGTCATATTTAAAAAACAATAACGCATCATTTGATATTTGTAGGCCCTATACCATTTATACTATTTAAATTTGCATATGGCCTATTATTGTGTGTTTAAACTGAAAAAATATAAAACTATTATTCTACCAGTTATATTATATGGGTGTGAAACATGGACTCTTACTCTAAGGGAGGAAATGAGATTACGAGTTTTTGAGAATAAAGTTCTTAGGAAAATTTTTGGACCAAAGAGAGATGAACATACAGGTGAATGGAGAAGACTACATAACAATGAACTACATGGTCTTTATAGGAAGCCAGATATAATAAGAACAGTTAAGTCTCGTAGACTGCGATGGGCAGGACATGTTGCGCGTATGGGGAATGAAAGACGTGCATGGAAGCTTCTTGTAGGGAAGCCAGAGGGAAAAACGCTCAGTTGGTAGACCAAGAATGAGGTGCGAGAACGGCATTAACTATGATTTGAGGGAAGTAGATTATACAGGGAATGATTGGAAAACATTAGCTCAGGATAGGGATGTATGGAGAGCTTATGTCCGCGCGGCCATGAACCTACGGATTCGATAGTGCCAGTGAGTAAGTAAGTAAGTACGGGAATATATACCCCTTCCTCTTTGTCTCTCACTCCGACCCGTCAATGTTCTATGTCGAGGCATGATGGAAGTAGGTGCGAATATGTAAATATAAAAAAAATGTAATGAAGTTACTGAAACAAAGATTAGACAGAGTTTAATTTAAAATTTAAATGATAAAATGTACTCACTTTTTTTAAACCACTAATAATAAACCACTAATAAGTAAGTCAATTCACATTGCTGCTGCACAGTTTTCTTTGTACAACAATGCTCTTTCAGTATGAACGTAAACAAATGAATGAGTACACAAATGAATAATATGCATAAAGTCGTTTGAGACAATTAATTTTATTTTGTTTAATTCAATTTATTTGTAACACATATTATACATAAATTTTATTTTTCTGCACTCCTTCCCTATATGAACTTTAATTATGCCAAATATCACACTCCTCCGTGCACGCAATGTGCTTTAAAGGGGGATTTTTCTTCACCTATTAATATACTGTAGGCCTATAGATTAACTTGAATGCCAACTTTTAAGAATAAGTAAAACAGGTCTGAAAGAGAGCAAGGATAGTTTTACATGCATCATGCCGTGATATTCTCCGAATAGATAACTAATTCGCTGAAAACTCAATTTTTGATTTTTTTTTTTTTGGGTTAGATCTCTTTTCGGGGAAACTATCCAATTGAAGACATTAGAATGATAAGTGGATAATTACCAATACATTACTTTTAGGAAAAATCAAAACAAAATTAATTTAATAATTTAGATAGATAGATCATCGGTTGATTAATGTCTTTTACATCGTCCGATTCCTAATAGCCAGTTTTGTCGATCCATCCAATCTCCTGGTTGTGGATGTTTCTCCTTCATATATAAACATATTCCCTGACTCCAGGAGGTTTTAGGTCTTCCTCTGCTTCGTCTTTCCTCAGGTTTCCATTCCAAAACAGATTTTGGTAGTCGATCCTCTTCCATTGGCTGGACATGTCCGTACCATCTTAATTGCTGAGTTTTAACATAATCTAAAATAGTGTATTCAATCTCCATTTTCTCCCTTATAACTGAGTTCCTAATTTTTTCTCTTCTTGAAATTCTTGCGGCCCTTCGTATAAAATCTATATCCGTTGCCAAAAGGTACTTATTTGTTTTTGTTGTTAATGACCAAAGTTCTGCTCCATAAGTAATGATGCTTTTAATAATTGTATGATATATATTCATTTTATCTTTATTACTTATATTTTTGTCCCACAATATTCCATTGAGGCAAGCAATTGCAAATTTTCCTTTATTATTTATATTTCTTATTTCCTCTTCATAACTCCCATTTTTATTTATTTTAATTCCTAAATATGTGATCTCACTACAAGATTTTATTGATTCTCCAGTATTTAATAATTTTATTTCATCATTTAGTAAAACTTCTTCATAGTCACTGCATTGTCGCCAATATTTTTTAACATTTTATACTTTTAAAGTGAATATTAATTCACCTTAAGTGAGTTATTAACAGAAAATGATGATGGACTTGTCTAGTTCTCACACTCATTCAAACTTGTGAATTTTTTTTCAGTACAAAACAACTGTATGCAACTAATATGCGAACTGAAACACCACTTATCTGAATTATTACATTGTGTTTTAATAATGCATACGATAATAATTATGTATCTTTATGGTAAAAATTAATTATAATGAATAAAGATTTCTTCTTCTTCTTTTACATGATTAGGTAAATGCGACCTGTTCCGGTTTCCAGTCCATCGTTTCCTTGGCCGTTCCAAAGATCTTTTTCCATGCTGTTTGTAGGTGTGGATCGTTTTGGGTAATCTTGTATTGTCCATTCTGTCTAAATGTTCTTTGCATCGGTATTTGTACTCTTCTAGTTTGTAGAGTATTGAAAATATCTCCAATTCATTTCTTATTGATTCATTATGTAATGTATCCATGCGTGTAAATCCTTTTACGGATCTTAAACATTTCATTTCGTAGCTTGAATGTGTGAGATATCTTTTTTTGTAAGTGCTCAAGATTCAGATCCGTATAAAAGAACAGGAACAACCATAATTTTATAAAACCTGAGCTGAGTTTCTCTTCGAGTGTTTCGGAGGGTTCTTGTTATGGTGCCGCACATCATGTGATATCGGTTAAATTTATTATGTGTATCCCGAGGGTCGCGGATTCAAACCCGGACGGGGTCCATGGATTTTTGTAGGACGGAAAAATGCAAGGAGCAAAGTCCTCTGGGAGGGACTTTTAAGCCGTGGGTCCCGAGTCTGATGATTTTCAGGCTCGTAAAAGATCCTTAAGCCTGAATAAAAGGCATCTAAGCAAAATTTACCGAATTTTCCCGTCCTAGTACTACCTTGGTTTCCTAGATGTCAGTATGAGGCGGAACGCTGACCACGGACCACTCAAAGCAGATCTATACGAAAACAAGTGTAACTAAATTAGTATGGTTCAAATTCTTCCCTGTAGGGGGAGAGCGCCTAAATCTGTGTTAAGAGAAGACATGGGCTTATAACAACTCAACATTTAATATTTATTTTTAACCTTTCATTTACATTCTGGAAGAAAAATCTTTTAAAACCTCGTTTTGAAGTTGACTGTTGTCCACCGCTGCCTCGTACACAGCAAGCCCGGGATTGATCCCTGGTTGGGTCAAATTTCCTGGGTTATATTTCTTTCGTGTTTTTTTTTCTCATCCGTAAGACAAATGTAAGGAAACTCCAAGACTCAAAAGGTCCCGAACATCAGCTGGCCATCATAATCATCATTATATTTGCCATGTTTATTACGAATATGTGAGTAAATGGCGTGTTTCGTCTCAAATCTTCGTGTTGTCTCGGAGGAGACACTGTAATGAGTTGATCACTCCATGTCATTGCGTGGGCAAAAAAGTATGTGTGCGATCCAAAGTTTACAATCTCTCTCCCGACAGGTCATGATGCCGTAAGGTCGGGCGGTGTGGAGTTGTAAAATTGTACTTGTAAGGTGAGGTTACTACTGCACGTCGGTCTGCTAGCATTAATTGCACCTTGTTCTGCTAGCATTATTGCAACCATTCGCGTATGCGTGCCGTGATCGTACCAATCTTTTATAATTCCCTTGAGTTTGAAAGTATTGAGTGCTTAAATCAACATTCCTTTGCCCGGGCCCATAGAAGGCAAGGATTAATCCACCTTTCCTTAGTAAATTATTAAACATATAGTAAGCAGTATTATAATCGTGGAAGCTAGAAGGAAAAAGGGGATTAAATTGGCTTGAGAAAGCTTTAGAATTTAAATCAATATCTAACATGACTAGCTATGCAATTAGTAAATATGAGTTAACTAAAATAATATAACTTTAATTAGAGTCATAAGTCAGATAAGTGAAATACAAATAATATAACAAAGATTATCTTCTTGGCCATTGAAAGATAAGTTATGAAAGAAATAATAATATAAATATATCGGTCATCAAAAGAAAAAGTCAATAACAATAATAATAAACATACATACATACATGCACTCAATCCAGTCCAGCCAAGGGTTAGGGTTAACAGTCCTAGTTGCCCTACCCTGGCTTATAGGACTGATTAAATCAAACAGCTCCTTCGAGCTACTATCGACTTGACCCCGACGAAACCAAAGTTGATGATGACACTGATATTCTCTTGCACAGCTTATTTGAGGACTTCGCTAGAAGGGGAAGATGTGCAATAACACGCAGCGCATAAAGAAGGAAGAGGAGGTACGTAGGAGAGAGGACAACGAAGATAGGAATTTGGCACTGTTCTATAAGATCACTGAAGAGGGAAGACACGATGACGTAGTAGTTGCGTAGTTTACGTAGTTTTACGTACCGAAAAGGTGATTTCGGTACACTACGATGGAGAAGAAGAAGAAGAAGAATAAGGAGGAGAAGTTGACAGTCCCATTTCTCTATACTTTGTTCATGCAGGCTTGTCATAGTTGATTTGTAAATCTCTATTTGTTGTTGTTGTTGTTGTTGTTTTGGTCAGATTGCCTGTAAGCTGATTACCAGGGAAGAAGTTTAATCCATGAGTAGTCGATAGATGACTTCTATGCTGTGAGTTTTCTGGTTTATTGCCGCATTTTTCTATGAGATTCTTGTGATTTAGTGTGATTTTTAGTGAGTCTATTGTTGGTGCAAATTGTAAAAGTTTTTTTATTGTTCTGTAGGTGGTTAAATTATTCAATTTTTCCAAAGATCTAACTATAGCTAGCTGCTCCGCCTGGTTGTTGGAGCAACTGCCATATATTTTATGCTGCACCTGATGGTATCACTTCTTCTTCATAAATATCACTATTCCCGAGCCAATTCCGGAGTCTCTTTTGCTTTCAACTGTGTAGATTTCTAGCGTATATTTCATGTTTTTTTAATACGGTTTCTACCGGAAACGGCCATTTTATATAGTGAAGTGGCGTGTCTAGCTTCATTTGATGATGCAGACCGCTTTTTGGTTGGTAACAGTTTGTTATCCTTTTTAATTCCATTATGAAAGGTGTGGTTTCCGTTAAAATGTGTAGTACTTCATGAGACATGGTGAGGAATGCCGTGGTCATTGTCAATTGTCATTGCATATGTACGTATATCTCATTCGTGAGAATGTGTATTCATTTGTTATGTATATTTGTATGAATGTATATATGTATGTATGTATGTATGTATGTATGCATTCATGTGTGTATGTACTTAGAGTCCACACATCAGAAGAAAGAAACTACGAGGAATGTCTTACGCAGCATATTGCGTCATGAGTGATTCTACTAACCTCAGTTAGCGGGCGTGATAGTTCCAAGCCCGTTTCACAATCAGACCGCATGAAATAAACCACACTGATGCGTGACGTGTGACTGTTTCTTTATTTGTAGCCGTGTTTATTTGGAATTCCTCCTCATACTTCGTCCTGCATTTGCATTCTCTTCATCTGCGGACAGTATAAAATAAAATAAGTTAAAATACCTTCTTAGGTAAAATCCGTCGTCCTCAACTTTTAAAATATGTCATCTTTATGCCTGTAGGCCTTTCAGGACATCCGTCCCATTCTTCAGCAGTTCAATCTTCGCTACAGCATCAAACATCATATTGGATGCTGTAGCGAAGAATGAACTGCTGAAGATGGGACCTATGTCCTGAAAGGCCTACAGGCATAACGATTACATATTTTAAAAGTTGAGGACGACGGATTTTACCTAAGAAGGTATTTTAACTTATTTTATTTTATGACTCTCCACTTAAACGGTTTTAACAATGAATTTTATTAGTATTGCGGACTGTTTATGTGTCGATATGTGGTCATGTAACTTACGTGCATGCGTGTGTGCGCAGGCGAACATGGACTTGTGTTTTTTCACATGTGCTATGTATCCTGACGTTCCGAGCTACCAATTGCATTTATAAACTAAAAGAAAGGAATAGTTTTAAAATAACATATTCTATGAAACTGTTCACATGTTAATAGATGGGAAGGCCTTATAGCCTTACCTACATGTATATAAATCTTATTAATTGTCATTTAAAAGGCCAGTTTACTGTTAAATATATTTTAAAGCCTGCTTAAAACAACCAAAACTTCATGCAATTTTCCTCATTTTTGTAAAAGTAAAGGAAATTTTAAAAAATCAATATGTGGCTATCATGACAAAGAGGAATATAAGAAATACAAGGAATTGTTTGGAATAATGTTGTGTGATTCCGGGTTCTGTGGCCGTGGTCCATAGTTGGTGTTGATACCAGACGTTTCGCCCTCAACTGCGGAGGGCATCTTCAGTGGCGAGTGCTTCTAGGCGTGTTTCCTGGTCGGAAGATCTAGAAGCACTCGCCACTGAAGATGCCCTCCGCAGTTGAGGGCGAAACGTCTGGTATCAACACCAACTATGGACCACGGCCACAGAACCCGGAATCACACAACATTATGATTACCGGCCGTGAAAGCCTGCATTCAACAATTGTTTGGAATATTACTTTAGGGAGCAGCCAATGAATTCTGCTGCAATAAAGGCGTCATAAATGTCATAACAGAACACCAGCCATCTGTCTGTTGTTCCTCAGGCATTGCAGCATTGTGGAGAGTTCTAAGGAAAAATGTAACTTTAGGTTCCGCCGAGAGATTATTGTAAGCATCCGGTATGACATAAATATTACTCTATGCCTTATCCGCTTTAGAGTGATCCTAACATAAACAAACGCCAATAGTATCCTTCCGCCATTCGCGCCACAATTACTGTCACTTTGACAGGGAGCACATGTGAAGTTAATAAGACATGCGATCGTTGAATGGGGAGATTACAAGAAAGCTGGTGAGATTCTTCATTGAACTTGTGAAATACATTTAAAATAACTGTTTGCTGACCGCTAGTCAAAGGTTTGCCAGGCTCGTGTTTTAAAAATTTAGGTGGCGACAGAGCATCAGAAAACTCGACACCTTCAGCCATTTTGTTGTATCAGAATCGACTGAAGCATGACTCAAAGCATTATCCATATGTAATAAACTATTTTAAGTTCTACTTATTGATTAGGTAGATTTTAGAATGTTTTCTATGTTTTGAATATTATTATTTACATTCACGAAAAATAAAAAGTATATTCAGAGGACATGTTTTTAATTTAATGAAGGGAAATACTTTTTCGTGTACTTATTGCTTCTACATCATACGTCAGTGTCCATAACGAGTGAAAAGCGAGCAGGTCACATGCTTTTGTTTTGATAAGGATCACTTTACATACGGCCTACTCATATTGAGGACTTCTCAATTCCTCTTGATCACTTCTTAAAGGAAAATTCCTTTACATCAGAAATACAGCAGTACTAAACAATCAGTCAAAAAAATCTCCATATGTTTTGTCTTCATTCATAATTTTCTCTTGCGTTACCTTGCCCACCCGTTTTGAACTTCAAATGTTAGGATAGTTATTTCCATCTACACAGTAAATGCGATTACAAGACAGTTTGTGGTTAGACGGAACTGTTATTGCTATCCTCTACATCCACTTCCCATTAGGGAGCCGCAACTGGGGTTGAATAATTTACAACAAAAGCAGTACGCAGCATTTTTTTGATTGTGATAGACACAGGAGTCTGTTATGGTCTCAATCCAAAGTTTGAAGGATCTGGTGGCTGGTAATTTAAGATTTGACGTGGTATTCTTGTTCGGCTCATTCTTCGTACGTGAGATTTCCAGTTGTTTCTGTATTTTTGTACATATTCCATGATTGATTCTGTTTGTAATTCTTTGAGAATCTCAGAATTCCTTTTATGGTCTGTTCTTGAGTAACCTGCAGTACGTCTCATAAATTTCATTTCTGCCGCAGTTAGTCTTTGTTCATCTACACTGCGAATTGTCCAGGCTTCACTGCCGTAACATAATATGGGTCTGGCCAGTGTTTTATAAATTCTAGTTCATGTGTGTTGCTGTACGGTGTTTGGCTTGAAAATATTATTTATAAATCCAATTACTCTGTTAAATTTTATAATTTTTTGACTAAAATCTTTTTTTCCTCTTCGTATGTAACTTGGTATACGAGGTAGTTAAATGTGTTAGTTTGTTCTAATATTGTATTATTAATTATAATTTTATCTGCGAACTGGATCTTTTCCTAGAAAAGCCATGACTTTAGATTTTTCTGTTGAGATTTCCATGTTGAAGTTTATTGCTATTTGGTGAAAAGAATGGACTGAACGTTGGTCATATTCTGAATTCACTATAAACACAGTGTCATCTGCAAATAATAGGGAGTCTAAATTATATAATCTATTAAGTGGTATACTGCCATATGGCTGTAGTCTCCATTCTTTGAAATTGAATTTTCTGTAATAATAATAATTTTCTTCTGAATATGATAACTAATTATGTTTAGCTTTTTCATGATTTGGAAGCCGCTTAAAGTAGTGGTATAAACTAACACATTGCCGGTTTTTTTTGTCTTTGGGAAATACCAAGTTCTTAGCATAAACATCTGTTGGACCATTCTTACCAGCTTAATTCTGAAATATCTCTCCATGGCGTCACAGACCTAAAAGGCCTTTGGCCTTACAGCTGCTGCTGGTCTCACATCCACATGTTTTAGTCACATAGCTGGACGATCATCCAGTATAGGGATGATATGTGGTCAACATGTATGGTCGCCCAGCCGTTTCAGATGTCTTTCTGATCCAGAAGCTGCTACTTGTTGTAGCTTTCCTAAATGTGTCATGATGTTGGATGGGCACCGGTCTAACATTGTCCGAAATTCCATGAACAAATTTTTTCCCTCTTATTATTCCTGAATTGTGATGGTTTAACGCCGATTTCGTACAAAATACCACAAAGATACGAAATCGGCGTTGAACCAACACATTCAACTCACAACCGCAACGCACAAAACGCCTTTTTTGCACCAGTGAACGCCATGTTCCATCAACTGTTATGACTGCCCTCTAGCGGTAAAATTTACAAGTAACGCTTTGTCAACAAGTACGTATGTAAACTTGGAAATATATTCTTTCCGCTGGTTTTCGCCCCATGTCTGATATGGTTACTGTTCTACAGACCCATGGAACCCCGGAGGGACTTAAGCGTTTTCGCCCCATGTCTGATATGGTTACTGTTCTACAGACCCATGGAACCCCGGAGGGACTTAGCGTTTTCGCCCCATGTCTGATATGGTTACTGTTCTACAGACCCATGGAACCCCGGAGGGACTTAGCGTTTTCTCCCCATGTCTGATATGGTTACTGTTCTACAGACCCATGGAACCCCGGAGGGACTTAGCGTTTTCTCCCCATGTCTGATATGGTTACTGTTCTACAGACCCATGGAACCTCGGAGGGACTTAGCGTTTTCGCCCCATGTCTGATATGGTTACTGTTCTACAGACCCATGGAACCCCGGAGGGACTTAGCGTTTTCGCCCCATGTCTGATATGGTTACTGTTCTACAGACCCATGGAACCCCGGAGGGACTTAGCGTTTTCTCCCCATGTCTGATATGGTTACTGTTCTACAGACCCATGGAACCCCGGAGGGACTTAGCGTTTTCTCCCCATGTCTGATATGGTTACTGTTCTACAGACCCATGGAACCCCGGAGGGACTTTTGACTTGTCCTCTGTATTTGATTCACCAATTGTTAACGATGACAAAAATCTAACAACTAAAAAATATACAGTATACTTCTTGAAGAAAATCAAACAATGTTTTTCCTAAAAAATGTAATTCAGTGCATATAGTCACTTATCTCCCTCCATGGTATCTTTACTTTGTCGTGAGTTGCTTGCGTGCTTAAATGACTCCGAGAGCTATGCCGGCGGTAGCATTGCTGCCGAAAGGGTTACCCATGCCGGAGAGGTTGAAGGCGATAAGCCAAACGAAAAAAAAGTACCTTGGTCGAAAGGGTGACGATCTTTCACCGTAAAAATACAACCGTCAAGAAATGCGGACATGGGTTTCACTGGGGTAAAATTCTCCGGAGGTAAAATAGTCCCCATTTGATTCTCCGGGCGGGGATAACTTTAAGGAATCAATGCCAAAGGCAGTTGTAATAAGAACAATTAAGTCTGCAGACTGCGATGGGCAGGACATGTGGCACGTATGGGGGATAAAAGAGGTGATGGAAGCTTCTTGTAGGAAAATCAGAGGGAAAACGCGCAGTTGGTAGGGAGGGGTAATTGCCCTAGTAATATCAATTGCTATTTTATTTATTTTACCATTATTTAATTCAAACTTTCGAGGTATTCAATTTTATCCTATTAACCAAATTATATTCTGAATTATAGTAAATAGACCAAGAATGAGGTAGGAAAAAATATTATCCACGATTTGAGGGAAATAGATTATACAGGGGACATTACAGAACATCAGCTCAGAATAGGGGTGTATGGAGAGCTTATATCCGCGCGGCCATGAACTTACGGTTTCGATAGAGCCATTGAGTTAGGTAGTTAGTTTATGTGGGCCTATATCGAAGTAAAAAAAATTGGAGGAAAAAATAAAATCTCAATTACAAAGACGCGCAGTGAGGGTTTAGTTGATGCTCCGATGTCTAATTCAGTCGCTACTTTAAAAGATGACAAAAAAAAAGTGAGGGATCATAGAGCGATTATTCCCTCCGGTGTTACAGTATAAAGACATGTAATATTGAGTACATGTTGCTTCTGCAGTGCGCATGCTCGTTAGTTTCACATTACATCGCCATCATCATAATCATAGTCATGTCTCAATCACCTCTCCAAACCATTCCTTCCTCAAACCACCATCACTTTCAATTCAAAAGGTAACTAAGTACTTTTTAAACATTTCCTTTTATCGTAATATGCAAAACCTGTTTTATGTACCACTGCCATTGAATGACCATCCCAGTTAAATAATCATAATAGGAATTAACGTTATAATATCTGTAAATCTTCTAGGGTATTGCCAGTTTTTGCCCCTTGGATAGCATTTAAATCTACATTAAACAGAATAATCGGAATTTACTGTAAAATGATCTATCAGTGACATCGTATTAATATAGTTAATCCATAGATTTATATCTTCAATATCTATTTATAATGAAACACCGTGTCCACAAATATAGTATCATAGTTTAAACTACTACTACGTCGCTTTGGATAATCGTATCTGAATGAAATTGGTGAAAATGAAAAGAGAAACTTAAAAAGTTAGTGCTATACCTCATAGATATTGAATGTGGCCTCCGCGAGTGACGCTACAGATATTGAGGCGATATTCCCATTCACGCCACACATACCCCAACATATTGTGAAGAAATGGACTGGATGGCAGCAATGATACAAAGCTGGACTTCTTGCAAGTTTTGAGGCAATGGGGATACATAGACACGATCCTTTATGCAACTCCATAAAAATAAGTCTCAGACCGTCAAGTCCGGTGACTTTGGCGGCCACTTGTACAAAACATTATCATCATCTCCGACACGTCCAATCCATCTTCCTAGAAGCAGGTCATTCAGATGTTCCCGAACATGCAAATGCCAATGAGGAGGTGCTCCATCTTGCTGGGAAATATATGCATTTCCTTCTCCTTGTTCCAATTGTGGAAATAACCATTCAGTGAGCATATCAAGATAATTTGCACCGTTGACAGTGGCCTGTAGAAAGAAAAATGGGCCATAGACTTTACATTTCGATACGGCACAAAGACGTTCACTTTAGGGGAGTCTCTTTCATTTCCACAATAGTGTTTGGATTCTCACTCCCCCAAATCCTAACGTTATGCCTGTTCACTTTTCCACTAACATGGAAAGTTGCCTCATCACTGAAAATGATTTTTTTCTGACAGTTCTTAATTCTCATTGTCCTCCATTAGTGTCATGAAATGCTCAGAGAAAGCTAATCGCTTTGCATGGTCATCAGATTTCAACTTATGCACTAATTGGAGTTTGTAAGGAGTGGAACTTCAGTAGTGTACGTAGGATCTTAAATACGGTGGATTTAGGGGTGTTTAACTGTTGACTAGCTCTACGGACAGCCTTCTTGGAACTATGCACAAATGCCTCCCGCACTTGATCCACAATTCCTGCATCAACAGATGGTCTTCCTGAATGGCCTTTTCTATGAATACATATGCAGCCACGATCCACAAAATCACGGCACCACTTCAAAATTGACTTGTGTGTAGGAGCCTGATGTTGAAACCTTTGCCTAAAAGCACTCTGGACCAGCACCGGACTCTGAGAGAGGTGTGATATTCCAAAACACACCAGTCACGTTCTTGGGGGTTCGCCATAACTCCTTTAAAACTTATTTCATAACTTCAACAACAACAACAACACAATTTCAAAAGAATAGCAAACATTCACATTTAATCTGTCTGCTAAATATCCAACAATGGAACCCATATCGACCATAAAAAATGATTAAATTTAGTTTAGTTTCTGATTAGTTGTCCATTATTCTCCATTGTTGACACTGTTAACATGCACAAAACTTTTTGAGTTTCTCTTTTGATTGTCACCAATTTCATTTATATACGATTATCCAAAGCGACGTGGTAGTAGTTTAAAGTATGATTCTATATTTGTGGACACGTTGTTTATATATTATACCTACGTTAGACAAAAATAACATCAGGAATTTGTGTTGGCTTTTTAAGATTAAGATCAAGAAATAATGGTGTAGCCCATTGTTGAGCCATAGCCTCTCCCTTGTCAGTAGCCACTAGAGTCTCCAAGTCAATTTAGTTACCTTATTTGCTCATAGATGTCATGAATGGTATTCGGTCAACACACCGACTCAATGAGACATCTAGCAGGGCACTAAGGTATTATTAGGACGTTAGGTCGGTAAATTATGCTTAGAGGGCTTTTTATTCAGACTTAAATATATTTTACGAGCCTGAAAATGTTCAGTCTCGGAACCAACGGCTTGCTTCTTGGAGGACTTACTCCTTGGATTTTTCCATCCTGAAAAAATCCATCGACTCTGGCCGGGTTTGATCCCGCGACCCTCGGGACCAGAGGAAGCTGCATAACCACTAGTCCAGCCGCGGCCGACTAGGTTTTAAAAAAATATATTACCGCTAGAAACGCGGTAAATCAATTAGAAAAATTATAGTGGACTACTAAATTTAACTTCTATTGTTCTGTTACGGAAACTAAATAATTGGAATTCGATGCAAAATGTAATCATTAGAAAAAAAATTCTAAACATGATAATATTCGACAGAGGTAATCTCGTTTACAGACGCCTCTTTTAGCTTGACTCCTGTATTAGACTTCGGATGATCCATAACCAACACCCAGCAAGAGTCACTATGTTACTCCATGCAGCATGATACCTTATCTTATTTTAAACGTTGAAATTGTTTGAGAAAACGCTGTCCATTTGCATAAGAAACAGCACCATCTTTTTCTGAAAAAAAAAAGATCCAAATGATAGTTAAGAATATTTATCTTCAGTGACATATTGCATCTCATGTCACTATAAGCCGTTAATATGTTGTCTATCATCTGCCTACAGTTTTCGGCCCGATGGTTACCTAAGAAGTTCAAAGATACCACTCTGAAAGCTTCCCAAATAGCATCATCTTTCTTTTTTGTTGGAAGTTTAAAAATATGTTATTCTGAAAACAAATCTGATTTGGGGTTCTACGAAAATGCCTTATTTAATTTTAGCTATACTCAACTAACTCATTGGCACTATAGAACCTGCAGGTTCATGGCCGCATGGACATAAACACTCCACACATCCCTATCCTGAATAATATTTTCCAATCATTCCTTGTATACTATACTTACCTCAAATCATCGTTTAATGTTATTCTCCCACCTCGTTCTTGGTCTACCAACTGGGCGTTTTCCATCTGGTTTTCCTACAAGAAGTTTCCATGCCGCTCTTTCATTCTCCATTCATGCCACATGTCCTGCCCAACGCAGTCTACGAGACATAACTGTTCTTATTATATCTGGTTTCCTATTTAGCTATAATCTGAGAAATTTTAAAATTATGTGTCTGAACGACGGTCCGTCACGATCCAATGCTTTAACAAAGATTTGGGGGGGGGCTTCGTAGGCCAACTGACTCAAAATTTATATGTTGTATCCACGTTCTTTGATATATGTACTTAAAATCAAAGCTAATTGTTCATTACTGCATTTAAAATTGAGTGATTATAGAATGTATTAATTAAAATTAATTTATTTGATTTTAAGTTGGGAAAATCAATTGTTACCTGCTCTCAGTGCTGCAAACACGTCTGTGGAAAACACAGCAAGAAGACTGTGTTGTGTGAAAAATGTGTTTCACAATGAGACAGTAAATTCTATTTGCTTCATCTAGTGGTCTGAAATCAAATAGTTGTTTTTTTATAAGAGAACACAATTATGAACGTTACTGAATATATATATATATATATACACACACACACAAAGTAAATTTTATAATTTGTTGATTTTGTTCCCATTATAATTTGTTCTTTTTATTATCCAGTATACAAAAATAATGTCCAAGCATTCACGTAGACTTTCACGGCCGGAGTTGCTATGATGATCTTGATGTCCAAGCAGTTTTAAGTGTTCTCAGTGGCATCGGAAGTAAATAAACTTTCATTGTGAGAAATTAAATTGCCACTTTCTTTCTGGACCTCAGAACCCCTTCCCCCTTTATGATTACATGTAACAAAACTTACCTTGGCAATGCTAAGGTTAAGCAGTCCTAATTTGTTATATATAGGAAAGAGCAAACATTTACTAGATTCAATCAATTCATTGCGCCATTACATTTTTTGTTCCTGGTTCCAGAGCAAGTCTATTAGATGAGAGTCTTTCCTTCTGTAGTGCCAACTGTCTCAACAACTATCTCAGTCACATAGGAAACAGCAATGCTTTATATATCGCAGTTATAGACCAAGGAATATCAATATCATATTCGTCATCATTCACTTTTCACTTAAATAATTCAAAATTTATGTAATTTAACATATCTTGATAATTGACAGCCGAAATTTCTTCTTGGAAATAAACTTCATGAATGGTAGTCTATCATACACATAATTTATGTTATTGCTTGGTTCCCTCCAAATCACAGGCACATCAGAGGGTTCTTCTTCTTCTTCTTTATCACGGTTTAGGCTTATTTACTAGCCTGTTCCGGCTCCAAATTGCTGCTGTTTCCATCTTTTCTTTGGTCTTCCCAAACTCCTTCTTCCTCGTGATGAATAGCTGTATGCTGCTTTGGTATTCTATTCAGTCATCCTTGCCAAGTGTTCTTTCCAGTTTGTTCTGTATTTCACAATTGATGTGTTTAATTCCTCTACTTTTAGTTGTTGTCTTATTTCTACGTAATGTTTTTTGTCTGTTATTTGATATCCTGCTATTGGTCTGAGGAATTTCATTTCAGCAGCTTGTATTCTGGCAGATTGTAGTGTTGTCACTGTCCATGTTTCGGATCCATAAATAATAATAGGCACCGCCATTGTCTTGTCTTCAGAGGGCTCTGAATTCCTTTTTTCGTTTCAATCAACAACTAGTAAGTTTTTGCGGAACAACCATCGTAACAAATATTATTTTGATCCTCTATTGTTCTATTCCTTCCTTCCTATTTGACACTACAACCCGTTGTTAGTTTTGGCCTCCTTTTCAACTTTCCTCCATTCATCTCGATCCTGTACTTTCTCTTTCCATATTCTTACTCCCATCCTTCTCAAATCCTATTCCACATCCTGCAGCCACCTCTCGGTTTCCTCTCCTTCTCACTCCTATTATGTCGTCATGTATTAATCGTTTTGGCATTCTTCCATCTTCCATTCTTTCAACGTGTCCTACCCATCTCAATCTCAATGACTTGATGTATCTTACAAGACCCTCTTCTCTGAGTATGTGATCAATTTCAGAATTTGATCTGATTCTCCATGTATTGTTTTCCAACACTGGTCCATATATTCGTCTTACTATCTTTCTTTCGAATATACGTAAAGCATTATTTTCATCTTCTTTATTTGACACCCATGTTTCAGCAGAGTATGTTACCACGGGTCTAATCAAGGTTTTATATATTTTTAATTTAGTTGTTCTAGTTGACAGATCCTCTATTCTGGATCCTAAATAAAAATTGTACACTTCCTCTACTAACGGGGTTAAATTTCGTTTTTGCGTTGCGATAATAGCTTTTCCACAAATGTAGGTCTAAATCTAACCCTGGTTAGAATTTTAATATAAATTAATCAAATGAGTCGTATGTCATTAAATTATATTATTTGAAAACCTCATAATATTATTTCCCATAATTAATTTATGAATATATTTTTAAATTTAACAATGTGTGGCTTATTTACTTATGTTGCATTATTCATTCCGTTACTCAATTATTTTTCTAGTTTGTTCATGCGTGGCCCGCAATGTTTTTTTTTTGTCTAATGCCATCAGGTTGTCTTTTATGACATTTCTGGTTTTCTTCTCTAGCATTGGAGGAATTGTAATCCATTTCTTAGGTTGGGGCACCTGGAAGGTTGAGTTACGTTCGATGATATGATGGGTGATAAATGATAATGAAGCGCCAGGAGTGTTCTTAACCTAAACTTAACCTAAATTCCAGACTATGGACAAACACAAGAATCATTAAGGAAAATTTCTTATGGTTTGACCGGGAATCGAACCCGGGACCTCATGAACTGTAGTCAGAAACGCTTACCACTAGCCCATGAGGCTGATCATGTTTTATCTTTTCATTGTTAGATTTGTGTAAGGTTTGTTTTTAAACTTAAAATAATATCAGAATTCAGATTTCCAATTTTTATGCCATAACATTACCAGAATTGATATATTTTATATATGTTCACCAATGAATTCTAGAAGCTGGAAATCACTAAGTATACCTATAAAATTGTCTGCTTATGGTCAGTTAATGGCTGTATCACGATTTTTAATGAATAATATATAATGTGCGATCATTTGGGTTTTGTCTTTGGTGCGATGTGGATTTTGTTAATATTTAAAAATCCATCGGCTTGGACTGAAGAACCTCTGATTATATTTCGGTACACGTTGCCAGTGAGGTATTTAGATCGGTATATTACTATCATTAATTTTCCACAATATGGTAGCTTTCATTCTTTGCTTGTTTCTGCGATCAGTGACCATCTAATTGTTGATGTTTAAGGAGGCTATGAAATATAGATAATATTTTTAACTATGGAAAGACTATTATCATTTTAGTTCACAAATTTGTTTAAATTTTAAAAATTAAAGTAAGTGTAAATTTAACGTAAAACTTGAATGTTATCTTCACTGTAAATAAATATAATTACGATGTTTGTTTTCTATTGTTGGTTTGCAGATACTAATATAAGGGCTAATACAGTTTGTATTATTTATTTAAGGCGAAGAAGAGAGAATATTTGTTTTTCACTTTCTTATAATTTGAGATCTCAAAATGAAGAAAGCTCTTATGAATGAAATTGTTGAACCTGTGGAGTCACACATTCGGAAAGTTTCTGTGATTGGTGTTGGCAATGTTGGCATGGCGGTATCAATGGCTTTAGTCACTCAGGTATCCATTAGAATTAAAACTATTAAAAATGTTATTTATACATTTTCTAGTACCTGTCACTTCTCTTGTATCGCCGTATTTCATATGTAAAGTTGTCCGATGCCAAATTATAGCAGATTTTATTATCCCAAAACGTTTTCTAATTGTTAATTTACGGTATGTAAAATTAGGCCTACTTTAAGCTAGAGGTAAGAGGTATCTGGACAAAGTTTTTGATCCTTTTACGCCTAGATTTGAGTAGGGACATTAATGATCTGAGATTGTTAAACAGAGCCTTTAAATCAAATTCTAACCATTTAACTAATATGCATTCTTCATTCTTCATAACGTGTATCCAGCTGCAGTTGATGACACGAATCCATTGCATACTTATGCTATAAGTTGCAATGGGGCTGCATTTGAACATGCAGCTTATAGGGGCATTCAATGTGAGTGCCCACGAGGTTAAAATAAATAGATATGGAAAAAGAAATGAACCCTTCGGCCTCGAATATTCTACCAATCAGGATCGTAGAAAACAAGAGGTCAGTCAAGGAAGACTGGATAGGAAAGTAAAAAGAGGGATCGGGTACTAGAAAAGGAAGAAATACCAGATCGGTCTATAACCCACCAAATTGACCAATGCTAATTGGTGGGTAGCCCATTCCTTTGGTTCATATTGCGTAAACAATATGTTAACAGCTGCACCACGAGAAGGTAGGGATTGGACGCTGGCTTATTGACCAGGTTGGTTCTTGTAAGCTTTCAATCTAGAAAGAATTAGAGGGTCTCCTCCCTGTTTAAAACAATAACCATTTGCAGCCCATTTAACTAAAAATATTTTGCGGTTTGGACGAGTGAGAGAATTTTAAATTAAACAGAGAATAAATAAACAATTGCAGATTATGATTTAAAGTACAGTAAAAGCTCCTTATTCACGGGGGATATCTTCCGTAAATATGCCGCGAATACAGAAACCGCGAATATGGAATGGTAATTTGTTTGGGTATATAGGGGATACGTTTAGGAAAATGTTTGGACCAAAGAGAGATGAACAGACAGGTGACTTACATAATAATGAACTACATGTTCTTTATAGGAAGCCAAATATAATAACAGTTAAGTCTCGTAGACTGCGATGGGCAGGACATGTTGCGCGTATGGGGAATGAAATACGTGCATGGAAGCTTCTTGTAAGAAAGCTAGAGGGAAAACGCCTAGTTGATAGATAAAGAATAAGGTGGGAAAATAACATTAACTATGATTTGAGAGAAGTAGATTATACAGGGAATGATTGGAAAGGATTAGCTCTGGATAGGGATGTATGGAGAGCTTATGTCCGCGCGGCCATGAACCTACGGGTTCGATAGTGCCAGTGAGTAAGTAAGGAAGTAAGTAAGTAAGTATATAGGGGATACGTTCCAAGGTTCCGAAATAAAATAAAAATTATCAAAATAAAATCAATTAATGAGAAATTGTAAACAATTTCTATCAATTATTACTGTCAGGTTAGGCAAGGGCTTAAATAAGTTAGTAATTTTTTTCCTGTTTTGCCACGTTTATAAGGTTTTTCAATTAAGATTGATATTTAGCTGTGAATTCAGCGATAGAATTCCTTATTTTGTCTTCGGATTTCTTGATGAATCGTACAGTTGATTCATTAACATTGAAACAGCGTGATATGGATGCAAACGACTGACCAACACGTAAACAGCCAAACATTTATATTTTCACTTTAAGCGGCAACACTACCTTTTTCCGTTTCGAAACTAATATTCTTTCCTTTTACTCTACATTATAAATTGGCAACAAAGCAGAAGAGACACGTGTTATTCAATTAAAATTATTGCAAAGAATGACAAGTTGAAACAATAAGACACCGATCGTGGTGAGGGCGACATTTATCACAAATCACATAGTTATCACAAAGCACATAGCGGCACGTGAATTACGGCGGCGGCGGCTTTTAACAACAAACTTTAGGCTTAGTGACAGTAAGGCTTGTTTTAATTTGATATTAATTTGTCCATTTGGTTTGAATCTCTCCTTGTATAAAAGCTGGCTTAGTACCAGCCTGCAGTAAAAAAAAAGTTGCTAATGGTTAATAAAACATACTAATCCTTCTAATATACCGACTGGATCCTCAAATAAAGACATTTTTAGCCGCGAATACAGGAACTGTGTCGCAAATATTTAACCCACGAGTAGTGCGAATAAGGAGCTTTTACTGTATTTATTTATTTCTTTTGAAAGTTACTTCAGGTGACATGTATGTAACAACCTTGAAATTAACTATAATTTTAATATATCCATCGACCACATTCTGGCTTGAACTCGTGACCCACGGGACTAGAAGCAAGGAACATAATGACTAGACCATCTCGGCCTACTTTGAATATATGCATGGATGTTATAATTTAATTAAGAGAGAAAACAAAATAAAATGCTTGTAGAATCATCCAGATTAATACGTAAAAAAATAAAATTAATGATATTTACACTTCTGAGTTATGGCCATTTAAATTAAACATTGTAAGGTATGACTACAACACCATGTTAGCTTAAGTATATTGTAGAGTGTATAATTTAGATTGTATGTTCTTTTCATCAGAAAATATGTACTGTATTAGCACTTGTTGATGTGGAAGCTGATAAAGTTAAAGGAGAAGCCATGGATCTTGAACAAGCCGCTATCTATACAGGGTGTGAGATACTTTGTGGCACAGGTGATTAAAATATACAATACTTATCTTTATAACTAAAAATTATGGTTCTGACACTTTTCTAATTTTACAGGCACGAATTAACGTTAAATAATAGTATACTACAATGCGAGGTTGGGAAGTGGTTTTTACAGAAGCGAGGAAATTATTAAAAACCGAGCGATAGCGACATTCTGTAAAACAGTTCACAAACGTGTGTTGTACATTACTTTTAGCACTATGGTGTTATCAAAATAATAAATCATAGTAAAATAATATCTTTGTTGGAAATATTTGCGTTCATTATAAACAACTGATTGACGTTAGCATCTGGCGAATATAAGTTATATACTCTAAATGCCGAAAATAATTTAGTTGAGACTACAGCAAGCCGTGACACCAATCAGTCATGAAATAGCGGCAAGTATGAATGATGGTAATCAAAATGACGAAATTGAAGAAGCAATATATTTTCAAATAAAGTTCAGTTCATTTAAAATGCAGTGATTTGTTTCGTATAATGTATATTAACACTACCTTTTGGATATATTTTTGTATATACATTGCACATGGCATGCATAAAGGGCAGTGGTTTTACTTCCCGCCCTAGTTAGGTAATTTGTAATATTACAGTATAGTTATATAATTACTTATATATTGGCAACCCAGAAAATTTGAAAATTGAACTTCAATCATGGCCGACATTCCTATAAGTACAACAAAACGCACTATCGTGAAAAAAAAATCTAGAGCTTCCATCAATTACCATTTGCTATATTCGATTTTTAAACAAACATTCGTTGTTATGGTATGTTAGGTAGTCTATTACTGGAAACAAATTTGAACACAATTTCTCAAATAATATTGTTTGGTCTGCTCCGTGACGCAAGCGGTTAGATGCTCGCCTCTTATCTCATCACCGAGGTCTCGAGATCGAGTCTCAGTCACTCCATGTGATTTTCGAGGTAGACGAAACATAGCCTGAGCAGGGTTTTCTCGGAGTTTCTCCCGTTTCCCCTGTAACAAATTTCATTCCACCATATCTTCATAACCATCTCATCCATTGCGTTTATCCGCCCCTTTGTAGGTGTGTCAGGCGTGGTCGGCCGGCACCCTTGTCGTTCATCTCATTTCATCCTTCGACCCAACCCTGAGTTGGACATGAGTTGAGGATATTATATTATTTAATATTGTTTGATTTATGCGTACTTTCTTCCTCTTTCTCTTTTACCAGATATGTGAACTACTAATAACATCCTGAACTGGTTCTATCAAAATTTTCTCGTTTAGCCAGCAGTTGGTGGCTGGAAAAGCACTGTGCAGAATTCAATATGTGTTTTTAATAATAATTCAAAATATCGTTTCATAAAGAATGGATGAAATCTATCTTTTGTAGGTTTTCGAGTAGTGAAGATGTATACATTAGCTTAGAATACTACATTTTACGTTATGTTTGACGATGGATTCACTTCCCACCCCTCGTAGATATTTTTAATTACAGTATCTACTCTTAGTACTCTTACCAGTATCTACTCTTAGAGTGATCCTAACATAAACAAACGCCAATTGTATCCTTCCGCCATTAGGGCCACAATTACTGTCACATTGACAGGGAGCACGTGTGAAGTATATGTGATCGTTGAATGGGGTAGATTACAAGAAAGCTGGTGAGATTTCTCTCTGAACTTGTGAAATACATTTCAAATAAGAGTTTTTTACCACTAGTCAAAGATTTGCCAGGCTTGTTTTTTAAAGATTTAGATGGCGATACAGCAACAGAAGACTCGACACCTTCAGCCATTTTGTTGTATCGAATCGACTGAAGCAAGACTCAAATGCATCCTCCATATGTAATAAACTATTTTAAGTTGTAATTATTGATTAGGTATATTTTAGAATATTTTGTATGTTTTGAATATTATTATTTTCATTCACGAAGAACAAAAAAGTATCTCCAGAGGACATATATTTAATTTAATGAAGGGAACTTTTTTTTGGCGTGCTTATTGCTTCTACATCGTACATCGATATTCATAACGAATGAAAAGCGAACAGGTCACATGTTTTTGTTTTGATGAGGATCACATTTAGAAGATGATTTTTATCCATTCAATATCTAACAAACTCAGAGTTTCTTAATCCTGAATATATTCAACGGAGATGTAATTATTAGACCAAAAAGTAAATTGATTTATACTTGTAAATAATTTAACTTTTACAAAGGAACTGTCAATCATTGCATGCCGCAACCTAATTCGAAATTTCTTCCAGAAAAGCGTTGTGATATACCAAGGCCGTTTAAAAAAACTACCGCTTTTAACAATAAGTCACTAAACTCCAGCGCCAAATCTCTCTTTTAAACTATAGCGGAATAATACAACTCCCGAATTGGCAGATTGAATAACCCTCACTAACTACCGTCCGCGCCGCTTTCTTCCTCACTCCACTTCGCTCTTACTCAAGGAGGTAGTCCACCTGCTCTGTACAGTGTGTTGCCATTTCCGGGTTCTGGCTTTAGATGTCTGTGCCTTACAGTTAAAAAGGGGCAGATTTTTTTGGACACTGCCTCGGTATATCACAAAGCTTCTCTGGAAAGAATTTCAAGGTAGGTTTCGGGCTTGCAATGGTTGGTATTTCCCTTGTTATATACATCATGTAGCATATATGCAAAGTATTTCAGAATTGCATTTTATATCGTTAAGCCTGAATTAAAGTAAAAGGGAAAATAAAATATTGTTAACATGACTTCGTTATCCTAGATTAAGTCATTAGGTTAAATTAAACACCTATTATTCAATTTCTCACCAGAACTCAATAAAATAAGTGATTTTGGATTATGTTTATGATGCATTTTATTTCTCAGTGCCAATTCTTAATAATAATAATAATAATAATAATAATAATAATAATAATAATAATAATAATAATAATAATAATGTTTCATCTATTCTCGTACAGTTAAAGCCATAAGGCCTTCTCTTACACTCAACCAACCAGCACAAATATACAAATACATATTGTATACAGTATAGATTATTATCTATCTATACACTGTAATAAAAAAAATATAAAAATATAATTTAAAAAGACATTAAAAGTTGCAATATCAATTTCATGAACAAATAATAGTTTATACTATAAACATAATAATAATATTACGGGTTCGATAG